>CM056196.1:35225000-36425000 GCA_029692085.1 Gymnothorax javanicus | reverse complement strand
TGTTACTGACATCTAGGAAGTCACATATAAACTTTCATTTTGTGACATTCAACTTGACAGTCAGTGACCTTTGAGGGTCAAACTCGACAGTGAAATTACAATGACTTGTATCACCAAAATGGGCACAGATTGAGCCAAGGTTTGTATAGAGACATTTAGAAAGTCATATATGAAATCCATTTGCTGACCACAACTTGACACTCTGCGACCTTTAAAGTTCACAATTGACATATTGAATACACATTGACATATTATAATGACTTTTATCACCAAAACTGCTTCAGAACTTAGGATTGTATTACAGAAGGTCTTATAAATGTATGTGAACTTCTATTTAGTGATCTTGACATTGATTTTCATTGATTCAAATGTCAAACTTCACATGAAATTTTCATAACTTGTATCATCGCTGTAAAGCTGGATTTATGGTTCTGCGTCGACTCCACGCAAAGGGCACACCGTTGCCTCGACGCCGTCGTGGACCTTTCGAAGTTCTGCATTGAGGTCGTTTGCGTAATGCTGTGCCGCGAAGCAATTCACCGCCAAACCGCTAGGTGAAAAGCGAAGCGCCGGAAGTGATGTAGTAGAGTGGACCAATCAGTTCCCTTGCGGTCTGCGTCGCTTTGACGCATAGTCAGAAAATTTTCAAGGTGTGCGGCAGGCAACGCAGAGGCTCTGCGGTGGGGGTTCACGTTGCCGCAGAGGCTCTGCGTCACGATGGCGTCGGTTCAACGCAGAACCATAAATCCAGCTTAAGACTGCTTGCCGGTAAGCAACAGGACCCTTGGTCCTATTTTTGTATTTTACTTCCCGTAGAGGTGGTGAGTGGGTAGCCCTTATTAAATCTTTTTAAAATGGTATGGTGAACCTTCCTAATTTCAGTTTTTCTTTTGTAGGTTAACTTTCTGCTGTTTTGCCTCATTGCTTTGTCAGCAGTCTTCTGTTTTGCCTTGATTATTGTTTATACTTTGTGTTTTGCTTGTTTGGCTTTTGTTTATTATTGGTCAGCTTTTGTTAACCCCTTAAGCCCTGAGCCTCTTTTTCGAAAATGGCAAGCCCAAAATGAAATGAATATATCTCTGCAACTGTTTGGTCCATTTGAATAATTTTGGTATCATAATAAAGGTAAAACCATTTGGGATTTCTGCTGTGGTGTAAAAATCAGTATATATGTCACTGAGTCAGAGGAAATGAAGATGGAACACAGTATAAATCAAAAACCTCATTTTGCACCAAACAAAGTTTTAGTTCTATCCCTTGTAAACTTAATTAGTTGCAGTCTGAAAACTCAAAAAATTTACAGCACAGAATCTCACCATTATCTCTGCCAAAGTTTATTCTAATCAAGTAAATCAGAACAAAATTGGAGAGGAATGTCTTGGTGGCTTCCTCAAATTGGTAATTCAGGTACCTTGTGTGTCAAATCAGATTTCTCCAATATTAAACTGTAAAACTCATCTAATTTCACTTATATGTCACTACAGGCATACATTCCACCCAAATACAACCCGTTTTTCATTTTTAGAATTTATATATCATTATTTTTGACAGTCCTATAGCCTATACAATTTCCCATTCAAAGACAATAAATACAAGGAAAATGAAGTTTGGCTCCACTGGAGCAGATTTATTTGAAAAAGCAAATTAATAAGATTATGAATACAAAAAAGGTTAAAAATGGGGGGAAAGTAAAAAGAATAAAAACCCCAGCAATTATTTTTAGCAAGAAAAATGCTACTATAGCACCATATATATAGACTCACTAAAGTACAACTGACCAGGGATCAAACTCAAGTCGCTCGAATCGTAGCTTTATACCCTAACCACTTGGCTATACCATTTGACTATTTTACTGCTGTCAAATTGCCGATATAAAGAATGAGTCAAGAAAACAAGTCACTTCGTTTGTAGTGTTGTGCCATCAATATTCAAACGTTTGTCAGAAAACGACTTTGAAAACGACGGTTGAATATTTAGCGGATAATTATACCGAAAATACCACAAACAAACCTGTTAAGCGTTTATACTGTCGCGCTATTTACGTACATTCGAATGGCCCATGGACTCGGTTTGACGCACTGGGAACGCAAGACTCTAGCTCAGGCTAGCTTTGTGGGATAAAGACGGTTAAGAGCTCGTTGGAAACGTCAGAAGCCATAAAATCAAATGCCTACCGGCAAAGTCTTACTGACAGCATCACAAGCCGATCACAGAGAGGAAAAAACATTACAAGCAAGCTGAATGCTGAGCAACTGAGATCTTTGAAGCAATGCTCGAGAAGAAAAACATGATTTGATACTGGCAGATCTAATTTCGTTATAACACGGACACATTGGGCTTACAATAGCAAGCGTGGATTTACCCTCAAACAGTTTTTTAAATACAAAATGTCAAAGGTAAGAAATTTCTTTGCTCATCTCTGTAGACTGTAAAGTGTATGCCTGCTGTTCTTTGAGTGTGGAGTCAGTTTAAAATGACAGTGCGTATATCGTTGGATTCTGTGGACTTTCCTCTTTCATTTGAGGTATCATTTGTATGCATAGCACAGATTCAGGAGAAATTCTAGTGACTCAGCGCTGATATGATTTTTATCCTATGTTTTGCTACATGCTTATTTAGTTGCTTGGTGCTTGAATTGTGTTCGGTTGAGGCAAAAATGGTCAACATGAGCTTTTTGTCGAGTTTCTTCACGTAAAGTGGATATGCCGCATGACAATGTTGCGATTTGGAAACATGCTGTATTTATTATGCGTAAGCACCGCCCCCCAGTACCAGGGCGTCGGGCTTAAGGGGTTAAACTAGCTGGGTTTATTTTGTGGTTTATTAATTTACTTGTTCCCTCATTTCCTTGTTTGGTTATTAGTTAACTTGTTTTGTGTTAGTTTTTCTTTTCATTTCAGCGAGCAGAGTGCCACCTTGTTGGGAGGCTAGGCACCCGTGGTGAGGTCCCCACACTTGTGTTTGTAAGTAAGAGCACTGGGACACCAATATTCTGCACTGTTTAGTTGATGCGAGGATTGGCGTGTCACATTTGAGGTGGGTATGTGGTAGCACTCCTGGGCACTCCCCAGTGTAGTCTGCCTCTCCACTTGTGGCCTCAGTTCATCGTAGTTTAGTTTTTGGGCTGGACTGGTTTTTTAGCTGTTTTATTGGTGTTAAGGCCTTTTTAGTGTATTGAAAATAAAGTAACTCTCTCTACCATATTGGTTTGTAGTTCTTTTAGTTATTAATGTGTTTTCTTTCCTTGCTCAGCGGCTCCAGTCCCTGCATTTTTTCAAATTACCTTTAATAAAACCTTTGGTTATTTTGAAACACATCTGTCTTTTTCAGTAATGAGTCTGTGTGCCTTCTCAATTGCAACATCTTATATTTAAGGTTAAATTTTAATTCCTGGGGTGAGACTCCCCAGATGGCGTTGTTGGCTCTAGTTCCCCAAAATCTTCCCTCTCTTATAGCCCTCACCACACATGGCTTTATAGCCACCTATCACTCAAAGCAGCCAATTATGCAGAACTTTAACCTTCGTCCACCCAAGGGGGGGTGGTAACAGATTTTTTCCTGTCGCACAAAAACGTTAACAGATATGATCTAATGCTTCCAGGTAATTGTTTATACATCCTTTGCGCTCATTTTCATGAAAAAAACGATGAGGGTACCTCACCCCCCGGGGGTAGGGTAGGCCGTCAAAGTAGAAGGGTAGGGGGGGGTGGCTGCCACCAGCGTCAATTTTTGCCTGTTTTTGATACAAAATATGCTTACAAATTAGTTGCAAATAGTATGCTATTATGTTTCATGCTCAATGAACTTTGTAGACCACACTGATTGTCATCCTTATTGATTTATTGATGTAGCTTGTCCTTGTATTTTTTTTTTTTAGTTTTGGTCAACATGAGTCATTTTACTAATTAGTGACGTCATTGTAATGTACATTTATTACATTACTGTTACTCCTTGGTATATAACAATATGTATGATACTAATATTATTTACAGTAGCACTAGTATAGTACATGTAGAGTAGTGGAAAGTTGCTTACCTTCACCTAAAATTGAGGGAGGAAATTTGTAACAGCTAAAATTGAGGGAAAAATATGAAAAAAACATGGATTTTTTTTTTTTTTTTCAGATATGACATCTATAATGACGTCATTATAACGTTACAGTGCTGAAGTTTGTGATGATTGATTCTTGTTTTGAAAGAGAATATATGTACCAGACATATTGCTGATATTATAAGCCTTGTTCTATCATAGGGAAAAACAAAGTAAAGAAAATGTGAAAAATGTTCAGAAAACTATTTGTTTTCCTTTTGTGTGTGTTTTTCAAAATGAGTTATTTATGACATCATAGTAATGTCAAATTTACGTTACTCATGAGTTTATAACATTTGTAATACTACAATTAATATTTTAATATTATCAGTGTTCTAGAAGTTACAGAAAGTTACTTATTTTCAGCTAAAACTAATAAAAATATTTAAAAAAATGGATTTTTTGTCATTTTGATGTTTTTTCCTAATATGGTGTTATTTATGACGTCACTATGACGTCAAAATGTTGAAATGTGTTTTATTTGTACTTGATTTGAAGAGAGGACATCTGTAGCTGTACACTGATACCAAACAAGACGATATTTATCGCTTAATTTCGAAATAATCAGGGGGAGGTGGTAACCCCCCCCCCCCCCCCTTGGTCGGGGTTGTAGTAGAAAAACCCTTGGTTGGACGAGGGTTAAGCACTACTATAATGTAAACTGGTGAGTTATATAAAAATTTGCCCCCCTCACAGTTTTCATGGAGGGTTTAATTAGCAATTGAAACCAAAAGAGTTTTTTGAATCAGGCTGTAAATATGTTCATTTCTGTTGTAAAGTTGGGTTTTTTGACATGGGGGTCAATGAGGATTGACTCGCTTTTGCAGCCAGCCTCAAGTAGCCATTCTTGGAACTGCGGTTATTTGCACTTCGGTGTTGGCCTCACTTTTTAGCCCCGGAGTGGCTGCTTTGACCAGACCCACTTTCGAACTCAGCCTTCCGTTTTATCCCAACCACTCACCTGTAGCTTTTGTGACTGCATCTTTAAAGGTTGCGATGCTTTCTTGATCACAAGAATTGTCCTCAAACATAAACACAGACAGACAGACAAACCTGCATAAATACTAGAAAAATCTTTCAGAGCAGTTGTACAGTGGTTTTAGACTAATCTTGTTGAAGTTTGCCCTGAAGATACATACCAACCAACTGAAAACAACACCAGCATCACTATCGCGGCCGGTAAAAAAACATTTTTCTTCCGACCTGGGGTGCTATTTATCTAGATTGTTTTGGTGCGCGAGTTGCCGAGTTTTGGAGATTGACCATATAGAACTAAGCTACCTACCCTCAAATATAAAAGGAGCTAAATTGCTTTTGACTTGTGGTGCAAAGTGCCAAATAATACATTTGAAAAATTTTAAAGCAGTCAGCTCATAGAAATCATGGCCCGGTCTCTTAAAGGTAATCTACAGACCATGCTGTAAGCAGTTCATGTAGCCTACTATTCTCTCTCTACCTTACTTATATATCAAACACGCCGAGCAAAAGGCATTATCCAGGACTGTTCTCACCCAGGAAGCGGTTTGTTTGAACTGCTGCCTTCTGGGAGGCGCTACAGGTCCACTTGGGCCCGCACTTCCAGACTAATGAACAGTTTTTATCCAAGCGCCATGAAAGTGCTCAATTCGTAACTTGACAACTATGCATATTGGGGTGGTGCAATACACTGTTCTGTTTTTACCATTGATTACTGCTGCTCATTTATTTATTTATCTGTTTATTTTTTAGGTAACTCTTGCTGTTATGTCAAGCTGCGTCTTATGTGTTTTCATTGCTGTGTGTTGTTTGTCTTGATCTTTTATGTACCACAAGGAGTGCACTTGACTTTCATTGTACTGTTCAATGACAAAGGCATTTGATTTGATTTCTGCCAACTGAACTACACCCGTAGTTGGCGCTGAACATAAGAGGAATGCAATTAACAGCACCCTCTGCTATTAGTACCCCTAGTGAACATGAGTAAAACAGTGTGAAAAATGTCTTTGCTGTTTACCCTCTTGATCATTCTCTGAATGTTCACAAAAATCTCTCATTTTCAATAAAATAAACTAAAAAGCATTTTTCTCTAAAAACGATGATTGAAATGATTGAAATCTAACTGAAGGAGCCTGTATTTCCTGTCATAGGATGCGCTTGAATAGAACCCCTGTCAAAAATTATGGAATCGCCACACAGAGGATGCTCAACCATGGTCACCCAGCTTTTTTCCATAATTTCTTTTCCCTACTTGATCATTAAAAAAATTCAATAAATTCATTTAATTATTCATTAAAATAATTTAATCTGATTTGTTTGCGAATATTAATCTGATTAACAAAAAATATTTTGCGTCACATCTGCGATTTGTTTATTTTCTAGGAATTTAAAAAGCTGTATAAACATCCTCTAAGTGTGGTGATTCCTTTAAGAAAAATAGTAAAAAAATATCTAATAACGCTCAATCACTTTTCCCCAACCTCGATGGAAAATGTCATGTGGTGAAGAAAGATGTAAAAGGGCATCCATTAGGGCTTGCATAAAGACAACCATGGTGCTATGAGGATTTGACTGCAGTTACACTATGAGTTGGGAAGGACCAAATTTTTCACTGTTTCACAGCTGATTGAGGTGGAATGTGTTTGCCCTTGTATATCGATCAAAACCAAATTTGGATGCATGTTGAAAAGCGCATTAGTAAGCAAATAAATACATATTAATCAAAACGAAGAAGACGAGGTTAACTCTTCTATTTATCCAAACACAACTTAGTCTGTCAGTATGAGCGCGTCAATCAAAGCTATTAGCCCGTTAGGCAGCCCCTCAGTGGCTTTAAGTGTAGGCTAAGCTGCTTCACATTAGATTAGGTAATGGCAATAGAAACTAAAAATAATAAGAAGCCAGAATACAATAATGAGTGCAAAGGAGTAGATAATGCAGTTAATTAAGATTAAAACAAATGAACCTCAAACAAAAAGTGAAGTGAAATAGGGTGAGGTTAAAAAAATTTAGATTTCCTGAGAGATGAAAATGAGGTGAGTCAAATTTTTCCGCATATTACTTCTAGAGGCAGGTGCACAGTAAGAAAAACTTTTTTTTTTTTCCTGATTTCAGTACAAACTGCCGGCACCTGCAACGTGATCCAATCATTTGAGCGTGTTTGGCAAGGGCCGGATTAATAGACAACAATGAAATTATATAAGGGAGAAAAACAGTATGGCCTCATAAATAAATAAAACCAAGTGTCTAATGCACCAAAAAGATGGGGAAGGCCACCTAACCTAAGCATATACAATAGCTCACAATGATGAGTATAACAATCATTCACGGTAATACATTTTAGCACGGAGTAATAAACAGCATTCAAAGGTTTCAGAGTTGCAGCTGAAGCATGCCAGTATAGAATATCACCATAATTCAAAAGTGATAAGAAAGTTGCCTCAATAAGCATCCTTCTACAATGCAGAGGAAAACATTTTATTCCTGTAAAAGAAACCAATTTCTTTAATGTATTCACCAGATCAGTCATGATTTTTAAAAGTTACCCTTTCATCAATCCAGATTCCAAAATACTTGTACTCTGTGACTCTTGATAATTTCACCATTCTTAGTAGACAATGAGTTAATCATAATCAATATTTCTGGCTGTGAATAAAAACATACATAAGTTTAATCTGCATTAAGAACTAATTATGGTTACTGTGTGCAACTTGTAAATCAGCACAACAGCACTGAGGAGATTTATGTGTAGAATGTGCCGCATCAATGCAGTACAAAATGGTGTCATCAGCCTAAAGATGTATATTAAACCCAGTTATAAAAGAGACAATGTTATTTAAATAAAGAGCAGTATACGGGCCCTAGAACTAAGCTTTGTGGGATACCTTTCGTGATTTATAAAAAATCAGATCTAACACTTCCAATTGCCACACATTATTGTCTGTCCATAGGACAACTCTGAAACCATTTATATTCAATTTCCTCAAATCCCATAATCTGAAGTTTATTAAAAGCAAAATATGATCATCCGTATCCAATGCCCCCAAAAGATTGATAAAAACAGCTGCACAGTGCTTCTTTCCATACAAAGCCAAAAAATATCATTTAGATAAGAGCAATGGTAGTAACAATGCTATGTTTTTCTGTAAAATCAGATAGGTTCATACTTAAGATAAAGGGCCCTATTTTAACCATCTAAGCGCGTAGTCTAAAGCGTGTGGCTCAAGTGCATTTAGAGCATGTCCAAATCCATTTTTGCTAGTTTAGTGGTGGGTTGTCAGGACGCATAGTAAGGCGCAAGGTTCAAGGGGTCGTGCTTAATCTCTTAATTAATCATAGGCGTGTTTTGGGCGTAACACAAAATAAGCCAATCAGAGAGTCATCTCCCATGTCCCTTAAAAGCCAGATGCCCCAGTACCTTGGCGATCTGCTACTATAAGGGCGCACTGGCCTGGTAGCAGGAAAAAAGAAAAAAAAGTGTACGCTGCAGACGAAAGGGTCTGCAAAGCGTGCAAGATGAGTAAACCATTACTTACAAGTATGGTAACTGGAACACGGTAATCTCCAAAAATGTAATAAAAACATTTTTTTATAAATTGTTCAAAATTATTTTACTCATTTTCCGGGCTGCATTTGAACTTTACATTACATGACATTACGACTTATGGATAAAACAAGCAAATGAAAAAAAAAAAACATTAATTTAGGATCGCGGGTAAAACAATAATCACACACTAGTGGGGAATAACCAACAGAAATTAAAACCAGTAGTAAGAAAAACAGCATGCGAGAAAGGGACGAAAATAATGTTATTTTGATTACCGCAACCCCTTGAATAATATCCAACAAGAGTGAAAAAAACTTGCAGACGATTGAAGGTCAAATCAGATACATGGCAGAAATTCGGATTAATTATAGACGGTGACAATGTCTCCGTTGCTTTTGCGGCTACTAAGGGTCGTTGTATTTTTTTTTTTTGCAGCCACTTTATTTTTCAGCAAAACTGTAAATAATAATGATGAAATTTCAATTAAAATGGGGGGTTTTGTATTTGATTATAGAAGCGGGACAGATGAGTTGCAGGCACTGTAGAATCAGGTCGGATTCAAAATAGATTTTTCCAGATGACTGGGGACAATGGGTCGCCCCATGCACGACTTATGCTGGGTGCACACTACAGGAGTTTCCAAGTCTTTGAAGATCTTAAAATCGTGGGGGGCTGCACACATAATGATAATCCTTGCCGATTTTAATCAACGAGCTGTGTACGAATTTGGTCAAGAAGAGGGACTCTGCACCCTGCAGCTCCTGATATCCTTATCTTCCAAGATTTCACAAAAACTGGCATGATCAAACGTGACTTCCACATAATTTCCCCTTTCCTGGGCACGAGATTTGACCGTTGAGGGTGAAGCTTAATCCGGAGTAGTTCAAGTACGCTGTGCGGACGTTGACTGAAATCTCGTAAAATCTCGTTTCCGCGATCGTCACATGGTTCATGGAGACTGCGAATAGTTCCAGAAAGTTGCTGGCGGGCAATTTAAATGCATGTGTCAAATCGGCCAGAGAGACATACCTGCGATTCTCGGTAATTACTAGTCAATAAATAGCGTCATGGTTTTAGTGCCTTCGAGTTATTAAAATAATTTAAATGACTAAAACGAGTTTTAGTCATTTTAAAGAGCGTGTTCCTGTTGTCGATTGCTTTGAATTCTTGGTTTGTTTTTGCTTTTGACTGCAATGCTTGCTTAATCCCATCCTAATGTTTATTATGCAGAGGGAGGGGAAGGAATGTTTCAGTTTAATTTTCTACCATTTCTTTATTTGTTTGGGGTTTTAATAATCCCATGAAAATGGAGGATCTACGTTATCAATTCAATAATGACTTATGTAAACTTCATGACTTTCAGAAAGGATGGAGGACTGACAGATGACTATCAATGAGTATTAACTGACAGTACAATTAGTCCCTGCATTATTAAAAGCAGCATAATGTTCAGTGTAGCATCTTAGAAAATCCACTGGAAATAATTACAATTTACCTGTTCATCAGTTTAATGTACATCTGCACTTATGTATTGGTGTTTAGTGATTAGTTCAAAACAACTTTTTCATTGACTTTTTGCATGCATAAGGTGTAAATTTATCTAGGCTTGCATGTACAGTAATATTTTTCGGAAGGGGTCATTAAACATTATACATCCAGACAGAACAAGACACATTAAAACACAAATTTATCTCGTTATACACCTACATTTTATGTATATCTTTTTATTTTGCACTTACAGTGCCATGAAAAAGTATTTGCTCCCTTCCTGATTTCTTATTTTTTTGCATATTTGTCACACAAGTGTTTCAGATCAGCAAATAAATTTTAATATTAGACAAACACAACCCGAGTAAATACAAAATGCAGTTTTTAAATGATGATTTAATATATTAACGGGAAAAAGCTATCCAAACCTACCTGGCCTGGTGTGAAAAAGTAATTGTCCCCTAAACCTAATAACTGGTTGTGCCACCCTCTGCGATAACAACTGCAAGCGTTTGCGATAACTGGAAATGAGTCTTTCACATCGCTGTGGAGGAATTGTGGCCCACTCTTCTTTGCAGAATGTTTTAATTCAGCCACATTGGAGGGTTTTTGAGCATGAACGGCCTGTTTAAGGTCATGTCACAGCATCACAATCGGATTCAAGTCCGGACTTTGCTTAGGCCGCTCCAAAACCTTCAATTTGTTTTTTTTTAAGCCATTCAGAGGTGGACTTGCTAGTGTGTTTCGGATCATTGTCCTGCTGCTTAACCCAAGTGCGCTTGAGCTTGAGGTCACCAACTGATGGTTGGACATTCTCCTTCAGGATTTTCCAGTAGAGAGCAGAATTCATAGTTCCATCAATTATGACAAGTCGTCCAGGTCCTGAAGCAGCAAAGCAGCCCCAAACCATCACACTACCATCACCATTTTTGACTTTTGGTATGATGTTTTTCTTATGAAATGATATGTTAGTTTTACGCCTGATGTAACGGGATGCACACCTTCCAAAAAGTTCAACTTTTGTCTCGTCAGTCCACAGAATATTTTCCCAAAAGTATTGGGGATCATCAAGATGTCTTTTGGCAAATGTGAAACGAGCCCTTGTGTTCTTTTTGGTCAGCAGTAGTTTTTGCCTTGGAACCCTCCCATGGATGCCATTTTTGCCCAGTCTCTTTCTTATTGTTGAATCATGAATACTGACTTTAAATGAGGCAAGTGAGGCCTGCGATTCTTTAGATGTTGTGCTGGGTTCTTTTGTGACCTCCTGGATGAGTCGTCGATGCGCTTTTGGTAATTCTGGTGGGCCGGCCACTCCTGGGAAGGTTCACCACTCTTCCAAGTTTTCTCCATTAGTGGATAATGGCTTTCATCGTGATTTGTCGGAGTCCCAAAGCCTTAGAAATGGCTTTGCCACCCTTTCCAGACTGAGGTCAATTTCTTTGTTTCTCATCTGTTCTTGAATTTCTTTAGTTCCCAGCATGACATAATGCTTTTTGAGATCTTTTAGCCTACTTCACTTTGTCAAACAGGTTCTATTTAAGTGATTTCTTGATTCAACAGTTCTGGCAGTAATCAGGCCTGGGTGTGGCTAGTGAAATTGGACTCAAAAAAATGTGGTTAATCACAGTTAATTCATGATTTAACAAGGGGGGCAATTATTTTTTCACATAGGGCCAGGTAGGTTTGGGTAGCTTTTTCCCCTTAATAAATGAAATCATCATTTCAAAACTGCATTTTGTATTTACTCGGGTTATTTGTTTTATATAAAAATTTGTTTGATGATCTGAAACATTTAAGTGTGAAAAATGTGCAAAAAAGTAAGAAATCAGGAAGGGGGCAAATACTTTTTCACAGCACTGTATGCACTGAAAATACTTCATGAAAAAGAAATCTTGAATAAACTCAGAAACATGAATAGCATGTGAAGCAGTTTGTCTGTGCCCTCTCCTCCATGTTGTTCTTGTATATAATCTCGAACATGGTTTGCTGTGCTGCGTGGGGATGCTCCAATCGCTGGGAGGTTGAATACAAATATATGGTTTCTCCAATGATGTGAAGAAGAGAGGAAAAAAATAAATTGTTGGCTTAATTCAGCGGGAGAAATCGAACAAACATTAAAAATTACAACAATAAAAATGTGAGGTGATCGCATTCAAACACTGCACTTGCACTTTTTCACAACCAAAGACCACACAATTTGGAAGCTTATTGTCCAGTTTATTAAAAGTAAAGAACAGGGGAAGGCTTGCACAGCTTAGGTAGTTAAGACTCAGGGTGTAGGGCGAGTGTCCTCTGTCTCATTGCAGGGAGGCTTTCATTGAATCGCCTGCAGCTCTTCAGCTGAAAGGGGGGGGGGGACAGGAGAAAAGGTTAGACACATCTATATAGGCTTGGATGGGAAATTGTGCTGAGAGTGAGGTGTGGTCTTTGTTTCCCTACTTAGGTTATGGAACTCAAGTAGCTGTGATCAACAGCTTTTGCTGCTGATGTTTAAGTATGGCAAGTGGCATCAGTTACAGATGTGACAGGAATTAGCATAAAGTTGGATCATGTTCTTTGCAGTCTTTCAGACAAGAAATACGGTACAGTACAGCTCAATATTTTTAGTATTCAGTATGATTCCCCACATAGGCCAAACATTTTGGAAAATTAAGCAGAGAAGGCTATTTGGCCAATACGTTCTGTTTTCAATCTTCTATTTGGTCCTCCAGCCTCCCTCTCCCTTAATCATCAATCCAAAATTGGCTGAGCAGCAACATAATATTGACAGGTAATGTCAACAGAATCACAAATCCTAAAACACTCAAACAAGAGATCACATCTAAGTTTACTGAATAGAAGTTAAAAAAAGAAAAAAGCTCCCACAATCAATATTAACAGCGATGTATCACAGCAAACGATGGCTCTTCTTTATTATTTTGTAATGTTACCTTTATTATACCAGCTAACGTTAGCTACCTTGCTCTCAAAGAAGATCTCACTTCACCACATCCACTGCTATAACGAGTCTGATGGTATATTTACGTTACTTCTCCAACATTTCACTCCCCCCACCCCACTCTGCAAAAAAAACAAAAACAAATCTCGTTCAAGAAGCATTTTTCCCCTCCAATTTCGCGTCTTTGGGTGAAATAGCACTGACATGACAGAGTTTAAAAGTATGCTGCTGCTCATGGTTAGCGGTAGTAACTGTCGCTGACTGTACCTAGCTAGTATCATACCCCAATTTGTTGTCCGTAAACATTAAATATATCTAGAATCGTGCAGGGAACGTAAACATTAAATATCTCTAGAATCGTGCAGGGAATAATCCAGTAAAACGCTTTATTGTACGTGTTATTTAATTCAGATGTGCTGACAATATTCAGTCTAATTCTTTAAACGTCTTACCTTTCGGAAGATCATCACGTACGGTCCACTCCGCTTCAGATCAGCTGCTGGACTAGTCTTGTCGCACTTCCGGCGAGATTTCAGTCAACGTCCGCACAGCGTACTTGAACTACTCCGGATCTAGCTTCACCCCTGTTGGTTGGAGAAGAACCAGAACCTAACCTAACGAAGCTAAAAATAGTATGCATGTAGATTCACTGAAACTATCCTGGTTGACATAAAAATGTGACTGTAGCTTTAAAGTGACGAGTGTGTGTAGGTAGGTAGCTAGCAACCATTAGCAAACGTAACAATGTAACCGTTAACGGTTGCTCGCCTGCTCTCATTTAAGTGTTAACGTTAACTCACCTGCTACACCGACAGCTCAGGCCATCTCACCCAGAGCGCTCTCTTTCATGATGCGGTTCGTGTAGTCTTGCGAGGAAATATTGTACAGGCACTCGTTTTTTTTTGCCACCTGGCGCTCCTCCATCTCTCTTGTCCAACGTACCGTCTTTGTTACTACTGGTTTCTGCTCGATGACGTACGCCCTGTTGGATCATCCCAGAACACCTGATAATATCCAACATGTTGGATATTATCGGGGAGGTCCCGATCAGCTTCGCGAGGGGCCGAATTTGGATCTGTAACCTCCGCACACTAACAGATAACTGGGCCAAACATCACGGCCGAATTCGGATTGTTCCCCGATTCTCGGGAAGGCCAGTTCGGGGCAAAATCTGACCCGAATTTCCTGTAGTGTGCACCCAGCTTTATCCAAAGATCTGAAGTGGATTTTCAGTACTTCAAACATTCATTCTGTTGCAGTTTGTGTTTTGTGTGATGGAAGAAAAACACGCACTGTTTTAGAAGATGTGCCTTGTAATGATTGTCCCCGAACAGCAACCCACGGAGAGATCATCTGGAGAACAGCAGGAATGACAGAGCTCGCCCATATCAAGACGTCGTGGCTTTATCCAGAAAAATTTGCGAACACCTACATGCATAACCGCACATGTTGAATTGCATATTACCCAATGAAACAGCTTCACTGATGAATTAAATAGCCTGTATCACAGCATGCCCTCATGTGCAGACGTCGGTCGCACTAACTATTCTGACATGCATTTGTGACGTATCTTGGCAAAAATCTTTCACATTAATCTCTTCATTGTTAATCGGCTACATGCACTGCTGCTCGTCCCTGCATTAGTATTATGTAACAAGCAGAGTGTGCGTGCGATGTGCACTCACCTGCAAAGACGCGTAATACTGTCTGACTATGCGCCCTGAAATACGCAGTCAAAAACTAACCATTGACTTTAGACCAGGTTTTTGTCGGTCAATAGTGCGATCGATTCTTGCAGTCTCAAGATGGCAATGCACTTGACCACACCTCATTTTAAGACCAACAGGCCCTTGGGCGCTCAATTTGGCGTAAATGCATTCCCTACTTAGGCAGACTGGACGCAGGGCGGATTAATGGCATTTGCGTCGCTAGGAAAGTAGCAAAAATACGCGCTATATGCTTCCCGCTGGGTGCAAGATAGAGGCCAAAATGTGGTGCGAGGAACGATTTGAGCTGATTATTTACCAGACATTCCAGTATTTTTGCTGGGTATGAGAATTTGCAGATAGGCCCATAATTTTTTAAGTCATCCACTCTACCGCTTTTTTGTAAACAAGTTACATAAGCAGCCTTCAAGACCTAAGGAACAGTACCATTTCTAGCCATGAAGGCCCAGGAAATGCATTACCAGCCCGACAAAAATCCATCATCAACAACACCAGTGGCGGCTAGTGAACTGGCGATAGGGGAAGCTCAAACCATCCCTTAAAAATAATGATTGGTCATAACCTGTTTTCAATCACTCATTTAAATTACCATTACAGAAACTGTGGTGGGAAAAATATCCCAAAATGTTCTAAATTCAGACTAGGCCTATTACTATAATCACAGTTCAACAGAGAGAACTCAGCCAGGTTCTTGTGGCCCCTTAAAACTGCTGTAAGAATGTGGATCTAAGAAGTAACAAAAACTCATAAATCTGCCAAAAAAAACCAAGATAGGATAGCCCCTAGCAGGCCGACCAAGTTTGGCTAGATGAGCCAATCTTCCGGAATGACCATATTGGTAGTCAACCAATAAGCAGCTTCATTATATGAGCTGGCTCACTCCAGTTTATTCTGGAAATATCTAGGAATCCAGCCAACTTGGGCATCCACACTGACCTTCAAGTGAACCTTAGGTTTGGGAGGATCAGCGTCCCTGGAGGCCAAAAAAATGAATTTACACTATTATATAATGGCAAGCTTGCAACTAAGGGTGGAGTGTTGCTATGGGACAATGCACCAATCAGAATTAATAATGTTGAATAAGGTGGAAAGAGTCACGTTTAATCCCACCTAAAGGAACGTGCCAAAAGGCCAATAAATTTGAGGGTTCGGACAAGTGGTGGTCAGTCTGTGTCAGGTGATTGATGAAGAATGAATGCTACATGGTTTGCCCAGACCAGCCTGGATTTTGTATTTCACTTTGAGCGACTTACAGTAAACCCGATCGCATCAGACTCTGGAGAATGTATCCATTCTTTGAGGGTAGATTGAGAGGGGTGAGGGGAACACTTGGTCCACACTTGGTTCTGTACCCCGGGGGTTTGCCGCTGCTCTGTTCGCCAATGGCTTTCATTGGAATGCATGGAAGGGCAGGTTTTTGGCTCTCCCTGCCTACTGGCTTTTCATGCATATGCATGGTAGGGCGGGCAGGCCCCAGCACAGATCCATGCCACCAAATTCAAATATTGCAAATAAATTTGCTGCAAATGATAATATTTGGAGTTTTGACAAAGTGGACCTGACTGAAATGCAGTTGACAAAGTGTTTGCGATGGATTAAGGCATGTGGATGGCCTAACATGCTACTCAATGTGAACAAGATGGACAAAAACTAGGCTGTGTTTACCCGAAGATAAGAAAATGAAGTTTTTTTTTGCCATTTCACCTTCAGTATTTTAATTGAAGATGCGCAATTTCAACCCTTGCAGTGACTTAACCAGGCCGACAATATTTGAACAGTGTTCGCTTATCCTGAAAGGAAACAAACAAGTTCTAAATGGCTGTTGTTAAATGTCATCATGTTAAACCAGCGAGAATGAAATGGCAGTTAAAAACTGTCAAGATCACGGGTCAACACAACCCAAATAACATTCCTCGTGCTGCATTATTACAGCTCCGATTATTTCAGTGGTATGAAATTACGTGATCTGACCAGCGCGAAAGAAAATGGGTTTTCCAGTTCAGATGAAGTTGTAGTTGACAAATGCATGCACTTACATACCCAAAATAAAAACTCATATGATACGAATACGAAACTATTCGTATGAAAACTACTTAGGCTGCTTTACATGCGCAGTTGATTCCACTATTTTGTCTGGTTTGATCTCAATATGCAGCTTATGGGGTGATAGGCTTTTTTGCATTGATTGCCAACACATCGCTGTGACTCTTGTACTATCTCCATCCGTTCCGTTAAAAATTTGATTTCGTGGATATGTCCTTGTGTAAAATACAAACCCAATTCCAATGAAGTTGGGACGTTGTGTAAAACGTGAATAAAAACAGAATACAATGATTTGCAATTTCCATACCCCCACATTTTATTCAAAATAGAGCATAGACAACATATCAGATGTTAAAAGTGAGACATTTTGCCATTGGGTCAGTCCGTATGTAAGCATCCAGACCCTCCCAGATGACCCCCTCAGAAATTTCTCAAAAAATTCATATGGGTACCTCTGGTGGACTTATGAAATAATACCAAGTATTAGACCAATATCCCTAATAGTTTTGAAGTGATGGCCTGTCACAATTTTAAGTGTTTTTTTTTTTTTTTTTTGATGAAATTGTGTTTCGTCCAACTTTGGGCTTCCACTGCTCCTCTATTATTTAACCTACAGATCGGATTTTTGGTTTTCCTTGCCAACTTTTTCCCTAGAATCAGAATTTCTGGTCAGATTAGGTGTATCTACCTTGGTTGCTCCACAATAGGGCTCCAAAGTTGGCTGAAAAGCCAAAAATCGCAAAAATTGCTGTACCTTTTAAATGCTACAGATCAGAAAGTTTAGGGAATTCAAGCTTGAAATTTTTTTGTGACCATTCCTGTTACCTCTCATAGGTAATCCACTTTAATCTTGTTTGTATCTTGGCAGGAATGAGAAGAAAAATTTTTTTTTTTTATTTTGCTCGTTTTTCATTTGATGGAAAAAATCAAAAATTTTGAAGTCCACGGTTCACCATGTGCGCACTTGACCACATCCTTCAAATCTTTACCATAGATTGCTATAGTTGTCAACTTCATCTGACAAAAAAAATTGGGATGGTGTTCAGCCTAGTTTATTTTATGTGAATTTTTCAATAGACACACCATATTGGCCATTTAAACGCACCATCGTACATCATAAAATGCTATAGATTTGTTGAAAGTATGAATATTAAGTAATGTTCAGTTCATCATGTTAAAACTTGAACAAATAATGAAATCTTGAGACAAGCACAAACTTGTTTCATCTTACATCATCATTAAATCTGTAATCTGAGGTAAGTGAAGTGTGATGACTTAATCCATAATTCGTCTGAACTCGTTTTGGTATTGCGTGATGATGACCAGTATAAAAGAGCTCCAATGATCAGATTATCATAATCACTCAAACCATGGAGGGTAAGAAGGATTTACCACAGTGTGACTTAGGCACCAAATTGGGTGATGAATGTCACGATACACGTATGGCATGAAAAACTGGCTTCTTTAGAGTGGATACCTTAAGCAATGAGGATCAAGAATTGCTCGCCTGGAGATCTGGAGTTATGCTTGAGGAAATTGAGCAAATTTTTTTTCATCATGAGAAGATGTTTTTATCTCGGTTCATGAGTGAACAGCGTACATGTGCAGATCCAGGAAATATTCATACCAAACAGATTTCACCTAAGTGTAATTTCCATGTTTTGGTGTAGCAATAGTATAAGTTTATCCTGATTCCATTACAGATTTGCATAATGTGTGATTTTTAGTCCTCTAAGTTCCTGGCAGTGAATGTAAATTTGATAGTTAGCAAGTGTTAGCAAAAATTACATAATGAGATTAAAAGCAGCATTCTTATGGTCTCTCACAAAAACCACGTGAACCATTCCAATGTAGTAGTCGTACATGTAATCCATTGTTAAGCTTCAAATAAAACAATGATTTTGCTTGAAAAATTGCTCGAAATAGGTAACATCATTCAAAAACTTGCAGTAAAAAACTAGGCTGAACACCATCCCAATTTTTTTGTCAGATGAAGTTGACAACTATAGCAATCTATGGTAAAGATTTGAAGGATGTGGTCAATTGCGCACATGTTGAACCATGGACTTCAAAATTGCTATTTTTTCCATAAAATGAAAAACGAGCAAAATAAAAAAAAATTTTCTTCTCATTCCTGCCAAGATACAAACAAGATTAAAGTGGATTAGCTATGAGAGGTATCAGGACTGGTCACAAAAAAAATTTCAAGCTTGAATTCCCTCAACTTTCTGATCTGTAGCATTTAAAAAGTACAGCAATTTTTGCGATTTTTGGCTTTTCAGCCAACTTTGGAGCCCTATTGTGGAGAAACCAAGGTAGATACACCTAAACTGATCAAAAATTTTGATTCTAGGGGAAAAGTTGGCCAGGGAGACCAAAAATCTGATCTGTAGGTCAAATAATAGAGGAGCAGTGGAAGCCCAAAGTTGGACGAAACACAATTTCGTCAAAATTTAAAAAAATACTTAAAATTGTGACAGGCCATCACTTCCAAACTATTAGGGATATTGGTCTAATACTTGGTATAATTTCATAAGTCCACCAGAGGTACCTATATGAATTTTTTGAGAAATTTCTGAGGGGGTAACCCAGGAATTTTCTGATTTTCTGGATGCCTTCACTTGGACTGACCCCATTTCGTGAAAAATACTAGCTCATTTTGAATTTGATGGCAGCAACACATCTCAGAAAAGTTGGGACAAGGGCAACAAAAGGCTGGAAAAGTAAGTGGTACTAATAAAAAAGCAGCTGGATAAGCATTTTGCAAATAATTAGGTTAATTGGCAACAGGTCAGTAACATGACTGGGTATAAAAAGAGCACTTTCAAGAGGCAGAGTCTCTCAGAAGTAAAGACGGGCAGACGTTCACCAATCTGTGAAAAACTATATCTAAAAATTGTGGAACGATTTCAGAAAAATGTTCCTCAATATAAAATAGCAAAGACTTTGAATGTCCCACCATCTACAGTACATAATATCATCAAAAGATTCAGAAAGTCTGGAGAAATCTCTGTGCACAAGGGACAAGGCCGAGGTCAATATTGGATACTCATGATCTTCGGGCCCTCAGGCAGCGCTGCATTAAAAACAGGCATGATTCTGCACTGGAATTCACTGCATGGGCTCAGGAACACTTCCAGAAATCATTGTCTGCGAACACAGTTTGCCATGCAATCTACAAATGCAAGTTAAAGCTGTATCATACAAAGAAGAAGCCATATGTGAACACAATCTAGAAACGCTGCCGTCTTCTCTGGGCCAAATTTAAAATGGACTGAGGCAAAATAGAAAACTGTTCTGTGGTCAGATGAATCAAAAATTTGAAATTCTTTTTGGAAACCATGGACGCCGTGTCATACAAACTAAAGAGGAGAGGGACCATCCAACTTGTTGTCAGTGCACAGTTCAAAAGCCTGCATCTCTGATGGTATGGTGTGGCATTAGTGCCTATGGCGTGGGCAGCTAACAGATCTGGAAAGGCACTATCAATGCTGAAAAGTATATAGAGATTTTACATCAGTGGTGGTCAACCCTGGTCCTGGAGAGCCACAGTGTCTGCTGGTTTTTGATGTTTCTCAGCACTTAATTGATGAATAAAAGCAGTTGATTACACGCTTAACTCATCTCACCTGGTGTCCAGGACCAGGTTTAGCTATACTCCTGCACTAAGGGAATAATAAGCCAATCAATCAATTCCCAGGAACCACCCACAAGACTCCTAGAGCCAATTAAGCAGACATGCAGGTTGTGACAGCAGTCTACGTGGAAACCAAGAGCTTGTCAGAACTGGTCGGAAAGGTCCATTGCTAAGATCATAGAAACCTTTAAGTCGCTGCTGAAGACTCAGCTTTTCTCGTTGGCATTCCAGTTGAGCTTGACACCTTGACTTCTTTGTTAAGTCCTTTCATTCATCATTTGGTTAATTGTTTTCTTATGTTCCTATTTATTTACTTCTATATTTATTTATTTTGGTGTTGTTCAGCACTTTGGTCAACTGTGGTTGTTTAAAATGTGGAATACAAATAAATTTTACCTTTACTTGATCACCTACCGTGATAGGTTGTGTCCATGAGGACCTCCTGTGCCTAAAAAGCTGGATGTTGCCAGTGGAACAGCGCTATTATGCATTCAACAGTCACTGTAACGCTCCGAGAGCCACGATGCCCAAGGTGCAATCAGAGAGAGACCACCCAGTGCCATCCCTCACATACATTCCTGCTTGAGTCAGACTACCAGGAATGCTTACGCCTTCAGCTCCAGTAATCAAATACATTTTCTGAAAGGAACAGATTCTCACAGCTGATAATGCTTGAGGCAAGCTTTGAAGGCTTTCACTCTCTCCACTGATAGGTGGGCGGTGAAGGACACTGAGTCAAGGGGTAACCCCAGGAAGATTATACTCTGTACTGAAGTCAACACACTCTTTGATGTTTATTATAAAATCCAGGTTGACCAGGTGTTTTGAGGATATTCATTTGCCTCATAATTTCTCGCTCCAACCATGCCAATAGGAGCCTGTCATTTAAATATGTACCCAGACTAATGCCCCTCTGTCTTAACGGGGCTATTACTGCCACTGTACACTGCACAAAGGAAGTACTTTGAACTGGTACCTGACACCCCAAAAAGCAAACCACAGGTACCTCCTGTGAGGAGGATAAATTGGAATATGGAAATATGTGTCTCTCATTAGACAAATGTGAACCAATCACCCTGTTGCTTCAAACATAGCAGGGATGTGAGATTGAGCATCCTGCACTTTCATGGAGCTTCATTCCCATCTTTATTCAAGAGTTTGGTACTTCAAATTCCGCTAACGCACTCAAATAGCCCCTGCTTGTGCTTGGATTTGTGCTGCTTCGACTTAAATTGTGTGCTTATACTCAGATCTGTTGCTGCTTAGACAGATTTTCCTTCCTTTCCTTCTCAAGCTCAAACTGTCTCTGTGTGCTGGGCACATTTCTGCTTGCGCTTGGAGGTTTTTGTGCCACATTCCTGTCAAAAATCGCCAACTAATAGAACGCCCAGTTTCTTGCTGGGCAAAGAAATTGTCCCTGCCTTATTGCAGGCACATTCTTTTACAGTTTACTCAGTTATTAAGTGGATTCATCTGCTCCTGCCCTCTGATGTTACAAATGTACTTCCATCGCTTTCTTTACAACTTTGGAATAAAAGGACAGTTTATATCAGGGGTCACCAACTCTATTCCTGGAGGGCTACCATCCAGTAGGTTTCTACTCCAACCCTAATTCAACACACCTGATTCAGCTCATTAGCTACTTAAGAAGATCACGAGCTGGGCAATTAAATAGCCAATTACTTGAATCAGGTGTGTTGAATTAGGGTTGGAGTAGAAGCTTACAGGCTGGTAGCCCTCCAGGAACAGAGTTGGTGACCCCTGGTTTATATGTTTACACCAACGCCCATACTTTTACCATAATAGCTACTTATAATAGTAGCCGTATAACACAATGGCCTCCAGTCGGCATCCCACACTGCGAATTTGAGGATGAATCGCAGAGGTGTACTGAGCTGGGAGAAGAGAAAGA
This sequence comes from Gymnothorax javanicus, assembly GCA_029692085.1. Taxonomy (NCBI): domain Eukaryota; kingdom Metazoa; phylum Chordata; class Actinopteri; order Anguilliformes; family Muraenidae; genus Gymnothorax; species Gymnothorax javanicus. Next base: position 36,402,644 of record CM056196.1, on the reverse strand, counting down.
CACTTCATGCTGCTAGCATTGTGCTGCTAAATAATAAAGACATGGGAAATCCATTGCTCAATGGTTTTTTTTTTCATTGTTCTGAAGTTTCAAGCATCCAGTTTCGCCTAACAACTTGATAGCTTACCATTTCTTGAATAGCCTAATTGTTCCTCGCACTTTTAGTGCAGAAAACTGAGAAACAGTAAAATTACAGTACAGTAATTACAGTACAATAAAAATAGAAATCAATGAGCTATAGATTTCACAAGTCTTTTATATAGCAGTATGATGCTAGCAGCAGGATGCATCTATCCATTTTCTTAGCTCAAAGCACCTTGTGCTTTGCAAGCATTAGTGCTATCACAGTTAGATTATTGTTCAGTGATTTGGTCCAACACAACAGAAAGTAATTTGAAAAGGTTAGAGGTAGCTCAGAATAAAGCAGCTCGTGTTGCTCTTCACTGCCCATATCGAAAAAAAGAGTAAGTACAATGAATAATCATTTGGCTTGGTTAAGTGTAAAAAGCAGGCTTCATTTTTCTCTAGTCTGCTTTATTAAAAATATCATCACTAAAACTCTGGAAATATTGTATAATAGATTATCATTTTTTTTAGGCAGACATTGGTATTAAACTCGGAAGTCATAAGAAGGTCGTTTTCAGTTACCTCAACGTAGAACTAATGTAATGCAGAGGACGGTTAATTGTCTTGCAGTGATGGCAAGGAATTCACTCCCAAGTTTTTTGATTGTAGAAAGAAGTAGAATATCTTTTAACATAAAGTTAAAATTGTATTTGTTTACACAAGATATGATGTAAAAATATAAGATCTTCTGTAAGATGTGAAACAGATGTGGAGAGCTATTCATCCCATTGATTTCTAATTTAGAGGGCGAGTCATTCAGTGAGCTGTTCTTTCTTTTTTCTCTATTAAGTAAGATATCAAATTATTTACTATATAGAGTTATTGTATGAATTAGATTGGTTTAGTGTCAGTGTTGGTTGTGTGTCTTTGTGTTCGTATTATGTACTGAGTCTTTTTGTGAGTATGAATATATGAATGTGTATGATGTATTTTTTTTTTTTTTTTTAATGGGACCCCAGGAAGAGTAAACAGCAGCTAATACGGATCTGAGTAAAGAATAAACAATAAACCTCTGCGATTCATCCACAAAATCGCACATAGTGGACTGGAGGCCAATGTGTTATATGGCTACCATTATATGAAGTAAAAGAAAAGTATGGGCAATGGTGTATAAATATATAGACTGTCCTCCCTTTCCAAAGTCGTGAAGAAAGCAATAGAAATACATATGTAGCCTAGGACAGCAGGAGTAAAGGGACCCGCTTAATAACCGAATAAACTGTAAAACGAACGTGCCCGCGACAAGGCAGGGACAATTTTATCGCTTAGCACATAACCTGGCATTCTATTGGTTGGTGATTTTTTGGCAGGAATGCATCACAAAAAAAACCAAGTGCAAGCAGAAATGTACCATGCATGCAGGCAGCTTGAGCGTGAGGAGAAAAGGCTGACGCTCGCACGCAGTAAATCTGTTCAAGCAGCAACAGATCTGAGTATAACCACACAGTTTGAGAAGAAGCAGCACAAATCCAGACGCAAGCAGGGGCTATTTGAGTGCAAGAGCAGAATTATGTGGTAAAACATTGCAAAATCTACACACAAAAACAACATGTCTGCTCTCAAGTTGAAATACAACACTCTCAAATAACGATAGGAATGAAGCTACATAGACTTTTATTTTATGAGGTTTCTGTTCAGAGCCCGTAGATCCAGGAAACAGCAAATTCAGCCCTCCCGCCTCCGCCCTCTTGGGGACCAGAAAATACCAGGAGTTAAAGCCACCCTGACTCTGTAAGGGGCATATTACATATCGTCGGCCTGCTGATAAAACCTCGTATCTTCAAAATGATAAACTTTACAGGAGAGCATAAAAAAATGTTTAATTTTGCATGTAAGAATGCAGTTGAGCTGTGTTTGGGTAGGATGACTATTTTTCTTCCAAGAATGTATTTTGTATTTTGCAATGTTTATGTTATTATCGTGGACATACGAGTTTTTGTTTCTTATCAAATTTGCAGATTCGAGGTTTTATCAGCAGGCCAACGATCTATTGCTTTGTTTTCAAACAGCGAGTGAATTTCCTCTTTTAAATGTGAGCCCACCTTCCCTGATCATGGGAATATATTAAATAATGGTGTTAAACAGGTCTTCTCCAGTCACAGTCCTGTCACATGGCTTCAGGAGACTTTGATTATGCTGCAGGAGTGGTATGGAGTAATTCTGTGGTCATTTTTGGCTCCAAAAAACTCATGAACATGATAAAAGATAAAACAATGCATTTATTGTGTAATATCACAATTCATTTTCCTCCAGTTGCTTAAAATACACTTTTAGAAAGCACATTGTTTTTCTTAACACAGACTTGTGCGTGTGATATGTTTTCATCCACGCATAATCTCGCAAAATGTGTAGTTTGAGTGTGGCTCAGTAAAATGTGTGGACCCTTAAAGCTCATTCACATATATAGAAAATGGACATTTTTAAATTCTGAATATCTGATATTATAATTGAATTTGGAAATAGTTAGTCAGTATTGCCTGATGGGACACATGCAGCTGTCATTTGAAGGTATTGCAATTCAAATCTGTTTTATCATTAGGAATTTGTGGCACTTTGAATACCCGTTCACCCCCTCCCTTACTGAAAGATCGATTGAAAAAAACTGAAATAGTGAAATGGGGGTGGGGGTGGGACAGGGTAGGGGAGCACATACATAGAGGGCAACAATTTCCAAAGAGTGGAGCAGATTTGTATTAAAATTCCCTAAAATGAAAGCAAAATGTCAGTCTGATTGGCCCATTCAACCAGTTCATCCCAAATTCAACTAGACAGTCCGGTCAGCCGCAACCGCATGGGTGTAGCCCGCGAAAGCCCGCTTCTCCCCATTTTTGTGCATTATTCAGCCGATACTGTCGCCATGCCAACCAAAATTGATTGGTGTCATAAGAGAAATATATCACATGTCCATACCAAATATGAAAGTAATACAGTGTCCAGTGTCCTCAAGAAAGTGTCTACGGACGCGGATGTGGCGGCGGGAGAGACAACACGCACGAATCCATTGTAGCGCGCCCAAGTTCGTCCGGGGGCTACAATTACAAAGGCAGATAATTAGAATTTTAAAATGGCTGTTTTCTACGCATGTCAATGAGGTTTCAGTAATGTGTTCACACACTTTTGGCAATACAGTGTATGTAGTCCACTGTTAACCCCTTTGTGCAGAGGCCAAATCTGTCCATTTATGTGTTACCTTATTTAAGGCTTTATAATTCAAGATCGCAGCTTCACAGAGAGGAACAGAATGGCTGAACTGAGTCAAGACACTTACAGCATTTATAATTTCATTGTATTTCAGTTTATTTTCATGATTTTGGTAGAGAAAAAAGGGCTGCAAACATAAAAAATCTTCATGAAAATTCAGCATTGAAGTTGTAAAAGAAATAATACTGAGAACTGAAAAATGGCTGGGGGTTAAAACTATACATTTCTGGGATTCTGGGATAAACTCCTTGACCACAAGTATAATTCATCTGAGCATTACATTCTAAATGACCTACTCTCTAGGAGTCAAATAAGACAGCTATCCCGGTGGCTCCCCAAAGTCTAAGATACCTCAAAATGGTGCACTGTCAAATCATTTCTTAAGATGATGACCAGCACTCACGATAAGGTCAAATTGAAGGACAATTTAATAATATTAAAAAGCACAGAAGCAGCATACGGATGTTTTGAGTCGAAACGTCCGTATGCTGGGCGTGAACTATAACTGTGCGTTAAGCAGACGAGCCTAAGTACATAATTGAGTGATTGGCTATCAACATGAGTACTTAGGAGGATATAAGGGAGTGCTGAATTAGTCGATGGAGGAATCTACGCTTAAATCCACGGTAGGGAACTACGCATTTTTGATATGTGATGACTATAATTGATAGTAGAATGACATAGTATCAATACCATGTCGAATTTTTGCTCCAGAGAACTGATTTTCTTACTTACTAATAGGGATACTATTAACTCACTGTAGCTGAAGTGCTTGTTACAGAGGACAATGATTTTTTTCTGTCGCAAGAGATCTTGTTTTTGAACAGCTGGATAGACATTATGGGGAAGTATATTGAGCAATTTGCACATCAGGCTTAGCTGAGAAGTTAAATTCATGCAACTCCTGAAAAACAGGGATGGGAGTGAACTTGTCCATATTCTAAACCGTGTTCGACCTCGGCTTGCTAGTGAATATTCAATAACTGATCTGGGTGTACCATCTAGCAATGGAATAGTGTAACTACATACATAAATTTGCTGCTCCATGTCCGCTGGCATCTACATCTGCACAGAGGGGTTAAAGATCCAGAGGAAACATTTCTTTGAATAGAATTTTGGGCACACAGAAAACATGCTTCTTTTATTCTAAATGGATCCTGGGTCGACTAGCTTCATTCAGGCCAGATTTTGGGTCACGGTAGGAGTTGTCCTAAAATTTATTTGTGAAAACAAAGAATTTATTTTGTAATATTCTTTCTACTACCAACAGTCAAATTAAACACAACAAAAGTTGCATGCGCTGCTCAAGTTGCCATATGCTTGCACAGATGTTTTGAAATGGTATTTTTTGTAAATTTTGAGAAAGAGAGGGCCATTGTCAATGTATTCTGTCAAAATGTGGGCCATGGGCGCCCCGGTGGCACATCGGTCTAAGCGTGCGCACCATATAGGCTGTGGCCTTCCAGTGGCGACCCGGTTTGATTCCGGCTTGGGTCATTTGCCGCATGTCTTCCCCATTCTTCTCCCCAAACTTTCCTGTCTCTCTCTACTGTGTGACTGTCTAATAAAGGAGAAAATCCCAAAAAAAAAAAAATTTAAAATGTGGGCCACAGGTAAGAATAGTAACAAGCTGTTGAAAACATGCTTTGTTTGTGGAAGATTACTTCCTGGTCTTGCTGATAGACATTGCAGGCAAGCATTGGTATAACTGATAGAATTAAATAAGTCCTGCCATGTGTTTGTTCCAGCTTATATCCATGAACTCAGAATTCAGAATTCACTAATTCTACCTTCCGCCTGAAAAATTTTGGTAATCAGCAAAAACGGTGAATTCTGGGACAGACTAACTTTTTGAACCCTGGATCTTGCACATGTGTCAATACATGTACAATAAAAAAAACCAAAAAAAAAAACCTCTGGAAAAAGGAAATTATATTTTAGAAGATTAGACAAGACTTTTTTCAAGCGTCCCACTTCTGTCCCCTACTTTGACGCTGGAATTTTCTGTATATGTGTCAGTTTTCATGTCAAGCTCAGCCTCCAATCCAGGAATGTGCAGCTGCCGGTACAAACAGTAGTGTTGAACAATAAACAACACATCAAATGCAATGGATAATATGCCAATTCCAAACTTTGTGAAGTCTCCAAAAATCAGCTCCCACTCATCTACAAAATAGAAATTAAATAAATCACTGAATAAGAAATCCCAAAAACACATCTCCACAAATTACTAACATTTCTCTGACCAGTACTTCTCTGGGCACTCAGATTTAAGACGTGGTGGCATATATAATAAAAAAGCGGCACATCAAAATATCTTTTTCTCCTGGAAAAAACATTGAAATCATGCTGTATATCCGCACCGAGTCCACTACCTAAAAAGCCATGCATAAATCCATACCATTATTGTGTGACTGCACAAACATCTGAAGGATGCTAAAGCAGCCACCAGTGAAATCCATCAACACACCGCCAATGCTCCATCCTTCAGTACTCTGTCTCTTGTAGTTCAAGTAAGCCTGGCGACAGATTAAAACATACAATTGAGTCAAATGCACTGTGAAAAATAACCCCAAATACAGTATCTGTTTTGGCTGAGCATGCATAATGGATGCTCATTGGTTCAGAGAAATTCTCTGCATATGAGTGGCTTGCAAACTCTGAGCCACTTAAAGTAAGAAGTTTACATACAACCCAAAACCAGTGAAGTTGGCACGTTGTGTAAATCGTAAATAAAAACAGAATACAATGATTTGCAAATCCTTTTCAACCTATATTCAATTGAATACACTGCAAAGACAAGTTACTTAATGTTCGAACAGGTAAACTTTGTAATTTTTTGCAAATATTAGCTCATTTGGAATTTGATGCCTGCAACATGTTTCAAAAAAGCTGGCACAAGTGGCAAAAAAGACTGAGAGAGTTGAGGAATGCTCATCAAACACTTATTTGGAACATCCCACAGGTGAACGGGCTAATTGGGAACAGGTGGGTGCCATTATTGGGTATAAAAGCAGCTTCCCTGAAATGCTCAGTCATTCACAAACAAGGATGGGGCGAGGGTCACCACTTAGTGAACAAATGCGTGAGCTGATTGTCGAACAGTTTAAAAACAACATTCCTCAACGAGCTATTGCAAGAAATTTAGGGATTTCATCATCTACGGTCCGTAATATCGTCAAAAGGTTCAGAGAATCTGGAGAAATCACTGCACGTAGTTTACAAGGCCGAAAACCAACATTGAATGCCCGTGACCTTCGATCCCTCAGGCGGTACTGCATCAAAACCGACATCAGTGTGTAAAGGACATCACCACATGGGCTCAGGAACACTTCAGAAAACCACTGTCAGTAACTACAGTTCGTCGCTACATCTGCAAGTGCAAGTTAAAACTCTACAATGCAAAGCGAAAGCCATTTATCAACAGCACCCAGAAACGCCAAGCTTCGCTGGGGCCCAAGCTCATCTAAGATGGACTGATGCAAAGTGGAAAAGTGTTCTGTGGTCTGACGAGTCCACATTTCAAATTGTTTTTGGAAATCTGTGGACGTTGTGTCCTCCGGACCAAAGAGGAAAAGAACCATCCGGACTGTTATAGGCGCAAAGTTCAAAAGCCAGCATCTGTGATGGTATGGGGGGGTGTATTAGTGCCCAAGGCATGGGCAACTTACACATATGTGAAGGCACCATTAATGCTGAAAGGTACATACAGGTTTTGGAGCAACATATGTTGCCATCCAAGCAACGCTTTTTTCATGGACGCCCTGCTTATTTCAGCAAGACAATGCCAAGCCACATTCTGCACGTGTTACAACAGCATGGCTCCGTAGTAAAAGAGTGCGGTACTAGACTGGCCTGCCTGTAGTCCAGACCTGTCTCCCATTGGAAATGTGTGGCGATTATGAAGCGTAAAATACGACAACGGAGACCCCGGACTGTTGAACAACTTAAGCTGTACATCAAGCAAGAATGGGAAAGAGTTCCACCTGAAAAGCTTCAAAATTGGTCTCCTCAGTTCCCAAACGCTTTACTGAGTGTCGTTAAAAGGAAAGGTGATGTAACACAGTGGTAAAAAGGCCCCTGTGCCAACTTTTTTTTGCAATGTGTTGCTGCCTTTAAATTCTAAGTTAATGATTATTTGCAAAAAAAAAAAAAAGTTTCTCAGTTTTAACATTAAACATCTTGTCTTTGCAGTGTATTCAATTGAATATAAGTTGAAAAGGATTTGCAAATCATTGTATTCTGTTTTTATCTATGATTTACATAACGTGCCAACTTCACTGGTTTTGGGTTTTGTACAATTGGTCAAATATACTCCTCAAAAAAATTAAGAGAACACTTAATCATAATAGTATCACACCAAGTCTGTTATACTTTAGGGATATCAACCTGTCCACTGAGGAAGCACAAGTGATTGTGAATCTATTTCACCTGCTTTGGTGCAAATGACATTGACAACAGGTCCAATGGAAAGGCAGAAGCAAGATAACTCCCAAAAAGGGAATGGTTGTGCATGTGGTGGCCACAGGCAATTGCTCTCTCCTTATCCTTCCTGAAAGTTTAGTGTTCTGCTTGTGTTCTTGCCACAACTGGTGGCAAGACGCAGCACGTGCAGCCCAATCAGGTTGCAAAGGTAGTCCAGCTCCTCCAGGATGGCACATCCATATGTGCAGTTGCAAGAATGTTTAGTGTGTCCCCCCGTGCAGTCTCAAGAGCAGGGAGGAGACACCAGGAGACTGGGCCTTACACAAAGACAGCTGGACATAGAAGGGCAGCAACCAAACAGCAGGTCCAGTATCTGCTCCTTTGCGGAGGATCACTGCCAGAGCCCAACAAAATGACCTCCAGCAGGCTACTGGTGTGCATATTTCTGAGCAAACTGTCAAAAACAGACTCCATGGGGGTGGCATGAGGACCCGACCTCCTCTAGTGGGACTTGAGCTCACAGCCCAGCACTGTGCAGCTCGATTGGCATTTGCCAGAGAACACCGAAATTGGCAGGTCCGCCGTATGCACCCTGTTCTCTTCACAGATGAGAGCACGTTCAAAGTGAGCACATATAACTGGCGTAAAAGAGTCTGGAGACGCGTGGTGAACGTTTTTTGTTGCCTGTAACATCATCGAGCATGACCGATTTGGTGATGGGTCAGTGATGGTCTGGGGAGGCATATCCTTGGAGGGTCGAACAGACCTCCATGTCATAGCCAATGGTACCCTGACTACTGCTGGGTACCGGGATGAAACCCTTTAAGCAATTGTCAGGCCTTATGCTGGTGCAGTGGGCCCTTGGTTCCTCCTGGTATAGGACAATGCCCAGCCTCTTGTGGCCAGAGTGTGTAGGCAGTTCCTGGATGATGAAAGCATCGATGCCACTGACTGGTCCTCTCGTTCCCATGACCTTAATCCAAATGTGCTCCAATGGGGGGTTATGCATCGGTGCATGTGACACCGCAAAAGACCGCCACAAACTATGCAGGAGCTCACTGATGCCCTGATTCAGGTCTGGGAGGAGATCCTCCAGGACACCATCCGCTTACTCATCAGGAGCGCGCTCAGACATTTTTGGGAGTGCATACAGGCACGTGGGGGCCATATACATTACAAAGTCACATTATGAGTCGCTGTGACAAAATTTACGCAAGTTGGGTAAGCTTGTGAAATCAATTTTTTACTTTCATTGTCAGGGTGATTTTGAATCACGCCCTCAGTGGATTGATGATTTTGCTTTCCAATGACCATTGTCACGTCATTTTGTTCTTAACAAATTATACAGTATACATCAGTAAAGATTTTCAACTAGAATAATTCATTCTAGATCTGATAGGTCATTTAAGTGGTCCCTTAACTTTTAAGTTTACATTTAAATTCAGTTTTTCAAGTTAACATGCCATATCTAAGGTCAGTCAGGATCACTATTTAAAGAATGTGAAATGTCAGAGTAATAGTTGAGAGGATGATTTATCAGGGGTTCAAGCACGTAGGGCTGAAACCCTATTGTTTTTGTGCTGGTTTATCATTAGAAGTTCAAGCCCACAGGGCAGAAACCCTATTGTTTTTGTGCTGGTTTATTATTAGAAGTTCAAGCCCGTAGGGCAGAAACCCTATTGTTTTTGTGCTGGTTTATTATTATTATTATTATTATTATTATTATTAGCGGTTCAAGCCCATAGGGCTGAAACCCTATTGTTTTTGTGCTGGTTTATTGGGTGTGAATGCTGAAAGCATTCAAACCCTATGTTCTTCTGTTACCAAAATTCTTTATTTTTCTTATTATTATTCCGCCGCGTTTTTTGGCTCACCGTAACTTCAACATACTTCAACCGATTCAAACCATTCAAATTTCATTTTATTCAGTTCCATGAGGACATTATCGGAAACATTCAGATTTTCCGTAACATTCATAGTTTTCCAGAAATTCAACATTAAAATTCCGATTCCTATTAAATCCCATTCAAAAAAAACTTTGGCCCTGAATGCGTTCCACAAACTTCAACCGATTCAAACCATTCAAACATCAAAATGTTCAGCTGAATTAGGAATCGACTGGAATGACTTTTCTAATTCCTAACATTCATACTTTCCGAGATATTCCAGGTTTTTTCCAAACCGTTTTCCCATTGGAAATGAATTACAGAATCTTCAAAAATCAGAAAACTTCACCTTTTTTCAAACGGTAACTACCATTTCATACTTAGTTAGAAACTCCATTCCGACTGGAAAGTATTCAACATTTTCCTGACGTTTTACGTATGATTCCACTTTTCAATCCCATTTAAACTTTTAAAAATATTCACCGTTTTCTGAAACTTTGTTATAATGGAAATCAATGAGAAAATCCTTCAAACTCACTCATCTTCACCCTTTCACCGTGAACTCATACATTCACGTAGAAACTCCATTCCAACTCTCAAACATTGACAATCCCATCAACTTTCAGTGTCTGACTCAAATTTTCATGATCTCTTTTAGTTTTTCTACCGCGGCAGTTTAAAAAACATGACATTTTGAGCCCTTTATAATGGGTGTCTATGGCGTGGAATCTTCGGAGCTAGAGAGCGATGAATTTATTCCTAGAGTTCGAGCTGGGAACAGACAAGCTGAAAAAAATAATTTTTAAATCGCTGTAACTTCCACAAATTTGAATCCCTCTTCATGATATTTCACAAAAACGCAGGAAAATTTGTTCTTGTTCCAGCAGTACAATTTTTGCAGCAGAGAAGTACATGGTTTTGGCTAAGGGAACAGTCAAAGGACAGGAAGCACGTAAAACTTCTCTATCTCTTCCATTCAAAATTCTCCCAAAAATTTTGGGAGAACAGCAAACGGGCAGTTTTTTTAGATCGCTGTAAATCCAACATTATATCACTCAGAGAAATAAAAAAGACATCCACACACTCAGCAAAGTCTCCTGCCTTGAACGATGTGGTTACATTGGTGACAGGACGAACATTTTTTGCGTGAGAAGCAGGAGTTTGAGGTGAGCGCTAACGAGGATTTCTTTGACTGAGTGACTCGGCGGCTCGGTGTGTGTGGCAGTTGTTTGCTCCTCGCACTGTTGCTAGGAGACAAGTACTGGCATAGCCCTCTGTCAATCAATCAAACGGAAAAAAACATTCGCTAGAAATGCAACGTTCAAAATAGAAACATATGTTCATGAATGCTATATGCCGCTGTTTGCAATCTACCTTAAATTAAATTATTGCTTAGCAGAACTAGTGTTGGTCAAATGTAACGTTTATTGGCAAAAGTTATGTCTTCACTCATTACAATACAGGCTCGCTAAGTCAACAGCAGCTGTTTGCCAGTGAAGCGAAACCTCCGAGAATATTCGTGCAGATACGGAAGAGCAATCACAGGACCAAATACTTGCGATTATATCTCGCAGGTAAGCATGCTTAAGTTACCGTCTGTAACCTACCCAAGTTCTGTAACGTTACTGTATCTAGCTAGCAAGTGAACAATGTTAGTTATCGCTACATCTGAAATATCAAGAACTGGTTTGAGAAACCGAACAATTAATAGCGCGACTCAATGACGGTTTCCCTATAAGTTAATTAACGTTAACTGTATTTGAGCGTTTAAAGTGTTTCCCTAGAGTTTTCTTGGCAAAGAGTGATAAAGGATAAAAAATAGCCTAATACTAAGCCAAGTTGAAGACAAACACATCTTGCTGAAAACAAAGCGCTGACAGAACAATGCCTGGGAGTTAGATGCAGGCTGCCTGCGGTCCCTTCTGATGGAAGCCAACCATTTATTCTGCCAGTTTAGCGAAGTCTTTCGCGATGGAATGAAACTGTCGTTTGGAGATTCTCCGACGACTGTTGTCACAGCAAACTGTACTACATATCCCGGGCATATTGGATTCACTTAATTTCAGTATTTCGATTAACGAAGAGAATTTGCAACACCTGAGATGGGAGAATTTAAGTATCTTTAATCAAGGGAAATGACTGAAAACAGTTCAAGACTAATAATCAGTTTAAAGACATGTTTGTCGCCCTCCCAGCTCTCTTTCCACTGGCCGCCACCGCTAGCGACGGGAGCTGTAGCCAACTCCCCGTAGCTCCTTGCATAGCGCATCAGCAAACGCGGATATGTATTTAGTCCGTTAATTTAGTCAAATGAATATTTAAAATATTCCCAATCCCTCACAACTCTGTCTCATATTGTATGTTTTGTTAACTGTGTTCCATTCTTGTAATAAAAAAAAATCATACATACAATCAAATAGCCTATCGTACCATAGATAATTTACGAAGAATGAATGAGTGAATAAATAAATGAACTGAAGTAATTTTATTTGCATCAAGAAAACTTGCAAAGAACTAATATGATTTGTACTGTTTCGCGATTTTAGAGGTCAGTGATTTCAAGGGTGGTTTTGATGGCGCGAGTTCGTATGTGCGAGTGGGCTTTTTTTTTCTTTTTTTTTTTTTTTTTTAATCTTCCATATGTTCGGGTCTGATCCTTAACCCGTCTGTGCAGATGTTGATTCCGGCGAACATGGAGCTGCTCTATTTATGCACGCAGTTACAATATTGTCTCAGTAGATGGCATACCCGGCAAAGTTATTGAATATTCACCAGCAGGCAGACCTCGAGCACGGTCTACTCTAGAATATTGACGAGTTCAGTCCCATCCCTGTTTCTCAGGAGTCAACTGCAGTTCGGCCAATCGCCGGTGTGTAACAGCACAGTGAAATTTGAATACTGAAAGGGCCTATTTCACCAACCTGAATTCTTGGCAGTTAAAGCCTCATACAGAGACTACTAGAGAGGCAATTCCTGAAGAAATTGCGAGTGTGAATGCTGCACGCTGAACCCACACTGCGATGCTGTCTTGAATACAATAAAGTTTGAATGATTTGAATGTTTGCTGACGCCACACTGAATAGCTGCCATGAAAATATAATATTTGAATTATGTAGAATACTTGAATGTTTATAAAAAAAACTGAAAGCTGAGCAACGAAAGAATGAAAACAGTTGCTGGTAGCTATATGCTGGAATAAGATCTCGAGCTATTGTTTTTTTCTGCTTTGCCATTTTTACTGTAACGTGTTGTCTTGGACACCCAGCAAAAAGACCGTTCTTTTCCCGCACTCAATGTGCTTTCGCTGGAGGCGAAATATTTTTTTTTCCAAACTAGAGTTCCGGACGCCAACAGAAACTCATTTGCGTACAGCCAATCGGCGACCTTGTGCCGGACTTCTGAAGGAGTGTCTCGAGACAGTTAATTTTTTTTCTCTTCACTGGCTTTGCACTTATAATGTAAAAATAACCGAGATTGCGTCAGCTTATTCTAGAAGATATGAATACTCTGAAAAGATGATTTTAACCAAGCTGGAAACATTAAAAATGATAGGCAGGATTGGAAACGGCCACCGCATTTTCAAATGAAGTACACGAAGATTTCGTGTCCTGGAGCTGGTTTCAGCGACTGTACCAGCTACTATACCGGAAATTCTTTCACTGAGTTTGACGCAGAATTATTCTTTTAGAGTCGTCTGTATCTTTGTCTCTTAAAAAGGACAGTGTTGAGGTGTGGGAAAAGGCCAGCGGAGGGCAGAATCGAACCGCAAATGATCCATATCTAAGATATTTGAGGTTGGCTGAGTCATGTAGTCCAATGGAGATTTTAGCGCAGGCGTTTCTTTCAGATTGCGACTTCTAACTCAAAAATGGTAAGTCCAATCTAGGAAATGGATATACCATACGAAAGAGGAGAATCAGCTGAGTAATGTCAAAATTGTGTTCGTAGTGCCAAAAATATGGAAACACGAGCAAGTTAGAAAACTGTGTTTAGCCTTTGCAACCTGCATGTTCTTGTCGCATTTAACATTGGAGTTAATGGAGCCTCGGTGAGCAGTCCCGTCGCTTTTCGGCTCATACAGCCAAAACCGTAAAGAACGGTAAAGAAATTATCCAAGCGTTGGTTAACATTTTACAGTTTGAATGACGTTTCTAGCTAAAAGTATGACAGAGTAAAAAATAGCTGAAAATAGCTACATTTTAAAACATCTGTTTCATTGTTTCCTATGGGACAAAAAATTAAGAAAAAGTGAAATATTTTAAAAAGTATAAATAGTATGAAAGAGAAAAATAATAGCAATAATGTCCAGAAAAAGCTGGACGTTTTGATATTTAAGTTGAAGACCTGTGTGCAAGAAGTACTTAAGTCACATTTTGCAAAAAATGAGTTGACACCAGTATTGAAAGCCACAATGGCCAGAGCATCATCTGATACCAAAGATTTCTGCAAAGAAGCACTCAAGTCTTGTGCACTGGTGCATTTCCATTGCCCATTGTCATTATCTGCAACATGTTTTGAAAACTTTGACCCCCAGAATCTCAGAAGTATTATTTTGTGACTTAGGTACTTCTTGCACCCAGGTCTTCAATTGTTGAAATAGCACAAAGTATGTAGGACTAGTTTAATATGGTAGAACAGCGGATGAAGTAAGAATAATAATAATAATAATAATAATAATAATGATAAGTATAAAGAAAATGGCCGACATGAAAAACAATAGTGTGAATGCTGTCAGCATTCACACTAATTACTTGTGAAGCAGCTCAAGGTTTGAAATCATGAACAATCTAAAAGACTGTCAGTCTGCCTGCCTGTCTGTGACTGTTTCTGTCTTTCTGTGTCCATCTTGGACATTTTAGACTGCAGTCTTTTTTTGAACTGTTAATACATTCAAACTTTGAGCTGGTTCATGTTTAACTCATTTATTCAATCATTCTTTCATTCTTTCTTTGTTCAGCTTTCTTTCAGTTTTTTTTAATAAACATTCAAGTATTCTACATAATTCAAATATTATATTTTCATGGCAGCTATTCAGTGTGGCGTCAGCAAACATTCAAATCATTCAAACTTTATTGTATTCAAGACAGCATCGCAGTGTGGCTTCAGCTCTCAGCATTCACAGTCGCAATTTCTTCAGGAATTGCTTCTCTAGTTTTTATTATCATTATTAGGGGTTCAAGCCCGTAGGGCTGAAACCCTATTGTTTTTGTGTTGGTTTATTATTATTATTATTATTATTAGGGGTTCAAGCCCGTAGGGCTGAAACCCGATTGTTTTTGTGCTGGTTTATTTTTATTATTATTATTATTAGGGGTTCAAGCCCGTAGGGCTGAAACCCTATTGTTTTCGTGCTGGTTTATTATTAGGGGTTCAAGCCCGTAGGGCTGAAAACCTATTGTTTTTGTGCTGGTTTATTATTATTATTATTATTATTAGGGGTTCAAGCCCGTAGGGCTGAAACCCTAGTGTTTTTGTGCTGGTTTATTATTATTATTATTATTATTATTTCTTCTTCAGAAATGTTTTCGCAAATTCCCGTGAGATGGTAAATGGTAGAGACCTGAAATTTTGCACATTGGTTGGAAGTTGTGTGTAAATGCTGACCAAGGCATTTTTAACTCAATTGGTCTGATAATGGCGCTATAATTCAAGAAAAACAGGTTTTCACTTTAAAGGTCATAACTCCTACGCTGTAAGTCCGATTTACACGAAACTTGGTAGAGGCATTCCTTGGTCCAATCTCTACAACTTTCCCATAAGGACCTCTGAGGTCCGCCATATGTGATTTTCCAAAATTTAGAATTTTTTGAAAAACACATTTTTGACATCTCCTCCTAGGCCGTAGGTCCGATTCCTTCGAAATTTGCTGTGGATCATCAGTGGATGAAGCTTATCAAAGATTGCGTAAAGCTTGTTGAAATCTTATTTCGTTTCCAAGATATTGACCAATGATCTTCAGCAGGGGCGTGGCTTAGCACATAAATGGACAAAATTCAACAACCATTGGGCCAATCATCACAGAACTTGCAGAATATGTCCATATGAGTACCAGGAACATACCTTGACAGTTTCATGCAAATCGGCCCATAGGGGGCGCTATAACACAAATCAGACTATAAATCAGCAATTGTTTGTCCTATAGCCATAAAACTCACAGGATATATTCATATAAGTACTTGAAACATACTCTGAAATTTCATTCAAATTGATTGATAGGGGGTGCTATAAATGCAAAACACAGATGCGTGGTATAACACAAATCAGACTATAAATCAGCAATTCTTTGTCCTATAGCCATAAAACTCACAGAATATAGTCGTATAAGTACCTGAAACATACCCAGAAAATTTCATTCAAATTGAATCATAGGGGACGCTATAAATGCAAAACAAAGCAGCATGGTAGAACACAAATCAGACTATGAATCAGCAATTGTTTGTCCTTTAGCCATATAACTCACAGGATATATTCATATAAGTACTTGAAACATACTCTGAAAATTTCATTCAAATTGTCTGATAGGGGGCGCTATAAATGCAAAACAAAGCAACGTGGTATAACACAAATCAGACTATAAATCATAAATAGTTTTTCCAATCATTACAAAACTCACAGGATATGTCCACATAAGAACCTGAAACATAGCCTGAAAGTTTCAATCACATCGACCAGTAGGGGGCGCCATGAATGCACGAAATAGCCTAACATAACAAAAATCAGATTATACATCATAAGTTGTTGGTCCAATCATTACACTGGCAAAATAGGTCCACATAAATACCTACAACACACTCTTGAAGTGGTTTTTGTCCCCCGCCGTCATGATAGCGAGCGGAGCGGGGGACATAGTATTCAGCTCCGGCTGGCCGTCCGTCATGTCCCGTTTGTTCTGAACGCGATATCTCAAGAACAGTTTGACTGATTCCATTCATCTTTCATGTTAAGGTATATTGGTGTGATACGCTGACCCCAGTAGATTTCCGTGACCTTGGCATTATTCTCAAGGTCATTAGGATCATTTGACCACTTACAAATTCCTTGTCAACATGATATCTCAAGAATAGTTCGACCGATTCCATTCATCTTTGGTGTCAAGGTGTATTAGGGGCAGGGGACATGGTATTCAGCTCCGTCCGTCCGTCCGTCCGTCCCGTTCCGTTTGTTGTGAACGTGATATCTCAAGAACGTTTGACCGATTCCATTCGTCTTTGGTGTCAAGGTGTATTAGGAGCGGGGGACATAGTAGTCAGCTCCGTCCGTCCGTCCGTCATGTCCCGTTTGTTGTGAACGCGATTTCTCAAGAACGGTTTGACCGATTGCATTCATCTTTGGTGTCAAGGTGTATTAGGGGAGTGCTCACAGCCCACTTGATTTACGTGACCTTGCCATTATTCTCAAGGTCATTACGACCATTTGACCACTTACAAATTCCTTGTCAACATGATATCTCAAGAACGGTTAAACCGATTCCATTCATCTTTGGTGTCAAGGTGTGTTGGGGCGGGGGACATATTATTCAGCTCCGTCCATCTGTCCATCCGTCCATCATGTCCCGTTTGTTGTGAAGGTGATATCTCAAGAACGGTTTGACCGATTCCATTTGTCTTTGGTGTCAAGGTGTATTAGAGGCGGGGGACATAGTATTCTGCTCCCTCCACCCGTCCGTCTGTCCGTCATGTCCCGTTTGTTGTGAACGCGATATCTCAAGAACGGTTTGACCGATTCCATTCATCTTTGGTGTCAAGGTGTATTAGGGGAGTGCTCACAGCCCACTCGATTTACATGACCTTGCCATTATTCTCAAGGTCATTACGACCATTTGACCACTTACAAATACCTTGTCAACATGATATCTTAAGAACGGTTTGACAGATTCCATTCATCTTTGGTGTCAAGGTGTATTGGGGGCGGGGGATATAGAATTCAGCTCCATCCGTCCGGCCGTCCGTCCGTCCCATCCCGTTTGTTGTGAATGCAATATCTCAAGAACGGTTTGACCGATTCCATTCATCTTTAGGGTCAAGGTGTATTAGGGCCGGGAGACATAGTATTCAGCTCGATCAGTCCATCCGTCCGGCTGTCCGTCCATCACGTCCCGTTTGTTGTGAACGCGAAATCTCGAGAACGCTTTGACCGATTTTATTCATCTTTGGCTTCAATGTGTAATTTTGTGATACGCTGACCCCAGTCGACTTCCGTCACCTGGCGGGGGACATGGCCACGTTTAGTGGCAACACTTGTTAATTAAGCTGTTAAAGCTTTCAACTACTAATGGTCTGTCTTGGCTTGAACCCCGGAATTGCCGCTTGCGGCTATATTTAGGGGTTCAAGCCCGTAGGGCTGAAATCCTATTGTTTTTGTGCTGGTTTATTTTTATTATTATTATTATTAGGGGTTCAAACCCGTAGGGCTGAAACCCTATTGTTTTTGTGTGGGTTTATTATTATTTTTTTTTTTTCTTCTTCAGAAATGTTTTTTCGCAAATTCCCGTGAGATGGTAAATAGTAGAGGCCTGAAATTTAGCACATTGGTTGGAAGTTGTGTGTAAATGCTGACCAAGGCATTTTTATCTCAATCGGCCTGATGGTGGCGCTATAATTCAAGAAAAACAGGTTTTCACTTTAAAGGTCATAACTCCTACGCTGTGAGTCCCATTTACACAAAACTTGGTACAGACATTCCTTGGTCCAATCTCTACAATTTTCCCATAAGGACCTCTAAGGTCCGCCATATTTGATTCTCCGGAATTTTGAATTTTTTGAAAAACACATTTTTGACATTTACTCCTAGGCCGTAAGTCCAATTCGTTCTAAATTTGCTGTGGATCATCAGTGGACCAAGCTTATCAAAGATTGCATAAACCTTGTTGAAATCTCATTTAGTTTCCAAAATATTGACCAATGAACTTCAGCAGGGGCGTGGCTTAGCACATAAATGGACAAAATTCAACAACCATTGGGCCAATCACCACAGAACTTGCAGAATATGTTCATATAAATACCAGGAATATACCTTGACAGTTTCATGCAAATCGGCCCATAGGGGGCGCTATAACACAAATCAGACTATAAATCAGCAATTGTTTGTCCTATCACCGTAAAACTCACAGGATATATTCATATGAGTACCTGAAATATTCCCATAAAATTTCATTCAAATTGACTGATAGGGGGCGCTATAACTGCAAAACAAAGCAGCATGGTATAACACAAATCAGACTATAAATCAGCAATTGTTTGTCCTATAGCCATAAAACTCACAGGATATATTCATATAAGTACTCGAAACATACTCTGAAAATTTTATTCAAATTGACTGATAGGGGGCGCTATAAATGCAAAACAAAGCAGCGTGGTATAACGCAAATCAGACTATAAATCAGCAATTGTTTGTCCTATAGCCATAAAACTCACAGGATATATTCATATAAGTACCTGAAACATACCCAGAAAATTTTATTCAAATTGACTGATAGGGGGCACTATAAATGCAAAACAAAGCAGCATTGTATAACACAAATCAGACTATAAATCAGCAATTGTTTGTCCTATAGCCATAAAACTCACAGGATATATTCATATAAGTACTTGAAACATACTCTGAAAATTTCATTCAAATTGTCCGATAGGGGGCGCTATAAGTGTAAAACAAAGCAACGTGGTATAACGCAAATCAGACTATAAATCATAAATAGTTTTTCCAATCATTCAAAAAACTCACAGGATATGTACACATAAGAACCTGGAACATAGCCTGAAAGTTTCAATCAAATCGACCAGTAGGGGGTGCCATAAATGCACAAAATAGCCTAACAAAACACAAATCAGACTATACATCATAAGTTGTTGGTCCAATCATTACACTGGCAAAATAGGTCCACATCAATACCTGCAATACTCTCTTAAAGTGGTTTTTGTCCCTCGCCGCCATGATAGCGAGCGGAGCGGGGGACATAGTATTCAGCTCCGTCCGGCGGTCTGTCATGTCCCGTTTGTTCTGAACGCGATATCTCAAGAACGGTTTGACCGATTCCAGTCATCTTTGGTGTTATGGTATATTGGTGTGATACGCCGACCCCAGTAGATTTCCGTGACCTTGGCATTATTCTCAAGGTCATTAGGATCATTTGACCACTGACAAATTCCCTGTCAACATGATATCTCAAGAACGGTTCGACCGATTCCATTCATCTTTGGTGTTAAGGTGTATTAGGCGCGGGGGACATAGTATTCAGCTCCATCCGTCCGCCCGTCCGTCCGTCTGTCCGTCCTGTCCCGTTTGTTGTGAATGTGATATCTCAAGAACGGTTTGACCGATTCCATTCGTGTTTGGTGTCAAGGTGTATTAGGAGCGGGGGACATGGTAGTCAGCTCCGTCAGTCCATCCGTCCGTTATGTCACGTTTGTTGTGAACGCGATATCTCAAGAATGGTTTGACCGATTCCATTCATCTCTGGTGTCAAGGTGTATTAGGGGAGTGCTCACAGCCCACTCGATTTACATGGTCTTGCCATTATTCTCAAGGTCATGAAGACCATTTGACCACTTACAAATTCCTTGTCAACATGATATCTCAAGAACGGTTCGACCGATTCCATTCATCTTTGGCGTCAAGGTGTGTTAGGCGTGGGGGACGTAGTATTCCACTCTGTCCGTCCGTCCATCCGTCCGTCAAGTCCCGTTTGTTGTGATTGTGATATCTCAAGAACGGTTTGACCGATTCCATTCGTCTTTGGTGTCAAGGTGTATTAGGGGCGGGGGATATAGAATTCAGCTCCATCTGTCTGGCCGTCCATCCGTCCCAACCCGTTTGTTGTGAACACGATATCTCAAGAACGGTTTGACCGATTCCATTCATCTTTAGGGTCAAGGTGTATTAGGGCCAGGGGACATAGTATTCAGCTCCATCAGTCCATCCATCCGGCCGTCCGTCCTTCACGTCCCGTTTGTTGTGAACAGGAAATCTCGAGAACGCTTTGACCGATTTTATTCATCTTTGGCTTCAATGTGTAATTTTGTGCTACGCCAGCCCCAATCGATTTCCGTCACCCGGCCGGGGACATGGCCACATTTAGTGGCAACAATTGTTAATTAAGCTGTTAAAGCTTTCAACTACTAATGATCTTTCGTGGCTTGAACCCCGGAATTGCCGCTTGCGGCTATATTTATTATTATTTCTTTTCTTCGTCAGAAATGTTTTTGCAAATTCCCGTGAGATGGTAAATAGTAGAGACCTGAAATTTAGCACATTGGTTGGAAGTTGTGTGTAAATGCTGACCAAGGCATTTTTATCTCAATCGGCCTGATGGTGGCGCTATAATTCAAGAAAAACAGGTTTTCACTTTAAAGGTCATAACTCCTACGCTGTGAGTCCCATTTACACAAAACTTGGTACAGACATTCCTTGGTCCAATCTCTACAACTTTCCCATAAGGACCTCTAAGGTCCGCCATATTTGATTCTCCGGAATTTTGAATTTTTTGAAAAACACATTTTTGACATTTGCACCTAGGCCGTAGGTCCGATTCCTTCGAAATTTGCTGTGGATCATCAGCGGACCAAGCTTATCAAAGATTGCGTAAAGGTCTTTGAAATCTTATTTCGTTACTCAGATACTGACCAATGAACTTCAGCAGAGGCGTGGCTTAGCACATAAATGGACAAAATTCAACAACCATTGGGCCAATCATCACAGAACTTGCAGAATATGTCCATATAATTACCAGGAACATTCTTTGACAGTTAAATGCAAATTGGCCCATAGGGAGCGCTATAACACAAATCAGACTATAAATCAGCAATTGTTTGTCCTATAGCCATAAAACTCACAGGATATATTCATATAAGTACTTTAACAAAAAAAAAGTCATTACTGCCATCTAGTGGCTTTTTTTTTCCACATTACACCTCCATTCCAAAAGGGAAAAATTTTGACTCATAAAGGCAAAATTTTTCTTTTCAATACAAAAATGGTTAAGTAGACACTTGTATATATATACATATAATACAATATGCTAATAAACACATGTGACATATGTACACATACTCAAACACGGGATAAGCAATCAGCAATTACATTGTCAGTACCCTTTACATGCTTAATTTCCAAGTCAATCTCCTGTAAAATCAAACTCCAATTCAACAATCTCCGATTCTTGTTTTTCATCTTACTCAAAAACATTAACGGATTGTGGTTAGTATACACAATCATTGGCTTTTGCCCTGTACAAACATAAACCTCAAAGTGTTGTAAGGATAGAACCAGAGCCAACAGCTCCTTCTCAATTGTGGAATAGTTCTTTTGGTGGCGATTGAACTTCCTGGAGAAGTATGCCACGGGATGCTCAATGTCATCAGAGTCACTTCTCTGTAGGAGCACAGATCCACAAGCTTGGTCGCTAGCATTGACCGCCATGGAGAATGGTTTGTTGAAGTCAGGAGATTTGAGCACGGGGAACTGACACAGCAGAGACTTCAGGCGATCGAAGGCTCTTTGGCATGCTTCATCCCAAGTGAACTTTACGTCTTTCTTCAGTTGGTTGGTGAGACTGAGAGCAATCTCAGCAAAGTTCTTGCAGAACTTGCGGTAGTACCCGATCATTCCAAGGAAGCGGCGCAAAGCTTTTTTGTTGTCAGGAGCTGGAAAGTCCATGATGGCTTGGACTTTAGCATTTATGGGTGCCACCTTACCCTGGCCTGTGACGTAGCCAAGATATGTGACAGTAGCACAACCAAAGTCACTCTTGTTCAGGTTAACAGTCAGGTTAGCCTTGGTCAAGCGCTGGAACAACGTCTCTACATCTTTCAGATGTTCTTCCCAGGAGTCACTCCATGTGATCAGGTCGTCGATGTACGCACCCGTGTGTGGCAATCCGGCGATTGTAGACTGTATCATCCTTTGGAACGTGGCTGGGGCATTTTTCATGCCAAAGGGTAGGACTTCATACTGGTATAACCCAGATGGTGTGGAAAAAGCAGAGATGCTCTTGGCCCTCTCAGTTAAGGGCACACACCAATAACCCTTCAATAAATCAATCTTGGTCAGAAACTTTGCTTGCCCTACTCTATCGATACAATCATCAATCCTAGGTATTGGAAACACATCAGTTCTAGTTACAGCATTGACTTTGCGATAATCTGTACAGAATCTAGTACTTCCATCAGGTTTTGGAACTAGAACACAGGGTGAACTCCAATCTGAGTTAGAGGGTCTGATAATATCATGTTCTAACATGTACTCAACCTCTTTCTCAGCAATCTTTCTCCTTTCAGGATTCATCTGGTACGGATGCTGTTTTATTGGTTCGGCATCACCAACATCTACATCATGAGAGGCTATAGAAACTCTCTGTGGAACATCAGGAAATAGATCTTTATATTTCTTGATCAACCTCTCAAACTGATCTTTCTGTGAGGGTTCTAAGTGCTGGAGTTTTACATCAAGATTTTGCAACACTTCAGAATTTGACAATTTACATGAAAGAACTTCAGCTTTAATTCTAGGTTCATCATCTTGAAACTCCCCCTCATCTTCACAAGTCTCGGCCATAGGAGGAACTGAAGTGACAGCTACAACCCTAGCATTCCTATCATGATAAGGCTTCAGCATGTTAATATGACACAACTGTTTTGGCTTTCTCCTATCTGGAGTCTTCACAGTGTAATCAATGTAGATCATTGAGTTTTGTCAGAATTTCATAAGGACCATGAAATCTAGCCTGCAATGGATTGGACTGCAAGGGAAACAACACAAGGACCTTGTCTCCTGGTTTAAACTCACGGCTTCTAGCCTTATGATCATACCAAGTTTTCATTTTTCCCTGACTTGATTTCAAGTTCTCTTTGGCTAGGTCACAAGCTGCACGCAGTCTTTCCTTGAACTTGCTAACATAGTCTAACAGACTGATATGGGGTTTTTTCTTGCCATTGTTCACTCAACAATAGCAAAGGTCCTCTCACTTCATGGCCAAACACTAGCTCAAACGGACTGAATCCAGTAGACTCCTGCACTGCTTCTCTAGCTGCAAACAACAGCAAATGAACACCTTCATCCCAGTCTTTCTCATGGTCATAACAGTAAGTGCTCATCATTGTCTTGCGAGAGGAATGAAACCGCTCTAAGGCACCCTGACTCTCTGGATGATAGGCACTGGAAAGAATCTGCTTCGCACCTAGTTCATACACAACCTGCTGAATCAATCCGGAAGTGAAATTGCTACCTTGATCTGACTGAATTTCCCTGGGAAGGCCAAAAAACGTGAAGAACTTTATCAAAGCCTTCGAGATTGCAGTTGCCTTGATGTTGCGTAGAGGTATGGCTTCAGGGAATCTGGTAGATGCACACATGATTGTCAACAAGTACTGATTTCCAGATCTAGTCTTGGGTAATGGACCAACACAATCAACGATGACCTTGGAGAAGGGCTCCCCAAATGCTGGGATAGGCTGCAAGGTAGCTACAGGTCAGTCTAACTGGTGTTTTCCAACTACCTGACAAGTGTGACAGGTTTTGCAAAAGTTGGAAACATCTTTCCGAAGTCCAGGCCAGAAGAAGTGTTTCATGATCTTTGTCAACAGTCTTGTTAACACCAAGATGACCTCCTAAAGGCAAACTATGAGCCATTGTTAAGATCTCATTCCTGTAGACCTTCGGAACAACAATTTGCTTGACCACTGCCCAATCTGCATTGGCAGGGATATCAGGAGGGCGCCACTTCCACATCAACACTCCATCCTTGAGATAATACCCAACTGGAACTGCGTCTATTTCTTCATCAGGAAGGGCTCTTTTTAGTACACAAATTTCAGGATCATCGGTTTGCTCCTGAATCAACCGCTTTCTGGACAGAGACAAGTCTCCAGACACATCAGAATCACCAGACCCATCTGGCTGGCTGAACAGAGAACTGATAAAAGTGTCTGATAAGTCCTCAAACGGAGAAACCATAGTAGGCTGAACAGAGTCATGAGGCGAACCACCTGAGTCATGACTATTCAATGTGCTGGACGGCACCACATCATCTTCTTCTTGAGCCTTCTTGGCCATAGCACGGGTCACTGCACAGGAAGGATACAGAGATGGGTCTTCATCGCCATCTTCAGTACTCGGCTGTGAAGTAAGATGAACAGGGGGAACTACATTGCCCCCAGCCAGGTCATTGCCTAGCAACAGAGAAACACCCTTGATAGGTAGACTTGACATGAGTCCCACCTTTACCTGTCCTGTAACTAAATCTGACTTCAAGAATACAGAGCGCAGGGGTACAGATACAGTCCTCCCTTCAATACCTTGTACAAGTATGAAATCCTCAGAAGCGGGCTCGTCACGTAACTCCAAGGAGTCCATCAACAAAAGTGACTGAGAAGCTCCGGTATCCCTTAGGATATATATGGGTACAGGAGGAGAATGCTCATTCAGAGCCACAAATCCCTCTGACACAAATGAAAGAAATTCCTCCCTCACAAAGTCAGCAGTATCAGGCTTCTTAGCCTCACAAGGAGCAGGCAATTTAGCAGATCGGTCATCTACTACAGGGGTTTCTAACCTTGTCTTCACAAAGGCATTGGGTTTGGTATCCTTTTCTTTTTCTTTCTTAGCTTTAAGGAACCAACAGTTAGTTGTAACATGACCAGATTTCTTGCAATAACTGCAAACTAGACCACTTTTGTCACTGTCAGCTTTCACACTTTGATCAGACCTTTGACTGGATTTCTGAGCACCATCACCAGATTTGTCTTTGTCTTTGGGTGAGGAATCTTGGGTATCACCGTTACCTTTCTTCTGAAATTGGGACCATCTATTGTTACTGCTAGACTGAAATTTGGACTTATGTGTGAGAACATATTCGTCTGCAAACTTGGCAGCTGATTGCAAATTCAGTGCTTGCTTCTCATTAAGGTAGGTCTTAATATTATCCTTGACACAGTTCTTGAATTCTTCAACTAACACCATCTCTTTTAGTGAGTTGAAATCATCCTTGACCTCCATAGAAGTACACCAGCGCTCAAAGCAAACCTTCTTCTCGTTAGCAAATTCCACATAAGTCTGATTGTCAGATTTCTTCAGACCTCTGAATTTCTGTCGGTAAGCCTATGGAACCAACTCATAAGCTGTCAAAATAACCTTTTTGACAACCTCATAATCAGAGGAATCATCTGCAGACAAAGCCGAATAGGCTTGTTGAGCTTTACCCTTGAGGACAGTTTGCAACATCAGAGGCCAGTGTTCCTTTGGCCACTGACAACTCTTAGCTACCTTCTCGAAGCACTGGAAATACTTATCAACCTCCTTTTCCGAGAATGGAGGTACCAGCTTTACCTCCTGGCTAGCATGAAATTTGTTTTCAGCTTCCATTTTGATTTTTAGTTGCTCCATTTGGAGCCTTTCTTCTCTGTCTAACTTCTGTAAATCGAAATCTCTGTCTCTGTCTCTCTCTTTCTGCTCTTTCCTCTTTCAAATTCTCTTTGTTTTTCTTTTTCCTCCCTTTCTTTCTCTCTTTCTGCTCTCTCGAATGCTCTTTCCTCTCTTTCAATCTCTAGCATTTTTAATTTAAGTTCCATTTCTACATTTGGATTTTCCACTGGAAACTGTTCCAGATCTCCTGGTGCAAACACATTTTCATCAATGTAATATTCAACAATCTCTCTAGCCAGTCTTGCTTTTCGCATGGCTGGTTTTACATCTGTCAGCTCTAACTGTCTGCATATTTCTTGCAGTTCAGTCTTTTTAAAAGACTACAAAACCTCTACGGTTGGTGATGCCAAGAAATCATCCATTGCTGTTGATCTGTCAATATAAATCAAGGAAAATTCAAAAAACAATTTCACAATTTGAAATTTTAGATTTTCAATAAATGACTCACACAGTGGTCTATCCCGGACGAGCCCCCAATTTGTTGTGGCCCCAATTTGTTATGGCGTCAATTTGTTATGGCCCCAATTTGTTATGGCGTAGCGGACAGCAAGGGATGACAGACAAAATTTTAAAACTTTAATAGATTTAATTAAACAAACACTTTGAACTAATCTACAATCTACTCTACTGACCAAGATTGAAAAAAAAAAAGAGATATTTACAGTCCCTTGGTAATTGAGATAGGGCTGCTATGTTGCGATGTCCTGGGACAGGAAAATGCTCCAACACAGGCAAAAATCCACTTAAAGCTTCACAGGGTCTTGAAAAGAGTGACAGGTCTGGTCAAATGTATCCTTCCACAATTTCTCCGTGCAATTTCTCCTACTACCCTTTCACTCTCAATTTTTCTCCTTATATACTCTTTTCCAGCCCCCTCCCACCTTCCAGACTTTTCTCCAATTCTCTGGGACATTCCCCTCTGAGGCATGCCCAGGACATGCCCCAAAACCTAGCTCCAGACTGGGCTTAATAAAAAAAAAATGTCAATACTGCCATCTAGTGGCTTTTTTTTTTTTTCCACATTACACAAATCAGACTATAAATCATAAATAGTTTTTCCAATCATTACAAAACTCACAGGATATGTCCACATAAGAACCTGAAACATAGCCTGAAAGTTTACATCAAATCGACCTGTAGGGGGCGCCACAAATGCACAAAAAAGCCTAACATAACACAAATCAGACTAGACATAAGCTGTTGGTCCAATGAGGACACTGGCAAAATAGGTCCACATAAATACCTGCAACATACTCTTAAAGTGGTTTTTTTCCCGGCCGCTGTGGTATCGAGCAGAGCGGGGGACATAGTATTAAGCTCCGTCCGTCACGTCCGGCCGGCCATCCGTCATGTCCCGTTTGTTGTTAACGCGATACCTCAAGAACGGTTTGACCGATTCCATTCTTCTTTGCTGTTAAGGTGTATTGGTGGGATATGCCGACCCCAGTCGATTTTTGTGACCTTGGCATTATTCTCAAGGTCATTACGACCATTTGACCACTTAAAAATACCTTGTCAACATGATATCTCAAGAACCGTTTGACCGATTCCATTCCTTTTTTTTTTAAAGATTTTTTTGGGGAATTTTTCCTTTATTTGATAGTTATACAGTGCAGAGAGACAGGAAGGTTGGGGAGAAGAATGGGGGAAGACATGCAGTAAATGACCCCAGCCGGATTCGAACCCAGGTCGCTGCGGGAAGGACACAGCCTTTATGGTACGCGCACTTAGACCGATGAGCCACCGGGGCGCCCCCAATTCCATTCATCTTTGAAGTCAAGGTGTATTAGGTGTATCCGTCCGTCCGTCCATCATGTCCCGTTTGTTGTGAACGCCATATCTCAAGAATGGTTTGACCGATTCCATTCATCTTTAGTGTCAAGGTGTATTAGGGGCGGGCGACATAGTATTCAGCTCCATCCGTCCGGCCGTCCGTCCGTCCCGTTCCGTTTGTTGTGAACGCGATATCTCAAGAACGGTTTGACCGATTCCATTCATCTCTGGTGTCAAGGTGTATTAGGGGAGTGCTCACAGCCCCCTCGATTTACCTGACCTTGCCATTATTCTCAAGGTCATTACGACCATTTGACCACTTACAAATACCTTGTCAACATGATATCTCAAGAACGGTTTGACCGATTCCGTTCATCTTTGGTGTCAGGGTGTATTAGGGGCGGGGGATATAGAATTCAGCTCCATCTGTCCGTCTGGCCGTCCGTCCATCCCATCCCATTTGTTGTGAACGCAATATCTCAAGAACGGTTTGACCGATTCCATTCATCTTTGGGGTTAAGGTGTATTAGGGCCGGGGGACATAGTATTCAGCTCCATCAGTCCATCCGTCTGGCCGTCCATCCGTCACGTCCCGTTTGTTGTGAACGCGAAATCTCTCAAACGCTTTGACCTATTTTATTCATCTTTGGCTTCAATGTGTAATTTTGTGATACGCCGACCTCAGTCGATTTCCGTCACCTGGCGGGGGACATGGCCACGTGTAGTGGCAACACTTGTTAATCAAGCTGTTAAAGCTTTCAATTACTAATGGTCTTTCTTGGCTTGAACCCCGGAATTGCTGCTTGCGGCTATATTTATTATTTCTTTTCTTCTTCAGAAATGTTTTCGCAAATTCCCGTGAAATGGTAAATGGTAGAGACCTGAAATTTTGCACATTGGTTGCAAGTTCTGTGTAAATGGTGACCAAGGCATTTTTAACTCAATCGGCCTGATGGTGGCGCTATAATTCAAGAAAAACGGTTTTTCATATTAAAGGTCATAACTCCTACGCTGTAAGTCCGATTTACACGAAACTTGGTACAGACATTCCTTGGTCCAAACTCTACAACTTTCCCATCAGGACCCCTTAGGTCCGCCATATGGGATTTTCCACCATTTTTAATTTTTTGAAAATTTGACATCTCCTCCTAGGCCGTAGGTCCGATTCCTTTGAAATTAGCTGTGGATCATCAGTGGACCAAGCTTATCAAAGATTGCATAAGCCTTGTTGAAATCTTATTTCGTTTCTCAGATATTGACCAATGAACTTCAGCAGGAGCGTGGCTTAGCACAAAAATGGACGAAAGTCAACAACCATTGGGTTAATCATCACAGAACTGGCAGGATATGTCCATATAAGTACCTGGAACATAACTTCACAGTTTCATGTAAATCGGCCCATAGGGGGCGATATAAATGCAAAAAATGGGCATGGCATGACACAAATCAGACTATAAATCAGCAATTGTTTGTCCTATAGCCATAAAACTCACAGTACATGAAACATACCCTGAAAATTTCATTCAAATTGACTGATAGGGGGCGCTATAAATGCAAAACAAAGCAGCGTGGTATAACACAAATCAGACTGTAAATCATAAATAGTTTTCCCAATCATTACAAAACTCACAGGATATGTCCACATAAGAACCTGAAACATATCCTGAAAGTTTCAATCAAATGGACCACTAGGGGGCGCCACAAATGCAACAAAGGGGCGTGGTATTACACAAATCAGATTATAAATCAGAAATTGTTTGTCCTATCTCCACAAAACTTGCAGGATATCTCCACAAAATACTTAAAACACACCTGAACAGTGTCATAGCAATCAACCACAAGGGGGAGCTACAAATGCACAAAATAGCCTAATATAACACAAATCAGACTACACATCATAAGTTGTTGGTCCAATCATTACACTGGCAAAATAGGTCCACATTAATACCTGCAACATACTCTTAAAGTGGCTTTTAATTAAGCTGTTAAAGCTTTCAACTACTTATGGTCTTCCTTGGCTTGAACCCCGGAGTTGCCGCTTGCGGCTATATTTTGAGGTATTATTTCTTTCAGCATATTCCCAGAGGGTCAGAAGTTTACTTAGCCTTAGTATTTGGTAGCATTGCCTTTAAATTGTTTAATTTGGGTCAAATGATTTGGGTAGCCTTTCATATTTGGCCCATTCCTTCTGGCAGAACTGTTGTGACTGAGTCATGTTTGTAGGCCTCATTGCTTGCACATGCTTTTTCAGTTCTGCCAACAAATTTTCTGTTGGATTGAGGTGATGGCTTTATGATGGCCATGCCAATACCTTAGCTTTGCCTTTTTAAGCCACTTTGCCACAACTTCACAAGTATGTTTGGGGCCATTTAATATAGCCACACAATTTCCCTTCCTCGTGATGCTATCTATTTTGTGAAGTGCACCAGTTTCTCCAATAGCAAAGCATCCCCACAACATGATGCTGCCACCAGTTGAGATTGTGCTCTTTGGCTTGCAAGCCTCCCCCATTCTCCACCAAACATAACAATGGTCACTATGGCCAAATTAAAATTTTTGTGTCATCAGACCAGAGGAAATTTCTCCAAAATGTGAGATATTTGTCCCCATGTGCAGTTGCCATCCATGTTGTGGCTTTTTTTTAAGGCAGTTTTGAAGGAGTGTCTTCTTCCTTACTTCAGGTTATGTCAATATCAGACTCGTTTTACTGTTGATATACATACAAGGTCCTTTGCGCTGTTTTTCCGGGATTTATTTGCACTCTTTGCACCAACATCTGTCCATCTCCAGGACATAAAATGTATCTCCTTCCACAGAGTGGTTTGATGGCTGCATAGTCCCATGGTGATTATACTGGCATGCTGTTGTTTGTACAGATGAACAAGGTAGCTTCTGGAAGTTCAAAATTACTCTTTACAGTACCAGTGTGGATAAAGGTTCCACTTTCGCCAACGCGCCGTTGGCCATGTGTCAGCCTTGAGTCAGGTGGACGTGCTCTGTTCACTGAACCGAGAAGTAGAGTGAGTGAGAAGGCATTTTGGCCAGCCGTTTCACACATATCTTAGTGTAAATCCCCGTCGCAAAGAAGTCCAAATAAGTTCAGCGTTGAAATTTTTTCGTCGGACAACATGACGTCCATCATATTTGTAGTATAGTGTTCAGGCCCGTCGCTATAACTGGGAATTGGGGGGGCACAGACACGTCCCTTTATGACAAGAATTAGTCCTGGCAAGTTCTCAATCATTTTCCTTTATTGAAGCGTTTTTCAATAATGGTAATTGGCAACTGAAGGCACCGTTTCTCTCCATATGTGATCTAACAGCGATTAAATCATGGGCTAAATTCAGTACAGAAAAATAATTTACTTATTAATAGGCCAATCGCCAATGCTTTGCGTTGATTGAACTGGTCCGCATTCCAATGAAATATCGCCTTTTACTCGCGGTATTGCATGGGTTGATTGAAAAAAAAAAAAAGCACTCGGCAGTTAAATAGGCTATAAAAAACATGCGGTTCAAGCTATTTGCGCAGGTATGCAATTTTGAATAACATTGATTTAAATACAGCAAATACGTGTCCAGATGAATGATGGTCGTCTTACCCAATCGGGGAGAACAAGCAGCACCTGTTAAGTGTGGAGTGCTCTCGGAGTGAACCTTATGTTAATCATGAAAATGACTGAGAACAGGTCAGGACTAATAATTGTTTTAAACAGATGTTTTGTGCACCCCAATTCTCAGTTCTGGTTCCGCCACTGCACTGAATTTAGCCCATGAATTCATCGCTGTTAGATCGCATATGGAGAGAAACCCTGCCTTCAGCTGCCAATTACGATAATTGGAAAACGCGTCAATAAAGGGAAATGATTGAGAACTTGCCAGGACTAATTCTTGTCATAAAGGGGCGCGTCTGTGCACCCCGCCTCCCAATTCCCAGTTCTAGCGACGGGCCTGATAGTGTAAACGCCTGGCGTAATTTTTGCACAGATTTTCTTTCGCGCAGTTGGCGATATATTTATTTCCAGGAAAGTTAATGTCTGCAAATTCATGTATTTTTGCCATAATATTTTTGCCGTAATATTTGCCAACAAGAAATGAAACCTTTAGTTTTAAAGCGCCGTTACCGGAGAAAGCACACCAACAACAACATGTTTTGCCACCACTTTAATATTATTTAAATTATGAACAAAACCCGCACTTCTGAAAATAGAAATAAAATACGCAAATATCTATGTAGTTGTAACTTACAATAACGGTGTCACATTTTCCTCCGGAGGTTTTAGTCCTCGTTGTGTATAAGCCAAACAACTCTCAGTCAAGAAAGCGGTGACTTGTTCAGTCGGATCAAACGGTTGAACGTAAAGTGTGCTAACTTGTCGCCTTTTACTCATAATTGGAGAGCTAATGGTGACTTGTAAAGCCGATTTTGAAAATATCACCAGATGATCTTTTTCTGAATTAGGCTACTTAATTTTTTTACAAATCGGTTAATATTTCATTCACAGCCTACTAATTTTCTTGATATTGTTTGTTAAGTAGCACGGCTAACTGTGGCTATTACCGACAAATAGACGCCATAAATTTTCGGACATCGGGAAATATTGTAAGTTTGTAATTTAAAAGACAAATATTTCGACACCCCATATTAACAGCATTTATGGTATTACGAGTAAGGTTTAAGATATTGGTCACGCAAAGACAAATTATAAATATTTTCAAACTCTAATAACAAAAACATCAATTGACTTGTAAATAAGTTGTATCCGAAACAGCTGCGGTAGTTTGTTCTTGCCAAAATTCAAGGCCTGCAATAACATCTGGTACACACCAGTCATACCCAAAAATCGCTCCCTCCTATCGACGGTCCCTCCAAGTTCTGCCTGCCGGGACTACACCGACACCTGTTGTAATCCTACGCCATCCGCCAGGCCGATCAGAAAAAGGTGGACGAAAACGCGAAGCCAACTTCTCGTTAACTTTAGCGGTACCTTTATCCACGCTGGTACTGTACAACAAAAGTACGATGAAGTATTCCAATTGAATTGGTGAATTCAATAAGGGCCCCAACTCCACACATTTTCAATATGGAGTTGGGCCCTTATTGAATTCACTAATTCAATTCATAAGAATGAACAATGTAAAATGTCTGTTGGCCTTTTACTTTTTTCAAAAGAATGAATCACACTTTATAAACATGCCATGGAAGCAACCACATTGTGGCAGCTATGGTGGTAACTAACTGCTAAATGCAGTTATGATTATGGACAATACTACTGTGTGGGCATCTGATGAGGGGACTGACTTCCCTCACTGTGCATTAAGAAGAGTGAGCTGATTTCAAGCCTCTCTGCTGCAATGAGCAAATTATGCTGCATGTGCATCTATGTGCAATGCATAACAGTATTCACAAAATGTATACCATCGGCCTTACAAAATACTGACAGTGAGAAGGTAGCCAAATGTTGATAATGTGAAGCTGCAACCAGGACTGAAGAGACAAGAGACATGCACATCAAGTGTTCTACGTGTTCACTAGAGCCACGTTTCCATTGGGGTACTTTTGGTATAGTACCCTTGGAACCGTGCTTTTGGTACCAAACCCCTAGATCTGGTTTGCGTTTCCACTGCAGACAGTACCCTTAATTATAGGCGGGTTTTTTTTTTTTTTTTTTACCAGATGGTAAAATGCAATGCAAACACACGAACACACACGAAATGCATTGACTTTGAATGTAATCTGTCATGCGAAAAATTCGTTTCGCGTCCGGTGTGAAAGCGGCTTTAGCTGGCAACCTTTTAATGCCAGCTAGAGAGCTAAATGCTCACGGTGCAACTCCAGCCAAATTAGTTCGCATAATAATGGTTATACGCATTTTAAATTGACTAAATTTAAATGCATGAAATATACATCTGGACCTGCTCATTGCTCCATGGCGCGTTGTTGCGAACAGACATTTCCAAAAATGTTTTTCTCACAATGGTAGGCGAGACGGGTGTTTTCCTGCCGTTTCCTTATGGAAGTCGTGCTTGAGTGATGATTCTGTTGGCCAATCAACAGACGGCAGTGATGACGATTCCCGACCAATACAGAAGGTGTGTTTTAGCTCCGCCTCATTAGTATCGGATGGTAACCCTTGGTACCCCAACCAAAGGGGT
This sequence comes from Gymnothorax javanicus, assembly GCA_029692085.1. Lineage (NCBI taxonomy): Eukaryota > Metazoa > Chordata > Actinopteri > Anguilliformes > Muraenidae > Gymnothorax > Gymnothorax javanicus. The sequence continues at coordinate 36,368,665 of CM056196.1, read as the reverse complement.
GACGAAAAATGGTAACGGTTAGGAACGGTTCCAAAGGTGCATCCACAACTTTTGTAATGGAAACGCTCTGAAATGTGACACGACCCGTACCGAACCGAACCGTTCCGCTTGATGGAAACGCGGCATAGTACTGATCGATATGTTGCATTCAAAAGTGAGAATACAATTAAGGATAGCTGTATGAGCTAGCACACCAAAGACTCAAAATCATGAGAAAAAGCAAATGATGAGGCCAGTCAGCCCAAAGGGATTCCAGAATTAAGAAAAAAATTGAGTATCAATCACTATTCCTAGCACCTTTGGCTCTAAATATGGTCTGGAAAGCTGTCCTTTGCAACTCCCAGAAAATGCATAGTCAAGTAATAGAGTCACAAATGACTGAATATATATGAGGTTCACTAAATGAGTTCTTACCTGTGGGATGTATTTCAGAAGAGTGATAACCAACTTGATGTAGGAAAAATAATAAATGTAATCCAGCCAGGTGATCTTATTGGCCACAGCGACAAAAAGGGTCACAAAGGCAAATGTCCAGGCAACCACCTGTAAGCCGATGGCAATCTTGGAAACCTTCTGATCCCCTCTCTAAAACATACAGTTAACAACAGTCACATCCACTGTCGGTTTTTTCCACATTTGCATCTTTAATTCAATGGCATTTCAATCCATTTAAGAAATGAAAAAAGATTTAATGGTACTATTAATTGTAAAAACCACTATGGCTTCTTGATGTTAAAGAGACTATAAACATTATTTGGTCATTCAGTTGCTTTCAACATGTATAATAGATAAACAACCATAGTAATACAAACCCCAATTCCAATGAAGTTGGGATGTTGTGTAAAACGTGAATAAAAACAGAATACAATTATTTGCAAATCTTTTTCGACCCATGGAGTATTGAGTACACTACAAAGACAAAATATCTAATGTTCAAACTGATAAACTTCATTGTTTTTTTGGAAATATTCACTCATTTTGAATTTGATGCCTGCCACATGTTCCAAAAAAGCTGGGACAGGGACATGTTTACTACTGTGTTACATCACCTTTCCTTTTAACAACACTTAATAAGCGTTTGGGAACCGAGGACACTAATTGTAGAAGCTTTGTAGGTGGAATTCTTTCCCATTCTTGCTTGATGTACGACATCAGTTGCTCAACAGTCCGGGTTCTCCGTTTTTTGCGCTTCATAATGCGCCACACATTTTCAGTGGGAGACAAGTCTGGACTGCAGGCAGACCAGTCTATTCCCGGCACTATTTTACAATGAAGCCACGCTATTGTAACATGTGCAGAATGTGGCTTGGCATTGTCTTGCTGAAATAAGCAGGGACGTCCCTGAAAAAGCCATCACTTGGATGGCAGCATATGTTGCTTCAAAACCTGTATGTACCTTTGAGCATTAATGGTGCCTTCACAAATGTGCAAGTTACCCATGCCATGGGCACTAACACATCCCCATACCATCACAGATGCTGGCTTTTGAACTTTGTACTGTTAACAATCTGGATGGTCCTTTTCCTCTTTAGCCCGGAGGACACGATGCCCATGATTTCCAAAAACAATTTGAAATGTGGACTCATCAGACCACAGCGCACTTTTCCACTTTGCATCAGTCCATCAGTGAGCTCGGGCCCAGAGAAGCCGGCGGCGTTTCTGGGTGTTGTTGATATATGGCTTTCACTTTGTGTGGTGGAGTTTTAAATTGCACTTGTAGATGTAGCGACGAACTGTGTTAACTGACAATGGTTTCCCAAAGTGTTCCTGAGCCCACATGTTAATATCCTTAACAGAATGATGTCGGTTTTTAATGCAGTGCCGCCTGAGGGACCGGCGGTCACGGGCATTCAATGTTGGTTTTCGGCCTTGCCGCTTGCGTGTAGAGATTTCTCCGGATTCTCTGAATCTTTTGATGATATTCAGTGTTCGAAATAAGCGGTTAGCCGGTTGTTTAGACAACCTGAAATAGATCCGGACAACCTAACCTGCTCACAAGGTTGTCCGTTGGACAACCAAATATCCTGGCAGTTTTATTAATTTGAATTTGTCAAAATTTTACTTACTTCCCTCTGCAATGGACGCAATTTTGGTCATATGTAAAGCCTACCGCGTGTAACTTTCACGCATCTTGTATGGGCGAGAGCGTGAGCCTTTTTTTTTTTTTTTAAATAAAGTACCGCAGCAAACAACGAAGTAGACAGAGACCGCAGCATGCACTTCAATTCAGGCTTGGGCGATCTAGTCAAAGAAAACTCATGGCCCAAACGAGCCGGATGTAACCGTAAACAACCAAAGGCAGTGGTCTTCAACGTCCTTCCTAGGGACCCACTATGTATGCTGGTTTTTGTTCCAGCGACAATTGAAATCGCAGGAATTTAACAATCTCTTAATTCAAAGGTGAATTTAATTTTCAGAGCAGTTATTTGCCCTCTTAACTCACAAGTTAACAGAAATATCTATGTTTGCCATCAAGATTAAACTAGAGTGCCAAGGGCCCTGAAGGTTGCCAGCAGTTACAGCTCCAACAGGAGAAAAGTAACTAGCATCAGTCCACGGATTTAACAGGAAGCCAACACAAATTCTTGCGAAAGCAACACGTTGTCTACACGACACTGACGTTAAAAAGCTCCAGCCCGGACATCCATGAAAAAATTAAACCTGTTTAATTTTTTCGCGAATTTCGGCGGTGATGGCGAATGGTCCCGTACCACTGCGAATCAATTCACGGTTCTTCGAATCAATTCTTCTCTGCGAAAGAAGAGAACTGTTTCATCCACACACTTCCGCAGGCCAACGCAGCTCAGTGAGAAAGGGGTTTTAGTTACCATTATCGGGCAACTCGACTGAGCGGTCACACTTTTTCATGAGTGACAGACAGCAACATTTTTATGTCACTTTTCTGCCATTTAGCAAAAATATAATCTTTAAGAAGTCCACATCATGAAATCCGATTAGATTTTTTTTCTAACCTGAACTTTCACTGTCGTCTGCTGTCAATTTGTGAAGTGCGCCATCTTCTCAATTCACTTCTGGTTCTTGCTCTGCTTTCAGACAATTTTTTTTTTTTTTTTTTTACACAACACTGCCACTGAGTGGGTCTAATTAGTATTATTCTTTCTATTCCATGATGCTAATAGGAACAAACATCCAAAAATGGATTTTGACCAGTTTTTATTGCCGCAATTGATCGCGAAAAAAGGTCGACCATGCGGTTACAATGCCCGTTAAAATTTAAATTATATATAGGTTAGTGCCTAATACATACTAATGTCTAAAGACATTATTAAACGAGGAAATAAAGAGATTGATTTTGTCACATGACCTTGATTTTGAAGACCAAAGTCAAATCCAATATGGTGTGTTTGATCAGCATACATTATTTGTCATTAGTATCCAATACATACCAAAGATCTAAAGCCAACATTAAAGGACTTTTAGGCCGTTTTGTCATTATCTGGACCTTGTTGCCCAAGGTCAAATCCAATATGTCGAAAACAACCAGCTTACATGATTTGCTATTAGTGCCCAATACATACCTAAGCTCTAAAAACAATATTAAAGAAATATGCACCATTTTTGTCATATAACCTTGATCTTGAGGCCCAACATCAAATTAGACTGACTGACTAAGACTGTTCAGCATACATGGTTTCCTATAGATGCCCCAAACATACCTGAGCTCTCATTGCCATATTCAGCAAGTTATAGCAATTTTTGCCATTTGGTTGTGACACCCAATGTTATATTCTACTTGCCGAGAATGTTTGGCTTACATGATTCCCTATAGGTGCCTCACACATACCTAAGCTCTAAATGCCACACTAAGCTGTTATAAACACATTTTTGCCATTTGACTTTCACCTTGAGGCTCAAAGTCAAATTGGAACAACCAAGAATGTTTGGCATACATGATTCCCTATAGGTGCCTCATACATATCTAAAGCTCTAAATGTCATATTAAGCAAGTTATAGCACATTTTTTCCATTCGGCCTTGACCTTGAGGCCCAAGGTCAAATGTGACTGACTCAAAATGTTCGGCATACCTGATTCCCTACAGGTGCCTCATACATACCTAAGCTTTAAATGCTATATTAAGAGAGTTATTGCACAAAACACCTCGAAAAATGATGAAGTCCAGACACACTGCCTAGGTGGCGCTATGAAGGAGTGACTCAATCAAGACACCGTTTACACCGTTGAAGCAGGTCATGATACTGATGCCATTGCTGCGATAAAAAAAAAAAATTCATTGCACAGTTTTTGAGAAAATTGCACCTAAGTGCCAAAAATGGCCATTTTCGACTTAAAAATGGCCGCCAAGTCTAAACGAACGATTCAATCAAAAAAATTTTTGCTCAGGCATTAAATTGATGTCCCATTTGATCACATCCCAAAATTAAAAAAAAATTCATCAGACCATTTTTGAGATACGGCTTTAAACAGACGACGCCGACGCCGGACGCAACGTGACAACAATAGGTTACTGGCCTACGGCCGGCAACCTAAAAATACCATACCCTCATTGCAATGTATTGGAAATAACAGCATAAAATTAGAGAAAACAATGTAACCAATCAAATTAAAGATGTAGTTGGTTCCTAACTGGTGAAAACTAATTGGCACATCATGACAAATTTATTCAACAAGCAAGTGATAAAGTCAAACCAGTTTTGTGTTATGTTAATCTAATTAAGTTCACCTGAAGTTTAGTGAAAGAACTTGAAACAGTTGTGTCCAGCCTAATTTTGGGTTTACTGATTTCCTCAGTGTAATTTCATTTGTTTGAAATGTTATATTACTTGAAATTTCTTGCAATATAGAAATAAACACACTATCTTCTACGGTATTTTATTCTTCATAGCATGTATGGATTAGCCTGGTAAAACCAGACTCTGCTACTTTGCGTTGCTTCGTGTGCAGAGTCTGGGCAGTCGTCATTGACAAGTGTTTACTTCCTGGTGGGTGGGCGCTCGTCTGAAGTTTAAAATCATTGGTGTACCCACAGAGATATAAGAAAACTAGAGTGGACAATCCCGTCGTTCCCGCGGCAGCACGCCGCCGCCATCTTGTGTATGTATGTCGGGGCAGACGTTCAATGGAAAATGCAGTATAACTGGCCTAAACCGTGCTCATATACAACGAAAACTCACTCAAACGGGACAACAGCTGAAGTTCCGATTTTTCTGTAATGTCTTCCGATTACATAAACATCGAAAATACCGGATTTTTAAAAAATATTTTTTTAAATAAATATTGTTGTTTGATTACAATTCCTTATTCGTGTCCATTTTTAGTATGAAAGGATAAAAAAAAGAACACGGAAAACAAGTCTCTAATTTGTCGACACCCATGTTTAGCCTACTGTTTACATGTGCCTCATTGGACATTGATACATACACAAGATGGCGAAGCTATTCTGCCGTTTCCGTTTTGGTCCAGCCCCGCCCACAAGTCGTCCACTCTAGTTTTCTCTGTGGGTATACCCGTAAACTAAGGGTGCGTTACAGGCAACCCGTAACTCGTGTTTTTCCAACCTGTAACCCGTGAAAATGTACTGGAACGGCAGTCCAACCCGTAACTTCCTACCCGTGAACTCGTACCAAATCGATGTACTCCCAGTTCTGACCTCTGACGTCACATTATCCAGGAAACAATATGGCAGCCCATACGGTTCGCCATGTTCAACAATGAAAAGCCTGCCTGGAACGCACCGGTAAACAGGAAGTTTTGCAGTTAAGTGGCAGTTTGTCGTAACTTTCCTGGAACCATAGATATATACACCTAGATGCCGCGTCGCTGCTTCTGTCCATTGGAGCGATGGGTCTACGCAGGCGCCATCTTGTGTCGGTGGAAGCCGTGCATACCTACGGCATTAAGCCGGAATTATACTTTGAGTGTGCGCGCAGTTGGGCACTAGAGCGCGTTGACGCAATTTTCGTCATCAAACAGTGTGCGCATAGCTCTCCGCGGTTGACCGCGTACCCTCCAAAATTTTCTGACCGCGGGCACAGGAGCGCATAGGAACGTGTGATCAAAACACCGACTGCGCATGCTCCAGCAAACAAACACAGGTGCTTTTCCATTCTTTTCTTCCCGCGTACAGGAGGGCTCAATGCGTTTAACTATATTTGGCAGAGGACGCGCCCGCATCCGAGTGCGCACAAATGCGTTCGCGGATGTGCAAAGTATAACGCCGCCTTAATTAGTCAGTGGGGGTAGAGGTTAATCAATGATTTTTATCATCACAACTCAACAAATTTTCTGACAATTTTAACACGTTGACTGCCGACTACGAGATAACTCGTAATGGCGGGTCAGGGCCAGCGCTAGATCCGAAAATTCGGGGGCAAATATCCATCCTTTTATTGACAGCAATAGTCCTGGCTAATTCTAGATGGTTTTACACGTTTTCCAATTCAAGAATAATGAAGTGGCAATTGAAGACACGGCTACTCTCCCCCATGCGATTGAACAGCGATAAAATGGGCTACATTCAGTCCAGAAAAATCATTTAATTACAAATAGGTCTATGCACTGGCACTCAGCAACGTTAATTTCTTTTCCAGCGAGGGCGGCATTTCAGAACTCTTTTCGAATGAAGCTTTCACACTGGACCTTGAAAGAATTTTACATACGACAGATTACATTCAAAGTCAATGCAAGACGCAAATACCCGCGTTTTAGCGAGTATTCGCGTCTTTGCATTGACTTTGAATGTAATCTGTCGTATAAAAATTTGTTTTCAAGGTCCGTGTGAAAGCTTACTTTTTAGGATGTTAAATACATTGGCATGCTAACTATAACATTATAGATATAGATGTCTCTTTATCTTGCTAGCTGGTTGCCAAATAGCTCGCTCGCGAGTGTTCAATTGTAAGCAAACTGTAGCCTTTTTTGCTCGCTAGCCAGTTGGCTATGTAGCTAAATACATTGGCGTGTTAGCTATGACACAGTTCGATATCACTTTGGCTTGCTAGTGTTAAACGCGTGTATTTGCGTCTTTGCATTGACTTTGAACGTAATCTGTCGTGCGAAAAATTCGTTTCGCGTCCAGTGTGAAAGCGGCTTCATTCGCAAAAGAGTTCTGAAATGCCTCCCTCGCTGGAAAAAAAAATTAACGTTGCCGAGTGCCAGTGCATAGACCTATTTATAATTAAATTATTTTTCTGTACTCAATGTAGCCAATTATTTTGTCGCCGTTAGATCGCATGGGGGTTACGCATTAAGCTGTATTATTTGTTACATATGGCAGCCACGTATTTATGACACAGAACACTTGCATAATTTAAAAATGCAGGTTTTCATGCAAAAAATGCTTCATTACGGTAAATAGTAGTTCTATAACGACCTAAGATAATTGACTGAGTAAAATTTTGTTAAGTTATTAATATTTAAATTTTGAACATATCAGTAAGCTAACTGACATTTAAGGTTTAAGAAGGTGAAAATAAATGACTGGGGCTGCATTCAAAGACATTGACTGAGTGGCCTGACCCCGCCTGAATCCCCGACACAATATGGCGGCCGTGTTGACCCTTCTGACAACCCGGGAGGCGGCATCTAGGTGTATATCTATGCCTGGAACGCTATCAAGTCGGAAGTCGTGACTTAGGAGTTCAAAAGCCTGCCTGGAACGCACCATAATCACTAACGTTTGGCGATGACGTATGTTATGCGCCAGCTCGGCCGCCTAGTACTTCCGCTGTAAACACAGTCCTTCATACCAGGAATGCAGCGAGAATAAACTGATCAAGTACATTAAAGTTAATATTGTACCCATACATATGTCCATCTACCAAATTTTAGCCTTCACTCATTCACTTAAAAAGAAGCAAAGGTGCTCTTTCTGTTCTCCTTACATGAAACAAACTGTTCAGCTATCGTTTTTCCTGCCGATACTGCTGCCATAAAAAAAAAAAAACGTAAGAGACCCGAAACCAACGGCAGAATCGGCGAGAATAACGCATTATTTACATTAGGACGAAATCTGTGTTGACACGAAAACTGAACAGTTAACCATACTTGCGCTAACATCATACGAAGCTCGCTATCTAACTTTATAGTGACACAGTTTGGCTCTAAGCGTTTGGCTGACTCAGACAGCCATTTCATTCATGGATAATGACAAAATAACACTGAGACAGCGAAGAGGTCTGACATGAACTAGCCTGCGAGCAGGCTCTCTTATTTGCGATGGGGGAGTATGGAAGCCCATAGTGGACAATATTCAAATGAAAATGTAATCCCACTATTGCATTATAATTTTCCACTTATGAATGAGTTATTTGAGACAACATTAAATTGAAAATGCATTAATCCAATTATCACTTTCATTTTCACATTCGCATATGGGAAATCTATGACTATATTCAAATGATAATGAAAAGCTTTTTGACATTTTATTTTCAAAGTCATGCTCTGCAATACAGTGGACAATATTCAAATGCAATAAGCAAAACAGCACCCCCAGCCTATTGCATTTACATTTACATGTCATCACGCTCTTTTAGGGTCAACATGATAATGAAAATGCTGTTTTCTAATCACTTGGAAATAATAATGATATAATAATGATGACGACATTTGACATTCCATTTTCAAAGACTTATCCTGCAATACATGGGACAATATTCAAACGCAGTAAGGGAAACAGCGCCTCCCAGTCCATTGCATTTTCAAATACATGTCACCACGCTCTTTTTGGGACACAATGAAAATTAAAATGCAATCTGTCTGCGTCTCATCAAGGCGGGTTTTCCGCTAGGACGTCACTCATTAGGGGCGCGAGCGGAAACCATGTTCCTTATTTGCATACCAACCAATCAGCTTCTGGGTAGCGCTTGCACGCACGGAGCCTTACTGATAATGTCATGATGGCTAGGCTGCTATGTATTGTGTGCCATCGCGCATTGGGCTACGTTGCCCTTTGGATGTAACCATGTCGGCAGCTAGTATGCTAGCTAACGTTAACTAAGGAAATATTTGTAAATGATCATCACATTAAAGTGATATGATTTGATTTTTGCCCCAACTCTATTGACTGAGCTAGCTGTAATGTGCATGAACTTATCCGAGGCTTCGCGGCAGTGTTGAGCGACTGCAACCCAAGTATGCTTGCAGATTTCAGAGACGTTAGCTAGCTTGCTAGTGAGTCTAAAAGCAATCGCTTAGGTACAGCTAGCTAGCTATGATGCCTACTGGGGAAGCTCTTACAGCCCTGATTTGTCACTTTCAACGCCATCTCGCACACACGACCTCTTTCACCATTGATTAACAGCTTCTTTTACCAAAAGAACAAACTGACAGTTCAGCCTGAGACATGCTATTTCATAGCTAGTTAAAGCAGCATTATCCTTCCATACATGCTATAGCGTATTACATTACTCCAGATAAAACGCTATCCGTTTTCCCACCCTGCTGTAGCTAGTTGGGGGAAATGTTTGTCATCATTTTTATACATAATCGCTGAGATTCGGTCTTTGCCCTAGCTTCACAAGCTAGCCAGCTGACAGCGATTGCTCTTGTGTTTGCCGATTGTTCTTGAGCTAGCCAGGTAATGAGCTATCCATTTAAATCTCCCAGAAATCTGATAGTACTGTTGGGACGTACAAAAGTGCTGCCAAACATATCAAAGAAGTTTATATTACAGCAGGTTAAGTTAGCAAGAGAGGAACATCGTTTTCAGCCAGTCAGAGTCATCAAAACTTCTTCCATTGCTACGTGGCTTGGGAATCGCGATTAAACTAGGAACAGCGGCAGCCTTACTGCTGGCCGTTTACCGGACCGTTCTGCATGATGCATACATTGTGCATGTTTCATGGGTGGCGAACTTGCAACTCGGCTGAACTGTCAGTTTGTTCTTTAGGTAAAAGAAGCTGCTAATCAATGGTGAAAGAGGTCGTGTGTGCAAGATGGCGTTGAAAGTGACAAATCAGGGCTGTAAGAGCTTCTCCAGTAGGCATCATAGCTAGCTAGCTGTACCTAAGCGATTGCTTTTAGACTCACTAGCAAGCTAGCTAACGTCTCTGAAATCTGCAAGCATACTTGGGTTGCAGTTGCACAACACTGCCACGAAGCCTCGGATAAGTTCATGCATATTACAGCTAGCTCAGTTAATAGAGCTGGGCAAAAAATCAAATCATATCACTTTAATGTGCTGATCATTTACAAATATTTTCCTTAGTTAACGTTAGCTAGCATATTAGCTGCCGAGATGGCTACATCCAAAGGGCAACGTAGCCTAAAGCGATGGCACACAATACATAGCAGCCTAGCCATCATGACATTATCAGTAAGGCTCGTATGCATAAGCGCTACCCAGAAGCTGATTGGTTGGTATGCAAATGAGGAACATGGTTTCCGTCATGCCCCTAATGAGTGACGCCCTAGCGGAAGACCCGCCTTGATGAGACGCAGACAGATTGCATTTTAATTTTCATTGTGTCTCAAAAAGAGCGTGGTGACATGTATTTGAAAATGCAATGGACTGGGAGGCGCTGTTTCCTTACTGCGTTTGAATATTGTCCCATGTATTGCAGGATAAGTCTTTGAAAATGGAATGTCAAATGTCGCCATCATTATTATATCATTATTATTTCCAAGTGATTAGAAAACAGCATTTTCATTATCATGTTGACCCTAAAAGAGCGTGATGACATGTAAAATGTAAATGCAATAGGCTGGGGTGCTGTTTTGCTTATTGCATTTGAATATTGTCCACTGTATTGCAGAGCATGACTTTGAAAATAAAATGTCAAAAAAGCTTTTCATTATCATTTGAATATAGTCATAGATTTCCCATATGTGAATGTGAAAATGAAAGTGATAATTGGATTAATGCATTTTCAATTTAATATTGTCTCAAATAACTCATTCATAAGTGGAAAATTATAATGCAATAGTGGGATTACATTTTCATTTGAATATTGTCCACTATGGGCTTCCATAGGGGAGAGAGAGAGAGTGAAAAGAGAGCCTGCACGAAAGCCCGGGGTTCTTGAATTCCGCCCCTAACAAGCTTTCAGCGTGGTTAGACTAATTAGGTCTATGCATTGGCACTCAGCAACGGTAATTTCTTTTTTTTTTTCTCCAGCGAGAGCGGCATTTCAGAACTCTTTTGCGAATGAAGGTAATTTCGGCGACAAGTACTTGCACCTGTTTTTGCAGCACGGTCACGCAACTTGCTGTAAAAAAAGTCAGCTGTCCGATTGGAAAATATAAACGGACGAAACCACATACTAGTCACCAAAATTGCCTTCATTCGCTGAAGAGTTCTAAAATGAGTGCCAGTACATATACCTAATTATAATTAAATTATTTTTCTGTACTGAATGTAGCCCATTATTTTGTCGCTGTTAGATCGCATGGGGGAGAGAAGCCGCGTCTTCAATTGCCACTTGATTATTCTTGCCCTGCGAGTGGTCAACTGTCAAATTTGAATTTGGGAGCTGTCAAGTTCGACCAATCAGAATGCTGCGTTCGTGGACGAACGCGGTGCCCTCACAAAACCCTGGCTTTCGTGCAGGCTCTCTTTTCACTCTCTTTCCCCCATCGCAAACAAGAGAGCCTGCCCGCAGGCTAGACATGAACAAAAACACGGCTTTTAAAAAGTTCGCTGCTCATTTAAATAGTGTGAAATTCTCGAGCAATATAACGCTAGAAGCTACAAGCTAGCTGAGGTGGTTCGGCTCTCTCACAGAGATGAACAGGGTGCCTATTTCATATGTTTCATGATGGATATTAAGTAGATATGACAGCTTTTCTCGAAACCTGTAGGGAGTAGCGCTATAACATCATTTCCATTCAAAAAACTAACCAAACATTCATCTTGATGTGGCCATAAGTTGCTGATACCGGGGATTTTCTCCACGACAGAGCGAATGGCCTCCCGTGTATCTACGTCCGTGGCCATTGTTGATTTCGGAGCCTACAATTTCAAACTCGGCGCAGCTGTACATCATGGCTCTCGGCCACGCCTGTTCGTTGGTTGGTCTGGCGTGTTTTCTGCCACGGTAAACGAGGTGGAGCTCCGAGTGACCAGACTGAGTAATGAAATTAAGCGGAAGTACGAAGGATGGCGCAGTCAGGCTATGTATGGATGTGACTATGTAACATTTGGCTAAAGAGAGTAATTAACAACTCTAAACATGAAAAACACCTTATTACGACATTAACAGCTTGTTAAAATCCTGCAATTACGATCGTGGTTGGAACAAAAACCAGCATACACAGTGGGTCCCAGGAACGACGTTGAAGACCACTGACCTAAGGGAATGTGGATTCGAAAATGTGACAATTAGCATCTTGCTTTATGGTGAATTCTATGCGCTCATATTATAAGCGTTAACGAATTGTATGCATATTCAGAGTTCAATCAAAATTACCACTGTGAGTGTGGCGGTTGGCTCTCTTCTAGCATGAAACTTCACAGCTCTTTGACACCGAGAGGAATGTTATTTGAAATTGTACAGCCGGATATAAAATTTCATAAGTATTCATTTGTAATTGGTAATTAACACCCCTAGGAAGCGGGAATCTTTAGATTGCGTTTTGGCTATGTTGTTTTCAAGTAGGCTACATGCAGCCTGTATATCTCTCACTCGTCCCAAGCCATGTCAAATAGGTCGGCTCTGTTTTCGCTAGTGACATAGCGAGTTAATGCCGAGTCCGATAAGAAAGGGAAATACAGTGTCATGAAGACCGGTCTTTGCCTGAGTTTGTGATGGAAGACAGGGCACTGAGATATTAAAGAAACAGCACACTAATGAACCGAACTACTGAGTTGCAGGAGAGTGCTTCTGATTAACAGTTGTTCAGCTTGGCAGGAGAATTTATCGTTTTATATTTTTTTTTGCATTGTTCTGAATATCACTTGTACGACAAATTGAAGCATTATTTAGCATTCTTCAACTTCATATGCATGTATTTTTTAAATGCTAATGATAGAACACGGGACAACTAAAAATTCTTGCTGACAACCTAATTTGTTTCCTAGGTTGTCCAGTGGACAACCTAATTTTTTTCCTTATTTCGAACACTGATTATGGACTGTAGATGATGAAATCCCCAAATTCCTTGCAATTGCAAGTTGATAAATGTTGTTCTTAAACTGTTGGACTATTTGCTCACGCAGTTGTTCACAAAGTGGTGAACCTCGCCCCATCCTTGCTTGTGAACCAATGAGCCTTTCGGGGATGCTCCTTTTATACCTAATCATGACACTCACCTGTTTCCAATTAACCTGTTCACCTGTGGAATGTTCCAAACAGCTGTTTTTTGAGCATTCCTCAACTTTCTCAGTCTTTTGTTGCCCCTTTTTTGGAAGGTATTGCAGGCATCAAATTGAAAGTGCATGCATTTTTCCAAAAAACAAAAATGTTTATCAGTTTGAACATTGAATATCTTGTTTTTGCAGTAAACTCAACTGAATATAGGTCAAAAAAGGATTTTCAAATCATTGTAATCTGTTTTTATTCACATTTTACACAACGTCCCAATTTCATTGGAATTGGGGTTTGTACTATTAGCCTACTGAAGGGTAAGCTTATAATTCATCACTTGATCCCTCTGATGCTATTGTCTTTAGAACCCTCACGCGACTGCAATAGATATCATGACGTGGGCTCGAAAACACTGTGGTAAACATTTGTCAGTGTACACCATTCTCTACTGCATCCACAGATGCGATTTATAGCCTTACTATTCAAAGCTGAAGCCATACATCAACACTGTCTGGCTTTTCTGGGCTCAGTGTCTTCTGAGATGGACAATAGTACAGTAGAAGTAGGTTTTCTGGCTCGACGAGTCGACATTTCAAGTGATTACGGAAAAAAACACTCTGTGTACCTCGGCCCAAAGACGACAAGGACAACCGAAGCTCTTTCCAGCACCAACAGGCAACATCTGTCATGGTAGCGGGGGTGTGTCATTGCACATGACATGAGTGACTTGCTCATTTGCGAGGGCACAGTTAATGCAAAAAGTTTTATTTGCATTTTCCATAATGTGCAAACTTTTTTGAAATTGCATTTGTAGTAACTACAGGGAGAAAAAATGAAACTGGAGACTGGCTGCTTAGTGTTTTTTCTTTCCCCTAAAAGCATTATTACCTTGCCTCACAGACACCAGGGAATTGCAGAACATTGTTAAAAAAAATTGGTTTACACTCGCGTGACATCGACCTTGACAATGGTTGCTATATGCCACATTTGTGCCCCTCCAGCATAAATAAATCAGTAGATCACAGTTGTCAAGAGTGAAACTTCAAGACAGTTCTCTGTTGTGGTCAAGTGCGGGAGCAGAAGGTATAAGCACAAAGTAAGCTTCAGTTCTACCAGAAAGATTATTACTAATCAAGGAGAGTAGTGGGAAGAATTAATGAGTGTGATAACAAATCGATGGATTTCAGCTATGAGTCAGGTCTATACTGATGCAGAGAAAAATATTGATATTAATATAAAATTAAACATTGGGAAATTATCAAAAAAATGCATAGGAAGGAGCACTTCCTGGACTCAAAACTCAGCTAGTTCGAGGTGCTCTTTGGAAAAGGATGAATTTAAACTTCAAAATCACAAAAAGCGCAAATAGGAAAACTTAAACGCACTCTTGAAAACGACAGAATGCCTTTATTGTAATGGCATGGTCATGGAGAACATTAAAAACAGATTCCAACACGTTTCAGCAGCAAGCCTTCATCAGGGAGTCAAGCAGCTCTCATTACGCACCTAGTCCTTTCATAGTGGTGTTCCACCAATGGGTATTTAACACTTGGATAAGGTGTGGTAGCCTAGACATACATAAGAGACTCCAGCAGATGGGGTCGTTTGGTCCACAATATTCAGAGTTATATTCAGAGTTGAGTTAAAAGAACAAAGTGAACAAATCAATATACAAAATCATCACTAACAACAACAACAAAAAAAAAAAAAAGGCCTGGGTGGACCTTCAATTTGTAAATCCAGAATGCTTCCCATTGATTAAAGGTGCACTATGCAAGTTAGTTTGACATCACTTCTGTTGACATTCGAAGTCAAACAAAACAGAGGTAGCTTGCCCCTCCCTCCCATAGTTCCCTCCCTCCCATGCTTCAGTAACTGTCAACTCTTGTCTGTGATTGGACAGAACGGTTTTTTATGTTATAGGGCACAGCCTGTGGCCCTTGTGTTTATTTGCGGTTTGTGATGCCTGTACGGTCTCCAGAGCCCGGGTTGTGAATTCAGGGGCAGGCAGCTAGCGGATCGTGGGGAGGTGTCGGCGAATTGAGACAAAAATATAATCGCGCAGAAAATAAACAAACTTGCATAGTGCACCTTTAAGTTTTCTTTGTATGTCACCTTTTCTTATGGAAGATGGGACGTGGTCAATACCAAAGGCTTGTAATTTGGATGGGTTATTGTTGTGGAAATTCAAATAATGTCTAGCCATAAGGTAGTTAACATTCCCTATACGGATGGCATATTTGTGTTCTGCTAGCCTGTCCTGTAAGCGTCTTTTGGTTCTTCCAATGTAAAACACTTTACAACTAGGACATTCCAGCCTGTAAATCACAGAAGTTGTTTTACAGTTAATGAAATGATTTATGGTGAACACCTTCTGAGATGTAAAATCCATAAATGTCTTGGTCTGTGTCATTTTTGTGCAGTGATTACAATGATTGCACTTGTAGGAACCTCTGCGTTTTGGATCCAACTATGTTTATGGGATGTTAGGTCGGAGATAGCTGTGTACCAGTTTATCTTGTAGAGTAGGGCATCTCCTGCAGCTGATTAATGGAGGTTCAGGGAAAATATGGCTGAGTACACTGTCACTCTCAATAATACCCCAGTTCCTATTAATAATATGTTTAATTTTTTCTGCTTCCGTGCTGTATGTTATGACAAAAAAAAAAAAAAAAACTATTTTATCTTCTGTTTGTTTGGGAGCATTTCTTAGTAGCAAAGTTTGTCTGTCCAGGTGTTTGGCTCTAGTCTATGCCTTCTGTAGAGTGGTGTTTTTATATCCTCGTTCCTGAAAGCGTGACATCATGTCCTTTGATTTCGCCTGAAAATCCTCCTCCTGGTCTCAGATTCTATGCACTCATTGAAGCTGGCCAAAAGGTATGCTTTCTTTCAGCCACTTGGGATGGAAGCTACGGGCATTTAAATGGTATTTCTGTCTGCTGGTTTCCTAAATATAGATGTGTGCAGAGTCCCTCGATTGTGTTTAAAAATAGAGAGGTCCAAAAAATGCATGCTCTCCTTACTGTAGTCTAGAGACAGCTTGTTACAACTGATAATGTAATAACGGACCAATAATGTAATAACTGCCCGATTATGTAATAAAATGAACCGATAATGTAATAACAGTCCGAGAATGTAATAACTTCAACCGATAATGTAATAGCTGCCCGCCCGATAATGTAATTACATTTTGACCAATAATGTAATAAAAGATGTCTGCCCGATAATGTAATAACACTCAACTGATAATGTAATAACTTAGTGCCAAAGGAAGGGGACTTAGAGCGAAAGACTAAAGGCATGGCGCGGGGGCTTGGATGTCTCACAGGGGCGAGACCAGAGACTGGAAGTGTGGGGTGGGCACCGAGGGATGGGGTGTGGTGTTGATGACTGATCATTTGAGTAGGCCACTGGCCTCAAACTTCAAATAGGCGTGCTGATCCCCTGATTCAAACAAGAAGTTGGCATTTCGATAAAGAGCTTGGCCATGAACTACAGGCTGCGAGGAACCACGCTCAGAACGGAAGTTTACAGGAATCTGCCCAATGCCTCCCGCATTAGATTACCCAATTACCGGCCAAGAGGTGCACCTGAAATTTAAAACCAGTCGGTTTGACTTTCCTGTGAACAAAATAGCTGTTACAGACTGGCCCGAACTCAAACCACCTGTTCCAAATGATTTCAACTTCGTTCAAATCCTGATCGTCACCCGCGTTTTCTGTTACTGACTCTGTCCACTCCATCCAGTCCGACGTCTGACTCCGAAGCAATCGCTAAATCCGCCAGGATTCTTAATTGGGCGTGTGAGGATACCACGTGACCTAAGTCCTAAGTATTGTGACGTCAACAGTTCATCAGCCGTTGCCCGAGCAATGACGGGCGAACTGTTGATGTCACAGTCACTAGGAGTTAGGTCACATGTACAAACATAGAATAATAGCGTGGTATCCTCACCAGTGACCCTGGTCGCTGCCCTCACATATACTATTGCACCGTTACTCTTATCTCTGGCTGTATTCTATTGCCAGATGACTATGGATAGATAGATTTTCAAAAAACGCGCATCTAGCAACACTCTGCCTACTCACCCCTGGATAAATTTGTCCCGACACGTCTAGCAACACTGCCGCACCCTCACACCCAAATGAATTTGATTCGATTATCTGGCAACACTGTCACCACTCACGCCCACATGAATTTGGCTCAATGATCTGGCAACACTGTCACTCACTCACTGGCACTGGAATAGGGGGGACAACGGGACTTTTTGTCCCCCCACTTTTCAGGTGGTAATAAAATGGTAACGTCGGGTAGGCTATTACAGTCACAGCGATAATGTCTAATAAAGGCCAAACTCAACGGTCCAGGGGTAAACGCTCGTTCATTTCAACCGAACTAAACCAGGCTGGAGTGAACCCTAGAGCCCTGCATGGGCCTAAAATCTAAGCCCAAGCCCAGCCCAGCCCGACAGCTTATCAGAATTCTCGGCCTGAGGCGAGCCAGTCTTTTTTTTTTTCCTTCCTTTTTTCCCCCATGGCATAGCCTATATCCTGTTGCGGCCATTAAAATAGATATAAATTTAAATGATCCGTTTTGAAGCTCCTTGACTTCAAAAAGGTAAATCGCCAATGTAACTGTTTATTTTTGTTCGAGATGAATGAATGTCTTTAACCTTATGAATTGAATAGGCTACCTGTTCTGTGAAATTATGCATAATAAACAGCTCAACTGAAAATGTAAGCTTCCTACATGCACAGATATGTTAAATGCTATCGTATCAGTGTTGGCTATATGTCCCGCACTTCGGTATACATGAACGGTATTCTTTAAGCGCAATTTTTCATGAATTAGAATGAACAAAATGATCAAGTTTCATGTTATCCAGTCTGACCTTAATAACGGCAGCGTTCTTCCCATAGACTGTACAAAAAGATGGACGAAGCTACTGTGACATCACCCATTGGTTTCAGCATACCATAAAGGAAGCCTCGATTTTTGCAATTTGAATTGCGCCATGTTGTCATTTTGAAACCGGATGTGATTTCTATTGGACGAGGGCGTGTATTGAAGATCCGGGGAGGACCGTGGCTCTGGATCTGACCGTATCGGACGAGGACCAGAGGATAGCCACGCCCCTAAAGCATATTCTGGCTTTATCCTTTATTCTAGTCTATATGGGACCATAATTTACAAAAATGAACATCATGATAAATCGAAGGAGACTTGAAACTTGCTATAGCTACCATAAAATAATTAGAAAAAATCATTATTTAAATGAAAAATCAGGTGGGAAAGTAGGGTCATTTTCTCATAGACTTCTATAGCATTGAACTTCTTTCTGCAACCACCGATGTCGCCATCTGCTGACCATTAAATAGAATGCCATTTTACGGTACTTCCGCACGGGCTTCATTTTTCAGACCAGGGTGCTGCGTCCATCTTTTTATACAGTCTATGGTTCTTCCTAACCCAAGAAAGAGTACACTTGGCTATGTCTTAATAACCAAAGCATATTTTGACTTTGATAATAGATGTGTATTCAATGCGATTAAAAAAATACAAACCATTTTACTCTGCATAACGTCAATGAAGAAATTATTTATTTTCCTCATGGCTTTTGAACACCATTATCTCAATTTACGTTAAAGCAAGTCACAGTAGCCCGCATAATGATCGTGATCGAGGTCTTTGCATGTTTACTTTGTACCTGAGATGTATAGTAAGTATATCGTACTGTAAACCCGGGATTATTAAACCACCGCGCTCTCCAGCCATAAGTTTGACTAGTGCGTCAGCTTTTTATTT
Source organism: Gymnothorax javanicus (assembly GCA_029692085.1). NCBI lineage: Eukaryota > Metazoa > Chordata > Actinopteri > Anguilliformes > Muraenidae > Gymnothorax > Gymnothorax javanicus. The sequence goes on along the minus strand of CM056196.1, from coordinate 36,349,636 downwards.
TATTTTTTTTTTTTTAAACAATTGTTACGAACCCACTACTCTCCAAGCTTGTAAATACTGAAATACGGAGCGCAGGGTAGTAACACAAAAAAAAATATAGGGCACTGGCGGCCCCAGAAGCTCCCGCCATTATGATAAACAAAATGTCAAAGTTTTTGTTGACGGACACACGCACGGACGGAGTCCGATACCATAGCTCCTGTGCCACTTGGGCGGCAGGAGCTAATTAGGAGCCTGTAACTGAAATAGTTGATGAGATAAAGCAAAATGTCAAAGTTTTTGGTGATATTTTTAGGCCAATGACCTTGGAAAAATAGGCCAAGGTCACCTTTAGGCATGTCATTTGTAGGCCTTTATGAGATGCATGTCCAGTTAGAATTAGGAGCCTGTAACTGAAATAGTTGATGAGATACAGCAAAATGTCGAAGTTTTTGGTGATATTTTTAGCCCAGTGACCTTGAAAAAATAGGCCAAGGTCACCTTTAGGCACGTCACTTGTAGGCCTTAATGAGATGCATGTCCAGTAAAAATTAGGAGCATGTAACTGAAATAGTTGATGAGATACAGCAAAATGTCGAAGTTTTTGGTGATATTTTTAGCCCAGTGACCTTGAAAAAATAGGCCAAGGTCACCTTTAGGCACGTCACTTGTAGGCCTTAATGAGATGCATGTCCAGTAAAAATTAGGAGCATGTAACTGAAATAGTTAATGAGATACAGCAAAATGTCGAAGTTTTTGGTGATATTTTTAGGCCAGTGACCTTGAAAAAATAGGCCAAGGTCACCTTTAGGCAAGTCATTTGTAGGGCTTTATGAGATGCATGTCCAGTAAAAAATTCGGAGCCTGTAAACGAAATCTTTGATGAGATAAAGCGAAATGTGTTGACGGACGCACACACGCACACACGCATGCACGCACGGACGGAGCCTGATACCATAGCTCCCGCACTGCGAGCGGCGGGAGCTAACAAACAGCGATATGTATGTGTGTGTGTATAGGCGAGTGAATGCACGGAGGGAGAAGAGGAAAAAAAATACAATTTAAACATACACTGGCACCTGACAAACCCTCTCAGAGAGACGAGGCTTACCTTTTCTCCCCGGAGGAAAGGCCGTCTTCTGAGGAGTCGACGTGCCAGCAGCAAGCAGCCCGCGCGGTGATATTTCCCTCTTGATCTTGAGGTTTGTTCAGTTTTGTTTGATTAATCTTTTATTTATTTTTTCCTTTTTTCTAAAAACAGCCAAGCGGCTAATTGTGATAACCTCAGTCCCGAAAAGTGAGTTGTGAGGATGAGAGATGAGATGGCTCAGTCGCTTCTCCCGGCGTGGTTTACAGGTGGCCAGGTGGCAAAAAAATGAAAAACAGCCCCACTTGTCGTGGAACCACCCTGACCAACCTCCCTCTAGGCTGATCAGGCCTGAGGATAAAAACTCCTTCCCCGGAGCTCACCCCAACACCGTCTTATTTATTTGTTTAATTTTTCAATTTCTGTTGCAGCGTTTCACTACAACCTGACTTTCCGCCATCACCCCCACCGTTTGAACTCCCCGCTCTCTCTCTCATATCAAAAGGTAGCCCCACCCCTACTGAGGGAGCATCAACTGCACATGTGCAGACACAACAGGTGCCAGTAATCAAGTTCAACTTAATACACAAATAAAAGGGAAAAAGTGGTATGTATGTGTATGTAACACAATTGTAAATAAATTAAGTCCGTAAAATAATTTGTGGCTTCTCTCACTAAACTCGCAACAGATGAGAAAAAGGTTACCTTTATTTAAAGTAGCATTTTTCTCCTCCATGCCGTGGTGAATAAATAAAAGAAACTATATACAAATTAATTGAATGCGGACTCTGCTTACCTTTAGTTGCCGCGGTAAATGCCAAATGAAGTAATACAGTGATTTTACTTTGGCATTTAAGAAATATCAGAAATGAGTATATTAAGGTACAGATGAAGCACTGGTGATGTTTTCTGTTCAGGTTTTTCTGTTCATGTTTTCATTACAAAAAGTTATTTCTAATGTTAATGTTAAAATGTTATTTCAATAGTGACCAATATTTTTTTCTACTGTTTAAGTTATACAGTTACTTCCACGAGTTAATAAGTAAGTGTCCCCCTACTTCAAAACTCCTTCCAGCGCCACTGCACTCACTCACTAAATCATGAAAGAATTGACTTTTTTAAACACATTATTTGGTGGGGACGGTATATTTATGATGTTTGTTTGTTTTGGTCTGGATCAGAGGCAGAGCTACAAGCTTTCCATGTCTTTTTGAACAGCATTAACCCTAACATCAAGCTGTCTCTGGACTGCAGTAAGGAGCGCATACATTTTTTGGACCTCACTATTTTTAAAGACAATCGAGGGACTCTGCACACATCTATATTTAGGAAACCAGCAGACAGAAATACCATTTAAATGCCCGTAGCTTCCATCCCAAGTGGCTGAAAGAAAACATACCTTTTGGCCAGCTTCAATGAGTGCATAGAATCTGTTTTGGGATGAAATCAAAGGACATGATGTCATGCTTTCAGGAACGGGGATATAAAAACACTATTCTACAGAAGGCATAGGCTAGAGCCAAACACCTGGACAGACAAACTTTACTACTTAGAAATGCTCCCAAACAAATAAAAGATGAAGTAGTTTTTGTCACAACATACAGCACAGAAGCAGAAAAAAATTAAACATATTATAAATAGGAACTGGGGTATTATTGAGAGTCACAGTATATTGATTCATTCACTTTGTTCTTTTATTTAACTCTGAGTGTAACTCTGAATATTATGGACCAAAAGACCCCATCTGCTAGAGTCTCTTATGTATGTCTAGGCCACCACACCTTATCCAAGTGTTGAATCCCCACTGCTGGAACACCACTATAAAAAGACTAGTTGTGTCATGAGATCTGTTTGACTCCCTGATGAAGGCTTGATGCCGAAACGCATTGGAATCTGTTTACTCCTCCAGAGAACATGTCGAAGTGTCCTTGTGCAAGACACTGAACCCCACACTGCTCCTGATGTGTAGGGCGGCGCCTTGCATGGCAGCCTCCGCCATCAGGGTGAATGAGAGGCATAGTTGTAAAGCGCTTTGGGGTCATGTCATGTGACTACATAAATGTAGTCCAGTTAAAAATTGAAGCAAATCAATATTTGGTGTGACTACGCTTCGCCTAAAAATTTGGGACACTATCCTGTTTTGCTATAGTGTTATAAGAGGATTGGCTTTTTGTTAGTTTCAAACAAAGCAGAAGGCTTGCCACTGTTCTTCTGCAAAATAACTGTCTCATTTGTGTCTATCCCTCGAGATAATTGCAGACAGCCGTGATGATGCTGACATCACTGCTCTGTCAACAGTTTTAATGAAACACAAACATTTATAAATAAAGCTGTTTTTAATTAGCACTTGGTATTTCAAATATTTTTTTTTATCTTCAGCAACACCAATGTGGATAACAAAGAGTAAACATCTAAAGCCAGATTTAGATCTTAAAAAATGTGGGGTGCCTACGACTTTTGCACAGTACTGTATCTCTGAAATTATCTTTCCAGGCACTGATGCCACAAAACTAAACACCCTTAGCTACACCTCCAAACTTTAATAGTTCTTAAACTGATTTTTTGTTTAATAGCAAACTTGTTTGTGGGACCAAGTAGCCAAATAAACCGGAATTTTCACAATACTCACGTACACTTGTAAATGCCTTTCGTGTCTCTTCATATTCAACAACTTCAATGTCTATTAGAAGTATGTCTTCTTTGATTGGTTTTAGTATTTTGGGTTTGCCACTCCTCAGCTGCGTCTCATTTCATGGTTAATTTCCAATGACCATGTGACGGGTATTTAAGCCCTCTGCATTGTGTTGCAAGTCGCTGGATTGCAGTTTGCCTTTTGTGGTTAGAACCAGTCAGTCAGTAATCCTTGCAGAAACTCTTTGCTTTTATTAAGTATAACATGCACTTTAATGACAGCTGATTCCAGACCCAGAAGCTTTCTTCTTTACTCTGTTAGATCCACAAGCCTTAAGATCAGGGTCCAGGATTTGGGCCGCATTTTTGTTAACCCTTCCAAATATGTACTTCTGTCGATTTGTCAGGGATAAACCCCTAATCCTTCTACAGTCATCAGAATTGGAACCAAGTTCTCCTCAAGCTAATCAATCCTCCCGTAGAACAGTTTGGGGCTGGCGAAGTGTGCCTGGCTGCCATCCCAGAAGTCACTGGTTGGCAATTGACAGCTCAGCTTCACCCACAACATCTGTACTGAACTATGCAATCCTATTCCGGGATTCCATCCCCAAATTACCATATGAGCTGTCAACAAAACTACCTGTTGGATTGCACTCTACCTCTGCACTTGTTTCCTAGTCTGAAACATAACAGGAATATTCTATTGGCTTCAAACACAAGTTAATATTTGAAGCTTGCCTGGGGAATTGGTAGATTCAGTACCAAATACAGTCATATGAGGCTTTCCAAGAAAGATCCATAATTATGCTGTGTTTGAGACTTCACTGAAACTGGGAGGTTCCCAGTTTATATTTCCCAGTTCCCAACAAGGGAGAGCTATACCTGGGCAAAACAACAAAAATGATTTTTTTTTTTTTTATACCAGTCTTCTTACACAATATTACACATAAATAATATCTACACCCCAAACATCAGAAAACATTCCACACCATGTTTATCTGATAGCTAGCTAACGTTAATATAACATAACTTCTGTGAACAGCAGGTCATATGGATCACAACACCATCCTATTTAACGATGCAGCCGCTATTATATTTCTAATTTTAAGTTGCTACTCATTAACTGTGGTCCTGCAAGGATCAAACTGAATGAATACCATATTATTAACAAAATATTTAGTTCAGCAAACTGGGAGTTCAGAAATCATTTTGTAACTCCACAGTGAGAATTCCCATTAGGAGAGGTATTTAAGATGACTTTCCCTTTTCAGACTTGGGACCATTTCCAGTTCCAAACATGTCTTGAACGCACCATGAGAAAGCACAGGAATTTTTCTACCAAATCTTTCAAGCGCATCTTCATCTAACTCAGTCAGAGCATAAGTCGATCTTAATTTTACAGAAAAGGGCACAGAATATGAGAAGTCATAAAAAATGGCCCACTGTTATCACAAATTTCAGTCTGAGGGGCAAAATCATGGCAGATATCAATATTTGGTAAGGTCTGTGACGTCAGGTGCAAACCAATTAAAGTTTAAGACAGGACCTCAGAAGGTGAGAAGTATAACTTACTACATATATGACACTCTGAAATATATTCAATAGTGTCAGGGCTGTAGCATGGAGGCTAAAAAACACATCATTGGCCTCAACTGGATTCACCCCATTTGGATATTTCTTCAAGAACTCCTCCTGATGACACACACACACACAAAAAAAATACACATTACTACTAATACACTTTTATCAGGCAATGTGAAATCAGGGAATTGGTCCCAATTAGGAACACCAGTACCGGGCCTTGAAATTCCAGTCTTATAAATTCCCTAATACATACATTTTAACTGTATTTTCTGGCAGTTTGCCATCGGTTTGTATTAGCATGCACTCAGCTTGTTGCAGTATTAAATACAGTATGCTTGACATTGCAAGATGTAGTCAGTTCCTCATACTTGTACTTGGTCAGTATTCATGGAAAATCTCTGTGGTGTGCAGTTATCTAACAGTATCCTGAAGAGCAGATACAGTTACAACAAATGGTATCCAAGAGTAGCCAACAAATGCAGTGCACTTTTTTGTTAAGTGAGCTAAGAGATTAAGAATTATTTCTGATAGGGCCACTAAGTCAAAAAGAGAAAATTTATTGAAAGCACACAGGCGGCATACAAGCATACATCGGGTTTGGCAACATGGCTCTGTTCTGAGAGATCCCTGCCCATCCAAGTCTGGAACTGAGGGCAGGGAGCTGCTACTGAACCCCCTCATAGAATAGAGCTTACAGCAACAATGACCTCAAAAGGAAGAGACATTGTTTTTGAATGGTAATTTAATACTAACAGAACATAATCAATGAATGCTATAGAGGACAGGTGGAGCTGGGGTAGAGGAGGGTTGTTGAGCTAGCACAACCGTTGAGCTACAGCTACTCAGGAAGGAAAGCTTAAACAAGCCAGCATATTACCGGCCAAGCAATCATGTGACAGCAAAGTCAGATGACAGTCAAAAGAACTCAGGAGACTTTCCAGCAGGTAGCACCTCCCCTACATTAAGCAAGCTTGACTCCGTGGCCTGTCAGAATTTACGTCAAGGCTCCATTTACCAGAAATGAAATTTCTCCAACATGAAGAAAGATTTTTGATCATTCAGATCGTTGGCCAATTGTTAATGATATGGAGTTTGATTTGTCAAAGTTTGATTGCCCAAGAGGCAACCTATTTGAAAGAAAGTAAATCCACATTTATCAGCAAACTTTGGGTCAAATCTTGGGTCTTACCTTCAAGTAGGGCACCCAGAAGAGGCCTATGTTAAAGACACTGTATGCAATAAATCCAGTGATGTTGAGGGACAAAAAATCGAAGTCCAGCCCAACCACACTGTAAGAAAGGTTTAATCAGTGATACATTTCCTCCATGATACTCAAACCTCATGATGCTTTCCATGAATTTCAGTACCAAAGAGAAGTATAGTCACAGAATGTCATCTGCAATTAATTATTACCATACAGTTATTCAAATTCACAGAATGCATGAACCTCACACAAATGAAAAACTAGTAAAACTGGCTCAGCATGCTGAGCATGCAAGATGAACTTGATCATTTTCTCCTGCCACTCATTGAAGAACTAAATATTCACCTTTTTCTCCTCCAGTTTTTGTACACCTGAGGGTAGAATCCAAGAGACCAAGAAAGAAAGTAAATCCAGCCCATCACCTGGCTTACTATCTCGAGGATATTGCTCCTTACTACCATGAAACGGATCCTGGTTTTGTAGCTTCAAGACACAGGGAGAACAGACATCAAGTTCACATTACTTAAAATCACGAATCCTTGTTTTTCATGAGTCTAAAACAATTTGCATTACTACCTTCAGCTCACCCATTTCCATACGAAATGGTGTCACCGCTTAGGAGTTGTGGCAATACTTATAGGTACTCAGGAGTGGTAATCAACAACCTCAAAAATGCTCTTATAAAACCTGCCACAATTAGGTTGAAATTCTTTGGCTAAATTAAAAAATTTTGTTGTGAAGTCACAGAAGACTGATGAAAAAGGGCAGTTAATTAATACACAGCCAGCCACAGAAAAATTAACAAATAAAAATGTCAAATAATGGTGTAGTTCCCTTGTCTATACCATTATTCTATGTCTACACTGGAATGTATGTTACTAGACTAGTCAGATGGTTGAGTGAATTTCAAACGGCATTTCAATAACCAGAGAGGTTACTAAACAGTACCTTCTGTGGATAAAAAGAGAATCAGGCTTGACTTACACAAAAGAGGAATTGGGCACCTGCAGTTGCTACCCCTAAGCTGTAGAATAGTGTCCGCTGCGATGCAAAGTCTGCTCTCTCTACTGTGTTAAATCGTGACCAAAAACCTACCTTTTCTCATTGGCGCTTGGTTCTGCCTGATGTTTCTTATCTTGCTGTCTGTATCCATTTGTATCCACCATTCAGTATTTACCATTTTCTGTTTATCATTCAGTCTGTCATTTTAGCTAATGTTTACGTTGTACAGCACTTTGGTCAACCATGGTCGTTTTTAAAAGTGCTTTACAAATAAAATTGACTTGACTCTATTTGAAAGACTGTAATTGTTGTGTATTTGGTGCTCAGCAATATCTGTGGCTGTCTGTGGGCTAACCAGCGGGCAACAACTCTCTTAACTCAAATAAGCACATCCATGTTCCTCACCTTTTCACAGCAGTGCTGTTGCTGTACAAATATGTTGTCAACTGGCCCACACTATATGCATGGACTTCAAAGTTGCAGGATGTGGCTCCTGCAGGCAGCTCTACCTGCGAAACACAATACATGACATTGGCAACCAGTCAGTTCAGATTGAACTAAAAGTTTACAATCTCAAGTCCAAACAGAATCAAAGCAACTTTTTTTTGTTTCCACAGCGACGTGTGTATGTGTTTACAATATCTGTAGCATAACTGAATTTTGTTTGAACAGGCACGCACACCCCATCTCCTTAAAATCACAAAGCATCAGCTGCACTAATTAATAAAAGAATATCACACTGAAATTACTGAACAAAACTTACGTATTCTGGGAGTCCAATAATACGGCCATCATGAGAAGCGTGAGTGAGATTAATGCCTATCAGTACTGTCACATTCAGTGGTGCACTGTTCAAAAAAGAGAAGCATTTCTTGTGGACATAGCAATAATAGTAATTATTAATTGGTTAAGTATGTTATTGCTCGCATACAGTAAAAACGGCCAGCCAATATATCCTGTATTGGCCGACCCTGTATTGGCCGAGTTCAGCAGGTGCGCAAGCAGTCGCGGACCTAGCATTTAGCTCTTTAATGAGTCTTGAAGACGTGTACGTCAGAAGTCATAGTCATAATATTGTCATTATAGCACAACATACTTAACCAATTGATAAAAATATTATAAATTGCTTATTTTCGCATTGCCTTGGTATTGTCCTTGGGTCGCGGTATTAGCCCGAGGCCGCAGCGACCCTCAGGCCAATATCAAGGCAATACAGAAATAAGCAGTTAATAACATATATTACGCGAAGCAATGATCAAATTATTTCATATGAAATCGGCGATTTCATTTGCTTTTTAGACATTACCTTGCAGTTATGAAGACATATTTGGAACTTCCCACCTCCATGTCCACAGTAGCTGGTGCCGAAAGAAAGACGCTTGCGTCTGAGGGAGAAAAAAATATATACTAACTGTGTTGAACACTTCAGGCTAATTGTGTTGTGAAGTTGTTGGTAATGTTATTGGTAATATTCTGGCTTACCACAGGTCATCAGCATGCAAAGAGTGATAACCACTGCAGACAGGAATCTATCTACTGCCATTTTGTGCAGACTCAGCCGTCCACTAATTGAAACAAATGTAAGGATCAGGAATACACTAAATGTGTTGGAAAATTATCTTCCATGAATTGTATTCAGTAACAGCCCAGGGAAAAACTCAAAGCAAATTTAACAGGTAGGTACTGTTAGCTGTTAGCCCTGCAGCAAGCTTTTAATAAAACACATGGCTAGCTCAATGTTATGCAAATGTAAAGCACTAACATGCTTTAAACCTTCAGAGGTGCCGCATCCTCAGCAAAGGAACTTACATACTTCTTTTGTTCCCATTCAAGGTATTTTAATGACAAACTCTCATGCGGCGACATTGCACATGCCGTTTTGCGTACGCTGCTGATAATACTGCAGCTCATCAGTTTCAATCTTCAAATCGACTGATAGGAAATACTATGCAACCACTCATAAACATGCTAATGTTATGTTAATATCCATTGCAAATGATGAAATGGTATGAAATTATGTCTTAATATTTTATCATTAGTTTCTTTTAGCAAGCATATTAATTGCAATTTGCAGGTCTGCTAGCAAGTAAATCAAGCCAGGAGACCATATTTAGCATTTTAAATTTGTTTTCTGTTTTTAGAGGGACAGAAAGAGCATGAAACAACATCTACAATAAGCATAAACAGGCCTTGGAGAAACTTACCAGTACTTTCCTGATTTAGCCTCTGGCAATCTAGAGGACACAAGACGGTCTGGTGAGAGAAAGTCAAGTACCAGTTTTAAAATAGCCAAAATCTGAGATGCATGTTACTGGTCCGCCAGCTATCTTGTTCAATTAATCAAATAAGAGATTTGAGGATCCTTTGTTTGCAAATGATGAGCAATGCTTGGAAGTTAGTGCGCAGTTTGCAAAACCAAAAAAAATAAAGATAGGAAGGCTTTGTCAAACAGCATGGCAGGCATCGTGAAATGAGAAATAGTTTTTCACAGCAACATGCAAAAATGAGATGTGAGTTGAGATTTTTTGTTTGGTGTTGAATATTGCTAGTGTTGAATAGTCAAGTACCATTGACAGTTAGTGGGGAAACACTTATGAAGGCAGGCAATAAGGATTTAAAAGACGTGATTTACGGAGAACGTATTGCAGTCTTTCTTTCCATCTCTCCACCCCTGCAGATTGGCAGTAAAGCAAAGATTGACAATTTATTAATAACTAGGCTTCAACCATACCACACAGTCAAACTCAGTACTTCAAACAAACATACTAATTCCCTCATCAGCTTGACTCTAAAAGCTCCTTCAGTTCAGCAGCTTTAACAGTCCAGCAGGGAGTTGGTCCACCATGAGGAAAACAAGACATTGATACTCATTAGTGATGCCTTGACCTATACATCCCACATTTCTCAAAAGCTCCTTTGAACCTCCTGAACTTTGGCATTGGCTCCCACGGGTGGTATGAAAGCTCCCACAAATCAGAAAACTTCCCTGTAGACGGAACTGAAGTTTAGAGGCTGGAATGAATTGGTCATGAACAGATGTACCATTGGAATTCCTGCCCCCTCCCTTTGTGTCATCTCCCAGAAATATTCTTTTTAAGAGAGGGATCTATGCCACATATTTTGAGCCGTAGTATCTCATCACACAGTGCCAGATGGGGCTGAAAAGCTCAATGACAGAGCTTCGAGGACTTCACTGCTCAAAAGAATCATTTACACCTTGATAAGGAGGAGTTAGATTATGCTCAGGGTACAGAGAGTATTTTTTACCAGCAGGAAGTTTGCAATTAGTGCTGACTTCAAGCCAAAGATCAGCCTCTTAAATGAGATAAAAGAAATGGCTTTAAAGTCAGCAGCCATGGGAGTATCGAGTGCTGGTTCTGGACAAAAGGGACAAAAAAATCCTGAGGCAAATATGAAGCAGGACAGCAAATGTGTTTTAAAAGAGTTTGCGAGCATGAACTGTAGATGTGACTAGATCAGAAATGAACAGCCAGAGTTTGCACCTCACAAACAGAGACTGTACGGGGGCAGTGTCCAGGGCAGCTGAGCACTGGGAAAATGCACAATAATTATAGTGAGGGGACAAAGTGTAATGAAGCTGGTAGACTAACCGCACTAGTCGCACCTTGGAATGTGTGAGATGAAAGGACCAGCAAGGTATTATGGTGGGCTTGAATAAACAAGGACATAGGTGGGTAAAATGCCACAACAAATTGTTTGTTTGTTTGTTTGTTTATTTATCCACGGTTAAAAGCCTGCATTCAGCTGGACAGCTGTTTTTCAGCAAGGCCGTGCATGTACATTGAAGTAACTGATAAATGGGTAAAACAAAGTCAAACAAATTTACAAATATTTACAGATAGAAAGAACAAATATTAATAAAAATAAAGAATATGACCAACAAAATGCAATCGTATCAGCAAAAATGCAAAATTACAAATGTTTTGCCAAGTTGGGCATAAATAATGGGGACAATAACTAAGGAATTTGCATGAAATGGAAGGAGTAGAAACTAAAGATACGGAAATTAAGTGAAAAGGGAAGCATCTACGAGTACATACAGAAAATGAACATAATCATTAAAGCTGCAAGCAGCGTTTGACAGGCCCTCGCACCCTTGTGCACATCGGGGTGGTGGCGAGATGTGGTCGGGTGCTGATGAGCATTCTCAACCACTGGACAGCGCTACACTGAGTAAAATGTTATATCTTGAGTGGAGTGCAAACACCTTTACTGAAATAGATTTTTCTTGTGTAAATTGGAGGTATGACCCATGTGACCTGGTCAAAGTGTCTTTTGCAGATTTTATAACGACTGTGTATTGTGGAATCTTCCACCATTCATGAACATAGCGGAAGGCAGACGATGTGATTCCAATGTTGATTGCTTGCACGCCTTCCACATGCAGCTCTTCAACAATGCGTAAAAAGTCACACGTACATCCTACAACCCCAATTCCGAAATAGTTGGGACACAGTGTAAATTATGAATAAAATAAAAACGCAATGACTTTCAAATCACACCAGCCAGTATTTTATTCACAACAGAACAGAGATAACATAGCAAATGTTGAAACGGAGAAATTTTACAATTTTATCCACAAAATAAGCTCATTTCAAATTTGATGGCTGCTACAGGTCTCAAAAAAGTTGGGACAGGGGCCTGTTTACCATGGTGTTGCATCCCCTCTTCTTTTTAACACAGAGTGGAGGCGTCTGGGCATTGAGGAAACAAGTTTCTCGAGTTTAGCCATTGGAATTTGATCCCACTCTTGTTTAATACAGGCTTCCAGCTGCTGGAGAGTTATGGGTCTCCTTTGACAGACTTTTCATTTAATTATGCGCCAAATGTTCTCAATCGGTGAAAGATCAGGACTGCAGGCAGGCCAGTACAGCACACGGACTCTTCTACTACGAAGCCATGCTGTTGTAATAGCTGCAGTATGTGGTTTTGCATTGTCCTGCTGAAATACACAAGGCCTTCCCTGGAATAGATGTCCTCTGGAGGGGAGCATATGTTGCTCTAAAACCTTTATATACCTTTCAGCATTCATGGTGCTTTTTAAAACATGCAAGTGTGCCACACCATATGCACTAATGCATCCCCATACTATCAGTGATGCTGGCTTTTGAACTGAACGCTGATAACAGGAGGGGTGGTCTTTCTCCTCTTTAGCCCGGAGGACACGACGCCGATGATTTCCAGCAAGAATGTCAAATTTGGACTCGTCTGACCACAGGACACTTTGCTATAGTCCATTTTAAATGAGCCTTAACCCACAGAACACGGCGGTGCTTCTGGATCATGCTGAACAATGGCTTCCTTTTTGCATGATAGAGTTTTAGGTGGCATCTGTGGATGGCACGGCGGACTGTGTTTACAGACAGTGGTTTCTTGAAGTATTCCTGGGCCCATTTAGTAATGTGAATGACAGAATCATGCCGGTGAGTGATGCAGTGGCATATGAGGGCCTGAAGATCACGGGCATCCAGTAAATGTCTTCGGTCTTGTCCCGTACGCACAGAGATTTTTCCAGTTTCTCTGAATCTTTTGATGATGTTATGCACTGTCGATGATGAGACCTTCAAAGCCTTTGCAATTTGACGTTGAGGAACATTGTTTTTAAAGTATTCCACAATTTTTTTACGCAAGCCTTCACAGGTTGGAGAGCCTCTGGCCATCTTGACTTCTGAGAGACTCAGCCTCTCTAAGACATCTCTTTTTTCGCCAATCATGTCACACACCTGATGCCAGTTAACTTAATTACTTGCTAAATGTTCTTTCAGCTAATTCTCTTATATATTAATTGCTTTTTTGGCCCTTTATTGCCTGTGTCCCAAGTTTTTTGAGACCTGTTGCAGCCAGAAAATTTGAAATAAGCTCATTTTGTGGATAAAAATGTACATTGTCTCAGTTTCAACATTTGAAATGTTATCTATGTTCTGTTGTAAATAAAATATTGGCTTGTGATCTGAAAGTCATTGCATTTTGATTTTATTCACAATCTACAATTTACTTTGTCCCAACTATTTCAGAATTGGGGTTCTATTTGAATTACAATAATATTTTTGTAATTTATCATTTTTTTTAATAACTGTTGTTGTTTTTCAAAGAATGATGGTCTTTCAAAACAAATATGAACATTACACTGCACTTCAGCTTATATAAGTCATGTTAACTGGGAACCATATTCCATCCATTAGTCAGTGATTGTCACCCCATTTATTGGCCAAAAAGGACTTCTTCACCCTGCTCACGGAATGGCATATTTGCTGCTACTGTAAGATATTGCAGATGGTGCCCTATGGAGGGAACAAATTTTCCATGTCCATATAGATATATTCACAGAGAGTGGGAGTTATTAGGAATCTTTAAGCTACCCAGAGTTGTTGTCTCGGACCTTTGTGATCATTTTGAGCCTGCACTTCAGAGCCAAACAAGACAGTCTAACCCTGTGCCACCACAATGTGAAGGTATTCTCCACCTTGGGTTTTTCAGCCAGTGGGACCTTACAGTGGGAGCCTGGAGACAGGAGGTACTGCTGTGGGGAGGCACTGACTGCGCTGGGTTGGACTGCGAGGTTCCAGGTTGTGCCTCAGAAGGTGGTTGGCTTAGGACTTCATCTGTTGATAATCAATAATTAAAACACTGTAGAGACCTTTATCTGCGATTGTTAAACAGGCCCAAATGTCTTAATTTCAAATACAAGCAGGTAGTCTTTTTAAACACGATGTTTCAAGTTAGACCTGCTTTTGGGACACACTCGTTATAAATTATATTATCAGAGAAAAATAGCTTGCCTTCTGATTTCTCTTGGATAAGAGATGAACAAAGGGGAGATAAAGGCGCTCACCTGGGGCCCAGGTCTGTGTCCAGACACTCAGCTGAAGGCACACCTGATAGTGCCATCTCTCTGATGATGGTTCCGATGTGCTGGTCCAGCTCAGACAATTCTTTGCCTGCTATTCCCCCTCCAGTGCTGTGCATCTCTCATCTGAATTTTGAATTTATTTATTTATTTATTTGTGTCAGATTTCAAGTCAAAGTATTTCTTTTTAACCTCATCTGTTGTGCACCCCTCTGCAGATAAAGCATTCACAGAAAGGATGACTGCATCCCATGAATTTTTTGTGTGTGTGTGATTTTATATCCAGAATTAACACCACAAAATATCACCGTTTGTTTCAGTTCACTTCCTGTAGCAGTACCTCCACTTCAGACCTACTATCTGAGTTTTAATTCTGGTTTTTAGATTTCCGTTTTGGCGTTTCCTCAACTTTTCCATAAGAAATCTCTTTGTGATTTCTGTTGGGCTATAGTCCCTCTGATGACAAGTCCAGGGTGGAAGAGGTTAACTAATGATGCTTTTCCACTACACGGTACCAGCTCTACTCTACTCGCCTTTTTTGCTTTTCCATTAGGAAAAAGTACCTAGTGCTTAGTACCTAGTACCACCTTTTCTGGTACCTGCTCTCTTGGGGTTCCAAAAAAAGCAGACCGGGTACTAGTAGGTACTGAAATGTGACGCAACAACACCGCAGCCCACTGATTGATACGATTCCATAGTCGACCTCGGGACATCTCATTCGAGTCAGATTAACGAGTCTCAAGATTACTGTAGTTATTATGATCATCAACTTATATTGTTTTGGGCAACTTGTTCAATAAACTGGGAATCGCCTTACCTTTCAAACACGGCTTCACTTGTTCACCAAAGCTACTACATTCATGAAATGCATTTCTCTTTGTCTGTGACCCCGTTCGTGGTGAAATTAAGTGATGGTATTGTGTCCAGTTCTGTTCCCCTAACTGATTCCCCTTGAGAAAGTTATGTGATGCCACCCGTTTTAAGAAAATCACGCAGAAAAGTAACTTTATGGGTTTTGACGAATCATTTTTCTCTTAAATTTATCACAGATGAGATGACGCATCATAAAGCGATGAATTCTAATTCTCTGCCATCTCCTGCGATTTGCACTTTGCAACGTGGAACTCTGATCACTTAACTATCCCATGCTTTAACAATCCGTTTGTTTACTGTCAAATTCAGGATGAAATGTACATTCGCTCTCCATGCCTTTTACGGATATCATTGCTTTGCGTTGTTAGGTGGTACACAATTTAATGTGCAACTGAATCGGACACGACAATGTCAAACAGAAAATACAAGTCAACACTCGCCAGACTTTAGTGCCATAACGTGGTGACGGTAGTGCGGGTCCCCTGATTTGAACACATAAATCTTTAACAAAATTGACGGAATAAACGTAAACTTGATATAACGGCAACTACAGCGTTGTACATTGTGTGTCGTGTTGAGGATGACGTTGCGGAAGTATCGTGCAGCGCTGCTATGACGACCAGCTACACTGAGGCAATACTATCCTCTAATGGAAAACGACCCCCCAGAAAAGTACCCGGTACCAAGGCGGGTGGAGTAGAGTTGAGTAGAGCTGGTACCACGTGGTGGTAAAGCGCCATAAGGACGCTTTCACACTAAGTACGATTGTTCCGTACTGTGCCACAGTACGATTGCACCCCCTCCCCTCTCCCCCCGCTGGTCAGCTTTCACACTAGTAATATCGTACCGTACCTGATTACACTTGCATATATGTCAAAATTCCGATACAGCGTGTTGCAGTATGCACCTAAGTAGTTTTAAATGGGGAACGATTTTAAAAGGAGGCGCCTATATATTTTGGGGGGTTTTATCATTGAGAAGGGGGTTCAGAATATTAATATTGATGATTAATATCGTGATTTAATATGCTGCGCGTGCCCTAGCAACCTGGTGTGTCATCTGTAACATGGATTACCATGTTTAGCACCACGAGAAATTAATCTCTAAATTTTCTTGACTGAATGCTTGATGTTTTTACACATCCAAATCTTTTTCCAAATCAAGGTAAGCCGAATTGTACTGATTACGTTCGATATTGGCGGATGTTGAGTACGGAATTCTTTCGCCCCTGTGTTTTTGGCTGATTATGCTGTCCACTGCCTCATACCACAAAAATTTATCTATCTCATCACTTGAGCTGCCAGACTTTTGTACTGCGTCCCGCACTTTGAAATATCGCAGCTGCATTTTCTTTAGTTTGTCACAGCTCTGATCTGTTATTCTGTGATAACCATGCGAATGTAACTACTCATGAATTATTCCATAAATCTCAGAGTTTTTGCGTGTAGTATCCAGTTGTGATTGTATGTTTTCGTCCGCCTACATTTCGAGCAAGCATTGAATTTCTTCATTTGAATGGAGATATCTTTTCGCCGCTGCATTTGTTAGAACAAGAGAGCTGTAAGACATAACAGTAATCTTCCGTGCTCAAGTACGGTTGCTTTTACATTTGTTACGAGTACGGATGAACCGTGCCCGAGCACAGATGAATCGTACCCGAGTTCACCTCTTCCTACCATACTCCCGTACCGTGCCTGAGTACCTTGTGTTCACACTTACCAAATGAACTAGACTATGGGGTCAAGTGTACTCGGATCTGTGCCCAAGTCCCTAGTGTGAAAACACCCTAAATGATCCAACTAATTAAGAAATCTTTGCCTGATCCTGTCCATGGTTATAAAGTGCAGCGCTTGACATAGGCTATCTACTGACCTTATCTGCATAATATTGACATCAATTGGCGCAGTTTGCCCGCATGTGTGTGCTTGAGTGTGTGTGTGTGTGTGTGTGTGTGTGTGGACCTTAGTCTCAGAATGAGGTGGGGCCCCTAAAAAAAATAAATATATAAAAAATAAAAAACTTTCACTGGGGACAACTATCTGCTGCCACTGATGGAATTCCAGTCAGGACTTGGACCATGCCAAGTGAGTTTTAAATTTGTTTCTTTTGAGCCATTTGGAAGTTGACTTGCTCTCGTGCTTCAGATTATCATTATCATCTTGCGGCAAAACCAAATTCAGCTTGAGCATGGATGAAGGACTAATCATAGGGCATCCTCCTTCTGGCTTTTTCTGGTAGAGAACAGAGCTTATGGTTCTGTCATGAATGGGAATTTGCCCGGGCACCATATCACACTACCGCCTCCATGTTAAGTTCAGCATAATTTTTTCATAGTGGATTGCCCCGTTACTTTTGCACCAGATATGGGACCTATGTTTCTTTTCAAATTCACTTTCCATCAGTCTGCAGAATATGATCCCAAATGACTTTGTGGTCCTTCCTGGTTAGTGTGGTTTTCTTCTCTTACATGGCCACCATTTTTTCCAAGTCTCTTTCTAATGGTGGAATCATAAACACTGACCTTTTCTGATGCAAGCAAGGCCAGTCCCTCAGGTCTATGTCTGGATTCTGCTGTGACTCGCCAGATGAGTGGTTGAGTGCTCTCAGAAGAATTTTATTTGGCCTTTCACTCACGGGAAACTCACTTGGAGATAATGGCTCTCGTTGTGGTTCATTTGAGACCCTGAGCTTTAGAAATCACTGTATAAGTCTTTCCAGACTGATTTTTTTTTTTTGTTGAAGTCACAATTTGCAAAAAACGGGGGAGGGTATGACAAAGACACAAAAACCCAACTTATAAATACATACAACTCTTGCTGGGGTTATACAAAACAAAAATAATGATAAAAATGAACATACATACACATACACACATATATACACACAGGTTGATATCATTCACAAGACAGAGGGGGCAGACGACAAAAAAAAGGGAGGGGGAGAAATTATATACACAAATAAAGAAGGACGTCATCATTGTTAATGTGCTTGGTATGATGTGAAAGGGTGCATTCAGAGGTACTGGGGAACTTCAATCTGGGAGGTGAAATTTTGGAGTTTAAGTGAGGCTAGCTCATCGGCAGATGTAAGGTAACACTAAGTGGTATCCAGATTTCATTAAATGTTTCTATTTGATTATTTGAAAGTGCCGTACTTTTTTCCATCGCGATATACGTATTCTGTCAACCAATTTAACCATTTTAATATAGTAATTTCATTTCTGCTTTTCCAGTTGAGGAGTATTGTTTTTTTGCCAATGGTCAAGGCAATTAGAATGGGTTGTTGATGCTTCAGTGGTGGTTCAGTTGATGACAAGCCTCCAAGTAGGCATAGCCTGGGATGGAGACAGTGGAATGCTGTGGTCCAGGAAGGTGGATAATCTAAGTATAATGTTTTTCCAGAATGTTTGGATTGGTGGACAGAGCCAGGTGGCATGAAAGTAGTTATCTGTGGTCTTTCCAGACTGATAATGCCTCCCAAATTTATTCTGATCTTGGCATTAGTGTGGAGCTTGAGGACTTTTAGCCAACTTAAGATTCCTCGAAAGATTACATTTAAGTGACGTTTAGATTCGACAGGGCTGTCAGTAATCAAAACTGTTTGTGTCCAGTCTCATGTATCCAGGCCTGTGGTGGAGGGTTAATGATCCTAAATGCTGTTTTCTCTTCTTTAAAAATACAAAAATAGCATTCACTCACCTTTTTATGATGGTTTATGCACTTGTTATTGCACACAGAACTGAATATTTTGCCCATCTTTAATTATAGTAACATATTTTCCATGACCACGGGAGATGTCATGGTTGTTTTACGAAATGAGAGGCTACACACTGCATCACTCAGGGTTAAAAGAATTGTCGCCGGCTGAAACATATTAATGACTGCAATATTGACTCAACCGTAGGCTGAAGAATTTGCTTATTTAAATCCAAACAGCGACTTTTTTCCTGGCCAGGCAGTATATCATTTTATTGAATTATTTTTTTTTTTTGCGTGTGTTTTCCAGACACATACCCCGCTTATTCGGAGTACAACATTACTTCATTAACAGTCTGCTTTAAATTTCCCTTTCATTCAGAACAGGGCCGGCGCCAGAACTGGAAACTAGGGGGCAAAGTTCTGGCGCTGGCCCAGATTCAGAACTACGAATTTAGAAAAGTTGCATAATTTTTGTACTTCGAAAAACTTTTACATTCACAAAATTCTTGACTCTGAAACATTTCCAGTGATGCTATTTGCGATTACTCTTTCTGAGCCATACAGAAGAAAGATGTTGTGATTCCAGTGTTCGGTGCCATTCTGCCAGGACACTGGTTGGGGTTTTAACAGTTTCTTGTGCCAGGTTTCATAGTTCATAGTCATTACTCATGTCATGGTTTTAACAGTTTCCTGTATCAGGATTCATAATTCACAGTTTTCACGTTTATTGTTCTTGTTTTTTAATTTTCCATGTTTTGTTTCTCGCCAGGTCCCGGTCTGCCCAGCCAATCCACCTCTCCAGTGTCTGCGTGATCATTTCCATGTTTTACTTCTCGCGCTACATTCGGGAGTGGCTTAAGCTGGATTTATGCTTCTGCGTCGACTCCGCGCAAAGGGCACGCCGTCGCCTCAACGCCGTCGCGGACCTTTCGAAGTTCTGCTTTGAGGTCGTTTGTGTCCTGCTGTGCCGCAAAGCAATTCACCGTCAAACCGCTCGGTGGCGTCAGGTTTCCGACGGACCTGTCGTGGAATCACGCGAGACTCGTTGGTAGAGTGTTTATGTTACGTCAGGGCCGGATCTGGGGGGGGGTTTCCTGGGTTCCGGAAACCCCCCCCTGCCCTGAGCATGTACCTTCAAAATAAGCAAAAAAAAAAAAAAATCCTCATAGGACTACCCAGCCGCACGGGAAAAAAAAAAAAAAGTTATCCATACACGATAGTGGATGCAGTCTCACAGCTGAGTCAACAGGGCACCTACGCAGGGGAAATCACTGGTGCTACGCCAGCCTTGAAAGTTACTTCTCTTCATTTCACCACTTTCGACCACGTGCTTTTTCACTGGAAAAACAACATAGTCTACAAGTCTTTTTCAAATTCAAGTTGCGAGTCTGCAAGAACCATGCCAAGGAAAAAACCACTGAATCCTGCCGATGCATATGGGACAAAGAAACTTTCATCGTTCTTTTCTTCTCAGGCACCACATGATGCAAATGAAGGCAAGAAAGACTGAAATCTTCATTGAGAGAGATCGCTGGCAGAGAGATCCTACGTGACTGCAAGGCTCGCATCGCAATTTGCGAGTAAAAATTAGCATTTTACGCCTGCAGTGACTTTTAAACGTGAAACATCACACGGTCTATCTTATGTTCTGTGACGAAAAGACAATGCGTCCTTTGTTTTCACATCGCCTTCTGTCTGCATCGCAATTTACGAACTGAACCTGTTGTGGTGTGGTGGGTCTCAGTGAACCCATTTTTTGTGCTGTTCCGACACTTCTGAAACTTGACATCACTCCCACACTAGAAGCCATGTGCAGAATGGCATAGACTTGTGAGCTGGCCCTGTGGTGTGTCAGTGCAGATCCTGTACTTAGAAACTTGTATAGACTTGACATCGCTCCCCTGCCAGAGCCACTGATGCAATGAACCTTTGCGATATTTCTGTGCTGAAAGAGAGGAGGTCAGTGCACATTTTCCTGTATGATCTAATAAAAATCATACTCTCTTTGAACTCAAGGTTTGAAATTTTGTTGTTGATTGTTGATGAGGCTTTTACATTTAGGATATTTTCTCAGTTGCATGGGTGAAGACATATGATCTTGGTGTAGATTTACTGTAAAGCTGAATGGGTACTTGGCTTAAAAGGCATTCCTGTTGGTTATTAGAGACATTTTAACATGATCTATTTTGGTTGAAATTGGATGTAGAATGCCTGGAAATGGCTCAATTTTTGCCTCAGAAATAGCTAAAATGCTGGATTTTTCGGGGGCTTCGCCCCCTGAGTCCCCTCAGGGGCACTGCCCCTTGATCACGCCAGGGAGCCTATGCGGCCCTCTGGACCCCATGCCAGGAACCCCCCCCCCTCACAACTCATTTGATGCGGCCCTGTACGTTATGGGCTGTATTTCATTCCGTAGGGTAATAATTAATCCCTACATCCTACACCCTGCGAAATCACTTCCCTTCGTTGTGAAAACTCTGAAGGGCAGCAGGGAGTAGGGTTTTCAATTAACGGTCGTTTGGAATGTCCGACATATTTCGCGGCTGCTGCATTCTGCTTAAGTAAGTGTAAACAAACGCAGCCAGTTCACGGGAGAACTGTTTTCACTGGCCATTTATCGGTTTCGCGGTAGCTTTATAAGCAACCACATCGCTTTCATAAGGCGACAAATAGCCGTGGATAAAAATAAAAAACGACATAACTAGCGATAGCCAGTCGACTGTAGTAAACCATCAAGCTATGTTCGTCAGCTTTCTGTGCACTAGGTTGCTACTAGCCACTGTTGTCATTTTCTTGAATGATGTTGAATCGCACACGTCACTAGGCTCGGGTCGGACCAATCAGTGCCCTTGCGGTCTGCGTCGCTTTGACGTGCAGTTAGAAAATTTTTGAGGTGCACGGCAGGCGATGCAGAAAGAGGCTCTGCGGTGGGGGTTCATGTCGCCGCAGAGGCTCTGCGTAGCGACGTCGTTGGTTCGACGCAGAAGCATAAATCCAGCTTTACGGTTTCAAACTTCTTTCTTACGTTTCTTCCTTCAGGCCTTCCTAGTCTTCATGCTTGTAAATTATTTTAATTTACTACTAACAACCTACTAATCAGTCACAGGGGGTGTTTCCATTGGATAGGCACATACTAACCATTACTAATTTAGATAGGGATTTGACTCGCATGCTTCCTGCTTTCGCTACATTCTTACCTGTGCTTTACTATTATCTAGTTTAACACTTTAACTGTTCATAGTATCTTATTGGGTTCTTATTTGCAGCAACACGCTCATTGTTCTTAATGAGCAATTGCCTGCTTTTGTTGTCTCGTCACGCCACAGGTGCTGTTCCTCTCTTGTCCTCGTGCCTCTTAATCATGCAATCTCGTTTCTCCCTGTCGCTCTACAGGTGCTGCTTATTGTCTCGTAATTGTTCCTGCTATAGTATCTGGGGAGAGGTTGGAGTTGGCTGGCAGACAGAGTCTCGTTTCCAATTCGATTCTTGCCTTTCTTGTTCATAGTCTTGCCTAATGTTTTGTATAGCTCTCGTTTTGTATTTTCATGTGCCTTGTGCCATTTTGTAGTTTGTTTATTTTTGTTTACTGTTTACCTTCCATAGAGTTTCTAGTGGCTTTTTATTTTTCTCGTTTTGCATTTTTCTTTTTTTAGCTCTGTGAGGCTCTCCTCAGTTAGATTTTTGCAACCCTTTGGGCCAAGTTTTTTGTTGGCCATCGTACCTGTTTTTTTTTGTTTTTCAATAAATCTTCACAACCAAGTCTTGCTGTCTCGCGCCTGGTGTCTACCTGAGTCTCGCAACAAAAAATTTCTTATTCCTATGCAGGGCCGGCGCCAGAACTGGAAATTAGGGGGCAAAGATGCATCCCTTTAAAGCAGTTATTAGTCCTGACTTGCACTCAAACATTTCCTAAATTTACAATACATTCACACTGAAAACACTCCACACTAACACGTGTTGCTAGTTCTACCCGTTAAGCTAAGAGGACAATCATTCATTTGGATGCCTAATTTGGTGCATTTACTCAGCATTATTCAAAATTGCCTACGCGTCAAGTCTCATGCTTTTTAGTGGTATATCACGTTCTCACACCGCAGTCAGCAGTCTTTTGCATAATAACAAAAGTGATGATTGAAAACTTTAATTTGGCAAACAAAATTATATTTAATTGCCAAGTCCCACTTTTTAATCCACCCACACTATACTGAGAGTGAAAGGTGATATTTCATTGGAACAAGGATCAGTCATTATTCAATCAAGGCATATTTAAGGGATTCGCACATGGAATTGAAGTCCTTGTGCATGGAACTAGAGGCATGGAATCAAATTATGACTCCGGACTTCTCACGCTTTTCTTTTCTCAGGGTTGGAAGCTACGAAATTGCATAAAGACGTCTCAAATGGTCTTTTATTTCATTTAAATAATTTAAACGATCTTGAAGAGCGGGTTAGATCACCTTATGTGCCGAAAAGGTAGCGCAGAAGTTCCAGTGCAGTTTATCTTTTGTAAAGCATAGGCCTATGAGTACATTATTTTCTGTTCTGAATTTAACGCATGATTTTGTCGCTGTTAGACCACATGGGGGAAAGAAGCCGTGTCTTCAATTGCCAATTGATTGTGACTGTAGCCTAATTGGAAAACGTGTTAATAAAGGAAAATGATTGAGAACTAGCTAGGACTAATTGTTGTCATAAAGTGATGTATCTTTGCACCCCAATTTCCAGTTCTGGCGCCCGCCCTGTTCCTCTACATCTCTTCCCAGTGTGCAGACTCCAGGGCCTAAAAAGCCCCATAGTCAAGTGACCACAGTGGAATAAAGAGTGCAACAATGTACTTTCACTGGTAGGGGACACCATTGAGGTAGTTCCAGGCCAAGAACAAGATGGAACAGACATTATTCACCCATTACAAGGTGGAGAGGGAGCACTGGAGAGGGGCAGACACTTGACAAATTGCATGGTCTACTATAATCTGTGGAGGGTGAAGGAAAAATGAAACGTAAAAAAGGAACTGAAACTGAAGATAGTTGTCACATAAATAAAAGTTCCAGGAGCTAGTTGGGAAGCAAACATCATCTTCAGTGACACCCATAATGTTGGGATATTTAAATAGAAAGACACTGGAGATGTAAATGCTGCGAGGGTGGGTGGATATTGTATAATAATTGTGGAATGTATAACAAATGAAAATGGGAAAACTCATTAAAAATGGAAGAATTTGATTGGGTTATTTGTTTTACAATGAGTGACTGAGCTATTGTAATAAGAGAAATCAAAGGTGTTCCATTTCCTGTGAAAGCTGAGTCTTTTTGGAGAGAACAGTCGAGGAGCAAGGCATATGGATAGATATACACTGCCTAGCCAAAAAAAGTCACCACCTGCATTTAACTATACAAATAGGTTAGAGTCTTCCATTGGATAATTAAAACAATGGTTAATATGTTTCGGATGGCAACAAATTATTTAACCCTAACTGTTACAGTAAGTAGCTTCTCATTTCTTAAACAACCATGTCAGAAGACATATCCTGTGGTCATGGAAAAGATTTCACTCTATTTCAGAGGGGTCAAATAATTGGACTGCATCAAGCAAAGAAAACAACAAAGCAGATTGCTGAAACTACCAAAATTGGGTTAAGAACTGTCCAACACATCATGAAAACCTGGAAGGATAGTGGTGATTGGTGAACTGTCATCTAAGTGGAAGAAACTGGATGAAAAAAAGATCACATTAGCGATTACCACGGATGGTGAATTGCCTCATCCTTCAAAACTGACAGTGGAAGTCATAGCTACATGTATGTTTAATTGTGAAAGTCAGAGCATTTTCACACACACAATGCAATAAGAACTTGCCGGATTGGGACTAAACAGTTGCGTGGCCACAAGAGAGGCACTTCTTAGAGAGGTTGTGTCAGGGGGATGGGTACGGAGGCCCAGATGCGACAGTGGAGTAGGGGTCTAAAAGCCTCTCACATGGTGAGATGCCACTAATAAGGGGATAGAACACAAAAAGGGAACGTACTCCCCGGCAACTGTGTCAACTGTGGGAGGGGGGAGCAGGACTTAACTGAGGCACAGAATAAAGGGAATGAACTCAAATAACTTGGTAAGGGAAATAAAATCACTTCCGCTCTGACAGCAACGAGCTGGAAAAGAGGTGAGACCACTCACTACACCCCGCAATAGCCCGCAGCTCAGGCTATGCCAAGGCAGAGAGATAACTTAAATAATCTAAAGCAAATCAAGATAACGGACCTTGTCAGATACAAAACCTCCTACGCTAAGAAGGATCCTGAAGTAGCCTCAAATATGCAGCTAATCCTGTTCTAAGACTAACTGACAGCTTTGTAGTCCACAAGTAGAGTGACACAAAGGCGCAAAGCACTGCTAAGGCAAGTCTTAAATCCGGCCAAAAACAGCAGGAATCAATTAACACTAGAACGGCCAATAATGCAGTACCTCCTAGAACGGTCGTGAGGTCATTTTGACCTTCCACCGCTGCAGGCTTTATGATTGCAAAATAGAAGTCTATTACTGGAACAGTTGTTAATTATTTTAAAATAGCATGTAAAAATAAATGAAAAAAACATCTTATTTTATCACGTTATTTTGCCACATTAGGCTTTATCTTATTTTAATAATATAAAAATATAAATTCATTTCTGTAGTGTTTAATGAGTCTATCAATGAACAATGGAAAAAAAATACAATTTGATAAAGCTGTTAAACAGATGAAAAAGACCATTGCACATAAACATTGAACATTAAAATAACAATACATTTCTACTTCATAAAAAATGAACATGAACACAGAGCACATGAGAGAGAGCCTTGAGCAAAATGTTTGAGAACCACAACCTGTTCCTCTACTCTTTTGATGCACAGTCTACTCGCAACCAGCACAAACACTGAACTTTGCTGGCTATTGTGGCTAATTTGAAATGTTTCATAGCCTTTGGATGTGAAATTATGCTGTGAAACCTGAGCATTATGAAGTGAATAAATATCAAGTTTAGGTGACCTCTCTGGCATCAGAGGCTTGGTTTGCCTAGCAGGGATGATCTTTTTACAGGGTGGCTCATGATAACGTTCAGGTTCAAAATCAGTCGGATTCACTGGACCAAGACAGATCACTGAGCCCTGATATTTCTTCTCCATCTGACTCACCAGAACTCATGTCCTGAAGCTTTGCCAAAGCCTAACTTACATTTATCCGTTTCCTCTGATCCATTTCCTTTTCTGGTAGCCTACCAGACTAACTAAATAAACTAAATCCCTAAGAGAACAGCCCCGTGACAAACCTGCTGAAAAAAGTCAGAGAAACCATTAGGCAACCATTAGGCATATTCTATTGGTTTCTAATGGTTCCTGGTGGTTTTGTAATGGTTTCTAATGGCTACTTATGTTTTCCTAATGGTTTGGTTTGCTTTTCTAATGGGATTCTATCATCTCCTACACAAATCTACAGGACTTTAACTGGTCCCTACTAATGGTTCCTACAGGAGTCTAATGGTTCCTACAAAAGTCTTAATGGTTCCTACAGGCGTTTCTATACCAGTCTAATCGTCACTATACAGTGGTCTAGTGGTCACTACAGGGTGTAGTGGTCTCTAATGGTTCCTAATGTGATGGAGGAACACAGATGTTATAGCCTTCTTTGGCGATCACATCTGTGTGATTTCTAGTGGGTCCTTGTGTAGGCTATACAGTATGTTTGTAGATTGCAGTGTTCAGTGATTTCATTTAATACATTCCAAGATCACCTTTGGCCTTTTGCGATTAAATTTGTGATTAAATCATATTTGGCCTTTTGTGATTATCTTTATATATGTGTTTATATATGTTTTAAGGTTTTTACTTGGTTCATGACGGTTTGATGATTCATGTTCTGAAAAAATTTAATTAAAATCACAAACTGCAAAGAGTTGTCACGCCCCATATGTCCTGTTCCCAATTCAGAGGGAAAATATCCGAATACATACACAATTACACGTATGCATGGACATGTCTCTGGTGCCCAGTGTTAGGACTCGGCTATAATTTCTGTTGCAGCAGTAGGTTTCTCAATATGTTTTTCTAATAGTTTTAGATCCTAATGGGACCAGTTTTCTAATAGTTTTAGCTCCTAATGGAACCAGTAGCTTTCTAATGGTAGCCTATTACATTCTAATGGAAACAGTAGCTGTCTAATGGTATTACATTCTAATGAGACCAGTAGGTTCCTAATGATTTTACATCCTAATGGGACCAGTAGGTTCCTAATGGTTTCACATCCTAATGGGACCAGTAGGTTCCTAATGGTTTCTTCTAATGGTTCCTAATAGGGTTCCAATTCCCATTAGACCATTAGAAACCTAATAGTTCCTAATGGCTTTTTCTAATGGTATTCCACTGGATTTTTCAGCAGGGAATCACATATTCTTATGCAAAATGGGAGAACAAACTGATTCTGACATCATGACAGCAACTGGTTTATATACGCACCTGCAAACTATTCAAAAAGTAACAAAATGCATTGCTAGGCAACCAAGATGCAGTTGACTGCCTTGCATAGCTGTCAGTGTATGAATGTGTTGTATAAATGGGCATATGTAAGAAATTAGGCAACTGTCAAGTGCTTTGAGCTGTCTGTTTGACTAGCTATAGCCTGGCTATACAGCCGGGCTATATGGTCCATTTACAGTTTTTTGCATTAGGAGTAATGGAGATCAAAATGACCTCATGGCCGTTCTAGGTATAATCAGTGATTTTTTTTTCTCTTTTATTCCACAATCCCTATAACTCATAAGTTAATGAATAACACCATTTTAGGAAAAGTCACTGACTGGGTTGTTATTCAAACAGAGTTATGTGCAATTTAATAGACGAGAGAGGTCAAAATGACCTCACGGCCGTTCTAGTGTTAAGCCGCTAATTAACTGAGTCAGAGCTCTTTTAAGAGCCTGCCCTCCTAAAACAGTGCTCTGATGAGAGAATGAAATTGAGCAGGAAAAAACCATTACAGGACCCCCCTACTAATGAACAGACCCAGATGGTCCAGCACGCCTGCAAAATTCAGCAATTAAATCTGGGTCTAGAATGTCCTGGGAGGGAACCCAGGATTGCTCCTCGGGGCCATATCCCTCCCAATCCACAAGATATTGTACCCCACGACCCAAACGTCTACTGGCCAAAATGTGCCAAACCGTATAAGCCGGCTGTCCCCCGATTACGCGGGGCAGCATCAGGTGGGACTAGCAGGCTAACCAAAAGTGGCGATTTATTTTCCGAACAATCTTGAATGGACCCACAAATTTAGGTGCAAGCTTTCTAGATTCTAGGCGCAGGGGAAGGTCCTGTGTGGATAACTAGACCCTTTGTCCCACGCGATTCGAGGGAGCTGGGCGATGTTGTTGATATGCGAGTCTTTTCTGATCGGTGGTCGCCCGCGGGAGAGAGAGATGAACCCGCCTCCAAGAGGACCGGCACCGACTATTATAAGCTTCAGCAGACGGAACCCCCACTTCCATTTCTTGTTCAGGAAACAACGGCGGCAGATACCTAACCTGAGCTTCAAACAGGGCGAGACCAGTGGACACATTACGTAAAGCATTGCAGGCATATTCAGCCCACGCTAATTGTCTGCTCCACGAGGAGGGATTAGCTGAAGGCAGACAGCGCAGGGTAGTCCCCAAGGTCAGGTTAGTCCTCTCCGTCTGCAAATTGGATTCTGGATGGAATCCAGAGGACAGGCTAAATGTTCCCCCTAACAGTGTGCAAAATGCGCGCAAGAACTTGGAAACAAATTGGGGACCCCGGTCAGACAACACGTCAAGGGGGAGACCGTGTATCTGAAAGACATGGCTTGCAATTAATTGCGCGGTCTTTTGGGCCGAAGGCAATTTTACCAGTGGAATAAAATGTGCTGCCTTTGAAAAGTGGTCCACCACCACCATGACGACTGTATGCCCATCAGACGGGGGCAAACCCGTCACAAAGTCGAGAGCGATGTGACTCCAGGGACGGTTTGGAATGGGCAGCGGGTGTAAAAGCCCTGATGGAACGTGCTGTGAGCCCTTATTTCTGGCACACACCGGGCATGCCGAGACAAAGTCTCGCACGTCCTTTTCCATCCCCAGCCTCCAAAACCGTCTAGCTAAAATTCCCCGGTGCGGTGAACCCCAGGATGATTAACTAAACGCGAGGAATGTCTCCATTCCAGTACCCAACCCAGCATCCTGGTAAGAACGAACATGCTGTTAGGAGGGCCTGAGCCCGGGTCCGGCTCTAGTCGCTGAGCCCCTCATACCTGTGACTCAATATTCCATGCAACCGGTGCGATAATCTGACTCTCAGGAATAATGGGTTCATCAGGACGTTCACTGCCATCATGGTCAAAGATTCGGGAAAATGCATCTGGCCTGATGTTTTTTGGCCCTTGCCGATAAGTCATAGTAAAATTAAACTGCGAGAAGAAGAGGGACCATCGAGCCTGCCTGGAGTTACGGCATTTGGTACCCTGAATTTATTCGAGGTTTTATGTGGGCTGTCCATACAGTAAAGGGATGGACAGCTCCCTCGAGCCAGTGACACCACTCCTCGAGAGCCAGCTTAACAGCCAACAGCTCCCGATCACCCACGTCACGATTTCTTTCAGCAGAAGAAAGACTGCGAGGAAAATACGCACACGGGTGCACCTTACCATCAGCAGGTGAGCGTTGGGAAAGAATAGCCCCTACCCCTCACTCGGATGCGTCTACCTCCACAATAAAAGGAAGTGAAGGGTTAGGGTTAATGAGGATGGGCTCTGAGCAGAACCAACGCTTTAGTATGGTGAAAATGGATTCTGCCTTAGGCATCCACTGGAAAGGAGAAGGGGCCATTTTTTTGGTCAGCGTTGTAATAGGTGCAGTGATAGCACTAAAATTGCGAATAAATCATTGATAAAAATTGGCAAACCCCAAAAAGAGCTGCACTTGTTTAACCGACTCAGGATTGGGTCAATCTCTGACTACTGCAACCTTTTGGGGATCCATGCTCACCTTTCCCTCCAAAATCACAAACCGTAAAAAAGAAACAGAGTTCACATGAAACACGCACTTTTCTCTCTGAGCACATCGTTGACGAATGGCGCAAGTGAGCCTTAACAGCATCACTACTTGTAGTACCCGCTGTAAGTGTTAAACGCAGTCTTCCACTCGTCACCCTCCCGCACTTGGATCAAATAATAGGTATTACGGAGGTCAAGTTCAGAAAACGCTGACGCCCCCGGAGACGCTCGAATGCCGTATTCATAAGGGGTAACGGGTTCTGATTCTTGATCATAATGTTGTTAAGACCCCAGTAGTCAATGCAGGGCGTTAACGTCCCGTCTTTATTCTGAATAAAGAAAAACCTCACCCCAGCCAGTGATGTTGAAGGTGTGATAAAACCATTCGCCAAAGCCTCCTCAATATATTCTTTCATGGCAGCACTCTCAGGGGCTGACAAAGAGTACAGAGAACACCTAGGCGGCACTGTGAAGTTGATAGCACAGTCGTATGGACGGTAAGGTAGTAGAGCACTGCTGGCTAAAAACCTCCGCTAAATCAGAGTACTCTGACGGCACATCAGGCTGTAAAGGGAAGTCGGGAGTCCCCATAATGTCAGCAAGCATTTTCACACACACAATGCAATAAGAACTTGCAGGATTGGGACTAAACAGTTGTGTGGCCACAAGAGAGGCACTTCTTAGAGAGGCTATGTCAGGGGGATGGGTACGGAGGCCCAGATGCGACAGTGGAGTAGGGGTTTAAAAGACTCCCACGTAGTGAAACGCCACTAATAAGGGTATAGAACACAAAAAGAGAACGAACTCCCCGGCAACTGTGCCAACAGAAAACAACCCAAAACAGCAGGCAAAAATTCCTCTCTGAAAATAGACTAACTGGACAAAGAAAAGAACAGAAACGCAGACTTCAACTCCCCGCAAGGGGGGGCAACTTAACCGAGGCTCGGAGTAAAGGGAATTAACTCAAATAACTTGGTAAGGGAAACAAAAGCACCTCTGACAGCAACAAGCTGGAAAAGAGGTGAGGAGGTAAATCAAGATAAGGGAAGAAGACCTTATCAGATACAAAACCTCCTACGCTGAGAAGGATCCTGAACTAGCCTCAA
The DNA here is from genome assembly GCA_029692085.1 of Gymnothorax javanicus. Lineage (NCBI taxonomy): Eukaryota > Metazoa > Chordata > Actinopteri > Anguilliformes > Muraenidae > Gymnothorax > Gymnothorax javanicus. The sequence goes on along the minus strand of CM056196.1, from coordinate 36,318,573 downwards.
ATATGCAGCTAATCCTGTTCTAAGACTAACTGACGGCTTTGTAGTCCACAAGCACAGTGACACAAAAGCGCAGAGCACTACTGAGGCAAGTCTAAAATACTGCCAAAAACAGCAGGAATCAATTAAGCCACTAATTAACTGAGTCAGAGCTCTGACAGGAGCCTGCCCTCCTACAGGTAAAAACCATGACAGGCTAATTGGTAAAACAACTTCAATTTGCTACGGACCATGAAGATTGGATTGTGGAGTGATGAAAAAAGTCCTGTGGTCTGATGAGTCCAGATTTACCCTATTAAAAGAACATTTAATGCACGCCATGACTAATGGGTGCATCTGGGTAGGAAAGGAAGCCCATGAAGTGATGCACCCGTCAAGCATAGTGCCCACTGTACAAGCCTCTGGTGGGAGTGTTATGATCTGGGGTTGCTTCAATTCATCAGGTCTAGGCTTAGCAACATTATGAAGCAATGAATTGAAGTCAGCAGACTACTGGAACATACTGAATGACTGGGAAATCCCATCAATGGATTTTTAAAATTCCTTCCAGTACAGGCATAGTCCAGGATGACAATGGCAAGATTCATCAGGCTTGAATTGTGAAAGAGTGGTTCAGCAAACTTGAGAAATCATTTTCATACGTGAATTGGCCACCAGTTTTGACCTTAACCAGTTGAAAGTCTTTGGGATGTGCTGGAGAAGGGAGTGATTTGACTCTCTACCATCATCAATACATGATTGTGGCTAAAAAATGATGAAACTCTGGTGGAAAATAAATGTTATAACGTTGCATAAGATTGTTGAAACAATGCCGGGATGAATGCATGCCGTGATCAAAGCTAAAGGCGGTCCAACAAAATATTGGTGTGCGTGACTTTTTTTGGCTGGGCAGTGGGTGTATGTGTGTGTATATAGACAGTATACTCAGAGGCATTAAAAATGCACGGGTGAGGTATGTACTGTACTTGCTGCAAATTGAAGAGTCAATCGATTTTGATTGCTTTTCCAGTGAGATACGAGTAGAAATAAAGGAAAGTGTGTGGTATTGTAATTCCGACACGCGTCATATGGACGCGCCGAGCTCTTCAGTAATGACGAACACTGAGTTGTTTTTGATGTATACAATGATGCTTGACTTGTTCTGTTGGGTGTGTTCAATATTTTGCATAACGCCAACAAAAAACAAAAAATGCTACAGCATCTAGAAAATGGCACGGCTTATGAAACAATAGAGAGAAAAAGAGCCATTGGCATGTTGCTGCCAGGTCTCAGCCACTGAGAAGGGGCGTGTCATTTGTACTGTCACTGGTCAACAATCAGTCGGCTGTCTGTCCAAGAATGGAAAACAAGTCCAAGTCCAAGTCATGGCAGCCATGAATGAATACTGTAGCTCAAGAGCGCCACATCTGGTTACAGCATGCGCGTGACAGATTCTGGACAGCAACCAAAACTGATTGTGAGATGAGGGGTCTTGTTTTATTTTTGCTGGCTTGATGTAAGGTATTGATCACACCCAAAAGAACAAACCAAGCACCACTATACACATCAACAACAACTCTATGTTCGCTATTACTGAAGTGCTCAGCGTGTTCATGCGGTGTGCATCGGGATTACAATACCATGTGATTTTAGTTATTTCCATTCGTATCTCACTAGAAAAGCAGTAAAAATCAATTGATTCTTCAATTCGCAGCAAATACAGTAAATGCTGTTATTGTAAGGATTTGGCCTTACAGCCCCTCCCGTTGCATTCTTTCACCTCCACCTTAACGGGCATCAGGTGCAGCCCGTTAAGGTGGAGGTGATTGCAGAAGTATAAAGGGCTGGCAGTTGCCAGCCCCAGTGCCTCTGCATTTTTGTTTTAACCTGGTGTGATGTTTGGTGCTGCTCCCTGTATTTTTAGCTCTGTTTTGTTTTAATTATTAATTAAATCTTCTGTTATTGAACCAGCTGCGGCATTTGAACCTTGTTTTTATTTACGTCCATGGTCCCAGTGCCCGCAGGATTGCAGTTTACATCTGGCGGGATAAAACCATGACAGAATGCAGAGGCCATTCTTAGACTCAGCCAGGCTGGGGCAGAGCAGTGGTCCAGTCCATGGGGCTTGGGGCAGAGCAGCGGTCCAGTCCATGGGGCTGGGGGAGAGCAGCGGTCCAGTCCATGGGGCTGGTGGGGTCCAGCCCGTGGGACCGGTGGAGAGCTGTGTTTTAATTCATGGGGCTAGTAGGGAGCAGCGGTCCGGTCCAGCTAAGGGGCCGGCAGGGAGCAGCGGTCCAGTCCAGTCAAGGGGCCGGCAGGGAGCAGCGGTCTGGTCCAGTCAAGGGGCCGGCAGGGAGCAGCGGTCCGGTCCAGTCAAGGGGCCGGCAGGAAGCAGTGGTCCGGTCCAGCCAGGGGGCCGGCGGAGAGCTGTGGTCTGGTCCAGCCAAGGGGCTGGCGGACATTAGGTTTATTTATTTCATATTAGGCTAATACAAAAGGTTATTTTAATAAAAGAGTATTTTGATGCAGTTCTGCCCCACGATTTTGAAATTGTAGCCATTTCTGTATGTGATTACGCGCTCCCTTGGCAAGTCTAAATACTGTCAATGGAGCCTTCAGTTAGGGAGGGGGGTAAAGCCAAAGGGGTACACAAACTGCTACTAAATCCTAATAAAACAGATTTCAATAGTAATATCCTCAACTACAAGCTGAAAGTCTTTCTTATGATGCCATACTGAACAATCAATTCCAAATTCAATTATAATGTTGAATATTTAGGGGTCCAAGCACTAAGGGCCCTATCTTACGTCAGAGTCCCTAAACCCGTTATTTGGGGATTTCGCACTGCGTAAGAGGCGTTCCCCCGCGTAAGTTGCTATCTTGCACACCTGCCTATATCCCTAAAACACCAGCGCTACCCGTTACATTATGCATAGGCGTGGTTTGGGCGTTACGCCAGTTAAACCAATCAGTGTGCCAGGTGCCACTGCCTTTCGGAGCAAGCTGCGCTATCCCAAATCCTCAAACCGACACCCGTGATGGAGAGAGGAAGGTCGCCACGTTTCTCCGTTGACGAAGTTAAATTGCCCGTGCATGAGGTCAAATCCAGTCAGGGGAGGATCTGTTTTTGTTAAGTTAATTATGAATTGTATTATTATTATTATTACTTGACATTGACAAATTGTTTAATGTTTGGTATGTAGTAAAAAAAAATAAATAAATAATAAATCAAGCCTACCCCTTTTGTGATGGAAACTTCAAAAAAAAAAAAAAAAAAGCGTTTCGCCATGCACTTCCAACTCCCTCTCCCGTCTGAAATGAAGCATAGAACAAAATCTCATTGTGCCCTATCCCTATGTTGTGCCCTATCCCTCATCAATCCCTATCCCTATGTGCTAGAACCCTATTAGAATTGTAATGATTTTTGTTATTATTTTCTTTGTACTTTCTTTTCCCTGAAAGTGTTTGCACAGCAAAAACAATAGAAGCTACACGAACAAAATTTGATACCCAAGTTCCTATGTTCTTCCACGACTCAGGGAAGAAAATTACCCCATCTGGCCATATAATGGTGCTATAGAGTGGCACAATGCTTTCTTGGGTTCTGAACCGTAGGTCATCGAAACAAAATCAGTTTATTTTTTCTGAATTCCGTGGATCCGGAAAAAACTATCCACATAAGCCACACCCATTTGCATACATGCAAATTTTCTGCGATTTTGAATTTTTTTTGAACCCTTTAAAATCAAGCTCCGTCTAAATGGTACAAGCAATTTGAACAAAATGTGGTATACACCATCTTCAGACTAAGGTCTTCAAACAATTTATAAATGAAGATGCTACTTTCAAAGTTATGGCGCCAGTAAGCCAATGAAATTTGTGACTGACCTTCGTTGATATAGTGTGCTATAACACCTAGATGCAACAACCAATCATCACCAAACTTTAGATCTCATCTATTGGCCCTCCAGACTCAAGTCTATCAAATTTGCAGTGAATCAGTCCAAAGGTGGGGCCATAGCAAACAAATGGTCATAACTCTTACAGCCATAGTTCGATCAACTTGAAATTTCACAAATTGCGTGTTGCTCAAGGCTGCTGTGGATATCTATAACAGTGGTCCACAAATGGTGTACCAAGGCAAGTCCAGGTGTGCCGTGGGATTTTTTTGATAACTATTCATTATCGTTGTACTCCAGATCAAGGGCAGTGCAACAAGACTAGTGTCCGTGAAATGGCTAGAACTCATTCGCACGATTTACTTGATTTGTGGCCACAAGATGTAACTCATTCTTTCAAGTTAATAAACTCATACCGACTAGTTTGTCTCCAAGGATCTCTTGGTGCAGATCTACTTCCCGTTTAGTGGATAACCAGTAAGGTTGCTAGCTAAAATTATAAGATGGATAGTTAAAGCCCCTAGAACAGGGGTCACCAACCCTGTTCCTGGAGGGCTACCACCCTGTAGGTTTCTGCTCTATCTTCCATTCGGCACACCTGATTCAACTAATTAGCTGCTTAATTGCCCAGCTCTTGATCTTGTTAAGTAGCTAATTAGTTGAATCAGGTGGGCTGAATAGGAGGTAGAGCAGAAACCTACAGGATGGTAGCTCTCCAGGAACAGGTTTGGTGACCCCTGCCCTAGAACCTTTTGATGCTTCTTTGTCATTGTTTTACAAAAAGATTGGAGGCATTGGACTTTCAGATAGCACCATGAGAGCTTGCACAGTTAATTTGATCATTGTGAATAAATAAAAACATAATGTGAGCTCATTTCTCACATCTTTTCAAAATCATTTTTATCTATTAAAGTGTACAATAGGTGCTTTACAAAAAATACTATCAGTCTGTTTCTTCATCTTTTCACAATCACTAGTTCACAACAAATATGGCCTACTATCAGTCTTCAGTTTCATGTGCTGATCATGCTCGCTTTGTACAGACCTGTAATAAATATGCACATTAATATGAGTGTCAGTTTAATTACTAATAGGGGTTAAATTTTATGGTAAGGGGGGCAATATTTAAGCTCAGTTAAGTTACATTGAAAAATGTAACTGTCAGGCCTCGCCTTCTGCGGTGCAGCACACCGGCCAATTAAAACCAGGATCACAGCCCCACTCATCTAATTACCGAAATCATCTGTTTCTCATTGCTGCTGAGTGGTAGCAGCATGTATAAATGCCATTGCTTGCACTTAGTTCATTGCAATATCTCGTAAACCATACCCTGTTTTAGCGCTCTTCGCCGTAATTTGCGTATATACAAATATCTAAAAACTTATCCGTAAGTGCAATGTAATTCCAGCACTAGCTGCTTTAAAAAAGAACCTTGTTTACTTATTTTGTTTACTATTTAGTAATACAGTGTTGCTCTTTCGTAGCTTCCTGTTTGTATTACTTATATACTGAGAGGCATTAAAAACGCAAAGTGGTTTTTTATCGTCTAATTTGAAAACTGATAGTTTTTCCTTTTGTTGATTGACATGATGACCATCAGGTATGGTAAGCATTGCAAAATGTCAAGTGTCTGGGTTCGAATCCTTTCTTGGTTTAACACCTCATTATGATTATCTAAATGCAGCACAGTTCCCTGGATCATGGTCGTAAAACAAATTGGGAGAAATCAGTTTGCACATTAAAAGTTGAAGATCAGGGCCAATAAAAACACACATAAACAAAGTCACATCATTCCCACTTCAAATGCCCCAAACATATGAATCTCAGAAGAATCAAACATTTTGAATGATGAATGATGGCCAGTTTCAAAGAAAAGATTCTGGACGCATTAATGTCCATTAAATGACTGTATCCAGACAGCAGGAATGACACAGAATGACTAGATGTGTCAGCTGTCGTCTCCAACAAAGTGCGTCATCTGTGATGCCACAAAAACACATTCCATTAAACATCTTCTGCCATGTCAGATAATGCATAACAACTGCTGAATTGACTGCCAATGTAACGATAACAGTGAGGGCAAGTCTCACTACCAAAAGCACAGTTTCCCAAGACCGTGTTTTGCAACTATGAAAGAAACCATTTACCACTACTTAAAACAGTATATTTTATTATGCTTTTTTAATGCCTCTCAGTATAGTTTGTTTGGAACCTCGCTTCCTTAATTTTATTTTTATCTTTTCGTGCATGCCGTCTGCGATCGTAGAAGGCATAATAAAAGCTACAACCAAGTCCACCCTGGCATCTAAGTCCAGTCCACCATTTCCTGTCCTCTGTGCCCATCACGTGGGTACGTGACTCAGACGTAACATTAACAAGGGGTTGAATGCTTCTGCAACTGTGGGGAAAAAAGAAAATGAGAAGTTTTTTTTTTATTTTTATTTAGAAAATAAGTGTGTTTAATAGTGTTGTGGCTTTGCCACGATAAACTGAGCATCCAACCAAAACACCCACAAGATTAATTGTGACCTGCCTGGTTTGAATCAGTGTATTGCTGCTTTGTTGTAATTTTACCAAGTGAATCCTTGAATTATTTTGTTAATAAATTTTTCTTAAGAAATATAGTTGTTTGCGAATTTTCTTTGGCATTAGTCAATAAAAATACACATTTACAGAAAGAAAAGTGAAAATACGAGTTATAGAGTCTATTTTGCGCAGTTATGAATACAGGTGTGCCTTGTGCCTTGGCAAATGTACCCTGGGCACAAAAAATTTGAAAAACACTGATCTATAAGAACAAGGTGATACCTCAAACAAGATGGCTAACATCAGCCAATCAATGTTCAGTACCCCTTATATTCATTTTAAGTGTCACCTATATCATCATGAAACTTTATAAGGTTGCTGAGGAATGCATAAAACAGCGATCTTATGAAAATCACTTTGATTGACCAGATTGTGGTGCTACAGAGGGCCAAAATGCATTTTGAGCTATAATAACTCCTGAACTGTTTGGGCTAGATTCAAAATATTTTCCTCTGATTCACAGGCTCCCATTGAAAAAAGGTCCAAAATGATTTGGAATATTGGATTTTCCACCATTTTGAATTTTTGGGAAAAGCTTTAAAATCAAGCTCCTCCTGGGTGGTGCAATCAATTTGCACAAAAGTAGGTAAATTGCATCTTCAGATCAAGATCTTAAAATTACCTTGAAAATAATAACTATGTTCAAAGATATGGCAGCATTAAGCCAATGAAATTAATGGGCATGCCCTCTATTGATGTAATGAGCCATAACTCCCGAATGCAAACTCCAGTTATCACAAAACTTCAGAATTTGCATCAGTTGGGCAAGAAGCTGCAGCCTACAAATGTGGTTGAAATTAACCAATAGGTGGTGCTGTATGACGCATACAGTGCTTTGAAAAAGTATTTGCCCCCATCCTGATTTCTTTTTTTTTTTTTGCATATTTGTCACACTTAAATGTTTCATATCATCAAACAAATTTTAAAATCAGATAAAAATATCCTGAGTAAATACAAATTGCAGTTTTTAAATGACGATTTCATTTACTGAGGGAAAAAAGCTATCCAAACCTACCTGGCCCAATGTGAAAAAGTAATTGCCCCCTAAACCTAATAGCTGGTTGTGCCACCCTCAGCGATGACAACTGCAATCAAACGTTGGCAATAACTGGCAATGAGTCCTTCACAACGCTGTGGAGGAATTTTGGCCCACTCTTCTTTGCAGAATTGTTTTAATTCAGCCACATTGGGGGGTTTTTGAGTATGAACGGCCTGTTTAAGGTCATGCCACAGCATCTCAATCGGATTTAAGTCTGGACATTGACTAGGGCCCTCCAAAACCTTCATTTTGTTTTTTTAAGCCATTCAGAGGTGGACTTGCTGGTGTGTTTTGGATCATTGTCCTGCTGCATAGCCCAAATGCGCTTGAGCTTGAAGTCACAAACTGATGGTCGGACACTCCTTCAGGATTTTCTGGTAGAGAGCAGAATTCATGGTTCCATCAATTACGGCAAGTCGTCCATGTCCTGAAGCAGCACAGCATGTTTGACTGTAGGTATGATGTTCTTTTTATGAAATGCTTTGTTAGTTTCACACCAGATGTAATGGGACGCACACCTTCCATAAAGTTCAACTTTTGTCTCGTCAGTCCACAGAATATTTCTTCAAAAGTCTTGGGGATCATCAAGATGTTTTTTGGCAAATGTGAGACAAGCCATTGTGTTCTTTTTGGTCAGCCAAGGTTTTTGCCTTGGAACTCTCCCATGGATGCCATTTTTTGCCCAGTCTCTTTCTTATTGTTGAATCATGAATACTGACTTTAACTGAGGCAAGTGAGGCTAGCAGTTCCTTAGATGTTGTTCTGGGTTCTCTTGTGACCTCCTGGATGAGTCGTCGATGCGCTCTTCGAGTAATTTTGGTTGGCCGACCACTCCTGGGAAGGTTCACTATGTACTAAACGTCCTAAACAGAGCTGTAAATGGCTATAAACTACATCAAATCAATATTTGGTGCAACTACCTTTTGCCAAAAAATCTGGGACACTGTCCTGTTGTGCTATAGTTTATAAGATGATCAGCTTTTTGCTTATTCCAAGCAGAGTAGAAAACTTGCCACCATTCTTCTGCAGACTGACTGTCTCACTTGCGTCTGTCCCTCCAAGTAATTGCAGACAGCCATGATGATGTTGACATCAGGGCTCTGTCAAGACTCTATTGTCTGTATCAACTGTTTTTAATGAAATACCAACATTTATTTATAAAACTGTTTTTTGATTTAGCATTAGGAATTTCACTTTTTATCTTCAGCGACGCAAATGTGGAAAACAAAAAACAAACATCTAAAGCAGGGATCCTCAAATCTGGACCTCGAATCCAAATTCAGCCCAGGTTTTCTGTTATCCCAGGCAAGTAAATGAACAGTTAGTGCCTCTGATTGGCCAGACTGTGATAACACCTGACTCCCAGGTAAAGGGAGGGTGGAAAACCAGCAGTTCTCGGACCTCGTAGGGTGTGATTTGAGGACCAGGGATCTAAAGCCAGATTTAGGTTTTAAAAACTATGGGGTGCCTAAGACTTTTGCACAGTACTGTACATATGTGCCATCAGCTGGAAATTGTTTCGAAGTTCCTGTTGTGTTTTTGCCCAGTTTTTCTGCCTGTCTAGTGCATTTTTAGTTCCTGCCATGTTTCTGCCATAGCCATGCCCATAGTTCTTGCCACGTGTCCTCGTTTATTCATGTGTCTTTCTATTTTCTAGCTCTGGTCCGGTCTGCCAGTTGGGATCCACCTCTCCAGTCCGGGTTCCATGCCATGTTTTGTTCCTGCGTGCCTGCAACTTTCATTGCTTTGGTTTGGCTGGTGGTGTTTCCACTTCCTTGACAGCTGTTCTGAATCTGGGGTCGCTCTAAGCTTGATTGCCTCTTGATTGTTTTTACTCATTACTAACATTTACTAACTCACATGGGAGGTGTTTCTTTAGATAGGCACACGGTAATCCTTACTAATTTAGATAGGGTATCGATTGGCATGATTTCCCACATTTGCTATTTTCTAGATCTTGTTTGCTTTTCTGTTAACAGTCTCACCCTTCCTCTCTGCTGCATCTTACATTGGGACTTAAGCTGAACACGCCCATTCTCTTAATGGGCTCGTTAAGTCTTACTGCTTGTCCCATGTTTCATGCTTCTGTGCCTCGCCCCTCTCGTTTTGCCCAGGTGTTCCTTGTTTCCCTGATCCCGCCCCCCAGCCCATATATTCTGAGGTGGAGCCCCAATCTGGCAGACAGATCCTTGTTACGCCACAGTCCTGTTTCGCCTATGTGTTGTTCAGTGCTTATCAAGTTCTCGTTCTTTGCCAGAGTCTCTGTGTCTAGTCCTCGCCATTTTATTATAAGCTTTGTTATTCCTTCCATTTTTATCAGCTCTTTGAGTGTAGTTTTTCGTTGGCCTTTGTGACCCGTTATGTTCCCAGATTTAGTCATTTCAGTTCACATTGTCAGCTCCTTGAGTGAAGCTTTTTGTTGGCCCTCGTGCCGTGTTTTATTTGTATTATTTAATAAAACCACTTTATTTTGGATTTACGTCTCGTGTCTGGTGTTTCCCATCGCCGCGCCTAACAGTTTCACACAATGCGTTTCTTTACTGCTTCATTATTGATAATTGCCTCATGCTGCATGGACCCTCTAAATTACAGCTTGCGGTTATATTTAGAATTTTAAAATGTCAGCTCTCTATGTAGATGTGACAGGGGAGACCTGGGAAATTTTTTGGTAGAATCAATGCAGGTCTCCTAAGGACCTGGTCCTGCATATTTTCACTCATCCAAACCAGATATTTTAAAGAATGATTGATTCCTAAGGTGAACAAAGTCCATTTTGATCAAATTATAACACATTATTTGCACTGCTTGTTTTTAATTCCGCATGAAAATGGTAGAGATGGGACACCATAGGGAGATATGGAACAGTGTATGTGGAGAGCAGGGACACTGGTGAAATGGGAGTCCCTACATCTGGTGGTCTTTTTGCCCCTAATCATTGAAAAATGCTGAAAAATGTGTGCACCAAGTCTTTGAAATATATTTATTCATATCAGAACCATTTGCGAACTCAAAGAAATAACTAAAATTTAGCAGAGCATCGGTTTTCAGTATTACTGTGAGAGAATATCAACGAATATTCAGGCCATCAAAGTCAATTACAGAAATAATACTATCTTTGGTTTGGGAACTGGTTCCCTGTCTGACTGGAGGTGGTACGGTAGATGCCCTTTCCCACTTCTCCCCAGGACACTGCACAAACCATACAGTGACTCATTCATTTACACCTTACAGAATCACTCTATTGCTTCAACATATGACCACCAATACAGGCAGCAACTAAATACATCCATAAGTTATCATTCAGCATTTACAGTTAAGAAGCATTTAACAAAAACATGAATAAAGTTTCTAAGGTAAAAATCTAATTTTTGGCACTGTATTTACAGAGATATTGGCAGAGTTGTCCTGAGAACATGTGGAAAGAAGAATTATTTCCATGAATCTAACTGGCTGAAAAAACAAGAATTACGGAGGATATCCCAATTAGTCCCCCCCGGTCCCAATTCTCCCGTCTCCTGTCAGTGAGGCTTCAGTGCAGTATCCTCTCACGTTTGGCCATATAGCGGTGTCAGTAGTATATCTATTGGTTTGTCGACCACCATTAACCATTAAACTTGACGAGGCAAAGAGGATGCAAAGTTAAACGCGGACATACAGTGAGAGTGGAACGAGATCAAAGTTCTGACCGTATGAGTTGCAGGGGCGGCTCGTGAACTGGCAATAGGGGAAGCTCAGACAATCCTTTAAAATTAATGATTGGTCATGGCTTGTTTTCAATAATTCATTTAAATGACAATTACAGAAACTCCGAGAACTCTCAACATTATCAGATGTGGCCAGTTTTCATTTACAACGCACACCGATTACGACTCCGGATTTCTCACGCTTTTCTTTTCTCAGGGGTTGGAAGGAATGCATGTGTTTCAGAATCGTTTTAATTAAATAATATCATTTAAAACGTCTTTATGCAATTCCATTGCTTCCAACCCCTCCATGCACAAGGACTTAAGCGCAAGTATCTCTTACATGTATTGATTGAATAATTGCTGACTACAGCAGAGGAGCGTAAATATGCCACTTAAACCCACCGAATGCGTGAGAGTTGTCAGCAGGCTCGGACTGGCAATCTGGCAATTCTGGCAAATGCCAGATGGGCCAGCCCATGTAGTGGGCCGCAAGGCCGAGCAATATGGGAGAAAAAATGTGGATGCAAAAAAAAAAAAAAAAAAAAATAAAAATAAAAATAAAAATAAAATAAATAACGTTAAATAAAATCTGACCTGCCGGCCCCCTAGAAGATAGAACAGCCCATAATTGCACCCCCCTCCCCCACACCCTTCAAGTGGGTGCATCCATTCATGTTATGTCAGTGGTCAAGTCGTTAATCAAAACAATACATAAAGAGGGAAATACTTCGAGTCGAAAATAAAGCTAGCCAAATGGATAAAGATCCCAAAAAGCGAAAAGGTGGAGCGGAAAAGGTCAGGGAGAGAAAGCAAAAAATTATCGAGGCTGATGCTGCAAAATGTTTTAAGTTAACACTGTTAGCTATTTAAAAAGAGCAATGCCGCGGCCGCGGAAAATCCCGTTAGCATGCCGAGCTGCAGTGATGATGATGCTCATCATGCAAAAACGGCCCAATTTGCTGTTACCAGGTCCTCCGTCGATACAGTTTATTGACTGATTCTTATCACCTTATTGGACTGGGATACAAATTCCTCCTGACCCTTTCCGTTACGCAAGTGGCATGCGAGCGCAGCTTTTCAACTTTAAAATTGACCAAGAACAGATTACGGTGCATACGTCACAGGAGCATCTCGAAGCGTTCATGCTAATAGCCACAGAAAAAGACATTCTTATGACTTCGGACAATCGACTGGATGGCAGAGAAGAGCGCATTGATGAGACGTCTTCTCACCGCCTAATGTAGGACATGGAGCTATTCTGTTCTATTTTAAGACTGTGACTGTGTGCCATGTTGTTTTTTGAATGTTGTCAAAGCGAGAGTGTTATTATGTCTCAGCTGATTTAGCCGCTCTGTGACCGCTCCAATAGGGTGCAGGCATGTTGCTCGTCATTGCCTGACAATAGTGAATGGACGTTTAACAAAGTCTCTGCGTTTAGTGTCGGGAGCATGAAATCCTGACAGCCAGATGTCTGAATTGCATTAGATCCGCTGCGAACACAATGCCATGATGATTTGCTATAAATAGAGGACTGTTATTTGTCCAGACATTTCAAGATTATGCTTGGTTTAGCTTTTGTCCGGTGTTAAAATTGACTTGGGCTAGTTTGTGTCACGGTGACAGCATTGCATTTTATCACTACATCCATGACACATTATTATGATATATTTGTGAAGTTACGGTTTGTAGCAAAATTGTGAGCATAAGAGTTTCGTCGCCCATAGGCCTATCAATATTCAAACGGATAAAATCGTAAGTGCGCCTCTTGGGGTGCCAAGTTCTTCTGTAGGCTATTTCTTGGCTTTTTATTTTCTTAATAACTTTTTTTTTTTTTTTGGAAACCTGTAAGTACACCTGTTGTTAGGGTGCCAACTTCATATCTATTGCTTTGCCTACAGGCCTATGCTATAAATAGCCTGATATTGCTTTATGCAACTCATAAGTGGGCATGTTGGGGGGCCGGTCCAGGCGAAAATTGCCAGGGCCGAACTTTGTTCCCAGTCCGACCCTGGTTGTCAGGTATGCGTTACAAATGAAAACTGGCCACATCTGATAATGTGGAGTTTTCGGAGTTTCTGTAATGGTAATTTAAATGAATGATTGAAAAGAGATCATGACCAATCATTAATTTTAAGGGATTGTTTGAACTTCCCCTGCTCCCAGTTCACGATCCGCCACTGATGAGTTTATTTGTTCCATTCAGTTATAAAGTGTTCATGCTCTGGTGCAGAAAAGCCTCATGAGCCGGCTTCATGCACCACTACGCCGTCCCTATCGGCATGCAAGGTAGCGGACCAAAACTAAGCAGCAGTAAGTCTGCAGAAACTATATCTCAATTCAAAAAGACAACTAAGTTTTTTAGGAACATCAAGTAATTTGACTGAATTTGTCTTATTTATTATTATTTTCAATTTATTTTCTTGGTTGAAAATTATATTCGGCACAATTAAACAGGTGCTATTTGTAAGTAGAGGTATCATTTACCCTCTAAGTCACATTATGCCAGACACGGAAATTCAGGTCTCAAAGAATGGAAGTCCGTGTCAACACCATGCTTATGTTATTCTATATTGCAAACCATAGCATAAACAAGAGGTAAGAAATTAGGCCTACTTGATTAATCACATTAAAGGTACGTAGCCGATTCTTTGACCGCGCAAAAACTCATTACACCGACTTCAACATCGCAATTCTGATTTCATACAAACAACTTTTGTCATAAGCGATCAATATATAGCTTAATCAGCACAATTCTCCTTGTTCGAATTCTGACCAGTTCTTCACTCCGAACTCTCTCAGTTTCAAAGTAGCCTATTTACACGATACATCATTGGCTTATCGAGGCTTCTTTTCAACAACTTACCTGCAGTTATTCAGATGAAGAATGTGAGGTGACGTTTTTAGGGAAATTCAAGTACGGTCGGTGATTTTTTGAAGTAATATTCAATTTGCACATGCCTTTGAAAGCATATGTGGTATTTCTCTCACCTGACGATACAGGACTCAGTAACCCTTACACATTTTAATTGTCTGACAGTTCCCCCTCTGTACGACTATAATGAAAGATTTTTTTCAGACTTTGCGCTGTAACGGAGCACTGCCTGGTAAGGAATGATTATGCTCGTCAGTGGTGTGTTATGACAACCAGTTCAACAAATCACAAGGCATATACTCCTGGGTCGCGCCGCCCCGCAAATCACTTTATTGGCTGTCTGGTATTAATCCGCCCGAAGAAGGAGGGGTATTGTTTTCGGAACCAGTCTGTCCGTTAAGGATGAGCGGGGCATGCTGACTTCATTGCCCTCCCTCATGCACGATCAGCAAATTGCTGCAAAAAGAAAGTTTAATTCTCTTCTAGTCGTACGAGTATGTCAGGAAACGTCGTTTCCTTGTATGTCCACACTTCTCCTTCCCCTCGCCCCTAATATGTCAGACGCCCGAATAGGGAACATTGCTTTCTTGCATGACCCGGATAGCAGGCACCTCCGCTCCGGATCTGGATCTGATCCCCACTTTCCCTAAGCCCCTATTCGTCAGGCAAGGTTTCCAACACTGTTGCTTCTTGAAGGATGAGGTACGTAATGCCAGAAATAGTACTGGGTATCAGCAAACTGTTACTGCAGCTAAGTTATATTATTTATTATTATAGGTTTTTACAACCCCAATTCCGAAATAGTTGGGACAAAGTGTAAATTGTGAATAAAATCAAAATGCAATGACTTTCAGATCGCATGAGCCAATATGTTATTTACAATAGAACATAGATAACATTTCAAATGTTGAAACTGAGACACTGAGACATCCAACTATTTCGGAATTGGGGTTGTATAATCTTACTGACTTGTTGACTGTAGTGAGGATTGCATGTAAGGAGTGGACCTGGAAAGACAATAGAATTTGTCAAGTCAATACAGAACGGGGAAGGATGTTCAACTGTATATGTGACCTTTGGAGAAAGAGCTATCTATAAATGTTTCAGGTGTGGATAACTCCCAGGTATATCTAACTGAAAATGGAACCCCACAAGGCACTGTGGAACCCTCTGTTTCCAGAGAGATCAGAGAATGGACAATTCCTTATATGCAGATGATGGAACTCCCTGGGTTAGAGGTCATATAACATTCCCTTTATCACTTAAAAATGCAGTCTGCACTTACCATAAATGAGGAATGCCAAATGAGTGGGCCTGTCTGTGGAAAAGACACAAAACATTTGTTTCTCCACATTTTTTGGGAGTTTAGGTTGACACTAAACCAATATTGAAGACAGATGAACTAGGTTTTCGATAATTGCAACCTGCAAAGTTGATTGCCTGGGTATAGTTGGGGTGCAACAAAGGTATCTTTGGAAAAGGGTTACATATCCCCGGTATGCCCAATTATTGATTATCAGTGTTTTACTTCCAAATCAGATGCAGGAATGAAGACTGAATACAAGCCAAGGCTCTCGCATGTGTTGCAGGGCTGTCAGAGCATCTCCACTCCCAGCATTGCCCATAGGAGTATCATCATTGTCCGTGAGGGACTGGAAACTATCAATGGCATTGACTACTGGGTGACTCTGTATGTTTCTGGTAATTATCATGAATGCATGCAAAGAATTTTGGAATTGGAATCAGTGAAGCAAGAGTGGTGGGCATTGCTAATATTTTCTGCTGAGTTGTTTTGATTGTTGACACACAGTGCAACAATATTTAGATAACAGTCCAGTTAAAATTACTCAAATATTCAGTTACAAATCAAAGGGAAACCAGGACCAGCAATATACAACCCTAATTCCGAAATGACTGGGACGAAGTGTAAATTGTGAATAAAATCAAAATGCAATGACTTTCAGATCACATGAGCCAATATGTCATTTACAATAGAACATAGATAACATTTCAAATGTTGAAACTGAGACATTTTACATTTTTGTCCACAAAATGAGCTCATTTAAAATTTTCCGGCTGCAACATGTCTCAAAAACGTTGGGACACATGCAAAAAAGGGCTGAAAAAAGCAATTAATATATAAGAATCAGCTGAAAAAACATTTAGCAAGTAATTACATTAACTGGCATCAGGTGTGTAACATGATTGGCTATAAAAGGGATGTCTTAGAGAGGCTGAGTCTCTCTGAAGTATAGATGGCCAGAGGCTCTCCAACCTGTGAAGGCTTGCGTAAAAAAAATTGTGGAATACTTTAAGAACAATGTTCCTCAACGCCAAATTGCAAAGGCTTTGAAGGTCTCATCATCGACAGTGCATAACATCATCAAAAGATTCAGAGAAACTGGAAAAATCTCTGTGCGTAAGGGACAAGGCCGAAGACCTTTACTGGATGCCCGTGATCTTTGGGCCCTCAGACGCCACTGCATCACTCACTGGCATGATTCTTTCATTGACATTACTGAATGGGCCCAGGAATACTTAAAGAAACCACTGTCTGTAAACACAGTTCGCTATGCCATCCACAGATGCCACTTAAAACTCTATCATGCAAAAAAGAAGCCTCCACTCTGTGTTAAAAAGAAGAGGGGATGCTACAACATGGTAAACAGTCCCCTGTCCCAACTTTTTTGAGACCTGTAGCAGCCATCAAATTTTAAATGAGCTCATTTTGTGGATAAAATTGTAAAATTTCTCAGTTTCAACATTTGCTATGTTATCTCTGTTCTATTGTGAATAAACTACTGGCTGGTGTGATTTGAAAGTAATTGCGTTTTGATTTTATTCACAATTTACACTTTGTCCCAACTATTTCGGAATTGGAGTTGTAGTACTTTCCCAGCCATCAAGTTTCAGTCAAAGAAAAAAGATCAGGGCCCGTATTCACAAAGCATCTTAGCGCTAAAAGTAGGTCCTAATGGCCAGATTTGGGAGAAACTCCTAAAAAAAATTGGCGTGTCAGTCGTAAATTTAGGACTCCTAATTATTTTTACTAATTGTTATTCACAAAATATTTTAGGCCTAAAAGTAGCTCCTAAGTCTGGGAGAGCTTAAAAGTACTCAAGAGGACTCCTAACTCGCTAAAACCTATTCACAAAGAATCGGAAATTGGCTGTTTCTGTTGAAAGATGGAATGACTTGGAAATTCTGAATGATGCGCAGTTGTTGAAAAGATATCGGATCGACCGTGAAGGGATTTTATTTTTTGTTGACTTGGTGAGGGAGAGAATTACGTCTCCAACCACGAGAAATAACCCAATAAGCCTCGAATTAAAATGTTTGACAACATTTCGTTACTTGTCCACTGGAAAAAATGCAACTTTGCAACGTGGACAATTTAGGGATTTCGCAATCATGTCAGTCGCTCAATTCAACTAACAATCAATGCGCTCTGTGAACCCCATATTATCCGATAGTTTATCCGGTTTCCAACAGACATTCGCCAACAACACAGAATCAAACTTGAATTCATGCACATCTCAGGTATGCCCGGTATCCTATTGACGGGACCCATATTTGAATTATTTCTCCGACCCGAGATGAAGAGGTATTTGTAAACAGAAAAAAGTTCATTCCATCAACACCCAGATAGTATTTGATGCCGATTACAATATTTTGGACATTGTTGCGAAATGGCCAGGATCCACGCACGACTCTCGCATTTTAATGGAAAGCGGCTTATGCCAATTATTTGACCGGCATTATGTGCCTGCGGGATGCCACTTGCTAGGGGACAGTGGCTACCCCTGCAAACGTTGGCTCTTGACCCCTTACCTGAATCCACAACCGGGGCCACAACAAAATTATGACCGGTAGGTCATTGTTGCTATAGCCTACATTGGCATAGCCTATTACATGTGAAGATGGCATAATACTGTAAATTACAAATATTTAGTCTGCTGTTGTCTTTTTCATGGTGCATGATAGAGCACACAAGACGACACGCAGTGTGGTGGAGCGTGGTATTGGGCAGCTGAAGTGCCAGTTTCATGTGCTGCATGGGGAGGTGCGTCTCAGCCCGGAGAGAGCCAGCAAAGTAATTACAACATTTGCCATCTTTTGCAATTTATGCCAACAAAGAAACATACCTCAACCGGATGATGATGGTGCTGCCGACAGTGATGATGATGATGATGATGATGATGATGTCAAGGAGGATGACGATATTTGCAATGTTGCTGAACAAAGTGGACTGGAATACAGAGACTACTATGTTAATTCGCATTGGTTAAAAAAAAAAAAACCCTGCCAATTGATAGCGTCGTGGCTCCAGTTGGGCTTTCGCCAGTGATATGACAGTGATATGACAGTATAGGGCGAACAAACTTGCACGGCCCGACATTTAAATGATCGCAACATATTCTCACTGGGTAATAAGTTGTCAATTATCAGGGCAAATGATGCGTTTCATTCATGCCTCGGTTAATGCTATTGGCATTTTTACAACTATCTCTTTCCTATGTATGTTTATTTGCCTAGAGCGTGATATGTGGGGACTGCGCACAGTGCATTTTCAGGAGTGCTCAACGTGTTATTATTTCATGGGACACACCAGCTGCTTGGACTATTTCCTCTTTTTTTCCTCCATGGGTTGTATGTGGGATATTTTTTCAATGGGCCGCCCTGTCACCAAACAACCAATCACCGTGCTCATTGTCCCAAGGCTTGTGCATTAGAATTGACGTCATCCATAGCAACGGAGATTTACTCCCACCTATCTCAGAGCTACTCCTAGTCTGGGAGTTACCAGTTTTCTTAAATAAAAGTTGCTCTCAGCGGCTTTGTGAATAACTTTTAAGATTTTACTCCTACATAAAGTGTTTTAGCGCGACTTAGGAATACTCCTAGCAGTAAGATAAGATGCTTTGTGAATACGGGCCCAGATTGCCAAGCTGTTTTCTCACTGGAACCACTGACCATCATAATTGCTCTGAAGTGGATAGAGGTCAAGCCTGAGAAAATAGGGATATGCACGCATTCCACAAACAGGCTAGATCTGGTGGATCATGTGAGGCTGTATTAAAATATATAGGGGCAGCACGGTGGCATAGTGGTTAGCACTGTCGCCTCACAGCAAGAAGGTTGTGGGTTTGAATCCGGCCTGGGGCCTTTCTGCACGGAGTTTTCATGTTCTCCCCATGTTCCTGTGGGTACTCCAGCTTCCCCCACCCACAAAAACATGCATTCTAGGAATACTCCTACCAGTACCCCTGACGAAGGAACTGGAGTTGGTCCTCAGGCACTGCTCTGTGGCCACCCACTGCTCCTAACAAGAGGATGGGTCAAATGCAGAGGACAAATTACCCCACGGGGTTCAATACGGTGTATCTAATCTTATCTTATCAACTCCCTCACTAACCCGACATGTAAAATAAATTCATTCAATTTAATTCATTAATTACCATCGAAGATATTCCTTAACAATTAAATTGCTGAATTCACTGATAGATAGGACAACCTGTTGGAACAACCTTTACCAAAAAGCACAACACAGAGTCAGATTCAAAAGTAGGAAATTTAATAAAACTTTCAACTGTATGTACAATGTCTTTGTCTACAGATGAGGGTCTACAATCTTAACCCCTCTGTGCAGATTATAGTCATCACATATCAAAAATGCGTAATTCCCTACCGTGGATTTATGCATAGATTCCTAAATCAAGGAATTTAGCGTTCCCTATATCCTCCTAAGTACTCATGTTGGTAGCCAATCACTTAATTATTTACTTAGGCTCATCTGCTTAACACACACTTATAGTTCACACCCGTGTGAAACCTCCCTGGTAATGATGTATTGATTGACTCATTTCTTATCCAATTCCAGAAAGTATAAACTTTCCACAGTAACTGAAATACATTGATTGGACAATCAGAAAAGTATACAAACCTGTCAGGTAGGTTGTATTTGCTTAATGTTGCGCACAGTTGCGCGGCTGAAAATGACGCAATTTAAAGTAAAAAAAGTCTTCCAAAATTGGCCTGAAGTGTTCAGTTACATTTACAGGATTTAAATGAGGTACGGGCATGGTCAATGGGAATTATTCCGAATGAAACAGGTTCCTCTTACTGGATACATCTGTCTCTAGAGGAGGGATTCAATGAAGAAAGGTTATACTGCTATGTGGTAGCATTTTGCTAAATGTGAATTTATACCGTATTCAACAAAATCGAATGCTGATGTTTTCGCTTGTTTAAAATGCCAACAACTCAAGCACTTCGGTTCACCCCCCGGTACCTTCATTGCACCATTTTGTTCAATCTAGGGTAGAATATTGCCTGTTCTTTTCTGATAGTGGAATGTCTGTACTGTTAACCTTAGGTTTTCTAATTACCTACTAAGTGTTAATTTGTTCTGTTGCGAAGATCAGTCCGTATCCATTTCACCTCAGCTTGCTTTGTAGTTCATTGATATAATTATCTAGCATTTTCCTTTCAACATTTATGGCGACATAAAACGTCAATGTGTTACGAAGCTTGTTTAATTGGATAATTGTCGTTCATACAATCTTATATTATAGCCTTCCTACAACTTTCCCAGAAGCCAAACTACAAAGACCTAATGAATAATTTTAAATGCATGCGTCAAACTTTCGCAATGCACTAATATCCAATTCACAAAATTATTCAATCACCAACGCTTCGACATAAAAAGCATTGGTAATTTAATAAATTAATTATTATCGCTTCGTGAGTAACCAGTGTGCAACTAAGCTTCCCTGCAAATGCAACCTATTTTTTTGAAGGCTGAAAATATTATGATTAAGTGCAATCTTAAAGTAAATTAGGTTGCACAGTTTTAAAAAATCCTGGAACAGGAGATGGAATTCAGGGAAAGCACAAGGTTAATTCATAATTTTTTATTAATATTTCGTTTTTTTTCCATCCATACAATATCACTATTAAAGGTAGCCAATCAGTTCGATTTTTTAAGTATAATTTAATAGATATGACCATAACAAACGGGAATAAATAAATGCTTTCTCCGAGAACTCTTGCAACCCCCCGAATATTAAATGTGAAAATAGTTTTTGCGACCTGCAAATCTTCCCGCGCCAATTTTTGAAATACCTCATTAGTATTCATGAGTATGCAAGAATGATATAACGCGAAAGCGGATGTGCGCGGTGGACGCCAAAATGAAGAGAAGTCGGCCAACAGCAACATGCCGCGGCCAAAGAAATATCAAACTGATTCGGCCCGTACAAGAGCAAAAAAAGGCCAGGAAGATTGAAGGCCAGGATAAATATAAAAGGCCAAAGTGATAGCTGGCAAACATTTAACAGGTTGACAGCCGACTACGAGATAACTTGTAATGGCGGGTCAGGGCCGGCGCTAGACCTGAAAATTTGGGGGCAAATATCCATCCCTTTATTGACAACAATTAGTCCTGGCTAATTCTAGATGGTTTTCCTTTATTAGCTCGTTTTCCAATTCAAGAATAATCGAAAGGCAATTGTAGACACGGCTTCTCTCCCCCAAGCGATCTCACTGCGACAAAATAATGGGCTACATTCAGTACAGAAAATAATTTAATTATAAATAGGTCTATGCACTGACACTCAGCAACGGTAATTTTTTTTTCAGCGCGAGCGGCATTTCAGAACTCTTTTGCGAATTAAGGTAATTTCGGTGACAAGTACAAACACCTGTTTTTGCAGCATGGTCACGCAACTTGCTGTAAAAAATAGACAGCTGTCTGATTGGAAAATGTAAACAGACGAAACCACGTACTAGTCACCAAAATTACCTTCATTCGCTGAAGAGTTCTGAAATGCCATTGCCGAGTGCCAGTGCATAGACTTAATTATAATAAATTATTTTTCTGTACTGAATGTAGCCCATTATTTTGTCGCTCTTAGATCGCATGGGGGAGAGAAGCCGTGTCTTCAATTGCCCCTTGATTATTCTTGAATTGGAAAACGTGTTAATAAAGGAAAACCCTCTAGAATTAGCCAGGACTAATTGTTGTCAATAAAGGGATGGATATTTGCCCCCGAATTTTGAGGTCTAGCGCCAGCCCTGACCTGCCATTACGAGTCGTAGTCAGCAGTCTAATTGTGCCTAATTGTGAGCTACAGCGTCCTGCCCCAGAAGGTTGGTCTCCTCCTTCTAAGGGAACCAAAGGAGGCAATAGCTTGACAGCTTGAAGCAATAGCTGTGAGGCAAAGAGATCCACATCTGCCCTGCCAGAGTCTCCAGAAGCTCTCTACCATCTGTGGATGAAACAGCCACTACCATGTTGGACACCTGTGCAACCTGGCTCTGCTCCCCCAGGTAATGCATTGCCTACTGGCTGGATAGGTGGGGAGCTGCTCAAATTAAAAGATACCTGGCCACCTACAGCAACTGTTAGGACCTGGAGCCCCTTTGAAGATTTCTCTAAAACCCGATCGAGTTATTGTCTGACCAAACAAGGACATTTTTCCCCATAAGGAGTGGCAAAAAGAGCTTTAGTTTTAGGTGCACTGCCAAAGCTCTAGCACATTCATGTTCTGTGTGCAGTCTTGAGCAGACTACTGCCCCAGATCAGACTTGCTCAGCCACACTGTACCCCATCCTGAAAGGCAGGCGTCCAATGCGACAGTTTCTTGGCAGGATGGAATGGAGCCCAAGGACATGCCCCTTAAAAGGTATGAACTCTCCCTCCATGGAGATAAAGAGAGGAGGCACTGCTGAGATACTTCAACTTTCCTCTACCTGTGACAGCTGGCGTCCAAGGGGAGGCTGTTCAGCCATCGATGCAGGGGTTGCAGTAACAGCAATCCCATGGGAATGACAGCTGAGGCAGCTCTTAGTTTTGCCAAGAGATGCAGGAACTGGATCTGTGGTAACGACCTGCCCCTTCAGAAAATTTGAAGGAGGTGGATGATGTCATCCACAAACTGCAGTGACAGGCAGTTCCTCACGATGAACCACATTTGGTTTCCAAAACCACATTAACGTAGGTTATGCTCTTTGAAGGGCCCGGGCAGTTATTATAGAAATTTACAATGAGATCCAGCTAAGCGACGTGAGATAGAAGGAGAGCCGTATTCTGGGCCACTCAAGACTGGATTGGTGCACATGTAAAGCTCTCACAGCTAAACCAATGACGGAAGAGCTGGGAGCAAAGGCTCATGCATGTACTCAGGCTGTTGTAAGGCAAATAGAATAATATTAATAAACCTTCTCCGTTCGCAAACGGGGCCATGCTGTAATCGCGAATATATCCGATTTGCCGCCCTGCGCTGAATAATCCAATGTGAGTATTAGAATATTACACCAGAAAGAAGCGGGAGATCAGACCAGGGTTCCCGCGGTCATGAAATTCCTGGAAAAGTTATGAAATTTGAAAAACCTGTTTTCCAGTCTGGAAAAGTTATGGAATTAACTAACGGTTTTGGAAAAGTTTGGAAAAATACACTGTTTGCCTAATGCTTATAATATGTTCGCTAAATCCCCAAAAGATGTCTCGAGTTTACCGCAAAACTACAAGCTATTATTTAAAATCGAACGCGACACCGTTGAAACTAGCATGAAGTTTCGTGATACGCATAGGTTACATATGCAGCTAGTTGGCTGGCAGCGATTTTTTTTTTCCCCCACCGGACTTCTTAATTCCAACTTTATCTCATTAGCTTACAGCCAATAAGAATCCAGCACATGCTTTTGTTTACCTTTTGACGCGCATGCTGTACCCTTTATGCACATGGTTACTTGGTACGCTGTTCGCCGGAATTTAAAGGGCAGTAATTGTACAGTATAGCTAAGCAGTGCCCACCCAAAAATTTGGCTTGCACAGCGCCCTGAAGGGCACCGTTTTTCTAATAACGCCAGTTTAATTTTCCCACTGCCTCGCTTCAAATTAGTGTAATAATAGCATCAATGTCAATTAGAATAATGAATGAAATAACGTGAATATAATAACATTTCAATACAAACACCCAACTTTATTTAAATTTAAGCTCGACGTCCATTTATGGCCCAATTGGTTTCTCTCCAAGTCATTTTCCTGCATTATACACTGTTCAAAAATATTTCATTTTCATCCTGGCATTTTTTTTTTTTTTTTTTGATTACCCAGGTTCGCTTGCGAAACTCAATGCTTTTTTTCAGCTGGATGAACACGTCATGCACGTAAATTGATTAGACCACAAAGAAACCCGATTCCCGATTGTGGCAGAACGGAGTGTACGAAAAATATCTTCACTATTTGCTTTGAAATTCTCCTGCAAGTTCTTTCATTCCAAATAACATATTTTATGTATTTTTAAAGCGTGTCTGTTTCGACATTATTGCGATGCATGTTCATATAAACGCCGATTTTTGATTTTCTAAGAAAATGGGACCAAAAGTAAAGGAAAGGACCCCAACTCTGGCTTAAAACATTATTAATTTTTTCACTAATCACGCAAAATTTCAAAATAGTAATTCTGTACGAACATGCGCAACATCTTAAACAATGTACACTTTGGTTCATGACTGTGGCATTTGTTACGTTTGAGAAAACTTGCACAATGTGATTTTGATGATCTTGGGGGACCTCATTAACTCCACCAATTTGCGTTTTTTTTTTTTTTTTTCAAATTTTCTTTTCATATAATGTAGCAATACAACATACGTCATTGACAGATAGCTTAATTTGATAGGACTCAGCCCACACAACTGAATAATAGGCCGATGTTATTCGCACTTACACCTGTGGCCAATGCTGAATTTTTTCTTGGCCACACTTATAAGTGCGCCAGTTGATGACCATTCCAGTTTTCAGAAAAAGTACCGCTTAAAATAAGTTTGGCCAAGAAAAAAAAAAAATTAGCTTTGGACACACTTAAAATAAGTGTGAGCAATGGAGCATGTGCATCTTAGCCACACGTCTAACGCGAATTTCGATCAATTTTTGTGCTTGGACGCACTTAAATAGCGAATAGTCGATAATAATATCAAGTTTAGCGGCTACTGTGGTGTCAAAAGGTGGACGTCGACCTTAACTTTCTCTTTACATGTGGGCTACACTGAAAGCTTCCATTTCACCGTGTTCACCAGAAAAGTAGCCTATACGTTATGCCGTGGGCCAAAACCTGGATTCTTTATTGTCACTTCGTAAAAACTTTCTGAGGGCAGTTCAATTATTTTTCCATCAGAACAAGTATGATGGGCAGATATTATAAATTGAAAATATTCTCAAAAAAGTATGTGCACATTAATGAGAACAATTAATTTGCAGCTTTGTAAGAAACATTTTTTTCTGCAGCCTACTGCGATAAGCACTGGGCTTCCTACAGACGAATACACTGACAATTTTGCATATTGCTCATACGAAAAGAAAATCTCACAAAAGACAGCTATTCTATGAAACTATTCCTCCGTCAGCTTTTCTATGAAACCTTTCCTCGGTTACAGTCTTTAATGGTTACATGTCATGTCAGCGTCATTTACAGCGTCAACTTGGCTAACTCGACGACGTCCCCCAGATTCTGCGAACAATGCACGCAAGCAAGGATAATACACTCTAAATAAGGGTTTAGTATGCGGGCTCTCATCTCGAACCCGCATACTGTAGATTTAGTAATGTCATTGGCATTTTAATCATTCATTTTTGGAAATTCTTTGGCGTCATTCGGCGCACAATAAAAAATACTTCAATTTGCGTTCATATGAAAGGCATTAACACCGTCTTTAAAGTCATTTGGAACAATCAGCGAGCATAAAAGTGCATTTAACACTTTTATCACACCGTTTGACTTTCAATAGCATTTCTGGACCGCGTTCGTGCGGATAACACAAATATGCACGCGACTGTACAAACGTTCTTAACATTCAATTCACAAAAATCTTTTTTCAATCTAACAGCAGCCTACATCTGGCTCATTATTCCATCGTCAGTGTGGTGTAAGATTAGGTATGCTCTCAATTTGATAATTACTGTGCAACAATGAGCAAAATGTGGGCTAACTTCAATTGAAAAAAAAAAAAAGATTATTGTGGTTTGAATGTTAAGAACGTTCAATTGTTTGTACAGTCGCGTGAATATTTGTGTTATCCGCACTAACGCGGTCCAGAAATGGTATTGATAGTCAAACGGTGTGATAAAAATGTTAAATGCACTTTAGTGTTAGTTGATTGTCGCAAATGACTTTAAAGACGGTGTTAATGCCTTTTATATTAACGCAAATGAAAATATTTTTGCTGTATTGTGTGCCGAATGACGCTAAAGATTGTCCAAAAAGGAGTGATTAAAATGCCAATGACGTTACTGAATCTGCGGCAAAAGTGGAAAATCCAGGGGTCGGAAAGTAAAAATCCAGCTCGGTTTTTTTCCCTCCCACAGAATGAGCTGATCACTTATATTGGCTCCATCTCCTGTCAAAAGTAAATCCAGGTGGTTGGAACAAAGTTCTGGGGAGGATTTTTACTTTCTGTACGTGGACTGTTTTCGGTACGCGCAAATGTTCGATTTTTGGCGCTGATGAATGTTTCTTGGTGAAATTGGTCGCCATTTCACACAAATGAATGCGTATTTTCTCGTACTGAGCAGCAAAAAGTGTACAACTAATATTACAATATACTAGGCCTATTATAAAATATATAGGCCTTCTATTATTATTACAAATGTATACTACTATTATTACTATTAGGCCTATTAATTATTACAGCCAATTTTAATATGTTAGTTTTTTTTTTTTGCTTATCAAGCACGTCTCCTATGCTTATAATAAATCTGCCAGATCATCATCTGAGGATCATGGTAAGGTCAGGGGGGCGTTTGCTCAGAAAAGGTTGAGAACCACTGCTCTAAATAATAATTTGTAATTGTTCAACATTTGTCTCAGAAAATATTAAATGCCATCTGTTTGTTACCTCTTCAATGTTTTTGCCTTCTTGAGCATTTAAATGTAGCACTTGGTTATTTATTCTGCCCTACAAAGCCTAAGTGCAGTAACTACATATTGGGTAAAATGTGAATGACTCAGTTTTGGGCCTGAAAGTATATTGAGGTCAGGATTTATTTGGACAGAAATTATACCATGGTGAATCAGTTAATCATAATCTGTCATAGAAGTGCTGGCTATTTATTTGTTGGGACAGCAAACAAACTCTAAAGCCATTTTTTACTGTTTAAATTATTGCGTAGTTACTGCACTTAGCCTTTGTAGGGCAGTATTGTTGTTTGTTTGTTTGTTTGTTAAATATAATTGAGAAAATACAAGAATGGTGCCATAGGCCCTTATGCCATTGTGTGATGCCCTAGGATAGGTGGTAGATAGACACAACTTCCCCTCCATTCTCCATGCTACGTTTGTGCTACACTGCTTAGGACTTAGCACACTATAGAAGCTCATTATGGTGCTCTTTGTTCGCTATTATAGGCCTTACCTATTTTAAACTAAGTCATGGAAATTAGGTAAAATATTATGGAAAAGTTTTGGAAAAGTTTTGAAAAATCACTGGTAAAAAAGTGTGGGAACCCTGTCAGACACATCAGTGATCACTGCAGAAAAAGCGTAACAGTTACTGTTTTTACTCTCGTTTCAAATCTGACTCCAATTAGAAATTTAGAATTTATAGTTTAGGGAAAACATGCGTGTAGCTCGGGGTGATTGCACCTCGCACTCTCAAATGAATACCTCCGTTACTCAATATATGCTCCCAGGATTTAGCATTATTGCCGAATCTTAGGTTCGTTGGTAATACCAAGGGATGGAGGGAATCACAGCAGCAAAGGCATCCTTTGGCTCAGTGACTACGAACCCAGGTCTATGCAGACACCCAGAGGGTTCCTTAAGGGAATTTAATGGAAACCGACTTTTCGTCCATGGGCTCCCTTATAGCTAAATTCCCAGAACCAGAGCTACATAGACCCTTTAAATGAGTAGAACGTGATAGTCTCTCCAACTTAATAAAACCAATTCCCATCCCGGGCCGCTGGCCAGTCAGTCCTCGGTTGGCATAATACCCCTAAGTATCCGCCGTAACGTGGCTAGAAAGAATGTAAAAACATTAGAGTCACGGAGACCATGCAAGTTTAAAGGGATAACAAGAATTTATTCACCAGGTAAGCAAGAGCTTAAATCAAACAAATCAAGGATAAATCAAACATAAGTTACAAACAATTTAGACGATGAGAGTGAAGTCATACCTGGCGAAAGGGCTACACAGAAAACAAGCGTGCGGGAAGTCGTCTGCGATCTTCCATAACTATAGACTACACATGCACTTACGTACGCAGGGAGAGATCGGATACGATCTTCCCTGTTGAGTTTGCGTGCTTTCCCTTTATGCCAAATCGCAAGTTTGATCCAGGCGGCAATCACATAAATTAAGCAGTAACAGTGTCCAGTGGGGGAATGAAAAGGGTGCAGTAACATTGGGTCCAGATGAGGTCACTGTGGCACTAATCGGGGAGAGAACACAGGTCACACCCCACCGTGAGGGAAACCCCTTTTAGGAACTAAGCCAGGGTGTGCTCCCTTCCCACCTTTGATGTGCTCAAGACACACACACACACACACACCCATGCTGAAGTGTCCGGTTTCAGGCCCCCTTATCTCAGTGGTGGAGTTGGGGAGGCAGCTGCAGAGGACGTCTGGACCCTGATGACTTTATTACCCCACTGTTCCCAGCCATGCCTGACTGGAGACGATGCCAGCTGCGGAGGAAGTATAGGCCCTTATGCCTTTATTACCCCACTACGTTAAGAACAGAGGGCAACAGGCACTTCTGGTCGCATGTCCATGTTATCTCCTGGCTTCCCCCTTACACACACATTAGCCAGTCATTCAGGTATGGCAGGATCTTCATGCCCTGTGTCTGCAGGGGCTCAAGAGCTGCTGCTACACACCTGGTGAACACTCATGGGAAGACAGAGCGTCCTAAGGGAAGCAGCCTGAACTAAAAATGACAGACTTCATAGGCAAATGTTTTTAAACTGCCAGTGGTGAGATGCAACAGGAAAATGAAAATAAGTGTCCTTCAAATCGATGGACGTGAACCTGTCCCCTGAGCAACCACATGCAGCACATTTGCTGTGCTCAACATGTGGAATGGTGAGACCGTTAGGAACTTGTAAAGTCCAAGTCCAGAACTGGGCGATGCCTATGGAATCAAATTAGGGCCAAAAAGTTTTGTGCGTGTGCAAAAAAGTTTTTAACTTGTAGAAATATTTTGTGTGTGTAAAAAAGTTTTGAGCTTGTGAAATAGTTTTGTGCGTGTGTAAAAAAGCTTTGAGCTTGTAAAATTGTTTTGTGCCTGTGCAAAATAGTTTTGAGCTTGAAAAATAGTTTGATGCGTGTGTAAAACAATTTTGCACGTGTGCAAAAAAGTTTTGAGCTTGTGAAATAGTTTTGTGCGTATGTAAAAAAAGTTTTGAACTTGTAGAAATATTTTGTGCGTGTGTAAAAAAAGTTTTGGGCTTGTGAAATAGTTTTGTGTGTGTGTAAAAAAGCTTTGAGCTTGTAAAATTGTTTTGTGCATGTGCAAAAAAATTTTGAGCTTGAAAAATTGTTTGGTGCATGTGTAAAACAATTTTGCATGTGTGCAAAAAAGTTTTGAGCTTGTGAAATAGTTTTGTGCGCGTGTGAAAATTTCCTACCTTCCTGTGTGACAGTGAAGTTGCAGATACGCTCAAATTTCCTACCTTCGCATGCAACACTTTTTTACTAGCACAAACCAGATTTACGAACCTCAAGTTACGAAACATGGCCCTATTTTTACTCCTGTGGGTAGACTAGCCAATCAGCACGTTGCCCATTGAATAGCCAATCATAATGTTACCCACCATCACAGTAAGTCAAACTGTCCAATCAGTGGCTAAAAGGTTCTAACGCTATTTCTCCCCTATGTCTATAGAGAAATCCATAGCTCATTGATTTCCGTTTTTATTGTACTGTCATGTCATTGTAATCATATATCCTCCCAGCAATAGCCAGATGTGGAAACAGTGATATGTCTTGGGCAATTGATGTGTCCGCTTTTCACCAACATGGTTCGATTGACTCACGTTACATTAATTAGCTGGTTAGCAAGCTAGCTAGTTACTCTCCTGCAAGCAGGTGAACGTTACGAACAACCACTGTATAAAACTTGATTCCAGTTTATTAAACTTGACTAGATTGCGATCGGTCACCAGAAACTACCAGTTAAGTATTTTTACATGGTTTGTAACGGTATTATTAAAGGGGACCTATTATGCTGATCCTTCTTTTAATACATATTAGTAATGTTATAATGTTGGTTGTCCATGCTCAACCTTTGAAAAGTTTTTAAACATAAGATACAGGGGTTTTGCCGTAATCCAAGAACGTGATTTCTTGAGCGTGATTTCCTCTCTGAACAGCTCCTCCGAGATCTTCACGAGATCTGGGCAAAACCTGACGTCAGGTTGTGCCGTCCAATTTGTACAGACCTAGCCAGAGCCAACCACTGCGCTGGACCTGCCCACACCGGAAACTATTCTAGCAGGCACTATCAACGGCAAATCATACTATGCCTTAGTAGCGTCGACACTTTTCGAAATACAAAAGAAGTACCGCAGATCATTTGAGGTGCAATTTGTTAGTATCTCTCCCAAAGCTACTTGTCCGTTTACTTTTGGACGCAAAGAAAAACAAATATTTCTCTTCGAAAAGACGATGCCACCAGAAATCAGTGGGTAGCATTTTTTGTTTGCTGGCAGCAAACAGCCACGGCCAAAGGGAACGTTAGCTGTTTGTGCTCAGCATTTCACCAAAGACAGCTTTGTCAATAAAGGATAATTCGACACAGGATAAGCGTTTCAGCTGCTTCTCAAACCTGAAGCAGCTGCATCGATCAAGCGCTCGGAGCCACAAGCTGTAAGTAACCATATAACAGCAAATAATGTAAGTGAAGCTAATGTGTTATGGGTGGCTAGCAGGACCGCTAGCGATAGTTAGCACTAACAACTGGCCTCAAGTGCAGGCTTTCTAAAATACCTGAAGATAAAGCCTGTATCGGTTGCGACTGTCCGTGACTCACAGACACGGAAGCTGTAAGTTGCTTTTACTGCATAAGCCAACCTGACGTGATAGCCAGTTGATTGTGGCTGTAGCACAGCAGCTAACGTAGCCAAGTTACTGTTGCTAATGTTTGCGTCCTAAATATGCAAGAGTGATATCAGGGGAAATTCTACAGAAGGTGTGTGAACATAAACCTCATTTGAAGCTAACTTTTAATACTTGTTTGTAATTTGGATGCTTGTTACAACTGTTCACAGTAACAGAACTTGCTGTCTGTAAAACCTGTATTGCAAGGGTTTGTCTCTGTGGTTGTTATGACCGCTCGGTTACCAGCTGCTGCATGTTAGTTTGCGTGCTCTGCTAATTAAAAATGCTCCTGGTTAACTTATATGCAGTAATTCTGATCGGTATGCTTGTGTTACTTCGGTAAGCATCAATGTGGCAGTTTCATCATAGCGTTGCCCGATTGTAGCCACTACAGTTAGTGATTGCTTCACTTATCCATGACCGGGATCAGCCGGATGCTTCACAAATGTCTGAGCAAGCTCTCTGGTGCTACCGTGAAAGCAATGCGAAACGCAGAAGCTCTACCGGTTTACGAATGATTTCTCTGCACTACCTTGACATAATTTCATCCCCCTTTAGAAATTGTTGTGGCTAATAAAAAGCCGAAAAAGGCGGATATTAAATAGGTAATTCTTTCCTGTAGAAGTGATAAATTCGCTAGCTCCACATAAGCAACTTGTCCGCGCTAACGGAACTTACGGTCTGCAAAACCTGTATTATGTTCATAACATAACCGAGCTCTCTCTAGCTGTCACGTACTATCCATAAAGCTGCTTTCACATCAGACACCAAACGAATTTTTCGCAGGACAGATTAGCCTACATTCAAAGTCAATGCAAAGACGTGAATACACGTTTTGGGCACGTCAAGCCGCTTTCACACCGGACGCGAAACGAATTTTTCGCGCGACAACATTCAAAGTCAATGCAAAGACGCGAATACAGGCGTTATGGACGCGTTAAGCAGCTTTCACACCGGACGCGAAACGAATCTTTCACGCGACAGATTACATTCAAAGTCATGACCGCTTATCAGCTACTGCATGCTAGTTCGCGTGCTCTGCTAATTAAAAATGCTCCTGGTTAACTTATATGCAGCAATTATGACCGGTATGCTTGTGTTACTTTGGTAAACATCAATGTGGCAGTTTCATCATAACGTTGCCTGATTGTAGCCACTACAGTTGAAGCTAACCGGAGAGGTGCTGTATGTGTCTGCCGAGTTGGGCTGCAGTTAGACCAGACGTAGATTTTGCAGAGCTTGGGGTGCGTTTTTGGGTGCTTATGAAACGATCGCTTTACTCATCCATGACTGGGGTCAGCCTGATACATCTCCAATGTCTGGGCAAGCTCTCTGATACTACCGGTGAAAGCAATAGGGAAGCGCACAGCCTATAATGTGTCCGGTATAACAAACGATTTCTCTGCATTCCCATCGATTGAATATTAAATTCTTTCCTGTAAAAGTGATCGATTCGCTAGCTCCACATAAGCAACGGTTCACGCAGACAGAACTTACGGTCTGTAAAGCTTGTATTATGTTCATGACATAACCGGAGCTCTGTCTAGCTCTCGCACGCTATACATAATGCGCCCATTTTCCGCGAGGAAAAGCTGGTCATTCGAAGCAATAAGTAAACCATTACCACAGGCAATTTCCGAAAGGCCGTTTAGCTTGGAGCTTTAAGCCCCTCGTCATATACCAGCGCGGAAGCTGTTCGTTTCTCTATGCTAACAACACACCACAGCTATGCACACGAACCAGCAGTTCCTAATACACACCGAAGCAGTCCATAAGCTGTTGGTCCACTTTTAGCTGCCCCTCACTGTCCATGTTTCCCTCTAAACTCAGACCCACCGGATTTCTACGGTCTCCGGTCTACACTTGGGCATGTCGACCCGTTCTACAAATGTGTCTATATGGGGTGGATTCTAGCTTCCCCTGCATCCTAACTGGGAGTAGAAAAACCGCGGTACTCAACAACTGTTGCCGTAGCAAACTGTAGCCGATAGCAAATTTGTGCTTGAGCTGCCAGACTTTCGCACTGCGTCCTCCACTTTCACCGTTGCGTTTATTAGAACAAGTTAATTTCATTAGATCTATACACATGTACTGCGTTTGATAGCAGAATTTCCCCGCTGATTCCTTGGCTCAGATGGCAGACGCGTGTCACGTTTCACTCTGAGACCCGGAAACTGCGTTCAGCTGCCTCGTCCCGCCTAGATCCGCCCTCCACAGAGCTGGCCAGTCAGAAGAAAGGGCACACACGGGAGTGGGGGCCATACTGGAAGAGCCACCCCAATGAGGCGTTTCAGGCAGAGACTACAATGGACTACAAATGGGGTTTTTTGAGGATGGCAGTATGAGCTAAATAAGGACCCTGTTTGGGCTTTGAACGATCAGGAGTACTCTAGGGGAGTCCAAGATCAAAATATAGCCTTGGAAATATAGCATCCGAGGTCCCCTTTAAGCTTGTGCTATATGAGAGTCAATCGTAATTACGGACTGTCTCTCAGTTTTCTGCACAAAAAGTGCAAGGAACAATTTGGCTGTTCAATAAATGGGTAGCTATCGCGATCAAGTCGGTAAGGGCAAACTGGATGCTCAAAACTTCAGTTCAATAAAAATGACAACTGAGCAATGGATTTCACAGGTCTTTTTATTGTATCAGCGTGATGCTAACAGTAGGATACGTCTTTCTGGTCTTGTCCCAGCTTAGCCTACTCTTATGCTGTCTGCGATTCACCCACTTGATAGCGATAGCTACCCGTTTCCTGAACAGCCAAATTGTTCTCGGCACTTTTGGTGCAGAAAACTGAGAAATAAAATAAACTGATGCAATTTTTATACAATGGTTGTCCATACTGTTCGCCAGCTTGCAGGAGAGCAGCTAGCTAACCAGCTAATTAACGTAATGTGAGTCAAATAAATAGAACCATGTTTGTGAAAAGCACACACATCCATTGCCCCAGACATAGGCCTATAAGAGCTACACTAAAAAGGGAAAGATACATAATGTTGCTAACATCGTGCTGCTACATAAAGAGAAGTGCGAAATCCCTAGCTCAATGACATCCGTTTTTATTGTACTGTAATGTCATTTATGTCATGTAATGTGATGTAATGAGATATGTCTCGGGAAATGGATGTTTGTTCTTTTCACATACACGGTTTTATTGTTTGACTCATGTCAAGTTAATTAGCTGGTTAGGTAGCTGCTCTCCTGCAAGCTGGTGAACACTACGAACAACCGCTGTATAAAAGTTGCTTAACTTTATTTTATTTCTCAGTTTTCTGCACAAAAAGTGCAGGAAACAATTCAGCTCTTCAAGAAACGGGTCGCTATCGCTATCAAGTGGGTGAATCGCAGGCAGCATAGGAGTAAGCTGGGAGAAGACTAGGAAGAGGTATCCTAGTGTTAGCATCACGCTGCTACAATAAAAAGACCTGTTTCTTGAACAGCCGAATTGTTCCTTGCACGTTTTGTGCAGAAAACTAGAAATAAAATAAACTGAAGCAATTTTTATTCAACAGTTGTTCTTAATGTTCGCCAGCTTGCAGGTGAACAGCTATCCAAGAAACGGGTAGCTATCGCTATCAAGTGGGTGAATCACAGGCAGCATAGGAGTAAACTGGGAGAAGACTAGAAACACATATCCTACTGCTAGCATTGTGCTGCGACAATATAGAGACCTGCAAAATCCATTGCTCAGTTTTCATTTTTATTGAACTGAAGTTTTGAGCATCCAGTTTGCCCTTGCCGACTCGATCACGATAGCTACCCAGTTCTTGAACAGCTGAATTGTTCCTTGCACTTTTTGTGCAGACTTAGAAACAGTGCGTTATTACGATCGACTCCGATATAACACAAGGTTAATAAGACCATTACGAACCATGTAAGAGATACTTGACTGGTAGTTTCTGGTGACCGATTGCAATCTAATCAGGTTTAATGAACTGGAATCAAGTTTTATACAGTGGTTGTTTGTAATGTTCGCCAACTTGCAGGAGAGTAGCTAGCTAGCTTGCTAACCAGCTAATTAATGTAACGTGAGTCAATCGAACCATGTTGGTGAAAAGCGCACACATCAATTGCCTGAGACATATCACTGTTTCCACATCTGGCTATTGCTGGCGAGAATATATGATTATGACATTACAGTAGAATAAAAACGGAAATCAGTGAGCTATCGATTTCGCCATAGACATAAGGGAGAAATAGCGTCAGAACCATGTGGCCACTGATTGGACAGTTTGACTTCCTGTGACGGTGAGTAGCATTCTGATTGGCTATTCAGTGGGTAACGTGCTGATTGGATAGTCTACCCTACAGGAGTAAAAATAGGGCCATAATTTCGTAACTCGAGGTTCGTAAATCTGGTTTGTGCTTGTAAAAAAAAAGTGTTGCACGCGAAGGTAGGAAATTTGAGCGTATCCACAACTTCACTGTCATACAGCAAAGTAGGAAATTTTCACACACGCACAAAACTATTTCACAAGCTCAAAACATTTTTGCACATGCACAAAACTATTTTACAAGCTCAAAACTTTTTTGCACACACACATGTAAGCCGCACTGGAAAGGCAGGAAGGACTGTGTGTACTTTGTCACAGACCATGACTCTGGTGAACTTATCTTAATGGCGCCTGCATCCTGGCAGCGACACTTCTGGGCCGTGAGATGCAGAGAGAACTCAACTCATCCGCTTTCTCACCGACGCAGGTCTCTGGCAATCAGACCCTTATTGTCTTAAGGGCCTTTGACCTAGCAGAGACCCTCCTGAGTCAAGGGAGCAGACTCAATTAGGGTTTGTATGGCGCAAAGCTCAGGGTTAATGAACAATCTCAGGGGTAAAGGTCGGCGTTGAACATCTTGCAAACCACCCGAAAACGGCTGAGACAACTTTGGCAGAGAGAATGCCGTAGTGCCATAAACTGGACTTTCCAGAGACCACATTAGCAAATACTTCACATTACCTCCCTTAGGAAGGGGATTAGGCCCCCCAAACCTAAGGGAGAACAGGTGGCGGCAGGGCTGCAAAGTTCTGAGGGCACGTTAAAGATGGTATATAGTGCAGGGGAGTAAACTGAAGGCCCCCATGTCCAGTGAAGTATGAATTAACATACTGACGTGGTACTGTCTAGTTGGCGTGTTGTTGCATGTAAGTGTGTGGGCATCACGTGGTACGTGGGTGACAGCTCACACCTAAGCAGAGGGACGCAAAGAACGACCTCTGTGAACAGGTGAGGCTGGTGAAAACGGTCAAAGTTTCTATACCCATAGCAAAGTGGGGTAGGGATCAGACCGTCGGTTGCCACCTGGGTGGCCGGTAACCACTACGGGATTCGGGGATCACTATCGACTGGTCACTGGCCGGTCGGGTCGCATATGGCAGTAAGACCACACAGTTGGCCATTGCGCTCAGCTCAATGTACAGTCAGGCCATCAGAAGCCAAAAATGAATGCGTTAGTAGGCGAGTGGTGCTTCTGTGATCGGTGGGCTTTGAAAAGAAGACACCGGGAAGCAGAAGGCAGAGTTCTCAACCTGATGGAGCCTGGGCGAAGATCTCTGTGGAAAGGGATCTAGCCTAGAACTGTGCCCTGGGAGGGGAGGTTCGAAGGATCAAAGTGTAATGTTGCAAATCCAATATATATTTTTGTTATACAACACAAGCTGATTGTTAACATTTATACCAGTTATCTTTGTAATTATAGACTGTAACCAACGTTTCATGGCAAACTGTAGTGCAAGCATATTGTGTTTGGTATCATTTTACTCCACTAAATTCCCGAAATTGCATGAGGCATATTTCAAAGGGATTAAAATTGTACTAAACCCTCATTCGAGAAGTGTGATAAGAAATATACTTCTACTTTTCCTTGTGGTAATGTCTCCACCCAAAGTTCCTCCAGGGAGGGGCGCCTTCCTGGTTCAAATTATGCAAGTGACCTATGACCCCACTATGGGAAGCGCTTCCAGAGTTTGGGCATAAAAGGTGGGGAAACAAAGGATTGGGGGAGGATCGCAACCGACTTCCCACACGTGCATCTCCATGTCGTGTGTTGCCAATAATCTATAGTTATGGAAGATCACAGACGACTTCCCACACATGCATCTGTATGCGTGTAGCCGTTATCACAATGGAAGATTGCATTCAACTTCCCCCATGCGCACCCCCATGCCGTGGGTAGCTTTAATCTAGTCATGGAAGATCTTAGGCGATTTTCCACACGTGCTCTTGCAGTCGTATGCAGACGTGATATATCTATGGAAGCTTGCACTCATTCTTCCCGCATTGTACACTTTGGGACTGATGTATGTACGTTTTTGCGACCGCAGCGTTATCTGCGACTTACACTGTCCGCATAATGCGCGCGCTGTGCCTTTTCATTTTGCATGGTATGTATCAAGACAGCGGCCACTTGCGTAATCAGCGCATGTGACCGCCCATAAACATAATCTGCGACCACAATAAAAGCACAGGAATTGCAAGGTGGAAAGGAGTTTGACAACTGCTGGTATGGAGTGTGAATGCTGAGTCTGCGGTTCGATGTCATCTCTGATTTCTTCCAATAATTGCATTATTGTGTAACTGCTTAATCTGTAACGCTTGATGATCTCCTGTTCACTCAATTGAAAAAGGGTAATTCTTGTGGCAAAAATCCTCTCAGCACGTCTGACTATCCGGTGTCTTTGTCTCGCTCGGATAACTGTTGCCATTCTTACTGGAAGTCTACCCTGCACAACCAAACCAAACGCTCTTCCTGGATTATACCTGCTTTTATGGGGTGTGGAATTTCCGCCACAAAACAGGTGTCTGCTCTCACCTGCATTTTAAGTACATACCAGGGAATACATAATTAGTCGTTAAATGCGCATCTCCTCCCATTTTTTGCGCGAACCTCCCACTTCAACCTCGACCTTCCCACAAATGCATATGCATGAGTTAGAAAACTGCATCTTGCCATTCTGCTCTTCACAAGAAGGCAGATTGCGCTTTCAGTCTTGCACGGTGTGTTAATACATACCACGCAATGATTTTATGCGCACATTGTGAAGAAATTACGTTTAAAACAGGTGCTAACTTGTTAGTACATCAGCTCCTTTGTATATATGTGTAGTTGTCAGCTGCACCAGGTATGATTTGACTTCTTCTTTACATTTTCTGTAACGGTATGATTTGGTTTTTCTGATTTAAGCTTGTGCCTGCCTGGCGAAATAAATTGATAATTGCATTCTGACTCTAACTTATATCCTTCCAGCCTGGAGTCCTGTCTCCTAATTGGGTAATGCAAGACTGTAAGCGCGTGCCTGATCAACACGCTTGGTTTCTGCATTATAAGGTGGATTTTCCATGTTGTGATTGGTGTTATTTTGATTGGCTTCGAGTAGATTCTGTTCATATACTGGGCGGAAATCTTAAAAGGCTTGAGGTCCCTGAACAAAGAGAAAACCGTTCTACCTTGGAGCTACTCGCATTGGGCCCTGGTAATCCCTAGTCATAGCTATTTTCTATGTCATATTACTGTGCTTAATTGGACTGCCAGCCTCTGAGTTCTTCCACTGGCTTGGGCTGTACAGATGTTTTGGTCCGGCAGACGAAAGGTATAGACCAGTTATGAGTCCGACGCACAACGGAGCTCTAAATTAATTAATTGGAGTCAGATCAATTTTATGTGAACGCATAATTTAATCGTAACCACAAGGGGTTATAACTAAATTTTCCATCCTAAATTTGATATGGAGTCAGATGTATTGTAACCGCTAATATATTCGAGCAGCAGCATCCGCGAGACAAGCCTCTGGCTCACTGAAAGCAAAACGTGAGTCGACGTCATCACGTTTGACTTGAGGCAGTGGCCTGGCGCTGATGCTGTAGCCAGACCCCATTTTTACAATGGAGACCGGTGAGTCTGTATTTCCTCCTTGCAGTGTAGGCAAACACGCTGAGACCTTCCGCCTCATCTAGGACCCTCCTTGGCTTAGATGCACGGTGTTTACACACAAAACCATTTTACAAACTCAAAGCTTTTTTACACACGCACAAAACTATTTCACAAGCTCAAAACTTTTTTTACACATGCACAAAATATTTCTACAAGTTCAAAACTTTTTTACACACGCACAAAACTATTTCACAAGCTCAAAACTTTTTTACACACACAAAATATTTCTACTAGTTCAAAACTTTACACGCACAAAACTTTTGGCCCAAATTTGATTCCATATAAATAGTGTCAATGACACATCCGAGCAGTCACAAGAGAAACCCTCATGACCTAACTGTAAGCCTTCCTCACCTTCATTAAGGTCAGTGCTCATGATTCCACTATGTAACACTAGGCAACAATCGTATCCAAGGCAAAAACCACTGCAAACCAACAGGAATGTACATAAAGCTTTGTCTCCCATTTGCCAAAAAAAATCTCCATGAGCCCTTAGCTTTTTATATACGTTGTAAATGTTTTGCAGACTGATGCATCAAAAGTGGAACTTATGGAGGTCATGGGTTCCAGTGCATCTGGTGTAAATCTACCAATATTCCATGGCAATAGCATCATACCATCAGTCAAATATGGTGGTGGTAGTGATGTAGGATAGTGTAGGGAAGTTTTGCTGCTTTAGGGATGGTGGAATTTAATGTTTTTACATTTATTTAGCCTGGAGGTCCTAGGAAATATTGGGTACATCTCAATTCTCTCATGTGGTTTCATTTCATTTCCTTGCTCCTTGATCCTTGCTTGAAACTAAAGTTGCTCCAGATCCATCATTTTGCAGGCTGCCTCAGAGCTCTTATTTCTGCTGCCAGGAGCAAAGAGCAATGAGGGATCTCGAAGGAGCCGTAAATGAGGATACAGGAGGGCAGCCTTCCCCGAAGACTTTCAGTTTAAAGCCATGATTTCAGTTGGTTATGACTGGTGACGCCAGACGCCAACAGCAGATCTAGCTGTGTGCCTTCATCAGAAACAGATGTCACTTCACGTCGCTTCAGAGGAAAGGACGTTTCATTTCTCCAAAAACATATTTCCTTGTTATTGTGGGGGAGGAAATATGTGAGGAAAATAAGATGCAAAGAAAAGACACGAATGAGGAAAACTTGGATGCAATTTAAGACAATTGAAATGCACCCATTGTATCACTTTTACAAGAGAGACACAACTAAGACAGAAACATAATACAAATTAAAAAGGACTGATTACTGATGAAATGAAGAATGACAGGACAAATTAGAGAAAACTGACAGAAAAAAACTGTCTTACCAGCAATATAAAACATTTACATTATTTCCCAAATTTTTCTTGGATAAGAATTTTAAAATCATGAATTGACAACAATGTGTCCAATTTACCAGTATTTTTTTGTAATTGATGCCAAGCCCATGGAGCATAGTGAGTGTTAGGACCCGGTCTGAGTCAGTTTAAAGCAAGATAATGAATGAGGGAAGAATGGGAGAAGAGGAGGGGAAATCCATAATAGAATTAAGCTTCTCACCAAATAGTAGCTCTGGTCCCTCACACTGCCTAACCAAAGTTGAACTGATCCTACTGCTAGTCTTCAAAGGTTTGCTGAGCACAGGGCTGCTTTAAAGACTTAATCCCCAACTGCTCAGTCCAGTAGTGAAGATTGAAAAATGAATAGTGAACCCCCAATGGAAAAAAATTCCACCCAGGATCACCCTCAAAAATAATAAAGGGAAAATAACAAAGCAAAATAACAAAGAAGTGTCCCAGTGGAAGGATTGGGCGATTCCGTCGGGAACACTCTAACTGACTAAAGTCATGAAACAGAAGGGCGAGATGAGAGAGGAAGTCCAATTCACAAACCGAGGTCAAACATAAAAAATTCACCAGGTCAACAAACTGAAGGGCAAAGGCAAGAACCCAACAATACGATGCTGGATCAATGTTGGGGCAACGTGTGCTCATATGTTGGCCCAACATCGCAAATATGCCGTTGGGCCAATGTCTTTTTCGCTATCGGGCCAACGTTGGCGCAAAATGTAAAAACAGCAACAAATTAAACGTCAGGCCAATGTTGTGCCAACGCGTTTCCAACCACTGTGCAAGGTTGTGATAACGTCAGAGCGACATTGGCCCAGTGTCTTGCTAACTACTTTTCCAAGATTTCAGCAGCGGCGTGCAATCACATGTCCAGAGGGGCTTCAGTAACCTTACCCTTTACTGCTTGACTCTCCTCTCGCTGTTCTCATTCAAGTTCGCCTGATTAACAATCAAACAATTTATCGACTGAACGACCAAGACCAATCCATTTTCCATAAGAAATGATAATGAAAAAATAAATGCTTATTGCCAACATTTATTAAATTGATACAACATTGTTAGGATGGAAACATAAACGCCCTTTAGCTGTCACTACATTCTGACTATAGAACGGATTCTCGTGGCTTATTGCTCAAAGAGCCTTGCAAACAAATTTACCCAAATCTGTGCCATTTCACGAGCTACACGAGCGCAGAAATTATAAAGACATATTGATATTTTTCGTAGTCATTGATGTGCGGAAGAAAACACTATAATTTTGTAATGCAATGAATAACTTCAACAATGTATAGACTTCATCTTGATTGGAGCATCAAACCGGCAACATGCAGAACTGGCCTCCTTTTGCGGCTATGTGAACCACGGTAACGAAGCCGCCAGTTTTACCCAGGCATATATTTCAGAAAGCCGTCAGAAAGCGGTCATCTGCCACATAGGCATTATGTACTTGTTTCTGTGCTTGCTGCTGCTTATACACTTTATCCCAGGACAGCTTGGACTAAATGGGCAGTGTCGGGTGAGTGAATTCATCTTGTCACCCTGCCAAAATCTGTCTTCTCCGACCAGGGTTTGCGAGTCATCACATCAACTGAACAGCCTACGTGATGAGCTGTTGTTTTACCAGTTTCAAACTCAGGTGGACATTATACATTTGAAGAATTTAATGCTTTTAAATGACTATTTCATTGTGTCAGAGGACTCTGTTTTTCAGTCTGATAGAAAGGCAGACTCAATTAATATAGGAAATGTGAAATTGCTTTGCATTGTCATGATTTTATTGTTGATATCTGGAAATGTTCAACCCAATCCTGGGCCCGAAATTCCAGTACAAAGTTTACCTACTCCTCAAGACTTTAAAAATAGAACTGGACTGGTTTTATTCATCTAAATGTTAGGAGTCTTGTCCCAAACATGGACGAAATTAGAATTTGGATGAACACGATTAATGCTGACGTTATGGTTTTGTCGGAAACTTGGCTTAAGAACTCGATATCTGATGACATAATACATATAGATGGGTACAAAGTTTATAGAACGGATCGAGTTGGAAAAGGTGGCGGGGTTGCCATTTATGTTCGGTCCAATATAAATTGCAACGTCACCTTGTCCGTTACTAAAGCCAAGCAATTTGAGCTTCTAGCCATTAAATTGCAGTTGTCTGAGGTGGTTAATGTTATGGTGGTTGGTTGTTATAGACCTCCATCTGCCTCCAAAGAGGCTCTTCTTTCTCTCGAAGATATTTTACATGAACTAAACGATTCAGAGTTCATCCTTTTGGGTGATCTTAACTGGGACTGGCGTACTTGTACGTCAGACTGTTTTAAAGAATTGTGTAACTCGTTGAATGTAGTTCAACTTACTGATGCACCAACAAGGCCACACCCCCAAGAAATAAGAAATTCCACTCTATTAGATTTAATTTTAGTTAATGCACCTCATAAATATACATCAACCGGCATTTTCTGCAATGATCTCAGTGATCACTGCGCAATTGCTTGTGTGAGAAATTGTTATGGTTCTGTGTTTTTGCTGCCATTATTCTGGGTTTTTGCCATGTCTTTTCTTTATTCATTTTGCTTATTATACATCCCGGTTTTTCTGTTCATGCCATTTCTGTATTCATTGCACTTGTCACCCCTGTCTTGTGATCAGTTTGGTTCAGTCCGTTCTCCCAGTCTGCGTGCTTACATGCTTTGGGTGATTTCAGTGGTTTCTGGTGTTTCATATTTTTACTTCCTTTGCCTTACTTTCCTTGATTACTAATAGTACTAACATTTATATTTTGTATCATAGTTTACTAACCTAACTAATCCATGTACATGTTACTAACTAAATAACGAGCACTTGGGTTAATTTGTAAAGTTGCACCGCTACTAATTACTACTAATGCAATCTCAGCTCTCGCCCTGTTCTAATCTCCGGCCCTTGCTTTACTTTCCCTGCATCTTCCTGTGTTTAGCGAGATCTCTCGCACGTGCTTAATTGCTATCTTGCACTCCTTGTCTGTGCACATAGAACTCCTTGACCGGAGCTGTTTATCTGTCATAGGTTGTCTTCGTGGATCCTGTCCATGTCTTGGCGATTGCCAATTATTTGTGGTTCCCGGTGTGTGCTTCCCTTTGTAATTAGTTCTTATCCAATTCACGTGGCCCTGCATAGCATGTGACTTCCCTCTTGTCTATTTAAGGTCTTCACTGCAGTTTGTTCCCTGTCAGAACATTGATCAATTTTCACTTGTGCAGAGCTCCTTGTATGCCTTTTGATTATTGCTTCTCCTACGACGTTTTTTGTACAACCTTGAGATTGCCTTGCCCTTGCTGTTCTTGTTTGTTCCTGTTTGGATTTAGACCCTTTTTCTGTACGACCACGATTCCTGTTTTTGATGCCCTGTATATGACCTACCCTTCTGGTTCCTGACTACGATTTTGGATTACAGTTTTTTTTGTACCGTTGCACATCTGCTTCTCTGGTTCTGACGCCCTGCCTGTTATTTTGACTTTGCTTTTTGGATTCTGATTTTTG
This sequence comes from Gymnothorax javanicus, assembly GCA_029692085.1. NCBI lineage: Eukaryota > Metazoa > Chordata > Actinopteri > Anguilliformes > Muraenidae > Gymnothorax > Gymnothorax javanicus. The sequence continues at coordinate 36,274,632 of CM056196.1, read as the reverse complement.
CTTGGCAATTCCTGTGTCTTCTGGTCTCGACCTATTTTTGCAATAAAGGCTACGATTTTTGGAATTTCGGTTCTCGCATGTGGTTCCTGAACGCACCCTCACAGAAATACAAAAACCCCAAAAGTAAAACCCCGTTTTATTTTTAAAAGACATTTAAAAAATTTTACAGAGCAAGCTTTTTTGCATGATCTGCATGCTAGTGATCTAAATAGAATTTGACAGTACAAATGTTAACTCCTTCAACTGGTGTTACTGAAAATTATAATGCAAATTTGGGCACATTTGATCTCCAATCTATATCTGTTGCTGAAGTATGTAAAGCGTTGAAACGCATTGATATTACAAAATCTGAAGGTCCTGACGGTCTAAATCCTTATCTTTTAAAGGTAGAAACTGACTTGATTGCTCAGCCCATTGCCCACATTTTTAACTTAAGTCTGTCCTCCAACTCAATTCCTAAAACCTGGAAATCTGCCTATGTGCTCCACTTGTTTAAAGGAGGAGATGCATATGAGTTAAATAATTACCATCCAATCTCAAAACTTTCAGTTCTCGTAAAAATCCTAGAATCCCTTGTAAATTTGCAGCTAAAGCAGTTCCTACTCAAAAACAAGATCTTGAGTTCATACCAATCTGGGTTTAGAACTGGCCACAGCACCATCGCAGCTTCAGTGGCAGTAATAAATGACATCATAAATGCTCTTGATAAAAAGCAACATTGTGCAGCCTTATTTGTTGATTTATCTAAGGCATTTGACTCTGTGGACCATGAATTACTGCTCAGCAAGCTCAGTAATGTTGGATTTAGTCCAAAGACTACACTGTGGTTTAAAAATGATCTTTCTGGCAAAACGCAGTGTGTCTGTCCTGACGGTCACAGGTCTCAGATTCTTGAAATTTGTAAAGGCATTCCACAAGGTTCCGTTTTAGGACCAGTCCTGTTTTCAATTTTTATAAATGATCTTGGAAAAGGCCTTCAAGCAAAAATTCATTTATATGCAGATGACACTGCGATTTATACACATGCAAAGTCCCTGGCTCAGGCTGTCATGGAACTTCAAACAGCCTTCCATTCTCTGCAGATTGCTCTTCTTGGTTTCAAATTGGTTTTAAATGCAAAGAAAACTAAGTTCATGGTTTTTTCAAGGGCTCGCTCTCAGTTCGCCGATAACTTTAACATTCATACTTATGAAGGTAACACCATTGAAAGGGTGCACTGTTATAAGTACTTGGGCATATGGGTAGATGATGAGCTTTCTTACAGCGGGCATATTTCAAACCTCTCAAAGAAACTTAAAGTGAAGCTTGGCTTTTTCTACAGGAATAAGTCATGTTTTACTTTTAATGCCAAGATGAAACTAGTTGAAGCTACTTTCCTGTCTGTACTAGACTATGGTGACATTTTGTACATGCGTGCTGCTTCCTCTGTTTTGGGTAAACTTGATTCAGTTTATCATGCTTCTTTGCGTTTTATCACTGGCGCTAAATCTCTTACTCATCATTGCACTTTATATAAATTGGTAGGTTGGACATCACTGTCAATTTGTAGGCAGAGACATTGGTAGGCTATGCTTTTATTTACAAAGCACTTTTAGGCAAACTCCCTGTTTATCTTAGTGATTTCCTGTGTAAAAGTACTGGGAGTTATCAGCTGCGATCATCAAATTTACTGCTCTTCAATGTTCCAAGGGCTATTTCAGATCTAGGTCAATCGACTTTCAGTTATTATGCACCTTGGTCGTGGAACAAGTTACAAAAGGAGCTTAAATTGGACTGTTTCATATCCATGGCTGATTTTAAGAGCACTATACAAAATATTTTAACTGAAACATGTCAATGCTTTCTGTGACCAAGTTAGTGTATTGAAATCTCTTTCATGATCTTAAAATTGTGTGTGAGCAAGCTAATGTATTCAACTTTCTTATGTGATTTTAAAACTGTATGTTTTATATGTTATTTATATTGTATTGTTTTATGTTGGCATTGTATTGGCTGCTATCTTGGCCAGGTCTCTTTTGCAGAAGAGACAGAGTTGTGACCAAGTCATCATGTCCAAGTCAAATCAAGTCACTGGTCATTAGCTCAAACTCAAAGCAGACGAGGGAGAGCAATGAAAGGGGGCAGGGGAACAAATTAGACAATGAGCCAACTAATTAACAACCTGAGTGGGGAAAGCTGAGAGAGCCATGAGCTGCATTTCATGTTGACATTGACCCCTTTCTGATCCTAAATGTATCCAAGCTTTTAGCTCTCTCAGCTTTCCCCACTCTGCTTGTTAATTAGTTAGCTCATTGTCTAATTTGTTCCCCTGCCCCCTTTCACTCCTCATTTCTCTCCCTCATCTGCTTTGAGTTTGAGCTAAGGACCTTGATTTGACTTGGACATGATGACTTGGTCACAACTCTGAAAAGAGATTTCGCATCTCAATGGGACTTCCTGGTTAAATAAAGGTAAATAAATAAATAAATAAATAATAACAAGCCTTTCAAAAATAAATTAAACTCTTGTTGGTTCTACCAATTAGTTTGAGCAACTGTTGCTAATCGGGAGAGGTAAACTGCGAGAGGTTTAGGTCATTAAGCAGTGAAAGGTGAGGTTATTGCTGGCCCTGTGTTTCTGCCGATGGACTGCCAATGGATTTCAGTAATGTTAGCCCAACATGTCACCAACCAGTATTCCAGTTTTTCATTATGTCAGGCCAACGTTGGTGCAACATTTCACTAACTACCTTTCCAAGTTGGGTTGGCGTCAGACCTACAATGGCCCAACTTTTCACCAACTACTTCTTCAAACCAACGTTAACCCAACTAGCTTTGGATTCTCAGAGATACAAAGTACAACCCCAATTCTGAAATTGTTGAAGTTGGGACGAAGTGTAAATTGTGAATAAAATCAAAATGCAATGACTTTCAGATCACATTAGCCAATATGGTATTTACAATATAACATAGATAACATTTCAAATGTTGAAACTGAGACATTTTACATTTTTGTCCACAACATGAGCTTATTTCAAATTTTCTGGCTGCAACAGGTCTCAGAAAAGTTGGGACACAGGCTGAAAAAGCAATTACTATATAAGAGAATCAGCTGAAATAACATTTAGCAAGTAATTAAGTTAACTGGCATCAGGTGTGTAACATGATTGGCTATAAAAGGGATGTCACAGAGGCTGAGTCTCTCAGAAGTAAAGATGGCCAGAGGGTCTCCAACCTGTTTGCGTAAAAAAATTGTGGAATACTTTAAGAGCCATTCCATGAGAAATTGACATTCGGTGCGCAGTTGACCCCACTGGAATTGAATGAAACTTGGCACATAGGTAGATACAGGTGTCTCACAGAAAAAACACAATTTTTAGGTTCGTATCTCACTTTGCCTGCCGATAGCACCACCTGGAAGCCACTTAAGTGGCTCAGTTTTGCTGTTGACTCCACATTTTACATCAACTATCATGACTTAAGGGTACACAGTACCAATTATGTTATACTTTTATCATGACCTGTGACACTTCAAGTCCAGTTAGACTTCAGCACCACATCAGTGCCAAGCTGGGTAACTATGTTATCGAGCCAGAATTATTTGAGAAATAACAATAAAAATTGAAAATGGGAATAAAAAATATCCCAGACATATACCAAACTAGAATGCTTTATAATGTGTTTACTTACAACAAGACTATCATTTTCAGTGAAAAGTACCTTGGTATCTTGCTGTGTTTGTGCAATGGACGGCCAGAAAGATGGTCGAAATTCATTTTTAGTGCATGTTTGCAGTATATTTTCTCTGTAACCCAGATTTGTACTGTGAGGATAAATGCTGTTTGTTGTGCATTTGGAGCTCTATTTTTGGGAATACCAAGCATTTCTTTGGTAGTATCTACACTTTCAAGCTAGACAGAGCGAAAGCCAAACTCGAAATTGACCATTTCAAAGCAGATTGTGCCTATGTGTAGGTGCAATTATTTTGTTCACCCAGCAAGATAGAAATCTGAAATTCTCTGGATACATAGCCCCTTTGGGGTATATTACAGCATTAGCAAATGGTAGTATTTTCAATGTAGACGATATTCATCATCAAACATCGGAAAATTTCACCCCCAGGGGCGCTGTTGGTTGGATGCAAATACTGGCCACCCCCAGCAATGTACCAAATAAATAGTTTTTGAATTGTGATGCCAACAGCTAGTTTTCTTTGAAAATGAAGAGTTTAGCTTGGTACTATTCTGGATGGACAGCTATCTGACCAAAGGTGGTGCTCTAAAGAGCTAATGTTCCACAAACCTAATATTCCATATTCCCAGACATATATCAAAGTTCTGTCTTTTGACATATATAAAGTACATGCACAGTTTCACATAAAATTTGTTACCTCTTTGGTATAAAGCTGGGTTAGTTGTAAATTGGAAAAGAATGTTGGTGGTGATTGTAGCCTTGTGTCAACATGCCAGACATTTAGTAGTAGTCAGTACAGTGTACAGTTTTGTGGTGTTAGTCTGTTTTCAGAAAATAACAAATTCTCCGCATTTTTACTTTACTATTAGAACTGGAGAGCAGGCTGTGGCGGTGAGGTAAACAGATGCACAGCTTCTTGCGTGGACACACGGAGGAACAACTTGACGGAGGCAATAAACTTGTGGAGACTCAATTTCTATTTCTAACTCAGACTACTTTATTTAGCACAGCTAACTGCGTGCTCGCACGAATCAACACCATGTGCATACAGAACTCATTTTTTCAGGGAGGCGTCTTTTCTTTTCTTTTCTTTTAATTACAGTAGTACCGCAAGCATGCGTCCATACGTAGCGCCTCACAGTGGTATAATTATTACATAGCACCCACAATGAATTACAGCACAGAATAGTACATGCACAACATCGGTAGCAACTGAGGACACACGTGCACTGACTCTTAACACCCCCACTTGTACTCAAGTTGCTATACTCCAAAATTATAAATATATAGTGTGGATCTTTTCACACATTTTAAACTCCAAACAAGGTTCCTGCAAACTTTTCCAGTTTCAACTTAGTTACAGGCTTGGTCATTAAATCTGCAACCATCTCATCAGTGGAACAATACACCAACTTAATTTTCCCTTCGTTCAAAGTAGATCTTATGAAATGGTATTTTATGTCAATGTGTTTACATCGCTGTCTGCTCACAGGGTTTTTGGCAAGGGCAATTGTTCCCTGATTATCCTCATGAACAATTGTTTGTGAGTATTTGTACCCATCGATACCCTCCAACAGTTGCTCAAGATATATACACTCTTGTATGGTTGAGGCCAGAGCCATATATTCTGCCTCACAAGTGGAGAGTGCTACTGTGGGCTGTTTCCTAGTTTTCCATGAAACTAAAGAACTGTTCTTGCTGAGGCTAACAGTATATCCCGTGGTACTACGCCTGTCAGAGGTGTCTGCTGCCCAGTTGGCGTCACTGTAAGCTAGTAGGCCTAGCTTCTCGCTGTCATTTTTCCTGAAATGCATCGCTTTTTCTGAAGTGCCTTTTAGATACCTCAGCACGTGTTTCACAGTGACCCATTGCCCCTCTGTAGGCTTGGCTAAATATTGTGACAGCTTGCTCACCACAAAGCTTAAATCAGGCCTTGTACATGTGGACAAGTATATAAGGCTGCCTACCGCCTCCCTATACATCCTGACATCATCCATTTTCACTGCTTCCTCAGTATAATTTAGTTTCTGATCACAGGGCGTTTCTCTTGGTCTACAATTTTGCATATTAAACCTCTGTAATATCTTGTTAACATAGTTTCCCTGTGACATTTTTACACATCCATCAGACTGTTCGAAATCAATACCCAGGAAGTGTTTTAGTCTTCCTAAATCTTTCATTTTAAATTTGGCTGAAAGCAATTCTTTCACTTCCCTCAGTATCTTTTCATTGCTAGCTGCAATTATCAGGTCATCGACCCATATGATTATTATGATCTTCCCAGCTTCCGTTTCTTTAGCATATACACAGTGATCTGCTGGGTTTTGTGCAAAATCATTTTCAGTTAAACAATCATGCAATATCCTATTCCAATTACGGCCAGATTGTTTTAGACCATAAAGAGATTTTTCTAGTTTACACACTAAACTTTCACTGGTGTCTGATTTTACTTCATAACCCTCCGGTTGGTCAATGTATACTTCGCAGTCTATGGGAGCATGTAAGTACGCAGTTTTAACATCCATCTGATGCAGGAGTAAATCCTCCTGTGCTGCTTTTTGTAACAATATTCTTACACTAGTCAAGTTCGCCGTGGGGGAAAAGGTCTCTCCATAGTCAATTCCCATCCTCTGGCTGTAGCCTTTGGCCACAAATCTGGCTTTGTATTTGTCAGTCCCTCCAATGTCACTTTTAATTGAATAAACCCATTTACCCCCCACTGTCTTTTTGCCTTTTGGCAGACTTGTCAGGGTAAATGTGTTGTTCTCTCTTAGCGACTGGATTTCGTCATCCATGGCTTTGACCCACTCTTTTGTGTCAGCTGATGTCACAGCCTCCTGAAATGTCTGTGGTATGCCACATATTGCTCTGTAGCAGTAATCTATTGTAGTTTGAATCTCATCACTATCACTGTCTTCAATTAAGAAGTCCTGTAAGTGGTTTGGTTTCTTCCGGTCTCTAGTCGGGTACCTCCCCCTCCCAGATTCACCGTTTGTCACAGTTTGTTGTGTCTGGTTACTGTCCGCAGAAATAGTCATTGGGCTATCACCCTGTGACCCTTGACCTAGCACACTTTGATTTTGCTCACTTGGCTCTTCAGCATTCTCTGGATTACCCTGAATCTCCTGTGTGATCCTGCTAGCTCTAGGCTGCCTCACACTGGTATCGGCATCATTTGGGTCTGGCTCACATGTTTGGGTTTGTTTGTCAACAGTTACCTTGCTCACAAATTTTACCAACCTGTGCTTTTGTACTCTGTCAGTATCTGGGTGATAGACAAGATAAGCTGGGCTGTTTTTATCATAACCCACAAAACATCCCCGGTCACATCTGGAGTCAAGTTTTCCCTTTTCCTGTTTGTATGTGTAACATGCAGACCCAAACTTTTGCATTGCAGATAAGTTTGGTCTTTTACCTGTCAATATTTGGTAAGGGGTTTGTCCTGTACGTCTATTGTAACATCTGTTGCGCACTATGGCCGCTGTTTGAACTGCATAGTTCCATAGCCGTTTTGGTAGTTGACTTTCAATTAACATGCACCTACCCATCTCAAAGAGAGTACGCCAACCTCTCTCGGCGGTTCCGTTTTGATGAGGTGAATACGGGGCTGATGTCTCATGTCTAATCCCGTTTTTCCTTAAAAGTGTTTGGAAATCCCTGCATGTGAACTCCGCACCGTTGTCAGACCTGATACATTTTACTTTCCCATATGGAGCTGTATCTGCTAAGAATTTTTCTGTTGCCTGTACAGTGTCGCTTTTTGATTTTAGAAAATATACAAACACAGCGCTCGAGTAGTCATCAGTGAATGACTGCACATATTTATACCCATCTATAGATTCAGTAGCTATCGGGCCAGCTTATCGTGACAACCGTTACACATGTCATTTTCACTTTCAGTATGCAAATAATACAACTTGCCATACACATGAATATCAAACCTTGTACCGTCCTTTGGTATCAGGGCGTCCTCGCCCTGTTTGAAGATGACCGTTGCTCCACTGGCAGTGGCTGCTTTTACTGAAAAGATGTCCTGGGGATACGATGGTATAAACAACGCGTTCCTTAGCGTTGCTGTATGCCGTCGTCCTCCGCTGTCGACCAGGCAAACTTCGCATTGCCTCTGCGTTGTGCGACGCCTTTGCACCGAGTACCGTCTGCCAACTCTACAGTGTGTCTCTGGCTTGAACTTGTCGTCAAAGTTTTTGAATTTGGTCACGTCCGTGATGATGTGTGAGGTGGCTCCCGTGTCCACCATCAGGCCCTTTTCCTGGATGCAGCGCGCGTGCTGTTGCTGGACTCCGGTGTCATCGTCCCTCACCTTGAATCGTAGTCTGCGCCCGCCATTTTCCCCGAGATTTTTCTCGCGCCATCTTGTCGGCCTTTTAAGCCTGCAAGTAGCGTCCTTGTGAGTGTCACTTTTGCAATGGCTGCACCAAGTCTTCCGCCGGCATGCCCTCGCTCTGTGGCCTCTGGTACCGCACTTAAAACACACGACATCTGCGTCTTCATTGTTGCGGTCACACGCACCTGACTTGCTGGGCCGCCGTCCTGGCCTAGCTTGCGTTTTCATCACGTTGTCGCATTGCTCAGCTGCGGTTAATTTTTCAGTGTCCTCATAACTTCGCAATTTCGTTTTAAACTCTGCGAAAGTTATCTGATCTTCGTTATGCGTTACGTGTATGGCAAATGGCCTAAACGACTCTGGCAGTCCTTTCAAAACCATAGCTATCAGCAGGCCATCACCTAGCGTTTCCCCTGCGTTTCTCAGCGCCGTAATGGCGGTTTCTGCCCTAATAATATAGTCAATGACACTTTCGCAACTCGCCTTCTGGAGCGACGTCAACGTGGTGTACAAGTTTATTATCCGGGGTTTTCCCTTCCCGGCATAATACTCCCTTAATATTTTCAGCGCCTTTCTAGCATCGTCAGGCGCATCCCTCATAATTAGCGAGAGGCTTTTATCGTCTAAAAATTGAATTAGCTCAGCATACGCATCGGCGTTCTTCCTGCCGTCTGCTTCTACACTATCAGCAGTGGGCTCGTTTAAAATTGTATTCTTTAACCCTAATAGGTGAAGATGACCCAACAGCTTAGTCTCCCACAGTTCATACTTTGTCTCATCTCCGTCGAACATTAGTCGAGGTAACCGACTTGTTCCTCGATAATCCATGATGTTAGCTTGTTTCGCTATGTTGCTATCTTACCCGTTACCTCATGTTCGTTGCGACTTTCTGACGGTGATAAGTCAAAAACGTTCTCCCCGAGTGAATACTGGGCCCATAACCTGTGGCGGTGAGGTAAACAGATGCACAGCTTCTTGCGTGGACACACGGAGGAACAACTTGACGGAGGCAATAAACTTGTGGAGACTCAATTTCTATTTCTAACTCAGACTACTTTATTTAGCACAGCTAACTGCGTGCTCGCACGAATCAACACCATGTGCATACAGAACTCATTTTTTCAGTGAGGCGTCTTTTCTTTTCTTTTCTTTTAATTACAGTAGTACCGCAAGCATGCGTCCATACGTAGCGCCTCACAGTGGTATAATTATTACATAGCACCCACAATGAATTACAGCACAGAATAGTACATGCACAACATCGGTAGCAACTGAGGACACACGTGCACTGACTCCTAACACAGGCTTCAGCGTTAATTCTTGGATTTCCCTAGGGTATGGTGCTTGGGTATGAAAAAGGGCACAGCAGTTGCGTCGAGCCAGTGGTTGTCCCGATAAAGGGCACAGAGGTCCAAGCAAGCAAGCAGCACCCTGCCAAAAAAGGGCAGTTCATTTGTAGTGGTAACTTGCATGCCTTCATTCCTAACACCTGCCCATGATGTCTAGCCTATGGGATACCCGCTGGTTGGGAGGGCAGGATTTCTTTTACAGACTTCCCATTTCCGTGCGTACCAAGCCATGGGTGTTGGCACAACTATTGCACCACACAGGCTGCAGCCCGCTATTTAATTCAGAGACAGACAAGCTCACTATCAACGGCCTGTAAGCAGCCCTGTAGAGACCAAGGATGCAGGGTAGTAGGGCTTGCCTCGGGCTCGACTGGCTCCGGTGGTAACATCGACCCGGATCGAACGAAGAAGGCCATGGATGGCTGCTCAGGGCCAAGGCCAAGGAGCACCTCTGGTGCACACCACCAGGTGCCACTAACCCGCAATCGAATTCCAAAAATAGACTGACAGATAGAGCTAGTCACATGCTGTGTTGACATCATTTCACTTTGGATAACATGAAAAGTATAAAACAGTTTTAACTTTTGTACTATACATTTTGTCTTCATGTATACGGTTGTGTGACGAAGATTCTTTTTTAGAGTTCAAATTATGGACTGTTACTTTCAGAGGTGTAAAATCCAGGGGTCAGAAAGTAAAATTCCTGCCACGTTTTTCTCCCTCCCACAGCATGAGCTGATCATGCATATTGGCTCTATCTCCTGTCCGAAGTAAATCCAGGTGGTTGGAATAAAGTTCTGGGGTGGATTTTTACTTTCTGAACCCAGACTTTCCACCTCTGGTTATTTTATGTAAGTGTGCGTATACTGTTGATGCATGTCTGAATTTGTAATTATGGTGGTACGCCTTTTACATTAGTTCTTTTTTGGCATTTAAAAATTTTGGACTGGTCACGTTTTATAACGTGCTGTACAATTCTGACTGTGCTGTACCCGTACTTGGTAATAGCCCATGTATTGTGCGTTTGTAACACTGACAGTCACCACCAGTTTACAACCAAACAAGCTTTATACCAAAGGGATTACAAATTTTATGTATAACTGTGCATGTACTTCATATATTTCAAAAGACAGAACTTTGGTATATGTCTGGGAATATGGAATATTAGGTCAGTAGAACATTAGCTCTTCAGAGCACCACCTTTGGTCAGATAGCTGTCCATCCAGAATAGTACCAAGCTAAACCCTTCATTTTCAGAGAAAACTAGCTGTGTGCATTATAATTCAAAAACAATTTGTTTAGTACATTGCTAGGGATGGTACGTGCATCCAGCCTACAGTGCCCCTTGGAGGTGATTTTTTCCGACTTTTGATGTTTAATATCATCTACACTGAAAATACTACCAGTGAGATTTTACTAATGCTGTAATGTACCCCAAAGGGACTATGTCTCCAGATAATTTCAGATCTCTATCTTGCTGGGTAAACACAATCTGCTATGAAATGGTCCGTTTTGAGTTTTCCTCCAACTTTGGCTCCGTCTAGCTTGAAAGTGTAGGTACTACTGAAGAAATGCTTGATATTCCTGAAAATGGAGTTCCAAAAGCACAACAAATGGCATTTATCACCATAGAAAATCAATTTCGACCATCTTTCTGGCCGTCTATTGCACGAACCCAGCAAGATACCAAGGTACTATAAACCCTTGAATGTCCCCTGTGACAAATTTGTCACACGATTTTGGGAGTTGTCAAAACCACTGACCCCACATAAATTTTGCAACCTAATGCTCATAGTGACATATTTAGACCATCAGTGCTGCCATCTGATGCATAAAAGTGGAACTGATGCTACACTGGCTGCACCAGCTAACCTTTTCAATATGGCCCTGTTAGGTATCGTTCAGGAACCAGACGCGAGAGCAGAGCAGTGCAGAAAAATGGGATTTTATTAGGAAAGGGGGCGAACCCCCGCAGAGCAGGAGGCAACGGTACAAAGTCCACAATCCAAAAATCAAAAATCCACAGGGCGAAATCCGAGTCGTTAACAGGGCACCAATCACAGAAAATGTAGTCGGGCAAAAAAGGGTTTGATACACAAAAGCAACAATCAATCCAAAACAGAGCCAAAATCGGTAATCAGGGACGGTCCAGTCAGAAGTGAATCACAAGAGAATACGAGGCGAAAACAAGCGTAGCACAAGGGAAACGTTCTGACGGGGAACTGCTGTGAGTAGACTGCTTAAATACACACAAGGGAAGTCACATGCTATGATTAGGGACAGGTGAATTGGATCAGAACAATTACGTAGGAGCAAACACGAGGGAGAACCTAATCACATGAAATTGGCAAAAGCCAAAACGCGGACAGGGATCACGAGACAGCCTATTGACAAAACACACAGCTCCGGTTAGGGAGTTCTAACGTGCATAGATAATGAGAGGCAGAACAGAGTTAAGCAGGTGTGGAGGATCCGCTGAAACGCAGCAAAGTAGATTGAGTGAAGACAAGAGGCGGAGACTAGAACAGGGCGAGTGCTGAGAGCTTGTTAATCAATTAGTAAGGTGCAGCTATACAATCCCTAGTGCTCGTTAGTAAGTTAGTATTATATACAATGTTAGTTTTGGTTAGTAACTTTAACAAAATAACAAACTGTTAGTACTTGTTAGTAAAATAGAAAAGCAAGGTGAAGGAAGCTAACGAGATTAGAAGGAACTATTGAAAACCCAGAAACCACGAAATCACCTGAAAGCATGGCACACAATACTAGGGGAAATAAGCTGTCACATAACAAAAGACCAGACAGGGGAGACAAAGTGCAATGCATGGTGAAATACAAAACAATGACCGGAATCTAACTGGGGAATTGGACTATGGCAGGAAATGCATGAATAAACAGAAACAAAACATGGCATGGAACAAGGCAAAAGCAAAACATGAACAGAACATGGGCAGAGCAGAACAGAGTCATAACAGGCCGCCCCCATGGTGGAATCCACACGATAGATCAGCACCCATTCATCACTGGATAAAGTAGAATAACAGGTAAGCTAATGAAAAATAAGCTATGCCTAATACTTCAGCTATACAGTGCCTGACAAAAGTCTTGTCGCATAAGGACATAGTAACTAAAAATAGCATATAACTTTATTTCTAACCAATCAATTGTTACAATAAATGGTCCATTTTAATGTCAAGGGCTTTCACATTAACACGTTGACTGCCAGCTAATGGCGGGTCAGGGCCAGCGCCAGACTTGAAAATTCGGGGGAAATTATCCATCCCTTTATTGACAACAATTGGTCCTGGCTAATTCTAGATGGTTTTCCTTTATAAGCACGTTTTCTAATTCAAGAATAATCAAGTGGCAATTGAAGACCGGGCTTCTCTCCCCCATGCGATCTAACAGCAAATAATGGGCTACATTCAGTGCAGAAAATAATTTAATTATAATTAGGTCTATGCACAGGCACTCAGCAACGTTAATTTTTTTTTTTCCAGCAAGAGCGGCATTTCAGAACTCATTTGCGAATGAAGGTAATTACGGCGAGTACCTACACCTGTTTTTGCAGCACGGTCACGCAACTTGCTGTAAAAAATAGCCAGCTGTTAGACTGGAAAATGAAAACGGAGGAAACCACGTATACTTGTCACCAGAATTACCTTCATTCGCGAAGAGTTCTGAAATTCCGCTCTCGCTGGAAAAAAATTACCATTGCTGAGTGCCAGTGCATTGACCTAATTATAATTAAATTATTTTTCTGCACTGAATGTAGCCCATTATTTGCTGTTAGATCGCATGGGGGAGAGAAGCCGTGTCTTCAATTGCCACTTGATTATTCTTGAATTAGAAAACGTGCTTATAAAGGAAAACCATCTAGAATTAGCCAGGACCAATTGTTGTCAATAAAGGGATGGATAATTTCCCCCGAATTTTTCTGGCGCTGGCCCTGACCCGCCATTACGAGTTATCTCGTAGTTGGCAGTCAACGTGTTAATAATTTGGTGCAAAATGAAACCGTCAAAAAGTGCTCTGGTGTTCACAGCTTGGCTAAGCCCATAACATCTGTTTTTGCTTGGACAAAAGTCTTGTCGTCTCTTCAGATGATGCAACAAATCGCAGATTAGAGTTCAATTTATGACAAATACTGTAATTAACACATTCCCAGATGTGTATAGAAATAACCCCAGCACACCAGACTTTCATATGAGGTGCGACTAGACCTCTGACAACATACCAAAGATTCAACCACAGACCAAAGTGCTGATCATCAAGAGCCTGAAGACTGAGTCTGCTGCTGAGGTAGCAGACATCTTTAATGTATCCAAATGTCAAGTGGAGGGGATGAGAAAAAGATTTCAAGAAACTGGTGACGTTCATGGCAAGCGCAGGTCAGACAGACCCCGGTATGACAACTGTTTGAAAGGACCGTTTGTTGCTTCAACTGTACAAGGCTAGCCCTTCTTCAACTACAGCGAAGCTATATGAGGAAATGTCACCAAACATCCCGGTATCTACAAGAAGAGTTTGTCAAATTCTCTCTCAAAGTGGTTTTCATAGCCAAATTAGTACACAGAAGTCTGCATTAAACAGAAAACAAAAAACCTGCATTGCATTTGCCAAGGCCCACAGCTCGCAGAAAGGATTGATACTGGAAAAGTGGCTGAAAGTTTATTTTTCTGGTGAATCATCCATTGAACTGCATGCCAGTCGCCGTACAAGACCTGTTGGAACCCTCATGGACCAAGATTCTCCCAGAAAACAATCATGTTTGGTGGAGGAAAAATCATGGTTTGTTGTTACATCCAGCATGGGGGTGTGAGAAAGATCTGCAGAGTGGATGGCAACATCAACAGCCTGAAATATCAAGAAGTTCTTGCTGCCCTACTTATACTGCTGCTCCTTCTCATTCTTCTGCCTCCATGTCACAGTTCCTGAAAGCGAAGAAGGTGAAGGTACTCCAGGATTGGCCAACCCAGTCACCTGACATGAACATTATTGAGCATTTCAGGGGGTAAGATGAAGGAGGAGGCTTGGAAGATGAAACCATAGAATCTTGATGAACTCTGGGAGTCCTGCAAGACTGCTTTCTATGCCATTCCAGATGATTTCATCATCAAGTTATCTCAGTCATTGCCAAGACGTATGGATGCAGTCCTCCAAGCTCATGGGAGTCATACGCAATATTAATTCTTTTTTTCCAAGGCACCATGGCTTTATGTTCTGATATTATAGTAGCATATTTGTGTATTCAAAATAAAGTGTATGTATAATTTCCACATTTTTTTTCAATGCGACAAAACTTTTGTCCAAGCAAAATCTGACCTTTCTGTACAAATTAAATTATAAAACTCAATCAATGACACAAAACTCTATTTTGGTATATTTCGCATAATCTAGAGGGCTTTGCCTTTCATATAAGCCATTTTTGACTCCAATTGATCAACTTCAAGTAAGGTTATTATTTGTTGTTCCTACAACTTGGATAAGTGACAAGACTTTTGTCAGGCACTGTATGTCAACTGTTTTATCATTCAAGTCATTTTAGCAATAAGGTCCCCGAAATGCCCATTGTGACATTATGTCACAAAACTAAAATTAGGTCAAAGGTCACCAAAAATTAAAAATTGCTATTGGGTTGTTATTAGCCCCTACTCAGGACATATTAACAGAATACATAGATTATTCTTTCAACTTTTACTATAGTTGGACATTTAAGGGTTAACTGAAAATGACATTTTGTTGTGAGTAAACACATCATAAAGCATTCTTGATTGGTATATGTCTGGGATATTATTTTATTCCCATTCCCATTTTCAATTTTTACTCTGAGTTCTCAAATATATCACGCTCAATAACATAGTTATTCAGATGTGGTGCTGAGGTCTATCCAGACTTGAAGTGTCACAGGTCATGATAAAAGTATAACACATCTGGTACTGTGTACCCTTAAGTCATAATAATTGATGTAAAACGTGGTGCCAAAAGCAAAACTGAGCCACTTTAGTGAGACTACCATATCTACCTATGTGCCAAGTTTAATTCAATTCCAGGGGGGTCAACTCCTCAACTTCTATCAAAAAGTGCCATTTTCTCACTGAATGGCTCTTAAAAACAATGTTCCTCAACGTCAAATTGCAAAGGCTTCGAAGGTCTCATTGTCAACAGTGCAGAGCATCATCAAAAGATTCAGAGAAACTGGAAAAATCTGCGTGCGTAAGGGATAAGGCCGAAGACCTTTACTGGATGCCCATTGTTGTGTTTCCAGTGTCCTGTGCTGTCTGCCAGGACACTGTTGGGGGTTTCAACAGTTTCTTGTGCCAGGATTCACTTTTCATGTTCTTTGTTCATGTTTTTACTTTTGCCATGTTTTGAATCTTGCCAGGTCTCGCTTCCCGGTCTGCCCAGCCAATCCGCCTCTCCAGTGTCTGCGTGGTCGTTTCCGTGTTTTGCTTCTCGCACTACATTCGGGAGTGGCTTACGGTTTCAAACTTTTTTTCGCGTTCATGGTCTTGCCTTGTGTATTTTTGCTCGTAGCATTCATAGTCTTTTCTATAGCTCTTGTTCTTTATTTTCGCATGTGCGTTGTGCCATCACTGAGTTCGTTTATTTTTGTTCATTGGTTTTCTTCCCTAGAGTTTCTAGTGGCTTTTTGTTTCTCTCGTTTTGTATTTTTTGTTTACCTGCTCTGTGAAGCATTTCTTTTTTCTTTGGGCCAAGTTTTTTGTTTGGCCATTGTGCCCATTTTCTTTTCTTTATAATAAAAACCCCAAGACCAAGTCTTGCTGTCTCGCGCCTGGTGTCCACCCGTCCCACGCAACATCAGACTCTGTCTCATGGACACCAGCGAGATGGAACGTAAGTTTGCCCAGCAAGAGGCTGAGTTGCTGTGCCAGCGCAAGCAAATCCAAGTACTTGCTGCAACGCTGGCTACCCTGCAAGCCAGCCTTCCCCAGGCGGATTCCAGCTAGCCCCCTGTCGCCCAAGCCTTCTAGCCCCTCACTCCCGCTATGCACCAGCCTACCGCTGTACCTGTGCGCCAGCCCAGATCTGAAGCGTCCCAACTGCTGCCAGTCAGATCCCTGAGTGCGCCCATCTACCCAAGCCCTGAGCCCCGCCTTCCACCGCCTGAGAGGTATGGTGGAGAACCGGGATTCTGCAGGGCCTTCCTCACCTCCTGCGAGATGTTCTTTGCTCTTCAGCCATCCACCTTCACCTCATAGTCAGTTCAAGTCGCCTTCGTCTTGTCACAGCTGACGGGGCGGGCCTGCCTGTGGGAGACTGCGGCATGGCAGGCCCAGCTCCCCTGTGTCTCCACTTACCGGGCATTGGCTGACTAACTACTTTGAGTGTTCGACCGCGCCAAGCAGGAGAGAGCAGCTGGCCAAGAGCTGCTGAGGATGAGGCAGGGGAGGAGGTCTGTGGCAGACTACGCCATTGAATTTCAGACGGTGGCGGCTACATCAGAATGGAGCAGGGAGGCACTGTGTGACGTCTACCTCCAGGGGCTGTCCGAACCAGTCAAAGACCGGCTGCTCTTCTGTGAAATCCCTGATTCGCCAGAGGCCCTCATAGACGTGGCCCTCCGTATCGACAGCCGCCTGGAGGAGAGAGCACTCACCCTGACCTGTGGATCTTTCTCTGGCCAGAACTCCATCCCACCTGGTCCTGTCCAAGCCACAAACCCCAGTCGCTCATCGCCCCGGGACCAGCTGATGGGAGTTGCTGCTGCGTCCGCCCCTGATGAGGCGTCGCCCATGGAGATCGAACGTTTCCGGCTGACCCCCGACGAGCGCCAGCGGGGGAGGCCCTCTAGGGCCTGCCCACTACTGAGTGGAGGAGCACTAGTGAGCACATCTTCCAACTAAGTATCCTCGTACCGCCGGACCTGTGTTCCTGTGACTCTAACCTGGGAGGGTGGCTCCCGCAAGACCTCCGCCCTCATCGACTCTGGAGCTGAGGAGAGCTTCATAGACGCCAGAGCTGCTGCCGATTGGGGGATTCTCCTCTGCTAACTACCCAGTCCCCTTTCCATCTCAGGGCTGGGTGGGCAACCCCTGGCAGAGGTGCGCTCCCGTACCACTCCTATCCAGCTGCTGGTGTCGGGCAACCACCGCGAGCATGTCCAGCTGTTCGTCATTGACACGCCTCGCTCTCCCATCGTCCTAGGCCATCCATGGCTAGCCAAGCACGGGCCAGTGATCAACTGGGCCAGTCAGGAGGTGCGGTAATGGAAGGCGACCTGCTCGGCCGACTGCCCCCAGCATTCCCAACCTCCCATTCGTGTTGGCAGACCGGCCCCCGAAGGCAAGCCTGACCTGACCAGAGTGCCGCCCGAATACCATGACCTGGCGCCCGTTTTTAGCAAGTCCAGTGCAGTGTCCCTGCCCCCACACCGCTCGTATGACCGCACTATTGAGCTCCAGCCGGGCACAGCGCCGCCCAGGGGCCGAGCCTTCACCTTATCTGAGTCCAAGAGGGGGACCATGAACAAGTACATCCAAGAGTCCTTAGCTGCGGGCATCATCCGTCCATCCTCCTCTCCGGCTGGAGCAGGCTTCTTTGTTAAGAAGAAAGACAGTTCCCTGCACCCCTGCATCGACTACCGTGGTCTCAAAAAATCATTGTCAGAAATCGCTACCCGCTCCCACTGATGTCCTCGGCCTTCGACGTCATACATGGAGCAGCCATCTTCACCAAGCTGGACCTGCGGAATGCCTACCACCTTCTGCGCATTAAGGAGGGCGACGAGTGGAAGACCGCTTTCAACACCCCTAGCCGCCACAGGGAGTACCTGGTGGTTCCTTTCGGCTTGACCAACGCTCCCGCAGTGTTCCAGAACTTGATGAATGATGGGCTAGGGGACATGATTGATCGATTCGTCTGTGTCTACCTCGACGACATCCTGATCTTCTCCTGGGACAAAGCAGAGCACACCAGTCACGTTCACCAGGTGCTCCGCCGCCTCCTGGAGAATCGCCTTTTTGTTCAGCGGAAAAGTGCGAGTTTAGCACCACCACTACCTCCTTCCTGGGTCACGTCATCTCCCCTAACCACCTGAGCCTGGACAATGAGAAGGTCAAGGCAGTGGTGGACTGGCACCTAAGGACCGGAAGGCCCTGCAAAGTTTCCTGGGCTTTGCTAACCTTTATCGGCGGTTCATAAGGAACTACTGCACCATCGCAGCTCCCCTGATGGCCCTCACCTCCATCAAAGAGCCGTTCTGTTGGACTCCGCAAGCTGAGAAGACCTTCTGTGAGCTGAAGAGGCGCTTCACCACTGCACTCATCCTCACCACCCCCAACTTCGCTAAGCAGTTCATAGTGGAGGTTGACGCCTCCAACGTCGGGGTTGGTGCAGTCCTTTCTCAAAGATCCAGCAATGATCAGAAGGTACACCCTTGCGCATACTTTTCGCACCATTTAACACCTGTGGAGCCCAACTACGATGTCAGGAACCGGGAGCTGCTGGCAGTGAAATTAGCCCCGGAGGAGTGGAGACATTGGCTTGAGGGGGCTCGGGTTCCGTTTATAGTTTGGACGGACCATAAGAATCTGGAGCACCTCCGCTCCGCCAAGAGGCTGACACCCAGACAAGCCAGATGGGTGTTGTTCTTCGACAGCTTCAACTTTTCCTTGGCTTACAGGCCTGGGTCCAAGAATGCCAAGGCTGATGTGCTCTCCAGATGTTTCAACACCTCAATGCCCGAGGGAGAATCCAGTCCCATTCTACCCAAGGCCTACTTTGTCAATAACATGTGCCTCAGAATCGAGGAGCTGGTCCGCAATGCCCAGGATGGTGAAGCCACGCCCAGTGCCTGCCCCGCCACCTGCCTGTACGTCCCTGTGGCTGCACGCTCCGAAGTTCTCCAGTGGGGCCACGCATCCAACCTGTCCTGCCACCCTGGTGTCAGCAGGACCCTACACTTAGTCTGGCGGTGGTTCTGGTGGCCAAAGCTGGCAAAGGACATTCTGGAGTTCGTCATAGCCTGCTCAGTCTGTTCACTCGCCAAGCCCTCCCACGCACCACCCTCTGGTCTCCTCCAGCCCCTTCCCATCCCTCACCATCCCTGGTCCCACATCGCACTTGACTTTGTCACTGGCCTGCTCCGCTCCCATGGTCACACCACTGTCCTCACTATTGTTGACCGTTTTTCCAAGTCCGTCCACTTTGTGCCCCTCCCCAAGCTCCCCACTGCCAAGTCCACTGCCGACCTACTTATCCAGCATGTCATCCGTCCCCATGGCATCCCCATCAACGAGGTGTCTGACCGTGGTCCCCAGTTCACCTCCAACTTCTGGAAAGCATTCTGCAAGTCCATTGGCATGTCCTTTTGCCTCAGTTCTGGTTACCATCCACAGACCAATGGACAGACTGAGTGGGCCAACCAGACCCTTGAGACGGTCCTCCGATGTGTGTGCTCGGCCAACCCCACATCCTGGTCATCCTTGTTGCCATGGGTTAAGTACACCGTCAACTCGCACTCCGCCTCTGCCTCCGGCCTCTCCCCCTTCGAGTGCTGCATGGGGTACCAGCCCCCATTGTTACCCAGCCCAGAGGTGGAAGTCAGGGTGCCGACAGTCGAGGCATTCATCCACCGGTGTCAACGCATGTGACAGTCTGCACGTCGCGCCTTGGCCAAGTCGGGTGAGCAGATGGAGACCACGGCGGACAAGCATCGGCACCCTGCTCCCCGCTACAAAGTTGGCCAGAAAGTCTGGCTGGCAGCCCAGGATATTCCCCTCCATGTGGAGAGTCGCAACCTGGCTCCACGCTTCCTGGGTCCCTTCCCTATCCTAAAAATCATCAGCCCCTCTGCCGTAAAACTCAAACTCCCTTCCACTATGCGAAGACTCCACCCGGTTTTCCATGTCTCGCGCCTGAGACCCGTCGCAACATCTCCCCTCCTGCCTCCCCCTGAACCACCGCCCCCTCCTCGGCTCATTGACGGAGGAGAGGCCTACACTGTCAAAAAGCTACTGGACTGTCGTCGCAGAGGCAGAGGCCATCAATACCTTGTGGATTGGGAAGGTTACTGCCCAGAAGAGCGTTCCTGGGTCCCAGCCAGACATATATTAGACAAAACCTTTATTCGTGAGTTCCATCGCACGCACCCTAGCCTTAGCCCCAGCTTATGCTGGAGACCCTTAAGTATGCTTGTTTATGTTTAGAGTATTTAGTTCTTGTGGTGTCTTGTATTTTTAGATGTTTCTTGTATTTCTTAGTCTTGTGGATTTTTGTATTTAGTATTTTTTCAACATGTTTCATGTTTCTGTTAGTTTTTTGGATTTAGTATTTTTTAGATGTTTCATGTATTTTCATAGTTTCATGTATTCATAGTTTCTGTGGTGTCCCTTAGTCAGCGCCAGGTGGCGCTTGTATATAGGGGGGGATACTGTTGTGCTTCCAGTGTCCTGTGCCGTCTGCCAGGACACTGTTGGTGGTTTTAACAGTTTCTTGTGCCAGGATTCACTTTTTATGTTCTTTGTTCATGTTTTTACTTTTGCCATGTTTTGAATCTCGCCAGGTCTCGCTTCCCGGTCTGCCCAGCCAATTCGCCTCTCCAGTGTCTGCGTGGTCGTTTCCGTGTTTTACTTCTCGCACTACATTCGGGAGTGGCTTACGGTTTCAAACTTCTTTCTTACGTTTCTTCCTTCCGGGCTTCCTAGTCTTCATGCTTGTAAATTATTTTAAATTATGACTAACAACTTACTAATCAGTCATGGGGTGTTTCCGTTAGATAGGCTCGTGCTAACCATTACTAATTTAGATAGGGATTTAATTTGCATGCTTCCTGCTTTCGCTACATTCTTACCTGTGCTTTACTATTAACTAGTTTAACACTTTTACTGTTCATAGTATCTTATTGGGTTCTTATATGCTGCGACACGCTCATTTTCTTAATGAGCAATTACCTGCCCTTGTCTCGTTTTACTGCGCTGGTTTTCCTCTCTTGTTATTCAAGCCTTGTAATCAAGCAATCTCGTTCTCCCTGTCGGTCTACAGGTGATCCTCGTTTGTCTCGTGATTCTGGCTGCTATATCTGGGGAGAGGCTGGAGTTGGCTGGCAGACAGAGTCTCGTTTCATGCCCGTTTCGCGTTCATGATCTTGCCTTGTGTATTTTTGCTCGTAGCATTCATAGTCTTTTCTATAGCTCTTGTTTTGTATTTTCGCATGTGCCTTGTGCCATCGCTGAGTTTGTTTATTTTTGTTCATTGGTTTTCTTCCCTAGAGTTTCTAGTGGCTTTTTGTTTCTCTCGTTTTGTATTTTTTGTTTAGTATTACCTTTTGTTTACCTGCTCTGTGAAGCATTTCTTTGTTGGATTTTTGCAACCCTTTGGGCCAAGTTTTTTTGTTTGGTCATCGTGCCTGTTTTCTTTTCTTTATAATAAAAACCCCAAGACCAAGTCTTGCTGTCTCGCGCCTGGTGTCCACCCGTCCCACCCAACAGCCTGTGATCTTCGGGCCCTCAGACACCACTGCATCACTCACCGGCATGATTCTGTCATTGACATTACTAAATGGGCCCAGGAATACTTCAAGAAACCACTGTCTGTACACACAGTCTGCCGTGCCATCCACAGATGCCACCTAAAACTCTATCATGCAAAAAGGAAGCCATTATTGAGCATGATCCAGAAGCACCGCTGTGTTCTGTTGGCCAAGGCTCATTTAAAATGGACTGTACCAAAGTGGCAAAGTGTCCTGTGGTCAGACGAGTCTAAATTTGACATTTTTGTTGGAAATCATGGGCGTCGTGTCCTCTGGGCTAAAGAGGAGAAAGACCACCCCTCCTGTTATTAGCGTTCAGTTCAAAAGAGAGCCAGCATCTCTGATGGTATGGGAATGCATTAGTGTATATGGTGTGGGACACTTGCATGTTTTAAAAAGCACCATGAATGCTGAAAGGTATATAAAGGTTTTAGAGCAAAATATGCTCCCCTCCAGATGACATCTATTCCACGGAAGGCCTTGTGTATTTCAGCAGGACAATGCAAAACCACATACTGCAGCTATTACAACAGCATAGCTTCGTAGTAGAAGAGTGCGTGTGCTGAACTGACCTGCCTGTAGTCCTGATCTTTCACCAACTGAGAACATTTGGCGCATAATTAAACGAAAAGTCCGTCAAAGGAGACCCGAAACTCTCCAGCAGCTGGAAGCCTGTATTAAACAAGAGTGGGATCAAATTCCAATGGCTAAACTCAAGAAACTTGTCTCCTCAATGCCCTGACGCCTCCACTCTGTGTTAAAAAGAAGAGGAGATGCTACACCATGGTAAACAGGCCCCTGTCCCAACTTTTTTGAGACCTGTAGCGGCTATCAAATTTAAAATAATCTCATTTTGTGGATTAAATTTTAAAATTTCTCCATTTCAACATTTGCTATGTTATCTCTGTTCTATTGTGAATAAAATACTGGCTGGTGTGATTTGAAAGTCATTGCGTTTTGATTTTATTCACAATTTACACTTTGTCCCAACTATTTCGGAATTGGGGTTGTAAGTTTTTGTTTGTGGGTTGGGAGAGCTGAATGGACAACTCTAAAAGCCTGTCATTTTCAATATTCCAGTAAATGATGACTACTACATTGGTTACAAACTAAAGTTTTCCCCTTGAAAGTACATAGTCATTACATTCTGTCAGGGTTACACTTGTAAAAAATGCAAGGAAGTTATGAGTTGAACCTCAAAAGGGGATTTTGAGGTTCACCTATTTAACACAGTTGGACCTCGAGAATGGAACGGTCTTGGTGCATTACTCAGATCTATTAAGCGGTCAAGCCTGGGTTCACTCAATTTAAGTACTTCTAAACACTAAAAACACATAAAAATTGTGTCAACTGAAAGAAGCTCGGAATGGAATTTGATTTTAATCTAATTTAATAAGTTTGTTACCGTGAAAACCGTACATTATTGGCGAAAAATGTGAAATCTTGTGGCAACAATATCTCAGAAACTATACCATATTTTCCTGTAATTCTTTTTTTGTTTTGAAGCTAATATCACCAGCTGTACAATGACATACTCATTTTCATGGGAAAATATTTTGAAAAATTATTTGGTCATAGAATTTTAGAAATGGGTGGCAGAACCTGCCTGGCAGTTGGATCATAAGTACACCATGTATCTACCTACCCAAAAATGGCTATGTCATTGTGTGGAACATAACAAACTGATGCTATGGTGAAAATTTCAGAGCAATACCTTGAAAAATGGATTTCATGCCCGCCACAAGCCTGATAAACTATGAAATTTTGCGATGCGAGAAAATTGCGTTTTTGTCGCGAAACGAATGCACTGGAGGCGTTCACATGATAAAAATCCACTTAAAAGATTGTTTTTTGGTCTTAAAATCACCTTTTATGAATGTTTTGAAAGATTTTTAACAAAATGAAAAAAAATACATTTTTTCAAGTCTGAACCTAGTCTTGACCCCTTAATTCTAAGTAGTTTATATTTAAGGTTAAGACATATTTGCTGAACAAGCTGATTTTGCTCTTGTAGTCTGTATGTACACAAAAGTACATTTGTTTTGCGCACAATACTTAACGTTCTATGTAAGTTTAAAAATGACTGTGACTGAAGTATGTCTAGACTATATACAGTGCCATGAAAAAGTATTTTCTCCCTTCCTGATTTCTTATTTTTTAAAAATATTTTTCACACTTAAATGTTTCATTTCATCAAACAAATTTTAATATTAGACAAAGATAACCCGAGTTAATACAAAATGCAATTCTTAAATGATGATTTCATTTATTGAAGGAAAAAAAGCTATCCAAACCTACCTGGCCCTATGTGAAAGAGTAATTGCACCCCCTTGTTAACTCATGAATTAACTGTGATTAACCACATTTTTTGAGTTCAATTTCACTAGCCACAATCAGGTCTGATTACTGCCAGACCTTCTGAATCAAGAAATCACCTAAATAGAACCTGTCTGACAAAGTGAAGTAGGCTGAAGGATCTCAAAAAGCAACTCGTAATGCCACAATCTAAATATACTCAAGAACAGATGAGAAACAAAGTCACTGACATCTATCAGTCTGGAAAGGGTTACAAAGGCTTTGGGACTCCAGTGAACCACGGTGAGAGCCATTATTCACAAATGAAGAAAACTTCGAACAGTGGTGAACCTTCCCAGGAGTGGTCGGCCAACCAAAGTTACTCCAAGAGCACATCGACGACTCATCCAGGAGGTCACAAAAGAACCCAGAACAGCATCTAAAGAACTGCAGGCCTTACTTGCCTCAGTTAAAGTCAGTGTTCATGATTCAATAATAAGAAAGAGACTGGGAAAAAATGGCATCCATGGGAGAGTTCCAAGGCGAAAACCACCGCTGATCAGAAAGAACACAAAGGCTCGTCTCACATTTGCCAAAAAACATCTTGATGATCCCCAAGACTTTTGGGAAAATACTCTGCGGACTGAGGAGACAGAAGTTGAACTTTTTGGAAGGTATGTGTCCTGATACATCTGGTGTAAAACTAACACAGCATTTCATAAAAAGAACATCATACCAACAGTCAAACATGGTGGTGGTAGTGTGATGGTCTAGGGCTGCTTTGCTGCTTCAAGACCTGGACCACTTGCCGTAATTGATGGAACCATGAATTCTGCTCTCCACCAGAAAATCCTGAAGGAGAACGTCCGACCATCAGTTTGTGAACTCAAGCTCAAGCGCACTTGGGTTATGTGGCAGGACAATGATCCGAAATACACCAGCAAGTCCACCTCTGAATGGCTTAAAAAAACAAGATGAACGTTTTGGAGTGGCCTAGTCAAAGTCCGGACTTAAATCCAATTTAGATGCTGTGGCATGACCTTAAACAGGCCGTTCATGCTCTAAAAACCTCCAATGTGGCTAAATTAAAACAATTCTGTAAAGAGGAGTGGGCCAAAATTCCTCCACAGCGATGTGAAAGACTGACTGCCAGTTATCGCTAACGCTTGATTGCAGTTGTTGTCGCCGAGGGTGGGTTTAGGTTTAGGGGGCAATTACTTTTTCACATAGGGCCAGGTAGTTTTGGATAGCTTCTTCCCCTTAACAAATGAAATTTTGCATTTTGTATTTACTTGCGTTATCTTTGTCTAATATTAAAATTTGTTTGATGATCTGCAACATTTAAGTGTAAGAAATATGCAAAAAAAAAGTAAGAAATCAGGAAGGGGGCAAATACTTTTTCATGGCACTGTATCTGTAATTACACATATATACTATTTTGGGATAGAACTAGCTCGATTGAGCTTTATTCCTACCATACTGTATTAATGCTCCATTTGTGTAACTCGTGTGTCATTATGGTGAATAAATGAAATTGAAAATTTAAATTGAAGTGATAAATAAAATTAAATGTGAACCTCCACAGGTTATGTACAAATATTTTCTGGACTTTGAGCCCATCTCCAAGCAAACTAACTTTTGACACCTGGAATCCTTCAAGATGAGCAGAGACAACCATCACATATGACATTGTTTAATTTATGCTTATTCAGCTCTAACTATGTGCCATAGGGGAATATAACACAACTATTTGGGTAAGGAGAATGATTATCAAATTTTGCGTACAAGACTACAGTGAAAGGTGTAAAAGCTTTTATTTTTTCCGACAGAGGCAAGGACAAAAAATAACAAGATGGATGACTTCTTGAAACTATTCTGGCCAAAACACACACAGCTCCATTGATCATAGATGGTTTTGACAAACAAGACTCCAAGTCTAGGAGTTGGAGTTTACGTGACGGAGACTTTGAGATGTACACAGGTTTACAGAACAGCTTTG
The DNA here is from genome assembly GCA_029692085.1 of Gymnothorax javanicus. Taxonomy (NCBI): domain Eukaryota; kingdom Metazoa; phylum Chordata; class Actinopteri; order Anguilliformes; family Muraenidae; genus Gymnothorax; species Gymnothorax javanicus. The sequence continues at coordinate 36,248,480 of CM056196.1, read as the reverse complement.
AAAATTTTGTCATTGTGAACTTTAAACCCATGATATTGCAGTATTGGAGTTCCTACTCTATACTTATATCCTACAGATTCTTTAATTTTAATCAAGTTGCAATCCTCATTGTGTTTCTTTATTTGTGACTTCAAAGACCTGTGGCACTTTATCCATTTTCGTATTTTGTTTATACTTAGTAACAGCTTCAAAGTTTGCATGGAAGTTTTCTTGGCATAGAATAAAGTTTTTGATATGGTGGATTTGAAGATCCGTATCTGATAAGGCTGATTTTGTCATAAGGCTAGGTACAAGGTCTACAGCTATGTGATTTTTGCGCCAATTATCCTAGGGCCCCCCCTAGCAAATGTGATTGCCCCCCTACACGTTTCCTTCCGGCTACTGGCCTGAACTAAATACTCAAAATCCAGTAATGCTAAGCATGTGGTCGAAGAGCTAGTCTCGAACTGGAAATCGCAAGTGGCAGCCATAAAAGCATCACACCAAGAAGTGGAAACACTCAATTAAGAGCAAGGCAGAATGTTTCCAAGGTCACCACACCCAAAGCAAAGATTTGTAACTACATATAGGAATACTATGAGAGGGGTCAAAAAATTTTTAAGGTATTTTTTTGGACTCAAATTTATTCATCAAAGAGTTTATGTATGTACAAAGAATAACCGTGAAACCCGAATAATGTTAGCATATCCCATATTCCTTGTTTTTTTCTCTCCTCACGTGGTTTCCTTGTGTCTCCTTAGGCAGAATTGGAGGAAGGGAATAAGACGTGAAAGAATAGGACACAAGTGAGGGCAATTTGGATGCAATTTATGAGCGTCTCCGAGAGAACCAGGCATGGACACATGGAATCTCACCAATTTCTGTGAAATTCAACCTGGTGAAAAGGCTGACTCACAAATTGAAGAAGTCAGAGCTGTTCGATCTTTAGGTTTTTCTACGCAGTGTTAGACTTCCCCCCCATGGTTTTTAGGTGAAAACCCGCTAAATTCTACCAAACGTGGGGCTCAAGCTTAAGGCTCTCCTACGCTTAGAACTCAGTCAATTCTATTCCCCACAGGCATGGGCACTTGAGCACCCTTTTTGAGCTCACAGCCAAAATGTTGCATTTTATTCATCAAAATTTTGTGCAGCCTCGACAATCAAACAACAAAATAATTTGGTCTGAAACATGGAACTGATACTTGGAGCAAATTGATGATTGTCAGCTTTCAGCTTCATTTTCGGGCAATTTTGATCGAGGCACCTGATATCCATGAGTTTCCAAGCGCTGCTGTCCGGTAATTGGCCACATTTACATCATTCCTCTCAACATTTTAATTTGCTGCATTGCTTGTGGCTGCACCAGAGTTCTAAATGAATTTGAGATATTTATACAACCAACCCACTAATTCAAAAATTTTTTTGGCGCATGTCACCTTGATGATCACATTAGAAAGTTTGTAACACAAGCTCTGAACTTCTAACAAGGCCCATGCTCATGATTTATGAGGCTCAAAAATTTTTTTGCGCTATAGTTGGTCCAAGGGTAGATATAAACAGAGATGATACCCTTTAATCTATACACAGTTGGCCACTGGAGATAATTGGCCACGGAAATGATGAATTTAGGCTTTTTTGAAAGTACATAAATATTTGGTTAATGATGAATTGACACTGATTGACAAGCCAAAGGGGAATTGAATTAACTGCATTCAAAGAGTAGTAGAGCTTTTAACAACCCCTTTGCACAGATATAGACGCCGACGTCTGTAAATTCTGAAATTTAATTCCAAAATAATTCTGTAATTGAATTTCCACGTCTTGCTTCACTGGAATGATTTTGCAGAATTTCTGTGGCACAAATACTGAGTTACACAGCCTAAATAGGCTCATGCATAACAGGAAAAAATTGGCATTATTTGTATTCTGCGCAAAGGGTTTTTAACTTGAGCTTCATACTTAGGTAGAATTTTGGAGGTTTTCCCCTTAAAACTCTGAGTAGAAAAACATAAAGATTGAATTGCCCTGGCTTCTGGAGTTTTTGTATGAACCCTTTCACCAGGCCGAGTTTGAAGGAAATCAGAGAGATGGCATGCGTCAACCCTGCCTGGTCCTCTCATGGACACATTCTTAAGACAGAAACATAATTAATACGAGTTAGAAAAGAACTGATTACAAAGAATGACAGGACAACAAATTGAAAAAAAATCACCGAAATCAAAACGGCCTTTCAAGTGATAAAAAAAAATTTCATTCTTTTCCAATTTTTTTTTTGGATGAGAATTTCAGAATCACAAATTGACAGCAATGCATCAAACTTACCAATACTTTATTGTAATTTATACATAACCTGTGGACTATTGTGAGAAAGGGCAGCTGTACTGAGGTCAGACTTGACACAAAGCACATGATAGCGTACTAACCTCAAGGTCCTAGCAATATTTCAAATAGGTGTATCTTTGAAGCGGGGCACGCATCAGAACCTTTATGATCCAAGTGATCACATAACAGCTTTATGGGCTTTAAATCAGGTGATTGATATTTTGTAATTGGCTCATTGTGTTTGTTTTGCTCCAAAGAGTTTGATTGACGATTGGGGTCGTTTTCTTGTTGTAACAGTTTCTTCTATTTAATCTTTGTGAGAATAACTGGTCATTCCAAACTTCTGCACAGTAGTGTAGGGGTTGAATATCTTTGTTTCCTTCAATCAGTTGAAAGATCATTTAAAGATTGTATTTCACATTTCCTTGCCCTCTCCTTCTCTTTCATACCTGAGGCAGGGCTTGACTTATAAGGATGGAGCAGGGTAATCTAAGGATAACCTCAAATCAGGTGCCTCTCCCTGCACTATAAGTAGGTGTGGCCCAAAAGCCAGCTCTAAACTGTGCAACAACAGCTATTTTAAATGATTATTGCATGTCACATTGTACCAGATGAGTCCCCTAAAGCCTTGATTGTAGCACGTGTCACACAGTAAGATTTAACGTTCCCTATATATCAGACAGTCTGGTTCATCTACCTGACAGTGTGTGACTAAGTGTGGAAAAATGAATAGCCGGGGAAAATACGCGTCTCACAAACTAAAGCCAAAATGGTGCCTCTCAGAAAAGGGGAAAAATTATCAAAAATTAGAGAGGCAATTCTGGAGCACAGGATTATTTTTGCACCAAAATAAATTGCCCGCATGATGTGCTCCAGAATTGATTTCTTTGATTGTGGAAAAATGTCATGGTTCTGGATGTTTGTGCGTGTGTTTTGGACTTTTCTTTGTGGCTTGTCTCGGGACGATATCGAATTCCATTTCAATCGGATTCTTTACCCAGCTGGCGGATTGAACTGGGGCGGCGCTTCCCCGGACTCTATATAAGCTGGATGTTCGCCACGCCTCTTTGCTAGAGTGTCTGTTTGTAGCTAAGCACTATAGCCGAAGATATCTGTAGTCAGGTTTTGTATGACTTTCTATCTTTTCATTATTGGAGTTTCTTCTCCCTTTTTCTATCTCACTTTGCTTCCGTGGTTTGGACTATTATACGTCCTTAGGAAGTGCGAGTACTTTCGTTTGGTCTGTATTATTCTCCGTGTTTGTACTGTGTCCGTGCTACTCTCTTTCTCTCAGATCGTTGCACCTGGCCTCCGTACTCTACCGGCCATTACAGAACACTCTAGCCAGACATGGAGTCGCCAGCAGCGGCTACTCTAGAGAGCATTGTTGTTGATCAGCAGTCTGTCCTTACTGCATACAGTCAGGGTCTTTCTAGCTTGGACAGTTGGCAGGCGGAGCTGACTCAGAGAATTCACCTTCAGAAGCATGCTATGGAGAGACAGGAAAGACTTTTAATTAGTCTTTCCGAGAGTATTAGAGCATTGTCTGCTCAGATTACACAGTGTTTCACAAACACAATCAGTACACCATCCCCGAGAGCCTAAACTCCAGTTACCCCCAAGATATGGAGGCGAGGCAGGAAAATGTAAAGATTTCATTGCTCAATGTGAAATATTTTTTAAAGCGCAACCCTCACGGTTCTCGAGTGAAGAATCTCGGGTTTTGTTTATTTTATCACTGTTGACCGGTACAGCTCTCACTTGGGCGGGGCCACTTATTCGAGCTAGATCGCCGGTAGTAAATTCAGTGAAAACTCTCGTGAGAGAAATGATTAATGTTTTTGATCAGGATGTTTATGGTCAGGACACAGCTACGCGTCTAATGCATTTGAAGCAGGGCGCTGATGGCGTCGCTGATTTTTCTATTTCATTTCGCTCCTTAGCCACAGAGACAGGGTGGCCAGAAGCACCTCTTATGACAGTTTTTGTTCACGCTTTGGCTGAGGAGGTTAAGGACGCTCTGGCTACATTAGAGCCTTGCGTTTCTTTAGATGGGTTGGTTTGTACTGCGGTGCGAGTTGATAATCGCATCCGCGAACGAAACAAGGAGAAACCTACTGCATTGGCTCTTGATAACAACGGGGTTAATGTTCCTTACAACTTGCATCCAGCCCTGACTCCGCCCACTGAAATGCCCAGTTCTTGTGAGCCCATGCAGGTTGATGGCTCATATGAGAGCCGGGCTCGTAAGCCTGTTCACAGACAAATAATTTGTCATCATTGTAGCAAACTGGGATATATTTGTCCAAGTTGCCCCGAGCTTAAAGGGAGATGGGAAGCCCCTCTGGCGGTAGGGGCGGCACTAGAGGGACAGACCCAATCTCTCGTTCAAACTCTTATTTCAGTAAAGTTGACTATGGGGAAAAAGAGAATATGGGTTTAAGCCTTTTTGGATTCGGGGGCTGTTGATTGTTTTATGGACGCGGAGTGGACTGGAAAACATTCCATTCCCGCTCTCTCTCACGTTCGTACACGATCAAAGCTTTGGATGGTCAACCGTTGGGAGATGGGCTTATAACCAAGGTCTCTGATTTTTTGACTATGTTTATCCCTTTAGGTGGTCATTCAGAGAAAGTTTGTTTTTCCTTAATCTATTCCCCGGTTTGTCCTGTGGTTTTAGGTCATTCGTGGTTGCTTAAGCATAGACCACAGATCTGTTGGGGCAGTCAAAATAACCCAATCGTCCAGTGGGGCTCGGACTGTAGGTCTCACTGTAGTGAGATTCTGGCAAGTCGCCTCGAATTTCTACCCATGGGGGAGGCGTCAGGTTCTGAACAAGATTGGTGTGTAGGAGCCGCGCTGAACCTTGGTTTACCTCCCAACGTTTCAGATGATTATGTTGATCTGGCGGATGATTTTGGCAAACAACGGGCTTCGTCTTTGCCTCCGCATCATGATTACGATTGAGAGATCAAACTATTCCCTGAGAAGGTGGCAGCAGTTAAGAATTGGCCTGCCCCTCAGAATGTTAAGGAGGTTCAACGATTTTTGGGCTTTGCTCATTTTTATAGGAGGTTTATTCGTAATTTTAGCGCTGTGGCTGCCCCCATCATTGCGCTTTCTAAGAGGAATTCGTCCTCGTCATTTGCTTGTTCTCCAGCAGCGGAGGCTGCTTTTCAAGAGTTGAAGAAACGACAGCTCTGAACCTATTGTCGTTTTGCCCGACCCCTCCCTCCCATCTGTGGTGGAGGTTGACGCTTCAGAGGTCAGGGTGGGTGCCATTTTGTCCCAGTGTAAAACCTCACAGCAATACCAACGACGGAAATTGCCGAAGACGAAGGCTCAGCGCGTTCTTCTGGCTGGTGCATTAACCCTTGGGTTGGTGTAAATCATACTAAAATTGAATCAGTTTTCTCCGTTCGTAGAACAGGGCACAAAAGCACAAGTTGCTATTAATCTGACTCCATATTATTAATTACAAATATAAAATTTCGTTATGTGTTGAGTCGTACTTTTTTCTGCTCCTGCCTACGTTTCCTTTCTTTGTCCTGTATCGTCTCGTTACCCCCCTTTCTTTTTTTTGTTGACCCTCCGTCTGCTTCTGAGACTCTTCGAGTAAAAATGGAATTAATTAGCTGGTCCCTGAATGCAATTGACAGTATTTTTTCATCGAGAAGCGGAGCACCAGGTGAACCGCACTGCCCTGACGGGACTTTTGCTGCTGGCTACGCCAGGGACATGTGGTCAAGTTGGCAAGTTCTTTGTCTGGCGGCGCTATCCCTTGAAGACGTCGAGGATATTTATCTATTTGGATTTATGGTGACAGGATTTCTTCTAATTGGCATGGGAGTTGCTCTGATCTACCGCAAAGTGTGCGAGCTGGGAGCGAGGAAAACGCCCAACGCGCTGCCTAGCACCGAAATTATGGAACGCTTCAGTGGAGTAACGAGCGAACGGGTGATGGATTTACATCGACGGGCATCACTGAATGAAGAGCTGCTCAAAAAGACCCTGGGAACATCTGCAGAAACACATAGGAAGATGGACGCTGTTTTGAGTCAGTGTGGGGAGCTATTGCGTTTGACTGTGAATTTGAGCAAAAGACTGGATGAGGCGACATGAGAACTTGCGGCCCTGAAGCGCAAAGTACACGAAAAACAAGAATTATTACATGGATACGGATCAATCGATATTGCTTGTTCCACCCAAAATTGAATAGAATCGCACCCTCCCCCCACTCCAAGCGTCCCCCCTCTGTCTCTGTCTCAGTCTCACACGGACCGGTCCTTATCAACAACACTCCCTCATCCCTCCTCTGGCTTCAAGGACAGAACATCTTGCCCTTGATAAGAACTTGGACCTTGTACTGACTCTGGTGCATTCCCCGCCCCCCCCCCCCCCCCCCCCCCCCCCCTCCGCAACAGGCTGCCTCCTCACTCATTTCTTCTCAATTTAACCCCTTCTTGCCCCCACTTCCCATCCCCCCCCATTCCTTGAAAAAATTCCAACGCGTTTCCAGCGTGTCGTGTTATAAACCTGATGTGTATTATGTCTGATGTCATCAATATATGTTATATATGTTTGTTCTGTGTCCTGCATCTGTAACCTTAATTTTCGTAGGAAACGTTTCCGGGGTACTTCTTAGTGTGCGACCCGCTGCAGTCTACCTTCCCCAATAGACTGGAGAAACTGAATTGCCTTTTTTCGGACAAATAAAGTCGTCTGATTCTGATTCTGATTCTGATTCTGAGTTTAGAATCATAATACCATACTTAGTCTTTTGCCAATTTTACACGATTGCGCTTCCGGACCCACACAATCACAAAACCTTAGTTCGGGGAGCCCTGCATTGGTTAGCCAGCAACCACCGTAATACGTGAGTACCTTTTCCTCGCGGCAGTTACGGACCCGAGTCAGCTAGTATGATACTAGTAGTACCTATCAGGCTCCCTAAGGAGAATTTGACAAGAACCGGCGTATTACGCCCATGGGTCCTCTTAAGCCAAACCTCCAGAGCCAATACCCCGCCAATCCCGTTAGCAGTCGAACGTGGACCCCGTTCTAACTTACCAAAGCTCCCTAAAGACTTCATCTGCAACTGGCCTCTGACAGTAGGTTTCAGTCAGCACCCGTTTCACCTAAGTATTTAACCGTAATTTCGACTAAAGAAACCAAGATGAATTTAAAATCATTAAAACCACACAAATTACAAGACAATTTATTAATAAGAAAGAAAGTTTTATTAAACAGGTAGGTAGGTCCACATAATAAATTTAATTAGTCCATTACATAATTTAGAAAAGAACAATTGAACGTAAGAGTCTCTTACCAAACCTGTTTTGGCTACACATGCACTACGTGCGCGAGGAGAGATCGGATACGATCTTCCCTGACTATATGGTATGAGCTACACACGGCAAAGAGATGCACGTGTGGGAAGTCGTCTGCGATCTTCCCCGAACGGATTGTCTCCCTTTGCCTTAAGCCAAATCACGTCTTTGATCCAGGCGGCATGGCCGTAAATTACCTGGAAGGGGGGTTGAATCTGCATTTTGGGTTTCTGCCATTTGTAGGAGGTGATAAAACAATTTAGCAGAGAGGGAAAACTAAATGATTATCCGAGAGAATTTTGACCAATTTTCAGGAGTTTCTAAAATGGAATGATCCATAATTTGAATTAGAATGAAACATATTCCATTGAACTCCTGGAATTCTCCTGAGAATAACAATATGAATATGTATTAATATGATGCAGTTGTCATGAAAAGCTCTTAAACCAGATTATTGTATAGGCAATTTCGGTTGTAAGCACATAAGTTATTTGATAGTAATACATAGAATATATGAAAAAGGATTGACATTACTATAGTGACAGGAAATTTAAACAGATGAATTAAGGTCCAGTTTCATAAAAGGAATGACCAGGGCAGGGGGAGAACTGTGAGGGTCACCCCCTTTGCATCGCCAGAGACCTGCTTATTGTCCCGGGCCGTTATAAACCCCCCCCAGTCTTCCACAGACACAACCACAAACACTCCACTTCCTTCGACACCCCTCAGCAAACGTCCTGGGAAGTCAACGACCCGCTCACCCTAAGGAAGACCTAATAGTTTATTGTCATACTGCAGGCAACATCAGTCCTTTGAAGTTTAGGGTGAGCCTCAGTTCCTGGGCCCCACCAGTTTGTCAGCCTTTTGCTGTGTCCCTCCTTGATCTTGGTCTTACAGTTCCCCCCTCTGGCCCCATGAGGGACACCTCAGAACATCCACTCAAGGGGACATAGATGATCTTCCAGATGATCTGTTCAGAGGATTGGGGGCTGTAGGGCTGAAGAGCGAGCATCAGGGAAGGTGCATTGTGGCGTGTCCTGTGGGAGGTGGATTCAGCGTCGGGTTACACCCCAGAGCCTGACAGACCGGACCAGAATATGCTTGCTGTGATTATAGTGGGAAAATTGATGAGAAATTACAGATTTATGAGCAGTTGAGCTTTTCATGACAGTTGCAACATATGATAAAAATGGATTGCCTCCTCTCAGGGCAATGTAGTTGAGAATTTGGAAAAGTCTGATTTGGGGAATTAAAAGGAAAGAGAGACAACCCTGTAAATACAGAATTGTTTTAACAGGAGTGCATTTTGCATGATATGTCTAATAGACTAAGTTATACTCCAGGACAGGGTTTGAATAAAAATGGAAAGGCCAATAGAGAGAAACGCCAGCATTTCATCCCAGACTGCTGTTATGATTTGAATATGGAAATTTGTAGGGAGTTAGGTATCAGTGGCCACATAATCTCTACTCATTGTATGTTAAACTCAAATTCTTAATGCTATTATAAGTCATCAAGTAGTAACTAGAGATACAGTGGTTTATCCTTCATACCATCAGGCATCATCTTCACTGATCGGTACTTGAAAGGTTAAATACACAGGCGTCATTATTAAAACATGCAAAATGATAACAGAAATAGAAACTAACTACACTAAGCAGACAGTACAAAAGGAGAAAAAATATAAAAATAGGGAAATGGGAGAAACATCGGAGGCAAATTTTATGGCACATATGATAATGAATCTAAATGTTTGATAAAACAGATGGAATGGCTCACAACACAATAAACTTGGTGATGTAGTGAACATGTTCTTTACTTAGATTTATGTAAAAATAAAAAGAAAACATGCAAAAAAGTAACATAGAAATAGAAGCCAACTATACAAAATATACAATATCAAAATGAGAAAATTAAAAGTTAATGGCATGGCACATAAGATAAATAGACCATTGCCCCATTCCTTTGCAAAACACATTGTACATTATTATGCATTGTCTGAATAGAGCAGTTAACACAGTCTCCTTACTATTTCAACTGCAAGTAGAGTCCTGCGCGCATTTAACTTCGTTTTTCAGTTAACATACGCAGAATCTGATATAAACTGATTGTAAAATTTGAGTTAAAATAACTGACAAAAGGTGCGAGTCTATAACAGTGCATGCATGCAATAACAGGATGATGATGACTGAAACTAATTTAAATGAGAGCCGTTTGGTATTTTAACATAGAAAACATTACCAGGAAACACAGAAATACACACAAAGACGAACAGACACAAAGAAATACATGTGGAATTGAACTGGCATTGTCCTTTAGATAATATAGTAATGTGCATGTAAAGGTGTGTTGTTATGTAGTTTCACTTTGATCCTTCGAACCTCCCCTCCCAGGGCGCAGTTCTAGGCTAGATCCCTTCCCACAGAGATCTTCGCCCACGTTGAGAAATCTGCCTTCTTCTTCCCGGTGTCTTCTTTTCAAAGCTCACAGATCACAGAAGCACCACTCACCTACTGATGCATTCGCTTTTGGCTTGTGGTGGCCTGACTGTACATTGAGCCGAGCGCAGCGGCCAACTTACTGCCATACGCGACCCGACCGGCCGAAGACCCAGTCGATAGCAATCCCCGAATCCCGTAGTGGTTACCAGCCACCCAGGTGGGAACTGACAGTCTGATCCCTACCCCACTTAGCTATGGGAATAGAAACTTTGACCGTTTTCACCAGCCTCACCCGTTCACAGAGGTCACACTTCGCGTCCCTCTGCTTAGGTGTAGGCTGTCACCCACGTACCACATGATGCCCGCACACTTACATGCGACAACACACCGACTAGATGGCACCACGGCAGTATGTCAATTCATACTTCACTGGACACGGGGGCCTTCAGTTTACTCCCCTGCACTATATGTCCACATTAATGTGCCCTCGGAACTTTGCAGTCCCGCCGCCGCCTGTTGCACACTAGGTTCGGGGGGCCTAATCCTCTCCCTAGTGTGCTCGGACAGTCCTCTGGAGTTGTTTTGAATGGGATGGGTGGATCCTCTAGTAAAACAATTAAGTGTGGTAAACTTTGCTCCAGTGTTACACCAGGGGGCCTGTTACCATTAGTGTTTGGCACATAAGGATTGAATGAGTTTATAGCCCCATTAAGGATCTCCACCCATCTTACCAAGAGAATGCAAGCACCTTCAGACACCCATCTTAAGGCTGGTGACTGAAGTGTGAAAGCTGTAAAAGAATAAACTATGCAGGGTTAATGTCTGCATAGTTCCAAGTCTGAAATAATTAAGCAAGAGTTCCAAACTAAACATCAAAGATATGTTACATCATGCACTCTAGTAAGCATGCAGGCACAAGCTTTTAGGTTAAATATGTTCTTGTTGAACATATGAGCCCCTAAGAACCATACCGGGCCATCCCGCACTTTTGGCGAAATTGAGTTGAGGTAGTCAGCATGTGCAGAAAACTGAGATCTACATTTCCTAAATGGGCCAACCCAATCTACCCACATGGATTGTTCATACAAGCAAACGTCCTCTCTGCCACTGTACATATGCACTGCACTGCCTTAGCCATGGTGGACCATCCCACAACTTCCCATAATTCAATGTAAACATGGCGGCTGGGTATCTCACTGATGAGGAACTGCTTGCTATGATTGATGATGATGGTGAAGTGGAAGATAATGGAGACCCAGAGTTTGACCCAAATGAATCAGAAGATAATGGTTCCGCTTCAGAAGGAGGTACCTTTCACTTTAAATGAAACAGAAGGGCATCCAAAACCTGCATAAGAAGTGCATCACGTAAGTCTACATCTCTTGAGTTTTTAACATAAGCAGTGTTTCTAGTTCCCAGATACTCTAGATGACACAGGAGGCTGGCAACTTTGAGTCCCATTTTCTCAAAAGTTCCCCAACATGGGTTGGCCCAGTATGGCTCTTAGGGGCTCATATAGTCACGAAGAATGGCTGAGAAAGGTGAGATGAGGGCAGAGACAGAAGGCAAAAGAAGAAGAATGGAAAGCTGAACAAAGGGAGAGGTTACCAGTCATTGCCAAAAATCACCACACATCCTAGGTTTTTAATGTTAGGGGATGCACTCAAATCAAACTTACAGGAATAACAGCTCATTCAAAACATATATATACTACTCAAAATTTGATGGGGATCATAGGAATTTTTTTGTGAAATGACATGCAAATTTGGTAACTGCCACTGATGAACAATATATTGGATAAATGACATGCAGTCAGACACAAAACACATTTGCAAGTGCATTTAATGATATTAAATGAGCGTGCAGCCTCACACTTTTGGCTTTCACGAACACTTCATGGTTTCACCTCTGACATGTAAAGTGAAAACAGACAGTGTTCGTTTGATGTTTCATTACCACAGTTAATGTCAATAACGGTATGGCCTCCCCTAGCTTGAATGACGGCTTGACAACGCCGGGTCATACTGTCAATCAGAACCCGGATGCTTGCAATTGGAATGTTGTTCCATTCTTCAACAAGGGCATTTCCGAGCTCTTCTAGAGTTTTGGGTTGTGTCCTCGACCGAAATGGCGACCTGCAGCATGTTCCACACATGCTCGATAGGGTTTAGGTCCGGCGAACGCTGGCCAGTCCATGCGGACAATTGTCTCCTGCTCTAGGAATTGATTCACCACCCTAGCACGATGGGGATGGGCGTTATCATCCATCAAGATGAAATCAGGGCCAACAGCACCAGCGTATGGTCTTACGTACACATTGAGGATCTCATCCCTGTACCGCACCCTGTCATCGTCCCTCTCCCCATGACATGCAGGCACGTTCTGCCATTCCTGCTTATTCCTCCCCAGACCATAATTGATCCGCCACCATAACGGTCGTGTTCGTTGATGTAGGCATCATTAAATCGCTCACGTTGTCTTCGCCACACCCGTTGCCTCCTGTCAGTAAAGTCCAAGCAATATCGGGACTCATCAGTAAAGAGAACTGAGCCCAATCGTTGTGTGTCCATGTGACATGATCGTGAGCCCAATCCAAATGAAGACGGTCACGCCTATGGACGCCCTGACGGTCAGTGGGATTCAACACATGGCCTTCTTGAGTTGAGGCCGGCAGAATGAAGACGATTCCGTGATCGTCTGATGGATACCCTGACCCCGAGGCGTTATGAAGGTCATTTCCCAGGGTGGTGGCTGTCCAGAAAGGATGACGCCGTGCCTGAAGTGTGAGAAAGTGGTCTTGTCAAAGCATGTGCAAATGTGTTTTGTCGATCTGCATGTCATTTATCCACCCCATTGACGGTGTGTGCTGCTGTACCAAACGTTGACCACTCCCGTTCCACGGTGTGTTGCTGTACCAAACGTTTGATGCCGGTTCCACGCTCTGTTCACAACGCTTTGGCTGACGTTATTTAGCAACGGACGCGTTGAGAAGCCAGAGTCAAGCATTCCGATGCATCTTCCCAATTGCTCTGAAGTCAATCGACGTCCAAGATGTTGAGGAGACATTGTTATTGCTAAATGTAATGCAAAAAAATTTGGGAACTTCAAATTTTTCACCAACAAGCAACACACACGTCCTGAGTTGAAATGGTGAAGTGTTAGTCAAAGCCAAAATGTGAGGCTGCACACTCATTTCATGTCATGAAATGCATGTGCAAATGTGTTTTGTGTCTGACTGCATGTCATTTATCCAATATATTGTTCATCAGTGGCAGTTACCAAATTTGCATGTCATTTCACAAAAAAATTCCTATGATCCCTATCAAATTTTCAGTAGTATATTTGGTTGAACATTTAGTTAGGATTTCTTTAACCCAAAATGTAAATCTGTAGTCCCTAGATCAAATAGCCTTTCCTCATAATCATAAACTCTCTCCCTGCTGGGGCATATGGGACAGGCCTTATGCCCCATTACGCAGCTAGAGTTCTGACCGGATGCGCGACATTTTATGGCATTGACTGTTAACAGATGGTTAAGTGAGCACTCAAAAAGCATGTTATATGTTGAAAGAAAATAGGCGTAATGACGTAATTAGATATCGTAGCGTGTCTCGGTTACAGAGAGTAGATAGTACACGAGTAAATTTGTTAGTGCATAAAAACACTTTTTAAATGGAGAACACACATGCAATTAAGTTCGGGCAGCATGCATATGGAACCGCTGATTTCATCACGGTGAAGCAAAAACCCACCAGAACAGCAACAATAAAGAACAATGTGCATAATGCTATTTGGCTACGGACGTTTTGATAAGGAATCATTAATTTTCAGCAAAGACATTTGTGCAGTTCTCCAGTTACGCTCTGTTAACCAAGGCAGATGCTGGGCTGTGGAACAGTGCTGCCATTTTACAAAATTTCGAAAAATCGCAGGTTGGAAATATCTGATACAGTTAAATAACTATTGTATTTCAAAGCTCAATAATTAACCGATTAGTGAACAATAGTTGATGATACAACCATGTAATTGGTTATTACAATGATATTTTCAAAGCTATTTCCTCACTCCCCAACATACAAGACCCCTTCAAATCTCACTGGCATTTCACCAGGTGCCCCATTTCTTCCTGTATTTGGGCAAGATAGTTTGCACAATTATAGCAGGACCACTGGGCAAAATAGGCTAGAATCCGGAGATATTTTGACTGGATACTTTTAATGACACGCAGCATATCCGGACCAGGTTTTGACCATATCCCGACTTTTTAAGAATCTGTAAAAATACAGACATATTTTGACTCCGGATTTGCACTGGGCAAAATATAAGAATCTGGAGATGTTCTGACTGGATATTTGTTAAGACATGCAGCAAATCTGGAGCATGTTTTGACTGTTTCCAGACTTTTTAATAATTCGCTCAAATATTCACATATTAGAGACTCTTTTGCGTGTCTCCACACGTCTGTACCACGGTGGTACTGACCTGCTGGTTATTAGAATTTGTATCTATATAGGCTATCTATTTTGATTTAGGAATGCAAATTGACTTGGGATTTACTTAGGCCTATGAGATATAAGCCCTATGGATATAAGCATAGGCTACCCAAAACACCAACCACACCTTTTCTGGACAGCCCATCACCTATTAATCTATTTGCTGATCTTCCTAACGACTGCCACGTCATACCTTAAATTTGTTATGTATGAGTATTTTATGTACAGCATTGTATATCATTTGTAAATGGAGATTTGTTACATGCTGTTTTTGCTGCCTTTCTGGTCAGCTATTTATTTTGTTCCTCAGCACCCTCTGGTGGTGTGTCTGTAGCAAAACATGATCTGATGTAATATCACTTCTTTGTAATAGACTAGTGCTTTCTAGAAGCTTCTGGCATCTTCCTGCCTGGAGTGGGCAAGATTACCCAGGAATCCTGTAGATCTTTCCAGAATGTTGCTAGTCTATATAAATGCTGTGATTTCGGTCAGTAGAGGCAGAGTTTTGTTTTGGCAACAGAGTTACATAGCGGCATTAGAGTGTTATTATAAGATTAAACAGTGGATTATTTGTAGAAGTTTTTTTTTAATCAGTGAAGAACAAATTTGTTTAAGTTTTCATTGCTGGTTTTCTTTGTTGTGATTTTCAAGTCATAACAAATTGGAGGTTCCACCAAGATAAACCATTCATTGGATCAACGATTGGATTCACCAAAGATTAAAGCTGCATTATTATTTTAAATCTTGTGACTGTTTGAAAGGCCAGCAATCATGACTTTTGATGTTGAAAATTTTTTGAAAACTCCAACCCAGGAATCTATTGTGCTGGCAAAGAAGAAGGACTTGCTGCAAATAGCCTCAACCCTTGGATTATCTGATGTGAAATCATCAATGAAGAAACAAGAAATATTGAACATTTTGGTGCAACATTTCCTCGATGAAGATATCTTTGGGGAAGAAGCAGCAGAATTGATTAAAGATGTGGAGGTGCGTGCAACAGAGCTGCAAAGACTTGAATTTCAGCTACGCCTGAAAGAACTGGAAGAAAGAAGGAAGGAGAGAGAACTGGAAGAAAAAATGTTGAAGGAGAGAGAACTGGAAGAAAGAAGGTTGGAGAAGGAGAGGGAAGAAAGAAGGTTGGAGAAGGAGAGAGAACTGGAAGAAAGAAGGATGCATTTGCAGCACGAATTGGAAATGAAGAAAATAGAAGCAGGTACTATTACAAAATCTTTTGGACTTTCTGGTCATTTTGATATGGTTAAACACATCAGACTTGTTCCTCCTTTCCTAGAAAATGATGTAGACCAATACTTTACCCATTTTGAAAAAATTGCTGAAAATTTAAAATGGCCAAAAGAGCAAATTGGACAATGATGTTACAAAGTTCTTACTGGTAAAGCTAGGAAAATCTATAACCAGTTATCTGTCCAACAGTGTTCTGATTATGATTTTGTCAAATCTGCCATTCTGAAGGGTTATGAATTGGTCCCCGAGGCTTACAGGCAAAAATTAAGGAATTCTCGCAAGGAAGCCAGTCAAACTCATGTTGAATTCGGCAGGTTGAAGGAACAGTTGTTTGATCAGTGGTGTAATTCCATGAAAGTTGAGAAAGATTTTGATAGAATGAGGCAACTTATTTTGGTTGAGGAATTCAAAAGGTGTATCCAGCCTGATATAAAGATTTTCCTTGAGGAGAAACAAGCCATTACTTTGCAAGATGTTTCCACCCTGGCTGATATTTATGCATGGACTCATAAGTCTTTTGTCCAAAAATCCACTTTTTTTGAATTTCAAGGCAAGTCTCAGTCCAAGACTTCTTCTAATAACACTTCTATTGATCCTAAGGCTACTTCTGAGAGGAAACCTTTCAGTGCGAAGCAATCTGATTCTTTACCTCCTGTGTCTTGCCAATACTGCAAAAAGCAAGGTCACCTTATTTCTGAGTGTTATGCTCTCAAGAAAAAACAACAACGAGAATAAACCAAGCCAACTGCTTTCACTAAGAATCTCTTGTACCAATGGTCAGTTCGCCTTATCTTCTACCTTCTGTGTCTGATTCTGTTATGGAGGGTTTTGAGCCATTCATTACCGATGGTTTTGTCTCACTTTCACATGATTTTTCCTCATCTGCTCCTGTTCGAATTCTAGGGGATACTGGGTCTTCCCAATCTCTTATTCTTGCAGATATTCTGCCTTTTTCGGACAAATCGTCTACTCAGGCTAATGTCCTTATTCAAGGAGTAGAATGTGGTTTTACAAGTGTACCGCTCCATAATGTTCATCTCAAATCAGACTTGGTCTCTGGACCTATTACTGTTGGTGTTAGGTCTTCTCTTCCTTTCAAAGGTGTTCATTTGCTTCTTGGTAATGATCTTGCTGGGGATAAGGTTGTGCCCTACCCTGTTGTAACTGACACTCCTTTGATTGATCAAGAATCTGACTCTTTAGAGGAGAAATTCCAGACCTCTATCCTTCATGTGCAGTTACTCGTTCTATGGCCAAAAAGGCTATTCAAGATGATGCTGACCTGGACTTTAACCTGGCTGACACCTTCATTGGGCAGTCTTTTCATCGGGAACCTTCCAGTCCTGAGATGTCTGGGAAATCTTCAGACTTGTCCTTGTCAGGTCATTCTAATGACATTCTGTCTTGGAAACAACTTATTCAGGAGCAACAACAAGCTCGTGATCTAGCGCATCTTCTACCACAGGCTGCAAGTGAACAAGAGGCTACTCAAGTTCTGTCTGTTTTTACTACAAAAATGGTGTGTTTATGAGAAAGTGGCGTCCACCTGATGTATATGTAGATGAAGAGTGGATAATCACCCATCAAACTGTTCTTCCAAAGTCTTATCGTCAAGAAACTCTTAGTCTGGCCCATGACAATCCTATGTCAGGTCATTTGGGTATCAAGAAGACCCTTCAACGTGTCAGGAACCATTTCTTCTGGCCTTCCATGAGGTCCGATGTACAGGAGTACTGCAAATCCTGTCATACTTGTCAAACGGTTGGGAAGCCGAACCAGAATATTCCAAAGGCTCAACTTAAGCCCATTCCTGCTTTTGAAGAACCTTACAGTCGGATCATCATTGACTGTGCTGGACCATTACCGAAGACTAGATCTGGTTGTGAGTACCTACTGACTATCATGTGTGCTTCCACCCAGTTTCCTGAGGCAATTCCACTTCGTAATATCAAGGCGAAGACTATCATCAAGGCTCTTACCAAGTTTTTCTGCTTTGTTGGTCTTCCTAAATCTATTCAGTCTGATCAAGGGTCAAATTTCATGTCTGGCATATTTCAACAAGTCATGCATGAGCTTGGTATTAAACAATACAATGCTTTGGAGAGGTTCCATCAAACCCTGAAGAACATGATGAGGACCAACTGCCTTGACACAGAGAAAGACTGGGATGAAGGTGTCCATCTTCTTCTGTTTGCTGCCCGTGAGGCTGTTCAGGAGTCTCTTGGGTTCAGTCCTTTTGAGCTTGTCTTTGGGCATACGGTCCGTGGACCTCTGAAGCTTCTGAAGGAAAAGTTGCTTGCGGAAGATGATGTCCCAATGAACTTGCTTCAGTATGTCTCTGACTTCCGTAATCGTCTCTCTAAGGCTTGTGACTTTGCTAAGTCTAATCTCAAAGAAGCTCAGGGCAAAATGAAAGCCAGATATGACCTTCATTCAAAAGACAGAAGTTTTAAAACTGGTGACAAAGTCCTGGCGCTTTTGTCAGTTCTTGAAACCTTCTAAGAGCCCGATATTTTCGCCCCTTACACTGTCCTCAAAAGGTCAGTGATCTAAATTACGCTATTTTAACCCCTGGAAGGAGGAAACAAAAACAAATGTGTCACATCAACATGCTGAAAGAATACATTGACAGAGACACTCAGCAAAAGCCAGTCAATGTGGTAAATACGATTGAACTGGAAAATTTTGAAGAAGATCGTGACTGCCCCTTGGAAAATGAACCTGGTCCAGCCAAATTTGAAAATTCAGACATTCAAAATATTGACAGTAAGTTGTCCCACCTGGACCCTTTTCAACAACAACAGCTAAAGCAGCTCATATTTGAATATAGTCACATAATCCCTGACGTTCCATCAAGGACTGATATGGTTTACCATGATGTCATCCTACAAGATGATGCCAAGCCTGTAAAACAGCATCCTTACAGAATGAATCCAGAGAAGCAGAAATGCATTAAACAAGATATCAAATACCTGCTTGAAGATGACTTTGTTGAACCAAGTAAAAGTGACTTTCGTAAAGCTACAGTTGTTTACTTAGGTTATATTGTAGGACAGGGTCAAGTCAAACCAATTGATGCGAAAGTAAAAGTTATCACTGAATTTCCTGAGCCTACAACTAAAAGACAAATAATGAGATTTCTAGGGATGGCTGGCTACTACAGAAGATTCTGTAAAAATTTCTCTATCATTTCTGAACCTTTTGACAAATTTACTTAAGAAAAATGCAAAATTTGTTTGGGATGAAAAATGTCAAAATTCATTTGACCAACTGAAATCCTCAAAAATGCACCAGTTCTCTTATCTCCTAATTTCAAAAAGGAGTTCAAGTTGGCTGTTGATGCCAGTGATATTGGTGCAGGCGCAGTTTTACTGCAAGAAGACACTGATGGAGTAGATCATCCTGTTTGTTACTTTTCCAAAAAGTTTGATAAACATCAGAAAAACTATTCAACAATTGAAAAAGAATGTTTGGCACTTGTTTTGGCTTTACAACATTTTGAAGTCTATTTGACTTGTTCAGCTACTTCTATCAAAGTCTTCAGTGATCACAATCCCCTCACATTCTTGCATAAGATCAAAAACAAGAATCAAAGATTACTGAGATGGAGTTTACTTTTGCAAGAGTATGATTTGGATATTTCTCACATCAGGGGAAAAGATAATGCTATCCCAGATACACTTTCACGCATGTAATTTTCTTTCTTTATTTGTTTGTGAAAAATGTAATTTTACTTTTCTATTTGATTGTGAAAATTGCACTGGTCGTTATGTATGAGATTGTTATAATGATCAATGATACTTTTGTGTAAAGTTTAAGATTATACTGATTATAAAACTGCGTTAATTTTAACAAAAGAAAGCTTTTAGCAAAACTTTCTTTTCTTAAAGAGGGGAGATGTTATGTATGAGTATTTTATGTACAGCATTGTATAGCATTTGTAAATGGAGATTTGTTACATGCTGTTTTTGCTGCCTTGCTGGTCAGCTATTTATTTTGTTCTTCAGCACCCTCTGGTGGTGTGTCTGTAGCAAAACATGATCTGATGTAATATCACTTCTTTGTAATAGACTAATGCTTTCTAGAAGCTTCTGGCATCTTCCTGTCTGGAGTGGGCGGGATTACCCAGGAATCCTGTAGATCTTTCCAGAATGTTGCTAGTCTATATAAATGCTGTGATTTTGGCCAGTAGAGGCAGAGTTTTGTTTTGGCAACAGAGTTACATAGTGGCATTGGAGTGTTATTAGAGGATTGAACAGTGGATTATTTGTAGAGGTTTTTTTTTTTATCAGTGAAGAATAAATTTGTTTAAGTTGTCATTGCTGGTTTTCTTTGTTGTGATTTTCAAGTCATAACAAATTCAAGGAGGAGGCTATTTCCTAAAATTTCCCCCTCTGTTTTCGCAGGCTTGTAGAAAGAAGATGTTCTTTTTTCGCGGGGCTTTGAAGATGAAGAGGCATGACATTGGAGCACCGCCAGCCTTAAGCCCATGGTAAGTGTAGGCCTTCTTGACATAGCCTATTCGTGATTGATTTATTCATTTTGAATGTAGATTATAGGCCATCCATAGAAATAAGTTTGTTTGCTGTAAAATCAGAATCGGGAAAAATAGGATTGGCGGTTGGTTTCATCAGTCATCATCATAAAAAAAAAAAAAACAACATTTTGCGACAGCTTAAGACCCCTAAAGGCTCGCAACTCACTGGCAATGGGAAATTATGGGTCCCAGGGCCAGACTAGTTAAGAACCACTGCTGTAGGCTTCAGCTCTGCAGTGGCAACCTGCTAGGCTCGCAGTAGCCGTGTAGCCGACCATGACACAAGTATTTTAGAATCGAGCTATAGCCTAACTCTGTATAATGGAATAGCATATGCCAATCAATTACATTGCCCTAGCCTTTCAATGATGCATGTCCATGAAATCCTCCCATCTCCTTGCTGCAGGTAGCCTATGAGCTGCAAGTGGCCCTTATACTTATCATGCATGTCTGTACTGTTGTTACACAGTGGTTTGATGATCAAATTAACATGTTAATATCTCTCTCTGTCCCTCTTACTTTCCCCTTCTCTCTCCGAGAGCCCCTTCCCGCTGCCCACAGTCTCCACCAAATTCTCTAGGACAGCCCAGTAACGCACACACAACATGCAGGGAAGAATGGACGAGACAAGTGAAAGCCTGCCAGAACTGTCAATGCCATATGCCCATGACATCCTCCCACCTTCTTGCTGCAGGTATGAACTGCAAGTGTCCCCTTATACCTCTCAGTCTGTAGCATGTCTACTGTTGTTACAGTGATGATCCAATTAACATGTTAATGTCTCTGTCCCTCTCCCTTTTCACTTCTCTCTCAGCCCCTTCCTGCTGCGCACCAGTTTCCACCAAATTCTCCACGACAGACACTAGCCTACTACTGCAGGTAATCCACTTGCAGCATGCAGGGGGAGGTTGAAAGAATGGATAACACAATCAAGCCTGCTATCATCGGCTCAGTATCTTGACTTGAATGGGTTTTACCCACGATCAGAAGTCTGATAAACCTGTATGACTGCTGTGCTGTTAGCCATTAATGTAAAAAAAACAAGATAGGCAGGTACTGCGGTTTTCCACACAAACTCAATATTGTTCATGGCTATAACTTTGTATATTTGGGCTGTTATCTTTATCAAAGCAGACAAGGGCAAGTGATCATTTCATTGAGAAAATTTACAAATTGACAAATTTAATATTGTATATATATTATACTGTATAACCAGCAGGAGAGGTAGAGGCTAAAATAACAACTAAGACAACCTTTTTGGAGTTGAACTTGAAAACAAAACACAAACTCAACAATAGAAACTGACCTCACTCCCTGACTAGTTAAAACAGGATAAAATGGACAAAGACAAAAACAAAATGGCACCCAACCTGACTGCAAAACATCACAGTAAACTCTTATCCTGCCATAGGCCACTCAGGTCGACTTCCATAACTCGCCGTAGGCAACCTGAGTCGACATGCAGCGGTGGCTCAGGTACAGTTTTAATATTAAAAAATAGAGGACGGTACGCACTGTACATGCTTGCTTACATGAATGCGCTTTACTTTCAGTTTCGGGAAACGTGAAACTCCAGTGAAAACTCGGCTGAATCCGTGCAATCTCATTTTGATATAAAGACTGTCAAGTAGCCCCATGAGATGTGAGTTTATTACTGTAAATGATGGGTTACATACGGGGGTTTTGAGATATAGGGCCCTCTCTTACGCCAGAGTCCCTAAACCCGTTATTTGGGGATTTAGCATTGCGTAAGAGGCGTTCCCCCGCAAAAGTTGCTATCTTGCACACCTGCCTATATCCCTAAAACACCTGTGCTACCTGTTATATTATGCATAGGCGTGGTTTGGGCGTTACGCCAGTAAAACCAATCAGTGTGCCAGGTGCCATTGCCTTTAGGAGCAGGCTGCGCTATCCCAAATCCTCAAACTGAAACCCATGATCGAGAGAGGAAGGTCGCCACGTTTCTCCGAAGACGAAGTAAAATTGCTCATGCATGAGGTCAAATCCAGACAGGGGAGGATCTGTTTTTGTTAAGTTAATCATGAATTGTATTATTATAATTATTATTATTTGACATTGACATACTGTTTAATGTTTGGTATGTAAAAAAAAAAAAAAAAACATCAAGCCTACCCCCTTTGTGATGGAAACTTCAAAAAAAAAAAAAAAAAAAAAAATGCGTTTCGCCATGCACTTCCAACACCCTCTCCCGTCTGAAATGAAGCATAGAACAAAATCCCATTTTAGAAAATACCCAGAGTCAAATAAATGCCTACATTGACTGCAACCATTTAATGTAACCCCATGCATCGCAAATCACCTGGACGTTGATGGAATGGGTTCCCTTACGATTCACATAGGCGCCACTGTTCAGAGCCGGAGCCCGAATCAGGACGTGTGTGCAGTCGACGGCACCCAGAACCCTAGGGAACCCATATCTTGCAAAAAAATCCCGCTTTACCCAGCGTTGTCTCTTGGGTGTCACAGGGATGCCAGTGATGTACCTACAGGCATGTCGCACTATGCTTGCAGTGACTGCAGTTATAGCCGAGCTTACGGCAGATTGGGTCATGCCTCCAACTGAGCTGAGTGGGTGTTGGAATGACCCACTGGCATAGAAAAATAGTGCCACAGTAACCCTAACAGCAACCGGCAAGGCATACGGACAGCTGGCAGCGGTGTCGACATCATCTGCAACCAGGTGACATAATTTTGTCGCTGCCTGACAGGAGAGGCGCAGTTTTGTCACGCATTCTCGTTCTGTGGGAAATAATACTTGTATTGTATTATTATAATTTTAGAATATTATATATAATATATATATCATTAATATATATTTTAAATAATAATTATATATTATTATAAAAGCGGAAAAAATGATTGATCCAAAATACAAACAATATAGACTTACCTGAAAGGCCCAGGTAGCTGGTGCGCTGGCGGTACACGCGTTCTGGGCGTCTTCTATTATTTAACTGGCGATCAAGGCGATTTAGTACTATCTGCCATTTTCTCAGGGGTTCGACTGAGGCTAAAGCAAGGTGGCTTTTTACAGGAGAGTTATTTCGGGAAGTGGAGCCGCATGTGCGCGTCCACATGTGTCCAAGTGGACGCGCATTGAAGCCGCCTGGGCGCGCTCTTGTAAAAGCCCAAATGGGTAGCGGGTGGTTTGAGGACCCGCTATACGCTTTCCCCAACGCATGTGGTCAAGATAGCAATTGTAGGGACAGCGCATAAACACGCCCACGTGCACACCTCCAGGCGCAAATAAGGGAGTCGGCATAATGCTAGCGGGTAGTGTGGCTGCAAGATACCATTTAGAGATAGTGGAAGCTGCTAAATGCGTAATTCACGGGTAGCGGATAGTGGCAACGAGTAGGGCAGTGTGAAAGATAGAGCCCATAGTGTTCAAAAATTAATTCATAACATCATAAATATTGAAATTAATGAGTTTATTGACTCTACCTTCATATTTTTTTTTCGCAGAAATACCGGCAGTTCGTTTCCACTATACTCGTTTCAATAGGCTTTTACTTTACCTTCGGCGGATAAACCCTCGATAGTTTGCTTGTTCAGGTTTAGGAACGTCTTTTCTACCATTGAAAATGAACATAGACCATAACATCAGCGTACAGCATCGTAAAGACGGTACAGCTCAAGGACCTGAAACTGCGTGCGTGGCCAGTTTCGAGAAACTGCGTGGCAGGTTAAGAGTTAAACACATCTTGCGGATGGAATTGTTACTAGGACGTTAACTCTTTCCTCTCTTATTGGGGAAAAGGTTACTTTGCAGCAGCATGAAGCACACTGGCCAAGAACTCTTTTGAAGGGAATGTAGGACGCATTTGACCATGGGACATAGTGTGTTCCCCAGACAGTGCAGGAACTGTTGTTTCCATAGTGCCACTTGTCAGCATGTTCCTCAAACCAGTTTACCTCAGCAACCGTCCCTCATTACATAGACCTGTACCTTCCAAATATGCTGTATTTGTCCTGGGCGTGTTGGTGCAGCTAGATCAATGACGGGATCACCCGTTAGTGCATCACGGCACAGCTTTGAAATTGAGAGACCTGCCAAGTCTCTCAAGCGCCAGCCAATCAGCGCGCGTGTCACAATTTCATGGCTGTGCCGTGAACGA
Organism: Gymnothorax javanicus; assembly: GCA_029692085.1. Classification (NCBI taxonomy): domain Eukaryota; kingdom Metazoa; phylum Chordata; class Actinopteri; order Anguilliformes; family Muraenidae; genus Gymnothorax; species Gymnothorax javanicus. The sequence goes on along the minus strand of CM056196.1, from coordinate 36,223,994 downwards.
TTCTGGGCAGGAAGTTAGATTTCAGGGGTGAAGTTTTGCCTTTTCCAGACTTATTTTTCGGGACGAGAGGGAGTTAAGATGAATGGTTGGTGCCGAACGAATCTTTAATATGTCGTTGTTACGCCGATACCAGACACAAGGTAAAACAAAAGAAAGTTTTGACGCTAGCAGCGGTAGAAGACAAGTGGTGTCTGGCGATTTCCATTTTTGAAGGTTTTGTCAATGGCATGGCATGTGACTCCGCTGGGCCAGTAAATGTCAGAATATTGAAACAAGCCCTCGGAGGCACGAATGGGGCTACTCGCTTGGTTGTTTACCGCCGATTTTTTTTAAATTTATTTCGCTAGCTTGTGATTCGCCTGGGGGACAGCGGGCGGAACCTGTCATAACATTAGTGATAACAAAGCCCTCCCATTCATAAGGGAAATGTGACTGGACAATTTTACTGTCCTTTTAAATTACTACTGCTCGGAGCAGAGCCCTCTGTAAATGCACCCGCCGCATTCCTTCCCAGCGGCTGCAGAAGGAGACAATTCAAAGTATTGTTCAAAAAATTTGTTCACCGTTCAGTGCTTAGCAGGAACCCTGACTGCATAGTGCATTGTTCTCTGACTCCCATAAACAGCCAAACGATCCGTCATTCAGGTCATGATTCAGCCCTGGCCTGAGGTTAACATTCACTCTGTTAACACATTCACTTACTGAGGGACGGTGCGTTCACGGTCCATCTTCGACCATGCATAAAGACGAGCAAGAACTATTAGCGAACGGTATACCTACATTCCAAGTTCGCTAGCTATGTCATGGCAAGGTCGCTAAACACACATTACAAAGGTCTGCACATACCGATTCGGCAGCAAGCTTGACTGGGAAATGTTAATTGATATTGGAAAGATACCCATGGCTAAAATGACGAGCTTAGAAATAAAGGTCGCACTTTGCATAAACACATTTATTTGAACAAGCGTCTCCGCACAAACGCGTTTCGGCGTAGTGCCTTCTTCAGTGTGCTTATTTCTAATTTCATTATTGCCTATTTTGGTCCTGCACTCTTAAAGTCTGGGAGTGAAGCCCGTTTGTGCATTTATAAAATGACGAGCTACCAATATTATATTATTTTTTCATCTGTGTGCGACGTGCTTGTAGCTAGTCAATATAAGTAAGGTAATTGGCATGAATTTACAATGTAGCCTGCTGCCAGTAATCAAGCTACCGGACTGTTAAGTCACAATATGAATGTCAATTCCAGTTACCAATTTAACTTTATAGTCAATGACAATGCAATATTTTATATCTGATAGGAAGTGTTGTGCAATAACGTCTGATGCTTCTCGTGGAGATATCCAATTACTTGTGGATAATTTGACGCCAGCGAAATGATCAATTTGCAATATCAGTATCTCCATAGCTACCTAGTTCCCGTGATTATTTTAAAACTGTGCCAATTGCGCATTTAAACGGAAGAGACTGCAAAGTGGCAGAAAAGATCGGGATCCATCAGACAGTTAAATAGACATTTCCTAGAGCTAATTCTAATTCTAGCTGGCTATATTCACTCGCTCAAGCAAGATCCGCCGTCTTTGATGGCTTTCGCTTGCTTCAAGGCTCTACTCTGACGATTGCATCATCGTCTTCCGAACTTTCTGATGTTGAGACATTCGCGGCACTGGTTTCATTTTGGAATGGGAACTAGTCCCAGGAGATGGACGAAACAGCCATCGGCTGTTTGCGCGCTAACTGGCACTGAGCCTAATGTGCTATGCCTTTACAGGTACTTGCAACAGCGGCGGCTATACGGGCCTATCTTCAGATAATCAATAAAACTAGGTTGATCGGTACAGTCTGAAGCCATCCGTGTTGTTGCTGATACTGGTACTGGTGACCTATCTGTAACGCACCGGCAGCAACTTTTTGCGTACCGGCGGATTTTTTCAGCGTACCAGCATGCGACTTTTGCATTCGTTAGCGTACCGGCCCGGTACGCTAAAATGGCCTGGCTAGAACTATGCTGATGGTGTCAATATGTAAGAGAGTGCCTATTGCTTGAAGAAAGACTTTTAGTAGCCCCAAAAGTGACACAAAAGCTGTATCTGAAACTGTAAAAATACACTTCCATTTGGAAAGCAAAGTTAGGACAAACAAGACTAAAGCATTGTTTGTGCTTGAAACCTCCATGGGGTCACTTGCCGTTTCTTCAAGCCAGTCTCTCTCTTCATCAGTGACGACCTCTGGATCCTCAGTTATAGACAGTGGCGTCACCAGACTATTTATCCTGGGGGGGCACAGTGGGGGCACAACAGTTTGATAAGGGGGCACCACTAGGTAGTGGCGGATGCAGGACATGGATATTGCAGGGGTCACAGACAGGACACTGTCAATACCATGCCTCACCCTAACCAGGATATCTAGTCAGGTTATTTGACAAAAAAGTATGCATTTTAACTTCATATTGGACCATATATCCCATAAAACATTGATATTATTAGTTTTTGAGTATATATAATACCAATTAGCCTACAACAAAATAATTGCTGTGTATATCTAACATGCAAATCCAATATGCATTTGTGATTTTAGCATATGTTTACAGATCACCGAGCCCCCCCCTCCCAAAGTCCCTAGACCAGGTTTAGTAAAAGATGCCACCCTCAACAACTTGCAAAACGTTAATACAATACAGTTATGGTCTTTTTATCAAAATGTTTCAAAACGATGAGGCTTTAATGCTTCCAAAACACTCCAAGTGTTGTGAAAGTAGAAAGTGTTGTATCGTGAAACACCAAAATACACATAATCCAAGTCACGATTAAAGCTGGAGTATGCAATCTTGGAACAGCAAGCAAGATTTGAATGTAGCCTCACCTCTAAACCCACCCCCTCCCCTCAAGTCTCTGACCAAAGCCACACCCCCTGATTCACATGCACGAGCGAGAGTCTCGCATCCCGTTACCTGGATGCAGTGCCGTATGGCTGAATCGTCAGCGGAGCTGTGTGAACGCTCGGTGCAAACACAGTGAAATAATAAAAATAACATTTTACCATCAACAAGTATCCTATGAATGTGGCCTCAGGTCAAAGACCAAACCAATATGACTACCTGGGCATATTAGAAATAGAGTTACAGTATATTATGTATAAAACACAGCTAGCCATTTAGCTAGCCATAGCACTGGAAACAAGCGAACATCAGCCACGAGCACAACGTTTGTAACATGAGATATTCTCAACGGAGTGTTACTGTAACCACTGTCTTACATATGAAGCTATATGGCATTTCAGATACATCTGTGGTATACGATGTATCTACCAGCCACCCACTTGCGTTAGCAACCAACTACCGACGAAGTTATTATTGAGCCGAGCTTGCAACGCCTATCGGCTGCAAGTGTAGCCTGCTTTTTCCATATGGCTTCTGCAGCTGATGTGACAGCATTCTCTGGTGACAGTCAGCGACAACAGCATCCGCCGAGGAAAAAGCACATAACTGTTTATTTTTAACAATATTAAAATGGTGAGAAAGGTGAACAAATAATTTCTCGTGCTGAAATGTTAAGTAGACAAGAACGCAACTGTCTCAAACTGCAGATTCAGCTTACCGTGTCCTCATGTTCTTGGAAATTTATACTCCCGTTCTCAACTTCTCAAGTTTGAACTCACAAATAAGGTAGTCCGTGAGAAATAGCAGTGCTTATGATGGCTAGCGTTTGTCCAGCTGTAAAGAAACACCCACAACTAGGCTACACAGCTGATTGAATTGCGTGTGCACGAGAAATGATTGTCATCGTCAGTCACTCCTCCTGGCTCTGATTGGTTGTTTTGTCCCGGTCGGTCGTGGTGAAATCTTACAGAAGGAATTAGAAGCACTAGATAGAGCCAGATGACTCTGATGTGAAGAATAGGGAAAGTGCAATTGATTTAACACTTACATCAAATATAATTGCTGGTATCACAACCTGGAAAGTGTTTAGTAAATCACCAGTGGGTAGTGATCACTATCTTATTAGCGTTAAGACTGGCATTGAAGTGGAACAGGAAGAAAACATAAAGATAGCCAGGTGGAAATTAGACAAAGCTGACTGGGAGGCATTTCAAGTAATAAGTAATGATAAATGTGTGGATTTACTGGAAGAAGACATAGTGAACGAAGATGAATTTAATAATAAAGTAGAGGCAGGTATTATACAGTCAGCAGAGAAAACGATACCGAAGAGTAAAGGAAACAGGATGAGAAAGAATGTACCATGGTGGGATGAAACTGCACGAAAGCGGTAAAGAATAGAAATAAAGCATTTAGGCAATTAAAAAAGCATCATTCACTAGAAACATTAATTCAGTATAATAAATCGCAGGCTGTGGTGCGGAGAACAATAAGAACAGTTAAACGGGAGCACTGGAGACAATACTGCAATAAAATAGGAAGAGAGACCCAGGTGTCTGAAGTATGGGCAATGATCAGGAAAATTAATGGCATTAGGTGAAATAACTTAATACCAGTACTGTTAAGTAACGATAAAACGGCAGTTAGCAATATAGAAAAGGCAGAGCTATTGGCAGAAACATTCGTCAAAGTTCATAGTTCAGAGAACTTGTCAATGGCTGCTAAACAAAGTAGGGCTAACATTATTTCTGTATTCTGTTCAAGAAACGTTAAGAAAACTATCACAACTAATAGTTTAGATTTACCGTTCACTTTGTATGAGCTTAGGAGGGCCAGTTTAAACACACGACAATCGGCGCCAGGAAAGGACGGCATATGTTATGGTATGTTGGCTCACATGGAAGACATCGCATTACTGGTTATACTAAAATTATTTAACAGAGTTTGGGAAACGGAAAATTCTGAGTGCATGGAAACAGTCAATAATTATACCAATATTAAAACCTGGAAAAGATCCATCGGAACCTTTAAGTTATAGACCAATAGCGCTTACATCACAACTAGGGAAAACAATGGAGAGAATGGTAACGGATAGGCTAACATACTATCTTGAAAGAAGGGAATTGTTCTCTCCATATCAAAGTAGGTTTCGTCAAGGAAGAAATACTATGGACTCAATATTACGACTAGAATCAGAAATTAGGAAAGCACAAACCAATAAAGAAGTAGTGGTAGCAGTATATTTTGACATAGAAAAAGCTTATGATATGTTATGGAAAGAAGGACTGCTCATCAAATTAAATGCATTGGGGATGGGTGGCAAGGTGTATAATTGGGTTCAGGATTTCCTAATAGGCAGAACAATAGAACTAAGAGTTGGCAAAGAATATTCAAAGCAATATCAAGTTGAGAACGGCACCCTGCAAGGCAGTGTTTGTAGCCCAGTCTTATTCAATATAATGATTAATGATATATTTGAACATGTAGAGGAGGGAATTGGGAAATCATTGTATGCAGATGGTGGGACAGTGTGGACAAGGGGACGGAACTTAGAATATTGTCAGAGGAAATTACAAACAGCTATAAAATCAGTAGAACAATGGTCAAATGGGGGTTCAAATTATCAGTGGCAAAAACACAGGTCATATGTTTTTCTGGACGACATAAGGAAATATCCTTAAAACTATATGGACAAACACTTAAACAGGTTAGTGAAGTGAGATTCCTTGGTCTAGTGTTTGATGAAAAACTAACTTGGAAACAACACATTGATATAATAAAAGAGAAATGTAAAAAGGTCAACAAATATTACATACAGAATGCACACACAAGATATGACTGTCTGCTTTGTATAGGTTCCAGCTCATGTAGGGGTAGAGGGAAATGAAGGTGTGGACAAATTGGCCAAACAGTCACTCAAATTGCAAACAATAGACCTGGAAATTCCTTTGTCTAAAAATGAGAGTAAAAAGATAATTAGAGAACAAATGGAGAAAATATGGCAGGAATACTGGGATATACAGGACACAGGAAGACATCTTTCTAACATCCAGAGACAGGTTAGGAAGGGTAGAAATATTGTCAGGAATCAGAGGGAGGAGGCAGTCATCACTCGACTTAGAATAGGACATACAGGGCTCAATTCATCTCTTCAAAAAATAGGGAAACACGCAACTGGGAAATGTTTAAAGTGTGAGGAGGTAGAATCTGTCCAACACGTGCTGATAGAATGTAGGGATTATGAGGAAGAAAGGAAGACATTGATATCAGCATTAGAAAAAGCAAAACTGAGTGTCAGTCTGAGGAGTATCCTAGGAGATTCAGGACAGCTAGTGAACAGAGAATTAGTTGATTATTTAAAGAAGACCAGACTAATGGAAAGAATATAGTAAAGTATCGTAAGTTTTGTGTTGGTTTTTAAAATTTTTTTTAGGTATTTAATTTAATGTTATTTAGATGCGGCAAATCTCCTGATCCACACTCCAGGCCAGTAGGTGGCGGTAATGCACCAAATGGTTGCCAATTGACAATCAAATTCAAAAGAAGAAGAAGATGACTGATTTTCTCAAAGATCATCTGACTTACATCCCACTGTCAGGTCATAGTAACAGTTTTAACAAATATGACAAAAAGTGATTTTTTGAAAAATTGCATACAAAAAATGGCGATGACGCAGGACACCGGAATAGTGAAGCAGAACCATAAAAAGTGCTATATAAAGCATGAGTCAAACTCACATTTGTAAATTCCATGGCCGTAAAGCAGCAGTCAATTCGTAACCCTCGTTAACTTCACAGTTGGCTGGGTGCTTGCGTATATATGAGCTGTCAGTCATCAAACAATACTTACCGCTAGGTCGCTCGCGAGATAATGGGCTTCTGGCCGTCAACGTAATTATGGTATTTTTCTTTTTTGTTGCGGACCGGACCGGCGCACCACCGGGAAAACTCCCGGTATTCCCGATGGCCAGTCCGCCCCTGCGTGAACGCACTCCACTGCGCTTGCATTAAACAAAACAAACAACAACTTTCAAAGGGGAATAACGGGAGGACGAGTCCCGTTGAATATTTAGCCTTTTGTTTATTTTTAAGGCATTACAAAATCTGTCCGTGGGAGGGCACGTGTCCCCCGGCCCCCCCTTGGCGATGCCAGTGGTTATAGGCTGTATAGAAGTAGACATAATACAGATTTTAAACTGAATGAAGGGTATACGGTGTAAATGTAATGTACACAGTAAAAACTGATGTGTACAAAACTTTATCATGCCAAGATGCAAAGTAAATGTGAATTATCTGCTCATCTGAGGAATCCGGGTCTGAAGGCAAACTGCTCACCTGAATAACAGTATTGAGGCAAATTAAAAGCTTGTTTAAAAGTGAAGTTTGTTTTGTAACACACTGAGGTCCTCTCATTACTGTTGTTTTGTGGCCCCAAGTTGTTTTGATTGGACCAGAGAAATTTTATTACGGGGAGAACGTTCACTCTCAGAATACATCCGGGTGGTACTGCAACGGGAGGGCGTGTGTGAGTAAGTGAAGAATGAATGGGGTTCTATGGAGCTGCACCCAAAAATGCTGCATTTCTTTAGATATAATTTTTCTCCTATAATTGCATTCATGCATGCGATGCAGGAGAAATTGACTTCACAATCAGTCCACAAATAAAATTTTTATGGATTTTTTATATTTGTAAAATCCTTTCCAAAGTGTCTATGTCACGTGACACAGCAACTCATTCACTATGGTCATTCACCAGAATAGAGTAGCAGAATGCTAGTGAGTCAGGGGTAAAAACTGCTCACAGACAGAAACGTAATGGATTATGGATCAAAAGTGAAATTTACGAATACCTATGTCCAGGTTGCTAATAATATAGTGCAATCTGTGATATTTTGTCTATAAATATGTGAAAACTATGCATTTAGCCATGAAGCTCCATAGGCCCCCATTGTTTTTCCACTTACTCGCGACCGCCCCTAGCGGAACTGCAATCTGAATTGCAGGTTGAATGGAGTTAATAGGGAGTGAACCGGCTCTCCGTAAACGGGCCCTGATTGGACCGACACTTGAAATGTTTTTCACCTCTTCTTCCTCCATGCTGCCTTCACGGTCACTACTCTGGCCTCCAGGCATACTTGTGTCCCCCTATAGAAGAGTTTTGTACATTAGCATTAAGGAATTTGTGCACAGCAAATATTCCTGTAACATTTCATATAGAATGCAGATTGGCTCACCCATTCATCCTCAATCTGTTGCTCATCTTGTTCTGTTTGCAAGTCTCTACTGGCCTATTAATGAGAAACTGTTTAACGCAACGTATTCACAGGTATAATATTGATTTACATGCCGATATTGTGCCTTTGTCTGCTGACTCACCTGAGAAATATTACCACTTGTCTGGGTGCGGACTGTTTGCCTTGTGCTAAACTGCTCATGCGAGAAAATGTAATTGATGAGGTCAGGCATACTTTGTCAATAAAAAAAAATTCAAGAATTTGTATTGTTTTTGTATTGCTTTTTATAGTTGTACTTGTTAGGGGTTCAAGCCCGTAGGGCTGAAACCCTATTGTTTTTGTGCTGGTTTATTTTTATTAGTAAGAATAATAATAATAATAATAATAAAAATAAACCAACACAAAAACAATAGGGTTTCAGCCCTACGGGCTTGAACCCCTAATAAACCAGCACAAAAATAATAGGGTTTCAGCCCTACGGGCTTTAACCCCTAATAATAATAATAATAATAATAATAATAATATTATTATTATTATTATTCTTCAGAAATGTTTTCGCAAATTCCCGTGAGATGGTAAATGGTAGAGACCTGAAATTTTGCACATTGGTTGGAAGTTGTGTGTAAATGCTGACCAAGGCATTTTTAACTCAGTAGGCCTGATGGTGGCGCTATAATTCAAGAAAAACAGGTTTTCACTTTAAAGGTCATAACTCCTAGGCTGTAAGTCCGATTCACACGAAACTTGGTGCAGACATTCTTTGGTCCATTCTCTACAACTTTCCCCAAGGACCTCTAAGATCCGCCATATTTGATTTTCTGAAATTTTGAATTCTTTGAAAAACACATTTTTGACATCTCCTCCTAGGCCGTAAGTCCGATTCCTTCAAAATTTGCTGTGGATGATCAGTGGACCAAGATTATCAAAGATTGCATAAAGCTTGTTGAAATCTCATTTCATTTCTAAGATATTGACCAATGAACTTCAGCAGGGGCGTGGCTTAGCACAAAAATGGACAAAATTCAACAACCATTGGGCCAATCAGCACAGAACTTGCAGAATATGTCCATATAAGTACCAGGAACATACCTTGACAGTTTCATGCAAATCGGCCCATAGGGGACGCTATAACACAAATCAGACTATAAATCAGCAATTGTTTGTCCTATAGCCATAAAACTCACAGGATATATTCATATAAGTACTTGAAACATACTCTGAAAATTTCATTCAAATTGACTGATAGGGGGCGCTATAAATGCAAAACAAAGCAGTGTGGTATAACACAAATCAGACTATAAATCAGCAATTGTTTGTCCTATAGCCATACAACTCTCAGGATATATTCATATAAGTACCTGAAACATACCCAGAAAATTTAATTCAAATTGACTGATAGGGGGCGCTATAAATGCAAAACAAAGCAGCGTGGTATAGCACAAACCAGACTATAAATCAGCGGTTGTTTGTCCGATAGCCATAAAACGCACAGGCTATATTCATAAAAGTACTTGAAACATACTCTGAAAATTTCATTCAAATTGTCCAATTGGGGGCGCTAGAAATGCAAAACAAAGCAACGTGGTATAACACAAATCAGACTATAAATCATAAATAGTTTTTCCAATCATTACAAAACTCACAGGATATGTCCAACTAAGAACCTGAAATATAGCCTGAAAGTTTCAATCAAATTGACCAGTAGGGGGTGCCATAAATGCAAAAAATAGCCTAACATAACACAAATCAGACTATGCATCATTAGTTGTTAGTCAAATCATTACACTGGCAAAATAGGTCCACATAAAAACCTGCAACACACTCTTAAAGTGGTTTTTGTCCCCCGCCGCCACGATAGCGAGCGGAGCAGGGGACATTGTATTCAGCTCTGCCCGGCCGTCCGTCATGTCCCGTTTGTTCTGAATGCGATATCTCAAGAACGGTTTGACCGATTCCATTCATCTTTGGTGTTAAGGTATATTTGTGTGATACGCCGACCCCAGTAGATTTCCGTGACCTTGGCATTATTCTCAAGGTCATTACGATCATTTGACCACTTACAAATTCCTTGTCAACATGATATCTCAAGAACGGTTCGACCGATTCCATTCATCTTTGATGTCAAGGTGTATTAGGGGCGGGGGACATAGTATTCAGCTCCGTCCGCCCGTCCGTCTGTCCGTCCTGTCCCGTTTGTTGTAAACGTGATATCTCAAGAACGGATCGACCGATTCCATTCATATTTGATGTCAAGGTGTATTAGGGGCGGGGGACATAGTATTCAGCTCCGTCCGCCCATCCGTCTGTCCATCCTGTCCCGTTTTTGTAAACATGATATCTCAAGAACGGTTCGACCGATTCCATTCATCTTTGGTGTCAAGGTGTATTAGGGGTGGGGGACATAGTATTCAGCTCCGTCCGCCCGTCTGTCTGTCCGTCATATCCCGTTTGTTGTGAATGCGATATCTCAAGAACGGTTCGACCGATTCCATTCATCTTTGATGTCAAGGTGTATTAGGGGCGGGGGACATAGTATTCAGCTCCGTCCGCCCGTCCGTCTATCCGTCCTGTCCCGTTTGTTGTAAACGTGATATCTCAAGAACGGATCGACCGATTCCATTCATATTTGATGTCAAGGTGTATTAGGGGCGGGGGACATAGTATTCAGCTCCGTTCGCCCGTCCGTCTGTCCATCCTGTCCCGTTTTTGTAAACATGATATCTCAAGAACGGTTCGACCGATTCCATTCATCTTTGGTGTCAAGGTGTATTAGGGGAGGGGGACATAGTATTCAGCTCCATCCGTGTGTCCATCTGTCCGTCATGTCCCGTTTGTTGTGAACGTGATATCTCAAGAACGGTTTGACCGATTCCATTTGTCTTTGGTTTCAAGGTGTATTAGGGGTGGGGGTCCGCCCGTCTGTCTGTCCATCATGTCCCGTTTGTTGTGAACACGATATCTCAAGAAAGGTTTGACCGATTCCATTCATCTTTGGTGTCAAGGTGTATTAGGGGGATGCTCACAACTCACTCGATTTACGTGACCTTGCCATTATTCTCAAGGTCATTACGACCATTTGACCACTTACAAATACCTTGTCAACATGATATCTCAAGAACAGTTTGACCGGTTCCATTCATCTTTGGTGTCAAGGTGTATTAGGGCGGAGGATATAGAATTCAGCTCCATCCATCCGGCTGTCCGTCCGTCCCATCCCGTTTGTTGTGAACGCGATATCTCAAGAACGGTTTGACCGATTCCATTCATCCTTGGGGTCAAGGAGTATTTAGGCCGGGGGACATAGTATTCAGCTCCATCAGTCCATCCGTCCGGCCGTCCGTCCGTCCGTCACGTCCCATTTGTTGTGAACGCGAAATCTCGAGAACGCTTTGACCAATTTAATTCATCTTTGGCTTCAATATGTAATTTTGTGATACGCCGACCCCAGTCGATTTCCGTCACCTGGCGGGGGACATGGCCACGTTTAGTGGCAACACTTGTTAATTAAGCTGTTAGAGCTTTCAACTACTAATGGTCTTTCGTGGCTTGAACCCCGGAATTGCCGCTTGCGGCTATATTTATTATTATTATTATTATTATAATTATTTATTTTCTTCTTCAGAAATGTTTTCGCAAATTCCCGTGAGATGGTAAATGGTAGAGACCTGAAATTTAGCACATTGGTTGGAAGTTGTGTGTAAATGTTGACCAATGCATTTTTAACTCAATCGGCCAGATGGTGGCGCTATAATTTAAGAAAAACAGGTTTTCACTTTAAAGGTCATAACTCCTAGGCTGTGAGTCCGATTCACACAAAACTTGGTATAGACATTCATTGGTCCATTCTCTACAACTTTCCCATAAGGACCTCTAAGATGCACCATATTTGATTTTCCGAAATTTTGAATTCTTTGAAAAACACATTTTTGACATCTCCTCCTAGGCCGTAGGTCCGATTCCTTCGAAATTTGCTGTGGATGATCAGTGGACCAAGCTTATCAAACACTGCATAAAGCTTGTTGAAATCTCATTTCACTTCCAAGATATTGACCAATGAACTTCAGCGGGGGCGTGGCTTAGCACATATATGGACAAAATTCAACAACCATCAGGTCAATCATCACAGAACTTGCAGGATATGTCCATATAAGTACCAGGAACATACCTTGACAGTTTCATGAAAATCGGCCCATAGGGGGCGCTATAACACAAATCAGACTATAAATCAGCAATTGTTTGTCCTATAGCCATAAAACTCACAGGATATATTCATATAAGTACCTGAAACATACCCAGAGAATTTAATTCAAATTGACTGATAGGGGGCGCTATAAATGCAAAACAAAGCAGCGTGGTATAGCACAAATCAGACTATAAATCAGCAGTTGTTTGTCCTATAGCCATAAAACTCACAGGATATATTCATATAAGTATTTGAAACATACTCTGAAAATTTCATTCAAAGTGTCCGTTAGGGGGCGCTACAAATACTAAAACAAAGCAACGTGGTGTAACACAAATCAGACTATAAATCATAAATAGTTTTTCCAATCATTACAAAACTCACAGGATGTCCACATAAGAACCTGAAACATAGCCTGAAAGTTTCAATCAAATCGGCCAGTAGGGGGTGTCATAAATGCACAAAATAGCCTAACATAACACAAATCAGACTATGCATCATAAGTTGTTAGTCCAATCATTACACTGGCAAAATAGGTCCACATAAATACCTGCAACACACTCGTAAAGTGGTTTCTGTCCCCCGCCATCACGATAGCGAGCGGAGCGGGGGACATTGTATTCAGCTCCGTCCGGCCGTCCATCATGTCCCGTTTGTTCTGAACGTGATATCTCAAGAACAGTTTGACTGATTCCATTCATCTTTGGTGTTAAGGTATATTGGTGTGATACGCCGATCCCAGTAGATTTCCGTGACCTGGGCATTATTCTCAAGGTCATTAGGATCATTTGACCACTTACAAATTCCTTGTCAACATGATATCTCAAGAACGGTTCGACCGATTCCATTCATCTTTGGAGTCAAGGTGTATTAGGGGCAGGGGACATAGTATTCAGCTCCATCCGTCCGCCTGGCCGTCCGTCCGTCCATCCCGTCCCGTTTGTTGTGAACATGATATCTCAAGAAGGGTTCGACCGATTCCATTCATTTTTGGTGTCAAGGTGTATTAGGGGCGGGGGACATAGTATTCAGCTCAGTCCGTACGTCCGTCCGTCCGTCATGTCCCTTTTGTTGTGAATGTGATATCTCAAGAAGGGTTTGACCGATTCCATTCGTCTTTCATGTCAAGGTGTACAAGGGGCTGGGGACATAGTATTCAGCTCTGTCCGCCCATCAGTCTGTCCATCATGTCCCATTTGTTGTGAACGCGATATCTCAAGAAAGGTTTGACCGATTCCATTCATCTTTGGTGTCAAGGTGTATTAGGGGTGGGGGACATAGTATTCAGCTCAATCCGTCAGCCCGGCAGTCCGCCCGTCCGTCCCGTTTGTTGTGAACGTGATACCCCAAGAACGGTTTGACCGATTCCATTCCTCTTTGATGTCAAGGTGTATTAGAGGCGGGGGACAAAGTATTCAGCTCCGTCCGTCCGTCCGTCCTGTCCCGCTTGTTGTGAACGCGATATCTCAAGAACGGTTTGACTGATTCCATTCATCTTTGGTGTTAAGGTATATTAATGTGATACGCCAACCCCAGTAGACTTCCGTGACCTTGGCACTATTCTCAAGGTCATTACGATCATTTGACCACTTACAAATACCTTGTCAACATGATATCTCAAGAACGGTTTGACCAATTCCATTCATCTTAGGTGTCAAGGTGTTTTAGGGGAGTGTTCACAGCCCACTCGATTGACTTGACCTTGCCATTATTCTCAAGGTCATTACGACCATTTGACCACTTACAAATACCTTGTCAACATGATATCTCAAGAACGGTTTGACCGATTCCATTCATCTTTGGTGTCAAGGTGTATTAGGGGCGGGGGATATAGAATTCAGCTCCATCCATACGGCCGTCCGTCCGTCCCATCCCGTTTGTTGGGAACGCAATATCTCAAGAACGGTTTGACCGATTCCATTCATCTTTGGTGTCAAGTTGTATTAGGGCCGGGTGACATAGTTTTCAGCTCCATCAGTCTGTCCGTCCGGCCGTCCGTCCGTCACGTCCCGTTTGTTGTGAACGTGAAATCTCGAGAACGCTTTGACCGATTTTATTCATCTTTGGCTTCAATGTATAATTTTTAGATACGCCGACCCCAGTCGATTTCCGTCACCTGGCGGGGGCCATGGCCACGCTTAGTGGCAACACTTGTTAATTAAGCTGTTAAAGCTTTCAACTACTAATGGTCTTTCTTGGCTTGAACCCGGAATTGCCGCTTAAGCTATATTTATTATTATTTCTTTTCTTCTTCAGAAATGTTTTCGCAAATTCCCGTGAGATGGTAAATGGTAGAGACCTGAAATTTTGCACATTGGTTGGAAGTTGTGTGTAAATGCTGACCAAGGCATTTTTAACTCAATCGGCCTGATGTTGGCGCTATAATTCAAGAAAAACAGGTTTTTACTTTAAAAGTCATAACTCCTACGCTGTGAGTCCGATTCACACGAAACATGGTAGAGACATTCCTTGCACCAATCTCTACAACTTTCCCTAAGTACCTTTGAGATCTGCCATATTTGATTTTCCGAAATTTTGAATTCTTTGAAAAACACATTTTTGACATCTCCTCCTAGGCCGTAGGTCCGATTCCTTCAAAATTTGCTGTGGATCATCAGTAGACCAAGCTTATCAAAGACTGCATAAAGCTTGTTGAAATCTCACTTTGTTTCCAAGATATTGAGCAATGAACTTCAGCAGGGGCGTGGCTTAGCACATAAATGGACAAAATTCAACAACCATTGGGCCAATCATCACAGATCTTGCAGAATATGTCCATATAAGTACCAGGAACATATCTTGACAGTAAAATGCAAATTGGCCCATAGGGGGCGCTATAACAGAAATCAGACTATAAATCAGCAATCGTTTGTCCTATAGCCATAAAACTCACAGGATATATTCATATAAGTACCTGAAACATACCCAGAAAATTTCATTTTAAATTGACTGATAGGGGCCGCTATTAATGCAAAACAAAACAGCGTGGTATAACACAAATCAGACTATAAATCAGCAATTGTTTGTCCTATAGCCATAAAACTCACAGGATATATTCATATCAGTACCTGAAACATACCCTGAAAATTTCATTCAAATTGACTGATAGGGGGCGCTATAAATGCAAAACAAAGCAGCATGGTATAGCACAAATCAGACTATAAATCAGCAGTTGTTTGTCCTATAGCCATAAAACTCACAGGATATATTCACATAAGTACTTGAAACATACTCTGAAAATTTCATTCAAATTGTCCGATAGGGGGCGCTATAAATGCAAAACAAAGCAACGTGGTATAACACAAATCAGACTATATATCATAAATAGTTTTTCCAATCATTACAAAACTCACAGGATATGTCCACATAAGAACTTGAAACATAGCCTGAAAGTTTCAATCAAATCGACCAGTAGGGGGTGCCATAAATGCACAAAATAGCCTAACATAACACAAATCAGACTATGCATCGTAAGTTGTTAGTCCAATCATTACACTGGCAAAATAGGTCCACATAAAAACCTGCAACACACTTTTAAAGTGGTTTTTGTCCCCTGCCGCCACGATAGCAAGCGAAGCGAGGGACATAGTATTCAGCTTCCTCTGGCCGTCCATCATGTCCCGTTTGTTCTGAACGCGATATCTCAAGAACGGTTTGACCGATTCCATTTATCTTTGGTGTAAAGGTATATTGGTGTGATACGCCGACCCCAGTAGATTTCCATAACCTTGGCATTATTCTCAAGGTCATTACGATCATTTGACCACTCACAAATTCCTTGTCAACATGATATCTCAAGAACAGTTCGACCGATTCCATTCATCTTTGGTGTCAAGGTGTATTGGGGCGGGGGACATAATATTCAGCTCCATCCGTCTGCCCAGCCGTCCGTCCGTCCCGTTTGTTGTGAATGTGATATCTCAAGAACGGTTTGACTGATTCTATTCGTCTTTGGTGTCAAGGTGTATTTGAGGCGGGGGACATAGTATTCGGCTCCGTCCGTCCGTCCGTCCATCCGTCCGTCCGTCCGTCATGTCCCGTTTGTTGTGAATGCAATATATCAAGAACGGTTTGACCGATTCCATTCATCTTTGGTGTCAAGGTGTACTTGGGGAGTGCTCACAGCCCACTCGATTTATGTGACCCAGCCATTATTCTCAAGGTCATTACGACCATGTGACCACTTACACATTCCTTGTCAACATGATATCCCAAGAACGGTTCGACCGATTCCATTCATCTTTGGTGTCAAGGTGTGTTAGGGGCGGGGGACATAGTATTCAGCTCCGTCCGTCCATCCATCCGTTCGTCATGTCCCGTTTGTTGTGACCGTGATATCTCAAGAACGGTTTGACCGATTCCATTCGTCTTTGGTGTTAAGGTGTATTAGGGGCGGGGGACATAGTATTCAGCTCCGTCCGCCCGTCCGTCATGTCCCTTTTGTTGTGATCGCGATGTCTCAAGAACGGTTTGACCGATTCCATTCATCTTTGGTGTCAAGGTGTATTAGGGGGGTGCTCACAGCCCACTCGATTAACCTGACCTTGCCATTATTCTCAAGGTCATTACGTCCATATTACCACTTACAAATACCTTGTCAACATGATATCTCAAGAACGGTTTGACCAATTCCATTCATCTTTGGTGTCAAGGTGTATTAGGGGCGGGGGATATAGAATTCAGCTCCATCCGTCCGGCCGTCCGTCCGTCCCATCCCGTTTGTTGTGAATGCGATATCTCAAGAACGGTTTGACCGATTCCGTTCACCTTTGGGGTCATGGTGTATTAGGGCCGGGGGACATAGTATTCAGCTCCATCAGTCCATCCGTTCGGCCGTCTGTCCGTCACGTCCCGTTTGTTGTGAACGCGAAATCTTGAGAACGCTTTGACCGATTTTATTCATCTTTGGCTTCAATGTGTAATTTTGTGATACGCCGACCCCAGTCGATTTCCGTCACCTGGCGGGGGACATGGCCACGTTTAGTGGCCACACTTCTTAATCAAGCTGCTAAAGCTTTCAACTTCTAATGGTCTTTCTTGGCTTGAACCCCGGAATTGCCGCTTGAGGCTATATTATTTATTTTGTGTTTTTATTGTCACATACAGTAGCCCGTAGAAATACTGATACTAGGTGTAAGGGGGTGTGTGTGTTGGGGGGGGGTATTCTAGCTGTCAAAGGTGGGGAGCAAGGTGGAACTAACTACAGAACTAACATTGAAGTAGCTATAGAATGGATTTTTCAAAGACGCCCCCATATATCCCCATACATATGACATCGATCAATATTCTTTTTTGAGAGAATAAGCAGAAATGTTGAGAACTCACCCCTTCTGAAACAGCTCTGCGGTGCCTGTAGAAGGTGGATTTTGACACCAGATCATCACAGTGGTCGCAGCACTGATAGCCCCGTATTGACATTGGAGGGCGCAGTTTTGCGACTTTTCGTGAAACTTAATGCAATCAAAATACTGTATATAATAAATAAAATACAGTAAGCTTATTAGGCTACAAGTTGCACAGTCTTCTCGATCCACCGATCTGAGATCAGCCCTTCCTTGCTGCCACATCATCCCGCCAAAACCTGCTGTTCAATCGCATGGAATAGAACGTTGTGATTCATAACAATGATTGGCCCTCATCTGGCCCGTATATTTAAAATCAGAGGAGAGTTGTTGGCACTGGCAGCATTTCACAAGTCCGGCGTGAGAAGGTACAAAATTTCGGTGCTTCCATCGACTTGCCTTCACGGTATCATTCTTTTTGTTTTTACCATTGTGATTGTGTAACCTCTAGCGAAATGACATTTGCTGGTTGTCTTCATAATTCGCTAGCATTCGGTAGCACTAAAGGTACTTTCCCTTATGCGCTGTTAATTATCGAGTGTCTCATTTCAAAGATAGGGCACGGTTCTGTGTTTAAAAAAGATCTTTCTAGAATGGGTGTCCAAAATGCAATCTCAAGGTTAATGATATTGTTACTGTTGCTTGTCTCTGGTAATATTAATACTAATCCTGGCCCAGAGCCTCTTTTAGATAATTTATGTCATTTGTCAACTCCTTATGAGTTTAGTAACAGACATGGCCTGGGTTTTCTCCATATAAATGCAAGGAGCCTTGTACCTAAGCTTGATGTTTTTAAAACTTGGTTTTTTACCGCTAAACCTGATATTGTTTTAGTTTCCGAAACTTGGCTGAAACCATCAATCACTGATCAAGTAATACACATTGACGGTTACATAGTATTTAGAACTGACCGCAAAGGCAGAGCTGGAGGAGTTGCAATTTATATTTCTAACAAATTTCATGGGTCTGTTCTCAAATTTGTTTCGATACCAAAACAGTTTGAGTTCTTGGCTGTTCAGATCTTTGTAGCAAATGCCCCTCTAATGGTTGTTGGCTGCTATAGGCCACCATCTGCCATTAATGATTGTATCTCTAACTTAACTGATCTCGTCTAATTTAATTACATCCGAATTGATCTTGCTTGGTGACTTAAACTGGGATTGGATGAGAGACAAATCTGCAAGCTTTAAGCAGGTTTGTGACTCTTTGAACTTAACTCAGCTCATAAACATCCCTACTCGTATTAACGCTACTAAACCCGGCAGTAAAAGTCTTATTGATTTAATTCTTACTAATGAAGCCCATAGGTATGTGGCTATTGGTGTCTTTGCTAATGATATTAGCGATCATTGCTCCATTGCTTGTATTAGAAGCACCAAATTGCCCAAATCCAAGGGTCTAATTATACTTCGACGTAGCTTTAAACATTTTTGTGAACAAGCTTTCCTGCATGACTTGGCCTCTGTCAAGAGGCATTTAATTCTTTAATTCCTTCTGTGGATGATGCTGTTCATTTTTTTCAGCATCACTTCCTAAAAATCATTAATAAACATGCCCGTCTTAAAAAAATCAGGATTAAAAATAGGTCAAATCCTTGGTTTTCTAGGGACCTGGCTGATTCCATTCATGCTCGTAATAAGCAATGGGCTTTAGCCAGAAAGTCAGGTACAGCTAAAGACTGGACCCTTTTTCATTCCCTTAGGAATAAATGTACGTTCCTTATTAGAAAATCTAAAGCCAACTACTATCTCACCTTAACCTCTGACACTGGCAATGACCATTCTAAATTTTGGAAAATAGTCAAAACCTTACAAAATAAGAAAGTTGCTGGTCCTCCTCAAAAGCTGAAGGTTAGTGATTCTTGTATTTTGGATAATAAGGAGATGTCTAATGCTTTTAATACTCATTTTAACAAGGCTGGGCATTTATTTGATGAACAGGGTCTTAGTCATGATCCAAGGCAAAATATTAAGCTTCCAGGGCAATCAGGCACTTTGTCAACTCTTAATTTTTCTCCCTTTTTGGCCTCTGAAGTTTTGCATGCGCAATCAACTTTAGATCCTAAAAAGACCGTCGGGCCTGATGGCATTGATGCATACTTTTTAAAAATTGCAGCACCAATTGTGGCTCAGCCAGTTACAGATATTTTTAATCTTTCCATTTCCACTCAAACTTTACCTGTAGTTTGGAAACAAGCCTTTGTCTCTCCCATTTTGAAGGGTGGTGATCCTTCTGATTTAAACCATTTTCAAATCTTTCTGTCTTAGCTAAGATCTTGGAGTCTTTAATTTCTGACCAGATTAAATTATTTTTAGATTTGCATAATGTCTTAAATCCCATGCAATCTGGCTTTAGATCCAAGCACAGTATGGTTACGGCTAGCTTGAAAGTCCTAGATGATATTAAAGCAGCTGTTGATAATACATTATTTTGTGTTGCATTATTCGTGGATTTAACCAAGATATTTGATACAGTAGATCACCACATATTAATTAACATTCTTTCAAAGGTCAGTTTTGGCCATACTACTATTGGCTGGTTTCAGAGTTATCTATCCAACCGCTCTCAATGTGTTAAGCTTGGTGATACCGTTTCTGACCCTGTGATGATAGATAAGGGTGTTCCGCAAGGCTCCATTTTGGGACCATTGCTTTTTTTACTATACATAAATAATATTTGTGACCATTTTAAATATTCATTGCATCATATGCATGCCGACGACACCATTTTGTACTCTAGTGCTCCCTCTCTCGAGGCTGCTGTCTCACATCTTCAGTCTGATTTTATCTCTCTGCAGCATGCGCTCATTGATTCAAAACCTCTGTTGAATGGCAGCAAAACTAAAGCTATGCTGTTTGCACCACGTAAGTCTGTAGTTTCTTCCCCTTCTCTTATTACCCTAGATGGAACTCCAATTGAGTTTGTAGATAAATACAAATATCTAGGATTATGGCTGGATAAGAATTTAACTTTTAATTACCATATTGACATGTTGACAAAGAAACTCAAGTTTACACTGGGTTTCTTATATAGATTAAAATCTTGCATTTCCTCTTTTTCTCGCAAACGGCTAGTAAATAATATATTTTTGTCTCAACTTGATTATGGCGATACTGTTTACCGATTTGCGTGTCCCACTTTCCTGGCTAAACTCGATCCGCTCTATCATTCTGCACTGAGATACATTTCCAAGTCGCCCTATAGGACGCATCACTGTACACTGTACACTTTAGTCAGCTGGCCTTCACTAGCTATGCGCAGGCTGCACCACTGGTATGTTTTAATATACAAGGCTATTTTAGGCAAACTACCCCAGTACATTTGCTCTAAATTTGTTTTAATTCAGAACTCTTACAACCACAGATCCAACGCCTGGTTGCGATTCAAGGTTCCTCCTGTGCGATCTGACGCTGGTAAGAGGAGTCTGTTTTACTTTGGCCCTTGGTCATGGAATGACCTTCAAACTCATTTTAAAATTGCTGCTCCCATCTCCACACCAAGTTTCAGACAAAAGATTTCTGAAGCCTTTCCCATTAGCTGCTCTTGTCGTACTGTTTAGATATATTTTTCCACTGTTTTTATATTGAGCCATTTTTAGAACTTATGTTTTTTTTTTTTGATATTTAGTTTTGTCCTGTCAGATGGTAGTCTCTATTCTGTCCCTTGTCCTTGTATTATACTGTACTGTTTTGTCAATATTGTCTTGAACTGTGTTGTGTTTATGTAATGCTTGTTTGTGACTTGCTGCATACCGCCAGATCACCATTGAAAAAGACACTTTGGTCTCAACTGGTTTTATCTGGTTAAATAAAGGATTTGATTGATTTAGTTTTCATACTACTTTACTAATAGATCTTAATAACGGGAACTCCACGACGATCCCCGAGGGACATCGCGAATGCTTGGCGAGCAAGTTCGAGGTCGTTTCATGGTGAGGTGGAAAACCCAACATTGAGAGATGTTCTGAGGTAACTTGAAATAACATGAAAATAGAATTGTACTTTTTCCAGAAGTACATACAATATTTTGTTTTAATGTAGATCAAAATTAAAGCACGTGTGAAAATTGTATCGTTTAACTTTTCCATCCTTTAAAAAACACTGACTCATTAGCGAACTAGCTAAATTAGCATTAGCGCTTATCCATTACACTTGGAGGAAGGCTATGTTAGCTACAGGCAGCCTGTCCTGGCGGGCTTTTTCGCTCTGGGTTTTTCTGTCTAGCGAGCAGACGTTGGCTACATAGCTAGTTAGCTAGCCTGCCACCCGTTGATGTCTTGGGATAACAAGCTGGTTGGCAAATGATGTGGTTGATTGCACTGAAGCCAGGGTTCCCACAGTCATGGAAATCCTGGAAAAGTCATGGAATTTTAAAATGCCATTTTCCAGGCCTGGAGAAGTCATGAAATTTCTGAAATTTACTAAACTGAAGAAGTCTGAATTTATTATTAGGTAGGCAGGCAGGCTATTATTTTTCAATCGTATTCGCCAGCCGCGCCACTGCTCCTGCATGACTTCTGTCATTGCATAGCGCTGTAGAATCTTTGGTCAGAATTTAGTTCTCTACTGCCGCCTTGCTGTGTAGAAGGAAGGGAGGGACGGAGGGGCGATGCCGGATCGCTTGGGTAGCCCAGCAACAACACTTCAGAACAAATCTATTTTTAATTAGTGTGACTGTTCAGCATTCACACTATTGCTTTTCATGTCGGCCATTTTCTTTATACTTTTTAAGCTGGAAGCTTGCACACTCATGTTCTTCCTAATCTTTCTTTCTTTATTCTCTGTGTTTTGTGCTGACTCACTACTCCTACATACTTTAACCTAGAAACTTCATTCAAACTTTAAAAAATTCAGCTTGTTCTGAATTAGGTTGCTTTTATTTATCATCTTGATATCTTTCATACTTTTTGAGTTATTAATTTCTATTTCAGTATTTTTGTCCCATAGGAAACAATGAAACAGATTTTTTTTTAAAATTTAGCTATTTTCAGCTATTTTTTGCTCTGTCATACTTTTAGCTAGAAATGTCATTCAAACTGTAAAATGTTAAGCTATGCTAGGATAATTTATTTACCATTCAACTTTTTTGTATCTTCTATAATTTTCTAATTATAATTTTTAAAATTTTTTTTTTACAATTAATTCTGGGAACTTAGAGCCTCAACATTGTCGTTTTTAAGAGACAAGACAGATACAACTCGAAAAGAATAATTCTGCGTCAAACTCAGTGAAAGAATTTCCGGTATAGTAGTTGGTACACTGCAGGGTGAAGTTGCCTTCAGACGTCGACTTCCAGGCTGCTCAGCCTGCCAGGCTGCGTAAACACCGCCCCCAAGTACAACCAATCAGATCGCGAGCTAGAGTGCAACCAATCCGCTCATGAGCCAGCCAATTCAATTTGGAGGCCTTTACTCGGTAAGTGGGCTTAAGAACCTCAATATTGTTAAAAACGAATGCATTTAATCCTGAGTTAAAGAAACTGATTCGTGAGGTAGCGTTAGACATTTCAGATATTTTGATTATGTTAACCAATGCAAACAAGTGCTATTTTTTTGTCTTACAGTGAACTTACAGACCTAACCTTAGCTAAACAGGTCATACTTGTTAACTTAAACACTTCTACAATATAACTTCAAGTATTACTCTCTTTGAAACATAAAATTGGCCTACTTGAGAGATATTTTGTACAAAAAGCTATCTAGTTGAGCTTCTTAAAAACTTCAACTGCAAGTTGCTGTAACGTTAGCTGCCTTCAAGGCTGATTGTAGAGACTAGTGCCTTGCAGGCTGGTTAGAAGGCTAATGTTGATTTGATATCGTATAATCTTCAATAGTATTGCCTCAGATGCCTTCAAGGCTGATTGTAAAGCACTAGTGCCTTCAAGGCTGACCGTAGAGACTAGTGCCTTGCAGGCTGGTTAGAACGCTAATGTTGATTTCATATTGTATAATCTTTGATAATATTCAGTTAGATGCCTTCAAGGCTGATTGTAGAGACTAGCGCCTTCCAGGCTGACAGTAGAGACTAGTGCCTTGCAGGCTGGTTGGTAGGCTGATGATTTCATCATATATATACAGTGCTGTGAAAAAGTATTTGTCCCCTTCCTGATTTCTTATTTTTTTGCATATTCGTTACAGTTAAATGTTTGAGATCATCAAATTTTAATATTAGACAAAGATAACCCCAGTAAATACAAAATGCAGTTTTTAAATGATGATTTCATTTATTGAGGAAAAAAGCTATCCAAACCTACCTGGCCCTATGTGAAAAAGTAATTGGCCCCAAAACCTGATAACTGGTTGTGCCACCCTAGGCGACAACAACTGCAATCAAGCGTTTGCGATAACTGGCAATGACTCTTTCACATCGCTGTGGAGGAATTTGGCTCACAGTTCTTTGCAGAATTGTTTTAATTCAGCCACATTGGAGGGTTTTCGAGCATGAACGGCATGTTGAAGGTCATGCCGCAGCAGCTCAATTGGATTTAGGTCTGGACTTTGACTAGGCCTCTCCTAAGCCTTCATTTTATTTATTTTTTAAGCCATTCAGAGGTGGACTTGCTGGTGAGTTTCAGATCATTGTCCTGCTGCATAACCCATGTACGCTTGAGCTTGAGGTCACAAACTGATGGTTGGACATTCTCCTTCAGGATTTTCTGGTAGAGAGCAGAATTCATGGTTCCATGAATTACAGCAAGTCGTCCAGCAGCAAAGCAGCCCCAGACCATCACACTACCACTACCATGTTTGACTTTTGCAACAATGTTTTTTCTATGAAATGCTGTGTTAGTTTTATTCCAGATGTAACGGGATGCATATCCTCCTAATAGTTCAACTTTTGTCTCTTCAGTCCACAGAATATTTCCCAAAAGTCTTGTGAAAAATGTTTTTCGGCAAATGTGAGAGGAGTCTTTGTGTTCTTTTTGGTCAGCAGTGCTTTTCGACTTGGAACTCTCCCATGGATGCCATTTTTGCTCAGTCTCTTTCTTATTGTCGAATCATGAACACTGATTTTAACTGAGGCAAGTGAAGCCTGCAGTTCTTTAGAGTTGTTCTTGGTTCTTTTGTGACCCCCTGGATGAGCCATCGATGTGCTCTTGGAGTAATTTTGGTGGGCCGGCCACTCCAGGGAAGGTTCACCACCATTCCAAGTTTTCTCCATTTGTGGATAATAGCTCTCACTGTGGTTCGCTGGAGTCCCAAAGCTTTAGAAATGGCTTTGTAACCCTTTCTAGACTGCCAGATGTCAATGACTTCATTTCTCATCTGTTCTTGAATTTCTTCAGAAATCGCTGCATGATATGTTGCTTTTTGAGATCCTTTAAGCCTACTTCACTTTGTCAGACAGGATTGTTTAAGTGATTTCTTGATTCAACAGGTCTGGCTGTAATCAGGCTTGGGTGTGGCTAGTGAAATTGAACTAAAAAAATGTGGTTAATCACAGTTAATTCATGATTCAACAAGGCGGGCAATTACTTTTTTCACATAGGGCCAGGTAGGTTTGGATAGCTTTTTTCCCTTAATAAATGAAATCATCATTTAAAAATTGCATTTTGTATTTACTGGGGTTATCTTTGTCTAATATTAAAATTTGATGATCTGAATTATTTAAGTGCGACAAATATGAAAAAAAAAAAATGAAATCAGGAAGGGGGCATATACTTTTTCACAGCACTGTGTATATGAAGCGTGTATATATATGTGTGTGTGTGTGTGTGTGTGTGTGTGTGTGTGTGTGTGTGTACAATTCTGATGCCTTTAAGGCTGACAGTAAAGACTTTCTCAGCATTGCTGAGGGGGGGCCTCTACTGAGTTGGAGCCTTCCAAGACTAATTTAAAATCTTCTTTTTTTCAGCCCAAAGAATTATTACAGTTCGAAACCAACCACGTTACCTCAGAAAACTGACCGAGGTGTTGTTGCATATTGATGTTGTCTTTACTTTTTACACTCTTTAGGAGTTCAAACGATGTCTCGCTGCCATCGTGGAGCCCTATCTACCTGCCCCGCTAAAAAAGTAAAAAAAAAAAAAAAAAAAAAAAAAAAAAAAACCCCAGCACCCACCCAGGGCCCTGATGCTCCTGCAGCAGCACCCACCCTAACACCCACCCCGGGCCCTGATGCCTTGAAGGCATCTGACTGAACACTCTATGAAAGATCATACAATATGAAATCAACATTAGTCTTCTAACTAGCCTGCAAGGCACTAGTCTCTACTGTCAGCCTGGAATGCACTAGTCCCTACAATCAGCCTTGAAGGCATCTGACTGAATACTATGTAAGATCATACAATATGAAATCAACATTAGCCTTCTAACCAGCCTGCAAGGCACTAGTCTCTACAGTCAGCCTTGAAGGCACTAATCTCTACAATCAGCCTTGAAGGCATCTGACTAAATACTATGAAAGATCATACAATATGAAATCAACATTAGCCTTCTAACCAGCCTGCAAGGCACTAGTCTCTACTGTCAGCCTTGAAGGCACTAGTCTCTACAATCAGCCTTGAAGGCACTAATCCCTACAATCAGCCTTGAAGGCATCTGACTGAATACTATGAAAGATCATACAATATGAAATCAACATTAGCCTTCTAACCAGCCTGCAAGGCACTAGTCTCTACTGTCAGCCTTGAAGGCACTAGTCTCTACAATCAGCCTGCAAGGCACTAATCTCTACAATCAGCCTTGAAGGCACTAATCTCTACAATCAGCCTTGAAGGCATCTGACTGAATACTATGAGAGATCATACAATATGAAATCAACATTAGCCTTCTAATCAGCCTGCAAGGCACTAGTCTCTATGGTCAGCCTGGAAGGCACTAGTCTCTACAATCAGCCTTGAAGGCATCTGACTGAATACTATGAGAGATCATACAATATGAAATCAACATTAGCCTTCTAACCAGCCTGCAAGGCGCTAGTCTCTACTGTCAGCCTGGAAGGCACTAGTCTCTACAGTCAGCCTTGAAGGCATCTGACTGAATACTATGAAAGATTATACAATATGAAATCAACATTAGCCTTCTAACCAGCCTGCAAGGCACTAGTCTCTACTGTCAGCCTTGAAGGCACTAGTCTCTACAATCAGCCTTGAAGGCACTAATCTCTACAATCAGCCTTGAAGGCATCTGACTGAATACTATTAAAGATTATACAATATGAAATCAATATTAGCCTTCTAACCAGCCTGCAAGGCACTAATCTCTACAATCAGCCTTGAAGGCATCTGACTGAATACTATGAAAGATCATACAATATGAAATCAATATTAGCCTTCTAACCAGCCTGCAAGGCACTAGTCTCTACTGTCAGCCTGCAAGGCACTAGTCTCTACTGTCAGCCTTGAAGGCACTAATCTCTACAATCAGCCTTGAAGGCATCTGACTGAATACTATTAAAGATTATACAATATGAAATCAATATTTGCCTTCTAACCAGCCTGCAAGGCACTAGTCTCTACAATCAGCCTTGAAGGCACTAATCTCTACAATCAGCCTTGAAGGCATCTGACTGAATACTATTAAAGATTATACAATATGAAATCAATATTAGCCTTCTAACCAGCCTGCAAGGCACTAATCTCTACAATCAGCCTTGAAGGCATCTGACTGAATACTATGAGAGATCATACAATATGAAATCAACATTAGCCTTCTAATCAGCCTGCAAGGCACTAGTCTCTATGGTCAGCCTGGAAGGCACTAGTCCCTACAATCAGCCTTGAAGGCATCTGACTGAATACTATGAAAGATCCCTTACAAAAAACCACTATAGGAATACCATATAAAATAACCACAAAAAAACTATGAGTATTACTGTAGTTATTGTATGGTTTTTTGGAACGCACTCTAGAGAGTTTACCATGATGATCTCTGAGTGAAATTGTAGTTATACCATAATGTTTATTTCGTATCATTATAGTGTTTTCTCTGGTGTTCCTATGGTTTTTCAGGCACTATAGCAGATTACTATAGTCATGCTATTGACTTTTATAAAGTATACCATTGTGTGCTCTATAATATTTCTATAGTTTTTGGAAGGCACTTTAGGAAATTACTATAATAATACTATACCTTTGCCTATCGTGTTTTTATTGTGAAATGATAGTTAAACTGTAGTGTACATAAAGTATTACTCTAGTGTTTCCTTTAGTATTTCCATGTTTTTTGAGGCACTATAGGAAATTACTATAGTCATACTATATGATTTTCTATAGTGCGTTCCAAAAAACCATAGAAATGAAAGCACCAGAGGTGCTGATGCCTCGGTGTGTATTGCTTAGCCACTACTGATGTACAATAGTTGTACAGTAACATAAAAGCAAGCTTGAATACATAAACAGTCAATAGAGTGCGGTCCTTGTGCCAAAATCATGTGGGTGTGGCTTAACATTATGTACACAAAAAACGTATACTGAAACATGAAGTGCTACAAAAATCAAAATTCTGGCACATTTAAAATCAAGAGAACAGTGTTTGTCACTCGTTGGCATTGTTACTTTAGCTTGGATGCACACGCTGTCGCAGTTATGATGGTAACAGACAGACAAATACACTGACTGAGTACCGTATGCTCGCTGTGCGCATGCGCACACCGAGGCATAATAATATTGAGGACTATAGCTACAAATACTACAAGAAACACTATAGTACTGCTTCATAAACACTGCAGTATGACTACAATTTTACTATAAAATTAACATGGCAAACTTTACAGTATTACTATAAATTTCTACAGTGCATTTTAAAAAACAAAAATAATACTGAAAACACTACAGTATGTTTTCTAAAGTATTTATATGATTTTTGCAGACAAGTAACAGTTACTAATAATACTATACAGTTATCAATGCTGATGTTAAAGTAAATTAACTTTATTTTTTGTACACTCATCCCAATATCAAGTGTGGTATCTACAAACTTTGTTAGCAGCCAGAGAAGTTACAATGAGTAAGATCAGGACTTGATTTTATTGTTTAAGTAGTTTTCAAGTTTCAAAAATTTGTCCCATTCATTTAAAAGACAAATCTTAATATTTCAAAATGTTACATAAAATCACTGGAACATGGAACTGTAAAGAAAAGTAAAAGCACACGTCACCCCTATAGACATAACAAGGAGATGTAATCTGTGGGGATTTTTTCAAAGCTGCGGGACGAATTATGTGCTGAAAATTGTTTAGGGAAGATAGAGAACAACAGAGATTAAGTATCGTTCATAATAATGTGCGCTGCACAGTAGGCACATACAATTAAAATTAATTACCAAATATTACCATAAATGTAACAAGTGAAAAAGGCCAGTGAATGTGCCCCAACTAAACCTCTTTAAGAATACATTTATTACTAGTCTCCTGCCCTCCCTTGCAGCTGGGCTTCAGGAGGTGTTTGACCTTTTTCCCCCAGATGGGTGGCCCTGCAAAAAAGAAGAAAAACATCAAACTCAATTAGGAATAGCAAAGACTAAAATTACAAAACAAGGGATAACCCAAATGGCATTTCACAGGTTTCAAATATTAATTGCTTTTTCTGAAAAAATTTAGCTGAAAAGAACCCCCAAAAATTCAGGTCCTTGCTCTATCTTGCACCTTATCAAAGCATAAAGAAGCTAGACTGCGGCTGTATGCCTCCACGGGCATGAAACAAAATCTTGTAGGGGTTCATGAGTTTGGCTGTAAAGCAAATAGCAAGAGTACAGAGGTTGTAGCCATGGCAGTAGAAAGTGCTTTTTCTACTGCTTTAAGTAGCAATAAAAAAAAAAACAGTTACGTGTAGATACATTTATCCAGGCATTATGAGCTGATTAGAAATGCTCAATTTGACTGCTTTGCCTATACTTTATAATGGCCGAGTACCGCAATGTTAAGTAGCTAAATGGTGGGAAAATATGCTAAAAATTCAGCAAAATTCTGAAAAATGTGATATTGTTTAACTGTTTAAAAGAGCAACATGTATAAGTTGTGTCTATGTATCTGCATAGTTTGAAGTAAATCGCAGTAAAATTGGTGTTTTTATAGACAGTTGAAACTTCGTCCATTATAAGTGAATGGGGAAAACATGATTCTTAAAATTCATTAAAAATTTGAACTTTGACCTACTTTTCCCAAATTCAGTTGGCATCTATTCTGGGTCAGTGGCAATCCCTAAACCAAATTGGGGGTGAATCTGGCCATTAGTTTTGCTGCTAGAGTGTTAACAAACAAACAAACAAACAAACCCAACCAAAAACAATACCCCTGCCCTCCCCCTTCGGATGGGGCGGGGTAATAAGTCCATAAATTACGTTATGTGTAATAAAGTGGAATGACACAGGGAAATTTGAGGAAATGGGGAAACCCTTTAGAGAAAATAGTAAAATTAAAATAAATAAATTATACCTTGGGATTCTTCCTCCTCATCATCACTTTTGTAGATGGGATTTTTTCTTTTCTCCCCCCTCCCCTTCCTTGCTCCCCCTCTTGTCCTTGTCCTTTTTTGACCAACTCCACAATCCTCTGCAAAGGGGTCAGTTTAAGTTTGGGGGAGGGTGAATTAAAGGTTAAAACAATATGTTCAAATGCATTTGTCATTTGATCAATTTATTTTGTGGAAACAACACAAAGCTCTAACTAAAAAAAACATGCATACAAAGGCACACAAAGTGTCTAGAGAGGCCGACACACTGAGCTGGGCATACCAGCCAGAGGCCTTGTGATTAGGAGGCTGCGTGAATGATCATGCTGCACTACCTGCCTGTGTATAGTGAGAGATAGGCTAGTAAGAAAGCCACAGAGCCTGAACCAGGTCAACAACAGCCACACACAAAAATTAAGAGCTGACAGAGCTGAAAGTGGATATCAAGATGTACGCAAATCTCGTTGGTGACTTATTATGATCACCAAACAGCAAATTTCACTGAAAGGTTAGGAGTTTGTGTAGATCCATGCCCAAGTGAACGGAGTCTTTACAACCACTATGCTAACTAACAATACAGACAGCACCACAGCAGAGCATCCATGCGCCCACACACACACACACACGGGCACGTGCAGTACACACAGCACCACAGCAGAGCATCCATGCGCCCACACACACACACACACGGGCACGCGCAAGCAAAATCACAATGCCAGTGGTCTTCAACTTTGTTCCTTGGGACCCACTGTGTATGGTGGTTTTTGTTCCAGCCACATTTGTAATTGCAGGATTTTAACAAGCTGTTAATTTGTTAAGTGCATTTAATATTTAGAGCAGTTATTGGCCCTCTTAACTCACAAGTTGACAGAAATATCTATGTTTTCCATTAACAATAAAAAAATACCATACCCACATTGCGATGTATTGGAAATAACTGTGTAAAATGAGAGAAACCATGAAACCAATCAAATTAAAGATGTAGTTGGCTCTTAATTGGTGAAAACTAATTGGAACGTCATGAAAAAATTTATTCAACAAGCAAATGGTAAAGAGTCAAACCAGTTTTGTGTTATGCTAATCTAAGTTAACATGAGTTTTTTTTTTTTTTTGAATGAACTTGAAGCTGTTGTGTCCAGCAGCCTAATTAGGGGTTTACTGATTTCCTCAGTGTCTAATTTGATCTGTTTGAAATGTTATTACTTGAAATTTCTTGCAGTATAGAAATAAAGTTAACACGCTATCGTATTTTATTCTTCATAGCATGTATAAAAATGAAAAACACCTAATTAAGACATTAACAGCTTGTTAAAATCCTGCACTTACGATTGTGGTTGGGCCAATAACTAGCATACACAGTGGGTCCCCAGGAATGACGTTGAAGACCACTGTACTATGTATATCCACTCCAGACACTGCTGTTTCACAAATTCTCACTCTGTCAGTTTCAGACAACATGCTGCTCGACTCACCAGTTCTGTGACATGTTATAATTTCAGCAAATCCAAAAACTACCAAACATCCAGTTTAACTTCCAAATTGTGATCACCTTGCTCCCTAAGCAGCTTGCATTTTAACGTTATAAACAGATTAAACAGAGTAGCCTACCGCACGAAGCTATTCGTTTCACCACGATATAGACGAGGCCTAATGGATGAGATGTGAGCCGGAAGAACGGGAGTGATCTATGAGTTCAGAAAACACTGACATTCTCCGTCAGACAGCCCTAACCCTGCGCCAATGAGCCAGGCAGCGAACAATCCGATGTCTGAACTGAACCTCGCACCGCTTCTGGCGACTCGACAATTTCCTACCAGCTTCTGCTGAGACAAAACTCCTTCCACTCATGCACTTAAACCCGTAACTTATCCGAACTGTGTGAACAGAAATGTCCAAATGACTAAAGTTAATATCGTCACTGTTAACACCAGGAAGTGTGGGCCTATAAGTGTTCTGCCAATTCATCCGCTAAAATCACAGCAATAATTGGGTAGTCAAAAAGTCAAAAACAAGTAACGTTAGCAACCGTTAGATGAATTTTTGAACGTTGGTTTAACTTACCATTGATGGCAACGATTTTGGCAAGACATTTGAAAATATTCCCACTTTTCCCTTCACGCCAGTTGACCACATATTCAAGGTCCTCTTCCATCACAAAACTCCTGTCAAAGCCCTCAGTCCATTCCGCTGGTATGACTTCGTAAATGTCCTCTTGGAAAAAATAGACCGGCGCATAAATTTTTTCTTTTCCTTTTGAAAACAACGGTCGTGTCATCGATGACCAGGTTCTCCCGCCTGTTTTTTTTTTTTTTTTTTTTTTTTTTCCTCTATTTTGAGGGCGACCAGCGGCGCCACTCCAGCACGCGGCGCTCTAGGTGGCCGCCTATATCGCCAGTTCCGGCCCCGCCCGTGAAATTTCTTTTTCCGCAGTTCAGGATAGAAGGAAAGAGATTGATGTTCGAATTATGGATGCATGCGTTCAATGGCAAAGGAATTTATTTAGCTAGCTCCTATCAACATCAATCTCTTACCAATCCCGATGGATTAGTGGGATGCTCTATTCACATTTATGCATGAGTACAGCTGAGCTGTGATTGGCTGATGTAGGTAATATTTCCATCGGACCTGCAGAAAAGAATTTCTATGTCTCAATTATTTAATTAGGCTACCACTCTAAACCTAGAGTGAGGTAAGATACACATTTATTTATTTATTTATTCATTAAGATGTTATGTATTTTAAAGTTGTCCTTAGACAACCCCAATTCCGAAATAGTTGAGACAAAGTGTAAATTGTGAATAAAATCAAACCGCAATGACTTTCAAATCACACCAGCCAGTATTTTATTCACAATAGAACAGAGATAACAGCAAATGTTGAAACTGAGAAATTATACAATTTTATCCACAAAATGAGCTCATTTCAAATTTGATGGCTGCTACAGGCCTCAAAAAAGTTGAGACAGAGGCCTGTTTACCATGGTGTAGCATCCCCTCTTCTTTTTAACACAGAGTGCAGGCATCTGGGCATTGAGGATTCAAGTTTCTTGAGTTTAACCATTGGAATTTGATCCCACTCTTGTTTAATACAGGCTTCCAGCTGCTGGAGAGTTTTGGGTCTCCTTTGACGGACTTTTCATTTAATTAAGCGCCAAATGTTCTCAATCGGTGAAAGATCAGGACTGCAGGCAGGCCAGTTCAGCAAAAGGACTCTTCTACTACGAAGCCATGCTGTTGTAATAGCTGCAGTATGTGGTTTTGCATTGTCCTGCTGAAATACACAATGCCTTTTCTGGAATAGATGTCGTCTGGAGGGGAGCATATGTTGCTCTAAAACCTTTATATACCTTTCAGCATTCATGGTGCTTTTTAAAACATGCAAGTGTCCCACACCATATGCACTGATGCATCCCCATACCATCAGAGATGCTGGCTTTTGAACTGAACGCTGATAACAGGAGGGGTGGTCTTTCTCCTCTTTAGCCTGGAGGACACACCGCCCATGATTTCCAACAAGTGTGTCAAATTTGGACTCGTCTGACCACAGGACACTTCACCACTTTGCTACAGTCCATTTTAAATGAGCCTTGCCCACAGAACACAGCGGCGCTTCTGGATCATGCTCAACAATGGCTTCCTTTTTGCATGATAGAGCTTTAGGTGGCATCTGTGGATGGCACGGCGGACTGTGTTTACAGACAGTGGTTTCTTGAAGTATTCATGGGCCCATTTAGTAATGTCAATGACATAATCATGCCGGTAAGTGATGCAGTGGCCTCTGAGGGCCCGAAGATCACGGGCATCCAGTAAAGGTCTTCGGCCTTGTCCCTTACGCACAGAGATTTGTCCAGTTTCTCTGAATCTTTTGATAATATTATGCACTGTCGATAATGAAACCTTCAAAGCCTTTGCAATTTGACGATGAGGAACATTGTTTTTAAAGTATTCCACAATTTTTTAAAGCAAGCCTTCACAGGTTGGAGAGCTGCTGGCCATCTTTACTTCTGAGAGACCCAGCCTCTCTAAGACATCCCTTTTATAGCCAATCATGTAACACACCTGATGCCAGTTAACTTAATTACTTGCTAAATGTTCTTTCAGCTGATTCTCTTATATATTACTTGCTTTTTCAGCCCTTTTATGCCTGTGTCCCAACTTTTTTGAGACATGTTGCAGCCAGAAAATTTGAAAAAAGTTCATTTTGTGGATAAAAATGTAAAATGTCTGGGTTTCAACATTTGAAATGTTATCTATGTTCTATTGTAAATAACTTATTGGCTCATGTGATCTGAAAGTCATTGCATTTTGATTTTATTCACAATTTACACTTTGTCCCAATTATTTCGGAATTGGGGTTGTATTTTCCCCAATTATGGAGGTATGAATATGTAAATAAATATTTAAAAAGCACTGAGGCAACACTAAATATTTACTTCAGAAATTCCAAAAAAAGTAGGTTCTATAGAAATACTGTCACATACAATATAATTATACAATAAAAGATTCTATACTAATACTAAACATTTATTAGAACAACATCATAGTATTGCTATAGGAGTGTTTAAAAAAACCAAAGAAACACTATAATATTCTACAGTAATACAATTTTAAATAATTTAGGAATACTATGGAAACATAACAAAAAAATCACTATATTCATACTTTAACATACACCATAATAATATTAAACATTTACCATAACATCATTATAGTATTACTATAGGAGTGTTTTGTAGTATGTTCAAAAAACAACAACAGAAACATTTTATAATACTTTAGAGTAATACTTTTAGAGATGCTACAGGAATACTATTGAAAACAAAAAAAAAACACTATAGCAATACTTTTACATACACCATAGTAATAGCATACATTTATTATAACTTCATTATAGTATTACTAAAGGATTGTTCTATAATGTGCTTAGAAAATAACTACAGGAACACTACTTAATATACTATATTAATACTATGCAAAATAATATAGGAATACTACAAAGATCAAGACACATAGTATTACTATTGAAATACTGTAGGGCTACCAAAGCTAATAAAATAACACTACAGATAAAACTATTGTAATACCATAGCTGGTGAAACGTACCATAGAACACTACAACCAGACTACAGAACACTGTACAATTCTTATAGTGTACTATAGTCACCCTTTAGTTCATTTTCGTAAGGGATCATACAATATGAAATCAACATTAGCCTTCTAACCAGCCTGCAAGGCACTAGTCTCTACTGTCAGCCTTGAAGGCACTAGTCTCTACAATCAGCCTTGAAGGCACTAATCTCTACAATCAGCCTTGAAGGCATCTGACTGAATACTATTAAAGATTATACAACATGAAATCAATATTAGCCTTCTAACCAGCCTGCAAGGCACTAATCTCTACAATCAGCCTTGAAGGCATCTGACTGAATACTATGAGAGATCATACAATATGAAATCAACATTAGCCTTCCAATCAGCCTGCAAGGCACTAGTCTCTATGGTCAGCCTGGAAGGCACTAATGCTCTACAATCAGCCTTTAAGGCACTAATCTCTACAATCAGCCTTGAAGGCATCTGACTGAATACTATGAAAGATCATGCAATATGAAATCAACATTAGCCTTCTAACCAGCCTGCAAGGCACTAGTCTCTACGGTCAGCCTGGAAGGCATTGGTCTCTACAATCAGCCTTTAAGGCACTAATCTCTACAATCAGCCTTGAAGGCATCTGACTGAATACTATGAAAGCTCATGCAATATGAAATCAACATTAGCCTTCTAACCAGCCTGCAAGGCACTAGTCTCTACAACCAGCCTTGAAGGCAGCTAACGTTACGCCAACTTGCAGTTGAAGTTTTTAAGAAGCTCAACTAAACAGCTTATTGAACAAAATATCTCTCAAGTAGGCCAATTTTATGTTTCAAACAGAGTTATACTTGAAGTTATATTGTAGAAGTGTTTCAGTTAACAAGTATGACCTGTTTAGCTAAGGTTAGGTCTATAAGTTCACTGTAAGACAAAAAAAAAAAAAAAAAAAGCACTTGTTTGCATTGGTTAACATAATCAAAATAGATGAAATATCTAACTTCACCTCACTAGTCAGTTTCTTTAATGAGAAAAGACGATTAAATGCATTTGTTTTTAACAATATTGATGTTTTCAAGCCACTCCGCTTTGAGGAGAGGAATTTGAATTGAATTGGCTGCCTCGTGAGCGGATTGGTTGTACTCTAGCTCGCGATCTGATTGGCTGTACTTGGGGGCGGCGTTTACGCAGCCTGAAGTCGACGGCTGAAGGCAACTTCACCCTGCAGCGTCCCATTCCAGAGTCCGGATATGCTCAGTGTATGACAATTGACATCAACGTATCCGGAGCTTATCTATAAATATATCTCCGTATATCGTAAATATCCAGACATGTGCGACTACAAATATCCCCAGAAACAGAGTCTTTTCACCGCACCAAATCCATCTGGATTAACACGTTACAATTGCCTTTTACTTTCTAAACACATACGCAAACCTTCTAACGCAATAGGCTATACGCAACACGGTATAGGCCCATTTACATTCCACATTCCGCGGCTCATAAATCACACGATCTTTTCCAGTTTCGAGCACAAGCCAGGAGTATTCAACATTTTCAGTGGCAAGCTTTATCTCTGCTATTGCATTGCCACAGGACACATGCCCTCCCACCCGCACAGCCTAGGTGTATGTAACACAAACAACCTGCAGCCTAAGAAGAGCACAGCCCAATGTGCCAAGCAACAACAGATATTCGCATCCACTTAAAAATGCTGAACACTCCGGCTGCACACAGAAACCCAATCATATCCAACTTGCCATTAAACCTTCTACAATAAAGCTTGAAAGTATCAAACACTGCTATTTCGACGACAGTGCATTAAACCGATTTCAGCAAAAAGTTCTCACAAGCCTTCATATTTCAAGGCCTTACAACAGAAGATGACACACACTTTGGCCGCTTTAACAGCTGTGATCTTTCCCTCTCTGGACCTTGGTCTCTACTCCCGTGAAGGGCTGTAAACTGATTTGTGCCTGGTTTCTATATGGTCCCAGGCTTATTTGGGAATATGTCGATCCCTTAGCCACTGTTCATATGCGGTGAATTCTAACTTTCCCTGAATCCTATAAAGTAGAAACACCGCTATACTCACCACAGCAGCCGTAGGTAGATGACGACTGATGAAGTCAACCAGATCACACTGGAAAACAGGATCACGTCAGGCGTTGAGATTTCCACACCAGCCAGCACAATGCAGAAACACTTCGGATCATGTCGGGGTCACCAACTGTAAAACCTCACAGCAATACCAACGACGAAAATTGCCGAAGGCGAAGGCTCAACGCGTTCTTCTGGCTGGTGCGTTAACCTTTGGGTTGGTGTAAATCATACTAAAATTGAATCAATTTTCTCTGTTTGTAGAACAGGGCACAAAAGCACAACAGGTACTATTAATCTGACTCCATATTATAATTACGAATATAAAATTTCGTTATGAATGTGTTGAGTTTAGAATCATTATATCATACTTGGTCTCTTGCCAATTTTACACAATTGCGCTTCCGGACCCACACAATCACAATACCTTAGTTCGGGGAGCCCTGCATTGGTTAGCCAGCAACCTCCGTAATACGCGAGTACCTTTTCCTCGCAACATTTACGGACCCGAGTCAGCTAGTATGATACTAGCAGTACCTATCGGGCTCCTTAAGGAGAATTTGACAAGAACAAACCTCCAGAGCCAATATCCCGCCAATCCCGTTAGCAGTCGAACGTGGCCCCCGTTCTAACTTACCAGAGCTCCCTAAAAACGTTGTTTGCAACTGGCCTCTGACAGTAGGTCTCAGTCAGCACCCATTTCCCCTAAGTATTTAATCGTAATTTCGACTAATGAAACCAAGATGGATTTAAAAATCATAAAAACCACACAAATTACAAGAAGACAATTTATTAATAAGAAAGTAAGTTTTATTAAACAGGTAGGTAGGTCCACATAATAAATTTAATTAGTCCTTTACATAATTTAGAAAAGAACAATTGAACGTAAGAGTCTCTTACCAAACCTTTTTTGGCTACACACGCACTAACGTGCGCGAGGAGAGATCGGATACGATCTTCCCTGACTATATGGTATGGGCTACACACGGCATAGAGATGCATGTGTGGGAAGTGGTCTGCGATCTTCCCCGAACGGATTGTCTCCCTTTGCTTTAAGCCAAATCACGTCTTTGATCCAGGCGGCATGGCCGTAAATTACCTGGAAGGGGGGTTGAATCTGCATTTTAGGTTTCCGCCATTTGTAGGAGGTGATGAAACAATTTAGCAGAGAGGGAAAAACTTAATGATTATCCGAGAGGATTCTGATCAATTTTCAGGAGTTTCTAAAAGGGAATGAACCATAATTTCAATTAGAATGAAACATACTCCATTCAACTCCTGGAATTCTCCTGAGAATAACAATACCAAACATGATACGAATATGTATTAATATGATGCAGTTGTCATGAAAAGCTCTTAAACCGGATTATTGTATTGGCAATAAGTTATTTCATAGTAATACATAGAATATATGAAAAAGGATTGAAATTACTATAGTGACAGGAAATTTAAACAGATGAATTAAGGTCCAGTTTCATAAAAGGAATGACCAGGGCAGGGGGAGAACTGTGAGGGTCACCCCCCTTGCATCGCCAGGGACCTGCTTATTGTCCCGGGCCATTATAAACCCCCCCAGTCTTCCACAGACACAACCACAAACACTCCACTTCCTTCGACACCGCTCAGCAAGCGTCCTGGGAAGTCAACGACCCGCTCACCCTAAGGAAGACCTAACAGTTTATTGTCACACTGCAAGCAACATCAGTCCTTTGAAGTTTAGGGTGAGCCTCAGTTCCTGGGCCCCACCAGTTTGTCAGCCTTTTGCCGTGTCCCAGCTTGATCCCCCGTCTTACACCAGCGCCCCCCTTGGGACAATAAAGTTGCACCCATGCGCCTACTTCTCCCGGTCGTTGTCACCGGTTGAACGGAACTACAGTATTGGTGACCGGGAGTTGTTAGCTGTTAAATTGGTGTTAGAGTGGCGCCATTGGTTGGAGGGGGCTGAACATCTGTTTGTGGTTTGGATGGATCACAGGAATCTCCAGTGTGTCCAGCAGACTCGGCCAGTGGCGGATCCAAGGGGGGGTGCACAGGGGCGCGCAGAAAGTGAAAAAAAATCACACGTTGTCTATTCCATGAGTAAGCCCGTATCTAAATCGAACACGCGCATAATTTTCTATCAACCTTCATCGCTACTAATTTACCATCTTATATCCACATCTATGCATGAAGTCTTCACGGTTTATATACCACTCTTAACGGTCAAACTTCACTATTCCGGTTGTCTTGCATCATGGCAAATTTATTTGGATCCAATCGTATATATTTGCTTTATGCGATAGGAATGACCGAAACTCTCTTCTTGCAAATAAAAAATGATACTTGGACTTAGGCTATGTACAATTTATTTGATTTTTTTGTTTTCGTCCTGAAGTTTAAGAGGCCAAGCTTGCTGGGAAATTTGTTTGACCAATGGCCTTGCTTGTCCCCTGTTGTGGTAACAGTCTAAAAACGCGTTTCAACTACTATAAATGTCAGAAGCAAAGGAAAGGCAGAAAAGCTTAGAAAATAAAGCAAACCGACATTTGAGGCTCAGCCTTTCAAATGCAAAAAAAAAAAAATGACCAGCTGTTTGGCCACGATGATCCTCGTAGCAAGCAGTTTTCATTTAATGTTAAATTAATAGGCTATCGCAAGTATGCGTTCGTTTAATATTTGCTTGAACTTACAAAAGGACCCCACTGATAGCCCAGTTGTTCACAGGCCTACTATTTGATGCATATTGATTCATTGTTTTACGGTGCCAAATAAAATTTGTCCTGGAATACCGGAAGACTTTCCAAATTTTCCATTTCAAAACCCCGTCTTGACGTTCAGAATCATTAAACCGTCATAAAACTTGTAACCAGCGAGTACTGCGGTTCTGAAGCTAGTGGGCAATTCTATGCCCTTTAGAGTCAGTAAGATATGTAACATTATTTTAAAAAGGTTATGTATGAGTCAATCCAAATAGTTCAATGGTCCTATTGAAAAATTCTAAATGGCCCTGAAGTCACATTTCTTTTTCACATTCATTCATGTAAATATAATAATGATAAATAATAATAATAATAATAATATTTCTGTAAAAAAATAGTTTATATGTTGACAATGTTATGTTTTAATATAGGACAGCATCGTTGTATTAAATTTATATCAGAGCATCTTGAGGATAAATAGGATCTTTAATATAAATAAGAGTTTGTTTTTGGACATTACCCACCCAACCATTGCCTCCAGATTAGTAAATTCACTCACATGTGCAGAAATTCAACTTAATGGTGACTCGGATAATGTGTATAACACTTGGGAGTGTTTTGGAAGCATTAAAGCCTCATCTTTTAGAACCATTTTGAAAAAAGGCAATCACAGCGTTGTAATAACTTTTTACAAGCTGTTGAGTGTGGTATCTTTTACTAAACCTGGTTTAGGGACTTGAGGGGTAGGGGGGATTTGGTGATCTGTTAACATCTTCTAAAATCACAGATGCATTTAGCCACTGGGTTTGCATGTAAGATATACACTACAATTATTTTGGTGGAGGCTATTCGGTGTTATATAAACTCAAAAACTAATGATATCAATGTTTTGTGGGAACTATGGTCAAACCCTTTCACTGCTACTGGTGATTTTGTCAACATTTCTGAAACATCAAAACCTTTGAAAATGGGTCGAACCATGGCACATTGGTATTCACAGGAAAGCTCTCATCAAGCACTTTCCAATGAATACCAACACTGTAGGGTTTGGACGATTTCGAAAGATTTTCTCCTCTTTGAAATTTTGACCAAGTCACCAACAGCAGTGACAGGGTTAAGGTCACGAACTTCGACTGTAAAATAAAAGTCTTAGGTAAAGGTTAAAGTTGTCAGTTAATGTAAAACTGCATTATAATGGTGCTTTGAATGTTTTTTTAGCTTAATTTTTGGAACCGTGGGAGGAAAATCATTGAACAGGTAGGCTAGATTTTTCTCCCAAGATACCAGGAAAACGTGTTTTTAGCACATTAATTTTTCAAATTTTTCTGGGGGAGGGTCCCCAGACCCCTCCTTGCTGCGCCCCCCCCTTTCACCAATTCCTGGATCTGCCCCTGTAGGCGACGTGATTCCCGGCAGGCGCGGTGGGCATTGTTTTTCAATCGCTTTGACTTTACATTAACTTATCGCCCCGGCTCCAAAAACATCAAGCCTGACGCCTTGTCACGGATTTATGACCGCGCTGGCCGTGATCCCACTTCTGAGCCGGTTTTTCTGGCGGCTCAGATTGTGGCTCCCATGCAGTGGGATACTGAATCTGTTGTGCAGGAGGCCTTGCGGCCCGACCCTAGTTCTGGTGGGGAGCCGTCTGGCTGTTCGTTTGTCCCTATGGCGGCGCATAAATGGAAGGCTGCCGCTGATAGGAGGCGCCGTTTTGCACCGGCTTATCAGGTTTGCCAGAGGGTTTGATGTCCTGAGAAGCGGTGCTTGGTCCCTTCTTGGGATATCTTGGGTCCCACCCTTATTTCAGAGTTCCGTGCTCGGGGTTCTTTTGGAATGTCTGGGGCCATCCCTTGGGGGTGGGGGGGGGTCCTGTCATGGTTCTGGATGTTTGTGCATGTGTTTTGGACTTTTCTTTGTGGCTCTCGTCCCGGGACGATATCGAATTCCATTTCAATCGGATTCTTTACCCAGCTGGCGGATTGAAATGGTGCGGCGCTTCCCCGGACTCTATAAGCCGGATGTTCGCCACGCCTCTTTGCTAGAGTGTCTGTTTGTAGCTAAGTACTATTGCCGAAGATATCTGTAGTCACGTTTTGTGTGACTTTCTATCTTCTAATTATTGGAGTTTCTTCTCCCTTTTTCTATCTCGCTTTGCTTCCATGGTTTGGACTATTATACGTCCTTTGGAAGCGCGAGTACTTTCGTTTGGTCTGTATTATTCTCTGTGTTTGTACTGTGTCCGTGCTACTCTCTTTCTCTCAGGTCGTTGCACCTGGCCTCCGTACTCTACCGGTCATTACAAAAAATGTACCTTGACTCTCATTGTGTGCGCTGTCTACCTGCTCTGCCTTCCTGCTGTCAATGTGAATATTTGAATATAAATAGGAATTGAAAAACAAGTCTTTGACACAATTATAGCAATCCCTTTCCTTTTGTCTACATATTTTTGCAGCAGTGCGCTTCTCTATCTTGTTTATAGGTGTC
The DNA here is from genome assembly GCA_029692085.1 of Gymnothorax javanicus. Classification (NCBI taxonomy): domain Eukaryota; kingdom Metazoa; phylum Chordata; class Actinopteri; order Anguilliformes; family Muraenidae; genus Gymnothorax; species Gymnothorax javanicus. The sequence continues at coordinate 36,181,622 of CM056196.1, read as the reverse complement.
ACACTGGGTTGGCGTATGTATTCTGCAGTATCCCGCACTGTGTTCTAATTGGTTGCTTTATAGACATGGGTCGTAGCAGCAGTCACATGTTCTGATTGTGGACCCAAATTTCTGACAATGTCTAAAGTTTACCTCAGCCTGTCTTTGGCTGCAGTTGACTCAAATCCACTGTCAATAATGTTAGCCCTATACTAACCCAATGATGGACACTAGCCAATAGGTTGAAGAAGGTATCTGCGTGCAAGGCCGGATTATCCATATAATGACCGATGTGCGTACACTGGGGCATCACGCTGGGAGGGGCATCACATGATTCATGAACCCTCGGTTTGTTTGTTTTTTTTTTGTTTGTTTTTGTTTTAATGGGAAGAGATGCATATGCATATTATGAACAAATTCAAACTTAATTGTTGTTATAAAAAGAGAGTATCTAAACAAGACTAGGTGCAACCTAGTATATGGCTGGGCCGCCAAGTGCTGTATGAGAATGTGAATGAGAAAAGGGTGCTAAATGAGGCAAAGCTCATGCAATTATATGAAGTGCAAGTTTGGTAATGAGCTGGAGCTGATAAATTATTTACAAAGTGGGTGGGGAGAGTGTGAGAGTGAGAGAGTGTGAGTGAGGGAGTGGGAGTGAATGAGAGTGAGAGTGTGTGAGGGAGTGGGAGGTTGGGGGGGGGTCTTGAGTAAGGAAAACATATCAAAAGCAAGTTATACATTTGAACAGACAAAGAGCTAGAGTAAGGGTAGCAGTTATTGATTTTGTGAATGTCAATTTGAGAGAGACAGCAGCAGCAGATGTAGATAGCAGTTAAAGTATGTATGTTCATGAATCGTAATGAAACAATAAAGTTGTTGTTACAGTTGCGTGAATCGGGGACGTGACGTCACTTTTGTGAACACATGGCAGTTCCTATATAGTGAGGGTGTAAGAACGAACTTCAAGGTTTCCTTTTTCCTCCATGTTTCGTCTTTGGGCATGTTATGTAAGGGATAATCAAATCGTAGGTGTGCATTACACGGTTTTAAGGCAGGACGCGGTGGTGAATAACCACTCGACGCGAAGCGGAGGGTGGTTGCCTCCGCGAAGTGCCTTTAAACCGTGTAAAGCACACCTACGAGTTGATTATCCCGCTTATACCATGATCATTTGCCAGCAATGTCAAATCAGAGCATTAAGAAATTTTTGTGAAAGTTTTGCACGTAAAAAAATGAGCTGTTAATCATTAAACAGACGCCGCACCTTCTCATACCCAATACTGTAGGCCAAGCTAAATTGAACCAGCTATCTTAGTTCATCTCACGTTCATGAAGAAAGAATTTTTCGCGCACGCTTACATCCGTTTACCAGCTGATGATTTGGTAACGTATTCCCGCTGAAACGGAGATTATGCAGACTGTAGCTAACTTGCTACCCGCAATTACAATGAATTTATGACAGTTTCCGTAGAGCCAGTGAGCTGTAATCAGTTTGTTGGCATAGCACGTAGCTACCGAACTGTCAGCAGCTGCAGATACATGAAGTGGACATGTTAGCTTCCGTTGTAACGTACACAATTACTATCGTTTAATGAATAAAGCCTGATTACTTCGCTGCTATAATATTCACAGTCATTATTGCTGGAGTACCTATTGTTAACTGCCTCACAGGACGCAACTTATATGACGCCGCCAAATTTACTGGAGATAAATGAGCAGCTAGGTTTCTGTTGTACCCAGCCAAATGCCAGTGCTCTAACGTTGCTGAGGTTACAGGTTGGCTCGTGGATGAAATTCGAACGGCGAAACTACCGTAGTCGAACTACCTGTGCGGGTCCGGTTTTAATCCACACTTGCCAGCCAAAAAGAAAAGAGTATTCACCCTGACCATGGTATAAGGACAAAGAATCCACAGTTTCGAGTAACACCGCTTAATAAATATGTTTGAGTGAAGGAGCTAACATGTGTTTACATAAAGTGTTAGATGATATTGGTGATGGTTGAACATGGTTAACTATGTAACAAAAAAATTTAAATGCAATGAATTTTAATGAATTTATGACCCATTGAAAGCTCTCGAAAAGGCCTTGTAGTTGACACCAAGATCATGAGAATTGGCTGAGAAAGAAGAAAGTTTTGGAATTTTATAGTGCTCCCAAATAGCAAATTGTTTGGGATTTATTTCAGTCGCTGCGGATAAAAAAAAAAAAAAGTGTGTTGCGAAGTGAGCAATTTAGGTCAATTTTACCTCAAATCGGAGATGCTCACAAGTCTTTGAGCTCAAGTCCAAGTCAAGTCTCAAGTCTTTGAGCTCAAGTCCAAGTCAAGTCACAAGTCTTTGAGCTCAAGTCCAAGTCAAGTCACAAGTCTTTGAGCTCAAGTCCAAGTCAAGTCTCAAGTCTATACTGGGGTTAATGAGTGCTGCATCCAGTTGTTCTGCTTTGAACACAGCATAGCTATATCTCAGGAATACAAAGCTGTACTGTATCATCATCCCTCCTTCATCAAATAGCAACATTGATGCAATATGAAAGAAAGACTGCAATAAAAGCTTTTCTTTTGTTATGAGACTGTGTGAAGTTGTCATATCCAAAGGATACGACACATGGTACACCAACTCCTGTTGACGTGCTCGTCATGTTGCAGTACTGAATTTGTTTGTCTACATTCAGGTCTGTGGCAGCACATCGCGCATGGGTAATGACGCATGCGCTTTAAAACCCTATTCAGACGAGATTAGTTTAACGTGGGGACTTGGGGTCAGGTAACTTTACCACAGGATGTCTGATAATATGAATGGCCTATTCACACGGGACAAGAAATCTCCGTAATTCTGTCAGAAGTAGGAGGAGTAAGGCTGCTTTTACACCGAAAGCGAAACAAATTTTTTCGCACGATTGATTACATTCAAAGTCAATGCAAAGACGCGAATACACGCGCTTCACGTGTAGGCTATTCGCGTCTTTGCATTGACTTTGAATGTAATCTGTCTTGCGAAAAATTCGTTTCGCGACCGGTGTAAAAGAGGCTTAACTCGGTATACGCTATGCTGTCACTCCCCTGTCCACATGTGCTGAAGGATGATAATAGGCTCGTTCGAGATGAACTGCGCCTCGCCTGGAAAGTAGACGAGAGCAGGCGGCTGCAGCGGGGGGCGGTGACAACAAGCTGCAATCAAGTCGGACAGTTTCCAGCAGCCTTGAGAGAATATACAGGAAGTCACAGAAATACGTACATCTAGAGCGATAGATAACTCATGGCTCTGCGTACATCCTATTCACCCGGGGTGTCTACCCCCCCAAAAATGTTCACATCCCACTAACCCGAAATATTTGCGCTGCTAAATACTTCAATAATTAAAACAGCGCAGTGTTAGTATACAATAGACTATATTCAGTTCATGATCTGTGAAATGAACCCCAATTAAACGTCACCATCAACCACACGTTTTCTGTAACCAGACTAAACCTTCAAATCTGACAAATAAAGTCAAACTCTCTCCCATTCAACTAGAGAGTGTATATAAATCGTTATATTGTTGAGCCAACCTAAACCAATCAGCTGTTAGATCAGGTTAGAGCCAGGCGGTGCAGTCGGTAGAGAGCATCTGCAGCGCCTGGCTCTAAAAACTGCGGCCGCCTCGCTGTCGCGATTTTATCACCGTCCACTATTGTAATACGTCAGAGTAAGGCGGGATGAAGTCGGACACAAAACTAACCGGCATACATTGTGCGCCGATCGCCGGTGGTCGAATCTGCGCAGACCAGGCTCATCTCGAACGAGCCTAATAATAATAATAATAATAATAATCGTTAGACTAGAACGTTTTTCCAAAAGCAAGATTGTGAATAAAGATTATGTATTAACATTTAGGACTACCTAAAACCAGAAGTCTCGCTCCTCTGAAGAGTGCCTTCGACCTTTTTTTAATTTTTCTTCTACGTCTCCTATTGAAAAAAGAATGCGTCGGACTATTGGCAACCGCTGAACCGAATGCTTCTTCAAGCGCATCCACCTTCGAAAAAGGGAGCAAAAATACTTTTAAAACATGATATGACGGAATATTTACATACATCGTTTCTACATTTACAGAAGGTTGCATTCGCAGGGGATTAATATTGCCTAGGGTACTGTCTGAGCGTTTTACAGAAGGTAAAAGTGCCGTAAATTTTACCGAGAATGTCCGTAATGATTACTGACTTGGCGCTTTCGGACGGGACTAAAATTCCTGGGAATACTTACATTTCCCCATGTCACCACGTCAAAATAATCCCATCCGAATAGGGTTTAAGAATGAAATGAGATTCAGCTCGGCAGACCCGTCAGGCTTTGTTGCTGCACAAAAGAAAAAAGATTGTTCACGAGTCCTGAACCTCGAGTCCGAGTCAAGTCTGAAGTCTTTTGAGGTCGAGACTCAAGTCAAGTCTCAAGTCACCGTGTGTGCGACTTAAAGCTGGAGTATGCAATCTTGGAACAGCAAGCAAGACTTGAATGTAGCCTCACCTCTAAACCCACCCCCTCCCCTCAAGTCTCTGACCAAAGCCACGCCCCTGATTCACATGCACGAAGCGCGAGTCTCGCATCCCGTTACCTGAATGCAGTGTCGTATGTCTGAATCGTCAGCGGAGCTGTGTGAACGCTAGGTGCAAACACAGCAAAATAATAAAAATAACATTTTACCATCAACAAGTATCCAATGAATGTGGCCTCAGGTCAAAGACCAAACCAATACGACTACCTGGGCATATTAGAAATAGAGTCACAGTATATTATGTATAATAATACGGGCCAACGCAGCTCAGTGAGAAAGGGGTTTTAGTTACCATTATCGGGCAACTTGACTGAGCAGTCACACTTTTTCATGAGTGACAGACAGCAACATTTCTGCCATTTAGCAAAAATATAATCTTTAAGAAATCTGCATCATGAAATCCGATTAGATTTTTTTCTAACCTGAACTTTCACTGTCTTCTGCTGTCAATTTGTGAAGGGCGCCATCTTCTCAATTCACTTCTGGTTCTTGCTCTGCTTTCAGACAATGATTTTTTTTACACAACACTGCCACCGAGTGGGTCTAATTAGTATTATTCTTTCTATTCCATGATGCTAATAGGAACAAACATCCAAAAATGGGTTTTACCTGTTTTTATTGCTGCAATTGATCGTGAAAAAAGGTCGACCATGCGGTTACAATGCCCGTAAAAATTTTAATTATATATAGGTTAGTGCCTAATACATACTAATTTCTAAACACATTATTAAACGAGGAAATAAATAGATTGATTTTGTCACATGACCTTGAAGACCAAAGTCAAATCCAATATGGTGTGTTTGATCAGCATACATGATTTGTCATTAGTATCCAATACATACCGAAGATCTAAAGCCAACATTAAAGGACTTTTAGGCTGTTTTGTCATTATCTGGACCTTGTTGCCCAAGGTCAAATCCAATATGTCGAAAACAACCAGCATACATGATTTGCTATTAGTGCCCAATACATACCTAAGCTCTACAAACAATATTTAACAAATATGGGCCATTTTTGTCTTATAACCTTGACCTTGAGGCCCAACATCAACTGCCTAAGACTGACTGCCTAAGAATGTTCAGCATACATGGCTTCCTATAGATGCCCCAAACATACCTGAGCTCTAATTGCCATATTCAGCAAGTTATAGCAATTTTTGCCATTTGATCTTGACGCCCAATGTCATATTTAACTTGCCGAGAATGTTTGGCTTACATGATTCCCTATAGGTGCCTCACACATACCTAAACTCTAAATGCCACATTAAGCTGTTATAACACATTTTTGCTATTTGACCTTCACCTTGAGGCTCAAGGTGAAATTCGAACAACCAAGAATGTTTGGCATACATGATTCCCTTTAGGTGCCTCATACATATCTAAGCTCTAAATGTCATATTAAGCAAGTTATAGAACATTTTTGCCATTTGGCCTTGACCTTGAGGCCCAAGGTCAAATGTGACTGACTCACAATGTTTGGCATACCTGATTCCCTATAGGTGCTTCATACATACCTAAGCTCTAAATGCTATATTAAGAGAGTTATAGCACATTTTTGCCATTTGACCTTGACCTGGAGGACCAAGGTCAAATGTGACTGACTCACAATGTTCGGCATACCTGATTCCCTAGAGGTGCCTCATACATACCTAAGCTCTAAATGCTATATTAAGAGAGTTATAGCACATTTTTGCCATTTGACCTTGACCTTGAGGCCCAAGGTCAAAAGTGACTGACTCACTATGTTCAGCATACCTGATTACTTATGTGTGTCTCATACGTACTTAAGCTCTAAATGCTATATTAAGAGAGTTATAGCACAAAACACCCCGGAAAATAATGAAGTCCAGACACGTTGCCTGGGTGGCGCTATGAAGGAGCGATTCAATCAAAACGCAGTTTACACCGTTGTAGCAGGTCATGATACTGATTCCATTTCTGCGATTAAAAAAAAATTCATCAGACAGTTTTTGAGAAAAATGCACTTAAGTGCCAAAAATGGCCATTTTCGACATAAAAATGGCTGCCAAGTCTAAATGAACGATTCGATCAAAAAAATTTTTGCTCGGGCATTAACTTGATGACTGATTTGATCACATCCCCAAATTAAAAAAAAATTCATCAGACCGTTTTTGAGATACGGCTTTAAAAGGACGACGCCGACGCCAATGATGCTGCCGGACACAAAGTGACGACAACAGGTTACTGGCCTATGGCCGGCAACCTAAAAATGAAATAAAATACAAGAATTCAGGAAAGAAAGCATGAACGATTTTCATAAGCGACAGTTACAGCCTGACCAGGTATTGCACTTTGTCACAAAGCTAATATGATAATGTATCCCAAGTCCCTTCATTGTTCCTGTTTTCTCTCGTATCGGTAGTGAGATTCAATAGGAAGATTTAGGAAATAGTCCTGGTACCGGCTGCGAAATACTGTCCTCCATTCTTGTTAACTATCGTATCGGTTGCGAGATTGAAAAGGGAAATAAAAAACACATTTCGACCATTGTTATGATTCTTTCATGCTAGATTGGTATGATGTGTTACATTCCTCTATCTCTATGGAATCTCGCAGCCGGTACCAGAGAAAACAAGCATGCAGAGGACTGAAACAAACCGAACCAATCCAGCGTGAAAGAAGATTAGCCTAATAATGGTCGGATTGTGCTTGTAATGCAACAAAATCAAAAGGAACTTTTTAAAAGACCAGGATGCTAGCTAGGGCAAGTGCAGCATATGCATCCACTATATTAATATTTAATCCACCTTTTGCTGTTCATTCGAAGAAAATACGCATTAATTTTTGCAAAATGGCGACCAACATCACCAAGAAACATTCATTGGCGTCAAAAATTGGACATTGTGAACGTTCTATTTGTACAAAAATGTGATCATTGGTGCTTCTAGTCTCCTGGAAACAAGCCACAAGGTTAGAGATTGTTGGTTGACTTACCCCAAAATGCTGGGCATGCGATTTTGGGATGTTCCAGCCATCCTCAGCCCAATGGCTTGATCACGTTGGGGTCTGGAAAGGCGAGGCATGGCGCATGTAGTGTCTTTAAACAAGTGCTCTCGGGTTCTGGCCATAATGACCTCAAGGATTGTTTTAAGGCATTTGACAGCATTGCAATTGTGATCAGTGAAGCCGGACGAGGTTACATCACTAATTCCTCAAATCCTGCTCCACAGACACAAACAAGGTCATGACCTCACGCACTGTTGTGTCTCCTTACTCAAAGACAACTACATATCAATTATGTAATCATCTAATTAAAGTTCCCCTAACCTAACTATACTATTTCTGTCTAGTCAGACTCATAAGTTTTTACAGCCCATCAGTGTATATCACTGGTTTGCTACTCACACAAGTGCTTTGTGGTTTTCTTGATTTGTTAAACATTACTGGAGCATTAAGATGTCCCAACAGATTAATGAAATTGTTTACTATCTGTTGCTGAATATTAGCATATTCACTGCTAAACATTAGTTGAACATTTGTTGGGTACTAAGATGTCAAACACAGATAAAAGAAAGGGGTCACTAATTATGGAATATTTGTACAAACACTGGTGGGACACAAGCTCAGGTCATGGACGAGAATACTTTTGGTAAGCAAGGAGTCTTTATTGTAAAAATGAGATCTGGAGGAGGGGCTGATGGCCTGGAATGGGGATCCAGCAACAGCAGGGTAAATGGTGGTAATGCCAGAGAGTGGCTGGCATGAGTAGGAGTGAATGCAAGGAAGTGTGGCTGCAGGGAGTTGCTGGCAAGAAAACTGGAAAGCTGTTGATGATCCTGAGGCACAAAGGGAAGTTAATTCACCATAAACACGGGGAGACTAAAAAAGTAAGAGCAAATTGAGTAAGGCTTAAGCATTACTACCACTGATGAAAACCACAATCTGGTGAAGATGAGGCAAGATGAGGTAAGAAAAAAACACAAGCTGACACTGGGAAAACTGCTGGGCCATGGTCGTAACTCACTGTCGGACATTTAGTTGAACATGAGGAAGGTCAACATAAATTAATGAAAAGTTCACAAATTTTTGTTGAATATTTGTATATGCACTGTTTTACAGTAGTCAAACATAAGTTAAATATTAGTTGAACATTAGGATGTTCATCATGTGAAAATAGTTCACTTACTGTTCGTTGAATATATGCATATTCACTGTTCAACATTAGTCAAACATAAGTTAAATATTAGTTGAACATTAGGATGTTCAACACATTAATACAATTGTTTGTTGAATATTTTCTTAGTACAGTGTTTAGCATTTGTATAGAATAGGTTGAACGAGTCGCTCAAGTTCAACTAAATTATTCTGAGAATATTCAATTTTATTTATATAGCGCTTTTCACAGAGAGACTGTCACAAAGGTGCTTTACAGTGAGAGAGAAAATAAATAAATAAATAAAAGGGGCAGTGCCCAGCTTAATCCCCACAACAGCAAATGAGGCAAAAAAAAAAAAAAAAAAAAACTCCCAGTGCAGAGAAAAATCCTCAAACAGAAATCTCAGCAGAAACTCGGCTATGGTGGGGAAGCCCATCCTCCACTGGCTAGCTAATAATAATAATAATAAAATTAAGTAATAATAAAATAAAATGGTAATAAAGTTAAATTAAAGTCCATTAAAACTGACTAAAACATCGACGCAGTGGCATCTGTAGCTCCAGGAAGGGCCATGGCAAGGATGGAGCAGGTAGCGCTCATGGTGAAGGACAGGGCTTGGATGGTCTAAGGACTCAGAGTTATGCAGGAAAAGAGCCCCGAAAAAAGACAAAAAAGGGGGGTTAGGCACTGGATAAAACTGTATATTAATAAAAAGTCTGTCCTGTGTCCTTCTGTCATAGATGCCGGTGTAGCTGAAATCAAAGGTTAACCTCATGGGTGTCTTGCTAAAGTGCAGGCCGTCGAAAAGCGCGGAATTCGCAATTGTATTCCGTCGAAATGAAGTTTTGGGCTATCGTAAAAAGTGGAATTCACTATCCCAAAGACGGAAATTAACTGATAGGGCGAAGGTATCTGCGTGCGTTCCCCCCAGCACTGTTGGAAAGATATTTTTATAGAAGTTAGTATAAGTCATTTATGACGTTGTATACTTTATCTGACTCCATTTTAATGTAATTGCTAATTTAAGAAATCAAATTTGAATAGAAGCATTACAATTTATAATTTAGACTTGAACGTCAGAAGAATCACATATTTTTGTGACTTCTCTCAGAATATTTACAATGGTTTCTATCGCATGTCACAATGGCCGAAATGTGTATGTCTCGCAAGCTGACTAGATGCCTAGTCGGTAACTCAGGTTGCGTGGATGCCACTTCTTTTGGTTTGTCCGATTGGCGGCTCAGGGACCCAAGAAGGCCAACATTGGCAATCCCATTCTCAACATGGAAACTCGCGAAGTGGAGGAGATTTAACGACTGAGGTCTATGAGTGCAATACTCTGTGATACGAAAAGCGTAAATATGCATCTTCCCTAGACCAGCTTGAGGGGGAATTCTCATCCTATATATTTACTGAAAGAGTTGCAGAATTTTCAGAGAAACCATAAAGATCAATTTTTAACTTTTTATTAGCCAGGTAAGACTTCAAGCCAATTACAATCCAAATTAAACATACATCAAGGCACTTGAATGTATTTAGAAAATTAGCAAATATCTCAAACGCCAATTACAATCCAATGGAAACATCACTCAGAATACTTAGAATATATTTTTAAAATTTAGTAATATTATGCCGAATTACAAAGTCAAAATTGAACCCATTTATACCTAGCAACAAGCTACACCAAGCATGATTACCCAGAACTCGAATTCTCATGAAACATCCCATGCCATGTGCAACCTTATAGTGACCCAAACCTGAGAGAGAAGGGAGTTAAGGGGGGTCAGGAGGACAGACGTTTAGAGTTGTTTGGGTTATCTCGCTCCTGATAGGGGGGCTACGAAGTGGAATGTGTTTTACAACCACTTTAACAGAAAACATTGTCAGGTCACCAAATACCCCAACAGCTGGCTGTGGCAGAGTAATTACAGCAATAGAATTTGAGGAATCAGTTTGTGAGAATGAAAGACAATACTGTCCGTTGGAAAGTTCTTTCTGCCTTACACCCACATTAACAGGAATTGTCCCAGACCACCTGGCCCATCACTGGCTCACAGTACAGAGTGATTGCGGCAATTGATTGCAAGTTCATTGCTGAATTCAGTCTGCCTAACACTGATGCAGTGTGTATGAGTGGCAATACTGTCCATTGAAAAATTCCATCTGCCTTACATTATGGATGTCACACAGTGAGTTCTAAGATTGCTGGAGTAACAGCCGAAGAGTTGGTCAGATTTAGTCAAAATTAGTCTGTGATGGCAATATTGTACAATAAAATTGTACATTCTGTAGGAACCTTAAGATTGACATCCTTAAGGGTGACAAAAGTACAAACCCCAATTCCAATGAAGTTTGGACGTTGTGTAAAACGTGAATAAAAACAGAATACAATGATTTGCAAATCTCATAAACCCAAATTTTATTCACAATAGAGCATAGACAACATATAAGATGTAGAAAGTGAGACATTTTACAATTTCATGAGAATTATTAGCTCATTTTGAATTTGATGGCCGCAACGCGTCTCAAAAAAGTTGGGACAAGGGCAACAAAAGGGCTGGAAAAGTAAGTGGTGCTAATAAAAAACAGCTGGAGAAGCATTTTGCAACTATTTAGGTTAATTGGCAACAGGTCAGTAACATGACTGGGTATAAAAAGAGCATTTTAGAGAAGCAGAGTCTCTCAGAAGTAAAGATGGGCAGATGTTCACCAATCTGAGAAAAACTGCGCCTAAAAATTGTGGAACAATTTCAGAAAAATGTTCCTCAATGTAAAATTGCAAAGACTTTGAATGTCCCACCATCTACAGTATGTAATACCATTAAAAGATTCATAAAATCTGGAGAAATCTCTGTGCGCAAGGGACAAAGCCGAAGGTCAATACTGGATGCTTGTTATCTTCGGGCCCCCAGGTGGCACTGCATTAAAAACAGATATGATTCTGCACTGGAATTCACTGCAAGGGCTCAGGAACACTTCCAGAAATTACTGTCTGTGAACACAGTTTGCTGTGCAATCTACAAATGCAAGCTAAAGCTGTATCATGCAAAGAAGAAGCCATATGTGAACACGATCCAGAAGCGCGGCCGTCTTCTCTGGGCCAACGTTAATTGAAAATGGACTGAGGCAGAATAGAAAACTGTTCTGTGGTCAGATGAATCAAAATTTGAATTTTTTTTGGAAACCACAGACGCCGTGTTGTGTGGTCTAAAGAGGAGAGGGACTATCCAGCTTGTTATCAGCGTACAGTTCAAAAGCCTGCATCTCTGATGGTATGGGGTTGCATTAGTGCCTATGGCGTGAGCAGCTTACAGATCTGGAAAGGCACTATTAATGCTAAATAGTATATAGAGGTTTTACAACAACATATTGTCCCATCCAGAAACCGTCTCTTTTAGGGAAAATCTTGCATATTTCAGCAAGACAATCGGTCGGGTTCCTCTGTCTCGTCTGGTCCTTGCCTGGGCTCTTGACGACCACCGACTGGGTACCATTACCCACTAGACCACCCTGGTTCCCATGCTCCTGTCCGGCAATCATCATGAGACCATCCAGTTCCACATCCTGAACTGTCCTGGCCTGCCACTAATCCTGGGCTATCCTTTGCTTCGTCAACATAACCCCCACATTGACTGGGAGACTGGTTCTGTCCGTGAGTGGGGAACATCCTGCCACCTCACCTGCCTTTGGCATGCCTCCTTGCCGTTCCACTGTCCCACCACCAATCCTTCACCTGATGTCTCCCAGGTGCCTTTTGAATACCACAACCTCCAGCAGGTTTTCAGCAAGGCTAAGGTCACCTCTCTGCCCCCGCATCGGTCCTACAATTGTGCCATAGACCTTCTGCTCGGCATTTTGCCCCCTAGAGGCCGCCTGTACTCTGTCTGCCCCCGAAAGGAAGGCCATGGAGACTTACATCAATGACTCCCTAGCTGCAGGCATCATCTGACCCTCCTCGTCTCCTGCTGGGGCGGGCTTCTTCTTTGTGGAGAAGAAGGATAAAACCTTGAGACCCTGCATTGACTATTGGGGCTTGAACAAAATCAAAGTCAAGAACCGCTATCCCCTGCCACTCATCTCTTCCACCTCCGAACTGCTTCAGGGGGCCACCATCTTCACCAAGCTTGATCTCTGTAATGCCTATCATCTGGTCCGCATCAGAGAGGGGGACAAATGGAGGATGGCATTCAACACCCCTGCAGGCTACGACGAATACCGGGTCATGCCTTTCAGTCTCACCAACGCCCCTGTCGTCTTCCAAGCCCTGGTTAACGATGTGCTCCGAGACATGCTCAACCACTTTGCCTTCGTTTACTTGGATGACATCCTCATCTTCTCAAAGACCAGGAAAGAGCACGTTTATCATATCCAGTCTGTGCTTCAGCGCCTCCTTGAGAATTCCCTGTTTGTTAAGGCAGAGAAATGCGAATTCCATGCCTCATCTGTCTCATTCCTGGGGTACATCGTGGCTACGGGAATCATCTGGATGGACCCGACAAAGGTCTCTGCAGTCACCTCCTGGCCTGTTCCTGACTCCTGCAAACAACTGCAATGTTTCCTGGGGTTTGCCCATTTCTATCGCCGCTTCATCCGCAACTACAATTCACTAACTGCCCTTCTTACTGCCCTCACCAGCTCCAAGGTGCCCTTCCAGTGGTCCCCTGCTGCCGACGAGGCCTTCCAGACCCTGAAAAACAGATTCACCTCTGCGCCCATCCTCCAGATGCTAGACCCATATCACCAGTTCATGGTGGAGATGGATGCCTCGGATGTGGGGGTAGGGGCTGTCCTGTCTCGAAGATCCTCCTCAGACCAGAAGCTTCACCCCTGCGCCTTCTTCTCTCGCCGCCTGTCCTCTGCCAAGAGGAACTAGGACATCGGGAACAGGGAGCTGTTGTTGGTGAAGCTGGCTCTGGAGGAGTGGCGGCATTGTTTGGAGGGCGCCAAGGAACCCTTCTGAGTATGGACCGACCACAAGAACCTTCAGTACATCCGCACTACCAAGAGGCTGAACTCCCGCTGGGCCCGCTGGTCCCTCTTCTTCTCCCGTTTCAACTTCACTCTCTCCTTCTGCCTGGGGTCCCGCAACGCCAAGCCTGATGCCCTGTCCTGACAGTTCCTTAAGGGGGACAATTTTGCTGTGGGGCCTGCTTCTATCCTTCCCTCCCCCTGTGTCATAGCCGTCCTGTTCTGGGACATTGAAGAGAGAGTGAGGGTCGCCACTGAGGGTCAACCTGGTCCCAGCGCCTGTCCCCCCAACTGTCTGTACGTCCCTGAAGCCCTGAGGTCCGAGATTCTGCAGTGGGCCCACGCCTCCAAGCTCACCTGCCATCCTGGTTCCCTGCGAACCCAAGACGTCCTCCTCCAATGCTTCTGGTGGCCCACCCTGGAGGACAATACTCGCAACTTTGTTAAGGCGTGCTCCATCTGTAATCAGCACAAGGCTTCCCATCAGGCTACTGCTGGACTCCTCCAACCCCTTCCTGTCCCACATTGACCTTAGTCCCACATCTCTTTGGACTTTGTCACGGGCCTTCCACCCTCTGACGGTAACAAGGTCATTTTCACAGTGGTCGAGTGCTTCAGCAAGATGTCCCTCTGCCCAAGCCGCCATCAGCTAAGGAGACGGCGCAACTGGTCCTGCTACACGTCTTCCATCTGCATGGCCTCCCCGTGGATGTGGCGTCTGACCGGGGTCCTCAGTTCTCCTCAGGCTTCTGGAAGGAGTTCTGTAGCCTGATGGGAGCCACCGCCAGTCTCTCTACGGGATTCCACCCCTAGTCCAATGGGTAGACGGAGCGGATGAACCAGGAGATGGAGACTGCCCTCCACTGCATGGTGTCCCAGAGCCCATCCTTCTGGTCCAAGCAGCTCCTGTGGGCGGAATACACCCATAATTCCCTCACCAGCTCGGCCACGGGCCTCTCTCCATTCCTGTGCATCTTTGGCTATCAGCCTACCCTTTTCCCAGCCCTGGAGAGAGAGGTCTCCTGCTCATCAGCCCTAGCCCTCGTCCTCCGCTATCGCCGAACCTGAGCCCAGGCTCACTCTGCCCTCCAGCGCTACGCTGCCTCGGCCAACGGGCGGCGCTCTCCTGCCCCAGTCTACCAGGTTGGCCAGAAGGTGTGGCTCTCCACTCCAGGCCTGCCTCTCTAGGTGGAGTCTAAGAAGCTGGCACCCAGGTTTGTCGGCCCATTCCCCATCCAGAGGGTCATCAGTCCGACGGCAGTGAGACTCAAGCTGTCTCGCTTCATGCGTATCCACCCCACCTTCCATGTGTCCAAGGTGAAGCTGGTCCACGAGAGTCCTCTGTCGCTGGCTGTTCCACCTCCTCCTCGCCTGATTGGGGGAGGTCCTGCTTTCTCCATGCAGCACCTGGTCCGGTCCTGTCGTTGTGGGAGGGGACTCCAGTACTTAATGGACTGGGAGGGCTATGGTCCTGAGGAGAGGTCTTGGGTTCCTGCTCGCCACATCTTCGACCCGGACCTCATCACCGACTTCCACTGTTGCCATCCTGACCAGCCCTTCGGCACCAACATGCCTTTGGGGAATCACCGCCTGCTGGCCCGCACCTCTTCCCAGCCTGATCTCCCTGTGGGGGATTCTCCTGCTGAGAAGCCATCAATCGACAGGGACTCCAACCACTCGGGCTCCTCTGACGATCCTGCTGAGGAGCCATCGGCCGACATGGACTCCGACCACTCGGGCTCCCCTGACGATCTGGCTGAGGAGATGGACTGGTCTGGCTCAGAGGAATATTAGATCATTAAAGACCAGTAAAACTTCACTCGTGTTGATTGTGTTGCATTTGGGTCCTTCCACTCCTCGTGACACATTCTAGTAATTTAGTCAATTCGAACAAACTTACAATCCAAATCAGGGTCCAGGATTGGGACCACAATTAAGCAAGTTAACCCAGCTCAACTGTTCAAGTTTATAAGAACAAGCTCTCAAACCTAAGCAGTGTCGAGGATTCGGACCATGTTCTTGTTAACTCTTCCAAGTGTGTTCCTCTGTCCAGTTTGTTAAGAACAAACTCCTAATCCTTCTATAATCATCATGATTGGAACCAAGTTCCCTTCAAGCAACTCCATCCTCTTGTGGGACAGTTTGGTGCTGGTGAAGCACACCGACAGGTGGTGATCTTGGAAGCCACTGGCCGGTGACTGACAGCTCAGCTTCATCTGTAATATTTGCATGGAACTGTGCTGTCTTAATACGGGGTACCATCCCCACCTCTTCCTTGGGGATTCTGCCATGAAGCTGTCAATAAACTATGTGATGGATTGTGCACTGCCTCTGCACTTAATTCCTGATCTAGACTGTAACAATCAGTCTGACAAGGTTTCAGGATAGGCTAGTTTTATAAAGCTCAGAGCTGGGAGGGTGTAGTCTTTATTGGGGAGTAGGTACTAAGTGTGTTGGTTCGAACAACATTGCACAAAGTTATGAAAAAGGGCAATCCACACTAAGAACTATAACTGTAATCAATAATGATGCAGTGAAATCATTCACCCATGAAGCAAAAAGTTTTATAATTAGTGCCTTTCCAAATGTATGAGATTTATTTTCAACAGTTTTCAGCTTTCATCTTCAAAGAATTGCTCTAAAGGTGATCATAAACAATATTGTTCCGGGTACAGTGGCGTGCCGTCAGGTGTTCTGAGGGCCTTCAGTAACCGCACCCTTTACTGCTCGATTGCCCTCAAGCTGTTCTCGTTTAAGTTCACCTGATTAACAATCAATTTATCGACTGAATAACAAAGACCAATACATGACCTATAATAAGAAATGATAATGAAAAAGTGAATGCCTATTGTCTATATTTAAATAATTGATATGGCATTGGAAGGATGGCATATAGTGCAGAAAATAAAAAACTTTCACTGACTTTGCAGCATTTATTTACGCCGTCCTTACAATTGTCACTCTGCATTGTGCCTAACAACTCCCTTTAGCCGTGACTATATAGAACGGATTCTCGTGGCGTATTGCTCAATGAGCCTCGCAAACCAATTTATGCAAATCTGAGCCGTTTCACAAGCCACATGAGCGAAGAATTTTTAAAAGCATTGATATTTTAAGTCGCCATTTATGTGCAGAAGAAAACACCAAATAATTTTGAGGTGCTATGTATTTCAATGCTATCAAAAATAAATTTGACTGTCCTGTCTGGCTTCAAGCAAGTAGTCTGAGCAACTGTTGCTCATCAGGAAAAGTAAACTGTGAGAGGTTTAGGTTATTACGTATTGAAAGGTGAGGTTTCTGAAGGCCTTCGTTACTGCCGACGGACCGCCTCTGTCTGGGTACCATCCACGAGTTTTAATGTACTGTGCCATCTACAAGAGTTATGCCAATTTTTATTTACAGTCATCATTATAGTTATCACACTGGGTGTGGACAACGTGGAACACCCAGATTATTCATGAGAAATTAGATAAATTCATGCACATACCTTGCAGCCATGTTTAGATCGTTGTAGCAGTGTGCCGTTTCCTTAGGTGTTCATTATTGGGATTGTTGGTGCATCTTTATACTGAAATGATAGCTTGCTCCTGGCTCTGCTCCCTAGAGCCCTGGTACAATTACACATTGCGTGAAGCGCTGAAACCATTTTGTTTGAAAAATATGCAAAAAGAAATGGGAATTGGGTGCAGGGAAAGTACTTGTCATGGTACTGTATGGACTGCAAACAAACATAAAGCAATAAAACAGCAAAGACATTCAAAAAATATCAACTGAGTGGAGGCTTTGTTTTACCTGAGCTGAGTCAAAGTTTACTGTTACATCAGCTGCTTGAGTAACTACAGTGCCTGACCTATTACTATTCAAACCCTACAGATGGAGCTCCTGTACTGTTCACAGCTCAATTGGATACAGTGCAATAGAAACATAACACTGTCTAGAAAAGTTATTAAATGAAACATACAGTATTTCATGCTGCGTAATACTGATTTGAACAAGGAAGAACTGGCTTTCTACGTATACTGTAGTAATCATTATTTACAGCATTTAACCCTTGCTCTTTGTTCCAATAGTGTATATAGTGCATGTTCTCTATGTTCACGAAGACAATCAAAGTTTCTACGCTTTGCATATCCTGAAGTAAAAAATGAGTCATCATCTCCAGATCCATGGCATAAAGCCATTTGATTGGCTTTGAATCCCTGAATCAAATCATGCCACGTAGAAACAACCTTTCCCTCATCAGCAAACTGATTCAGAATAATCGTCTTTCTACACAGTTCACAGAGTGATGACAATCTTACTTTTGTTTACAATGCTCATTTATAAAATTCACATCATAATAGAAGGTCTGAGAACAAGAGTCATGTAATCCAGAAAAAAAAAAAATTAGTGTTTGCATCATATTGTGACAGATGTTGATAAGATTCATAATGCAAAATTGGTGTCATGATGTGTATTATACTTGTGAGCAACATTATAAGTAATTTTTTTTATATTTTAAAAACTTTGACATCTATTATCTCAAAAACAGTGTTCCATGGGTTAGACCGCTCTGGCTCCAAGCCCTTCAGTTTTTTTTCTTTTCTTCCATGGGGTTAACATTATCTTGAGAAAATCAATTTTTTTTTAGTGCACAAAAGTATACTTAAAGCAGTTCACTGGCTCTAAAACATTGGGAAACCTTTTTTTTGGGCTGGGCCGTGAATAGCGGCCAGGCCCCTATAAACGCGAATGTCGCTGAGTGAGTGAGCGAGTGAGTGAGTAGCTGCCTGAGTGATCAAGTTCAACGATTGGCTGGCCAGAGGGGATGAAGTTCAGCGATTGGTCGGCCGGCGGGGAAGAAATTTAACGATTGGTTGGCTGACGATTGGCTGGCTGCCTGTTCAGCGATTGGTCGACCGGCGGGGAAGAACTTCAACGATTAGTTGGCCGACAATTGCCTGGCTGGCTGGCTGGCCGGGCGTTGACGTCATTCATATTTAATATGTTTAAGTGTACAAGGGCGTCCCTCCCAATGCAGCACTTCCTGGTGGCGGCTGCAGACTTACAGCATTCTCAATGTAACAGTAACTTTAAACAGTAAAAATTAAGACAGAAAAATAAAAACATGAATTGGGTTAAAAATCTGGGTTAATTTTTTTTTACATTTTTAATTATGTATTGAGGGAACGCTTTCTCAAGGAAGTGGAAGGCGCTGACACAAACGCAGTGGGAACCAAAAACGGCGAACGACAGCAAGCAGAGAGGGATATGTTTTTCCCCTCCAAACAATATTTAAAAGAAAACTAAATTAACTGATACACGTATTTTACTCGTGGACGCAAGGACGGTGATGAAAATAACATTACAGATGATAGAATTAAGCAACAATACTGTCACCGCAATAGCTTGCACCGAGCACCAGTTAGCTTGTCGCTCCGGTGAAGAGCATCAGCAGTGGATCATTAACTTTAGCGCTGCCATGCACTTGGGATCCCTCCAACCAAGCATTACATTTCCTGGAAGAAAATTTGGCACGGTGTGGTATGGCAGATCCTTTCAACAAGGTTTGTTTGAAAAATGGCGAAAGTTGATTGGTGTTAAGGAAACTGATGGTATTCTTTGATTTATCTGCACGACTACGGTGACAGTTTGTTAAGGGGGGATTGAGCAACTGAGAAAAGGCAGAAGAAAAACAGTCAGCATAAGTTGTCAGGCCTGCACTCTGATTCATTACATGTGTTTGCTATGATTTAAGTAACTAATCAGCGCTATGCTGTTGGAGTTTGCAGCTAGGAGTCAACATACTGCTAGGACAGTGTTGTAAAATGTATTCAGATCGTCTGAATTCCTGGGCCATGAAGGAATACCACCCAGAGGGCACAGTCATCGCGACAAGTACTGCGTCAGCTTATGTTTGAGAGAATGCACTCGTTACCGAAAGATTGAGAATGGTTTTCACGTACCCGTAGTAAAAAGAGGAAAATAAAATAAAATTACCGGTTTCGGAGCATTTTAAGAATGCTGACGATAAGGGAACGATAATCAGGCTATCATTATTTTATGCCTTTTATGGGATTAGCCTGCTGCCTGGATGTATTTCTGTTGGCGGAAGTGACAAGTTACATTCATTGAAGATAGTGGATTGAATTAAAAAAGTAAGTCCTTCATAATGCGATGAATCACTTTATTCAAATTTAGGATTTTGTCCGAGGATTATTTGTGTATTTTTGGGACTGAAGACCTCGAGTAGCTCATAAAACGGCACACGATGGCTAGGCTTACGAAGTCACGTCCTTCTGCGCCAATGTTTCATAGGGTGCGACAGGAAGAGGTTTCTGTTTTAATTGTAAAAAATGCTGAAATGGGAGATGGGATTCAGAGAGAGGGAAATAATTACATATCAAACCTCCAATTTTTTCGGCTTTTTACTCGCCAGAATGATTTTAAAAGGGACATCCTTTTAGGAGGGAGAAGGGAGGTTTATAATTTCAGATTAATATTTAATATCATCAAAGCTGGATTTTTTTTTGTCTTCCTCATAGCACCATAGTTACAGGATATTCTGCTCAGTGACCCACTTTGTCTTCCCGCCAAGTTTATGTTCAGCCTTTGCATTGTTTAATTGAATTAACTGATGTTCATCTGAAAGTGAATTGACATTGGACATTATTTTCTGTAGTCTACCCCCGTGCTGTCCAAACCTACTCTTGGAGATCTGCTGTGCTACAGGTTCTTCAAATTTAATTCAACAATTCAGGTTTTAAGAGTTGAGTTTTGGGTGATTATGCGTTTAGCTTGATAAACTGCTCACAAAAAGTAGGGGATGAATGTGGTGGGAAAATGACTACACCACCCCTTGGTTTATCCCTAGAGCACAGAGGAGCTCTGACTTATCATTTAGGCTTTAAGGACTCACAAAGAATATCAACTTCACTTTGGACTGCAAAAATAGATCATTTTATTTTTAAATAGGAATTTAGTTTTTTCTTAAAAGGATAAAAAAACTTAATGTTTCAATCCCATAATACAAGCCACCTCGAGACAACAATACATAAAACAAACAAAATAGCCATGCACAGCCTAGCCCAACTGATATAATCACTGCACCTCAGGAGACCATGGGCCCAGTTGGAAGGAGCTCAATAAAGAGTGCACAATGAGGTAATATTGTTTCACATCACATGGTTATAAGAGCAAGTGTCTTAAGCACAGCACTCAATTCACAACTTCATAATACACAGTACATCCACATTGGTCAAGGTAAAAGCCCCACAGCACACAGTGTAAACAAGAGAGCTCATTAACCGCCGCAGTAATCCCCCACAGCTGATGAGTGGCTGGCTAGTAGGCCATACACCAAACAAACGGTAAACAAATGAACAAAAGTAAAGAATTTTCTCCTCTAGCCAGCCAGCACGCCAAGCTATGGTCCATGTTACGTGCTTCTGCCGGCCAACTAGAAAAGCTACATTCACAAATCAACATCTTGAACAGCGTACAAGCAAAAAAACAACAAAATCGAAGTAAACAAAATGCACTTGCTTTACTCCAACTAAAACAAACAGTGGCTAGCAGCGGTGATGTACTGAACCGCTAAGTCTGAAAAGAAAAAAAACATTTCCTACATCACTATACGTACCATTTGTACCAGAGCAGTGCATTTAAAACGCTCATAACATGCCCATTCAAAAACACTAATAACGTGCCCATTCAAACAGTGCATTAGACTGGTGGTTACTTCCTACACAAGCTCACGGTAGGGGTACAAAACCCCTGGACTTGATTAATGATGATATTTGATTAGTGATGGAGAAAACAACAAAACGTACCACTCTCCAAAGAATAGGCTACCGGCATTCTTCCCAGCTGATCACTGCCCCACCATCGCGTACAATTCTAAAAAGCAACGGAGAGACTACTGACAAAGCCCTGAGGCAAGAGCAATTCCTGAACATTTGCCCAGATCACAATCTGGCCTACCTTGACCATCGGACAGCCTACAGCCTGTAGCAAGAGGACCAAGCTTTTTCTTAATGCCTCGCCTGTCCAACTGGTATATCTCGCTTCCCGGAAGCAGTAAATTAGGACACGGCGGCTGACTCATACCCAGTTTAAATACACCAGCAAAGCCCATTCACAAAAAACAAACCCAGCCCCATTATAGTGAACTGGCAGACATGCCCCCTGGCCATCTGGGTAGCGGACAGGGACACACTACCACATAATGATAACAAAAGACAAGTATTTCTGAAAATATATTTATTTAGAATTTCAAAACTATGTCATTTAATTGGCGAGCAATTCAAGATGAAGTTCACGACACTTTATCATCACTTAACTTATTGAGAATTTTTTCTGAAGGTACAAAATGTCACATGGGTGGTACCCCAAAAGTCATGCTGTGATCAGTAAAGAGTTGGTCCGCCATTAGCCTCCAAACAAGTATCCCACCAATGGCGCATGCTCCTGATGAGACGACCAATGTAAGCTTGAGGAACTCTCTGCCACTCCTCCTGGAGTGCCACACCGTGCTGTACCAAGAACTAACAGGGTGGGCGCTGCCGTTGTAATCGTCGTCTAAGCATATGCCATATATGTTCTATGGGGGAGAGCTCAGGGGATATCACAGGCCAGGGCAAGGTTTGGATTTTGTGCCTTTGGAAATGGTCAAGGACAACGTGTGCACAATGAGCTCTGACGTTATCATCTTGGTTGATATATCCAGCTCCATGACGGCGTGCAAACGGAAGCATATGTGGAGTGATGATGTTGCCATGGTAGTACACCCCTCTGACTCTCCCATGGCTGATGTGGAGGTCAGTCCTGCCTGTCATAGTGACTCCACCCCAAAGTATTACTGACCCTCCGATCATGCGGAATCATAGCGGCTTTCTGATGACGTTCACCTGGGAGACGCCAAACACAATGATGACCGTCGTGAACCGTAACTCATTGATGAACATTACACGTCACCATTGGGCATTGCGCCATCATCGATGCTGTTGACACCACTGTCTCCTTGTCTGCCAATGCCCGTCTGAGAGGGGTAACAGGATTTATGGCTGCCTGGCTCACAGGTTGGCAGCATGCAGGCAGTTTTGTATGGTCTGCATTGAGATGAGGTTTCCTGTAGCCTGTAGATGCCCTTGTTGCAACATTTTAGCATTCACTCACCTGTCACGCAGGGCTCTATTGACGATCTGATGGTAATCTCGCCTGTTTGTGCATCTTGGACACCCTCTTCAAGGTCTGTCCTGGACTCTTCCAGTGGCAACATTGCGTGCCCACAATCAGCTCATGATAGACTGTGAGGCATGCAATTATTTGGCTGTGTAAGCCTGGGTTCTTCCGGCCTGGAGTATCCCTATGGCCCACAGTCTTTCTCTTTCCCGAAGTCTTCTCACCATCAAAAGTTGTGAAATGATGGATCAGTGTTGTTCTAGGCATGCTTTTGCACCCAAATGTGCACAAAAAGCATGTGCATGACAACATTTGCACCCTGAAGGCATGGTGTTACTTTTCACATGCACCTCCCGGTTCGTTTAGGCGCCCTGTTTATGCAAATTTTGAGACCCAGCAGTTTAAGGGATATGTACTGATACTGATACATATAAGGTACTCAAAAATCTCACGAACATCTAAAATCAGGTGCTTTCCACAGTTTGTCGAATTTGAATATCCCCTACTTTTTGTGACCGTTATATGACTGGGTTGAGGAAATTAATACAACCAGACTTTCAATTCAGACAGCATACACACCTGAAACCATGTTAACAAATAAAGCAGGGAGCTGTGCACTGGGTGGGGAGCTATGTGGCCGTCTTTGGGCAGAAAGCCTGACTGATAGCTCAGTTGCAAATTTCCTAGAGGCAGAGATTGATCCCACATGTGGGGGCTCATGCTGAAATTCCAGAGACTTACAGACATTCTGAGAGACTTAAGATCCTCGCTCTCACCACTATTATGGTGCAATTGTTATCTAATTAGCTGGCAAATGATCATTCTCACTGCTTTTACAAGGGTTAGAAAAACCTGCGGGACAGTCGATTTCCAGGAAGCGGGTTTGGCAACCTAGGTCTTGGATAAACCCAGCAAGACATAGCACAGAGAAAATAAATGTCAGCAGCAGCAAAGCACTGGCTCGATTGTTGGAATTCATATATTTCTCATGGGTCTATGTATGAAGTCCTTGAAAAAAAAAAATTTATTTATTTGGGGGGGGGATTACAAAATCTCACAGTTCCCGTAAAATGACTTTGTTATGGGGGCCAGTCCCCCATGGACATGACTCTTCTGTTTGCTTTCTCACAAGATAAATGAGATTTGGACTGGGTCCAGAACTAACAAAGATAACTCAGAATCCCTTGACCAGTTTTCTGCATTATCTGCTTCTTGCAAATGGACAGAGGGAATACAACTGCTATCCTGGTGGGCATGCTGGCTTTTGATCCATGTAATCACCTTGGTTTTATTTTCTGAGAGCTAAATAAATTACTCTCATTCACTCAGGCGTTCAAGCAGTGCAAATCCTGCCACCGCACTTGCAGTGTGCATCCAAAGTTGATGTTGATAGAAAATGTCAGGTTGAGACATGGTTGAGCTTATTTAGTAATTAGGAGCTGTAGTTGACTCAAAATCCGGAGAGAAATTTGTCCTTGTTGCGTACCCTTGAACTGCGGGGCAGCTGTCCCTTGTCAGTACTCTGTTTTATGCCTGATCTTAAATGTGCTGGTCACTGGCTGATTTAATAACTTATCAAGCTGGATCAGGATATTAGAGGTAAATAACAAATAAAGCATCATTTTGACTTACAGTATCAGAATCACATTTTCTCCATTAAATTTGATGTATTGAAATTTTTGCTCTATTTTTTAACACTTGTTGCCACTCATGCTCCAAGATATAGATACAACTACTGGACACATAAAATGCCTTGTCACTGAGTGTGGAGAATTGAGTGATCTCATGGCTGCTTGACGTTTTTCTCGGGCTTTACCGCATTTAGGTTTTCATATCAAGCCTAAATTGGCGATCCAAACCAGCTATCTCTAGCTATTTAATGAGGTGATGTGTGCTTTGTTCTGACTGGCGTAAAAACCAGATGGTAGATCTCCAGGAGCTGAGTTGACTATCCCTAATTTAGTACTGTTTTCAAACTATTTTTATTACTGAATAAGCATGAACAGCCAAAGTGGAGCTAGTCTATTGCCTGACAGCAGAGGCAATAAGGAAAAAAAGAATTATACTTACTTCAACATTTGTTATATGGAATAAAGAATGCCAGGGTAACTGCATGATTGAGATTTTAATATCAATATACCAGGCCAGGACACATCCTCAACTCATTCTGACTAATGAGGTGGTGT
Source organism: Gymnothorax javanicus (assembly GCA_029692085.1). Classification (NCBI taxonomy): domain Eukaryota; kingdom Metazoa; phylum Chordata; class Actinopteri; order Anguilliformes; family Muraenidae; genus Gymnothorax; species Gymnothorax javanicus. The sequence continues at coordinate 36,156,680 of CM056196.1, read as the reverse complement.
CCGATACTAACATATAGCCTATGGATTCTCAGCCTGACATGGAGGATATCAAGGGCCACGGTAAATAATGCTTTTACAGAACAACGTTCACTCTGTTGGCAGGCACATTCTTTCAGCGAAAGTACATGGAATTTCAAAAGAGTCAAGGTTGAACTGTTTTTACTCGCTTGATTTCCACTGTGATAGGAGAATGCTGGATTTTCCCCATCTACACCCAGCAGTTAGCACCAACCACCACTGTGTTGGGTGAATATTTCTGGCACTGAAAGAACTATTGAAAGGACAGAGATTGGGTTGAAAGGCAATTGACTCAGGAGTCTCCTCAGCTGTCTTACCTTTGTTATGTGTCCTTGCAGTACTAAAATCAGCTGAACTACTGGCTACACACATGCATGCCCTCCCTTAATATTAAAAAGTATAGAAAATATAAACCAGAGGCGACGAAAAAATTTATTTGCTCTTAATCTTCTTTTATTCAGAATATTAATAAAAATCAAACCTAACAGTAAAGAAGATGAAACATATTTTTTATCTTGCAATGAATATATGTCCTAGAAACATATACCACAATCATTGATGCCCATGGAAAACCTGATTATAGAAACCTAATTGAAGTATATTCCCAGTGCTACTTTACTTTTAAGTTCACCATTATGATTTAAAAAAACTGAAATGGCAACCACCTCTGAATTCCTTATGATATAAACACATGGTGACACAGGCTATTTTACTTTGTCATCCATCCTTGTGGTTAAGACGAAAGAATACTGCAATGATGTGCGACAGAATGTTTTTGAGCCTCACAAATGGCATGATGACTCTAAGATATTGACTAAAAAAAGTGAAAATACCCACTGCAACTATCAGGGCAATAATCACAGTGTATAAGGCATATAGCCATATAAAAATCTGACAGGAAGAGGAACTCTGCCTATTTTAAATGCCTGCAGGTGGTGAAGGAAACTCCAAAGATCACTGCTGGGGAATAACTGGCATAAATTTTATCTTTAGGTCAGAAAGTCCAGAACTATGATCAGAAACTCATCAACTACAAGATATTCGGGAAGGTTGCTCGAATAGCTTAAAACTTAGTCAAACGGAACAGGAACGACTGAGTTTTATGGTCAGATGAAACCAAAATAGTTTTTTGGCAAAAAAAAAAAAAAAAAAAAAAAAACCCAAATACCCATTCTGTAAAGAACCTCATCCCTATTGTGAAGTATTGTGATGGATTTTGTGGGGGTTGGTATTTTTTTTGTTGTTGCAAAAGCCATGGACAGCTTGTTAGGAGTCTTGGCATTTATGTCAAAAACCGCTTGTTTGCTTAATTGGCTCTTCTCCTGTTCCAGCAGTCTTGAGGGTTGTTCCACTTAGTGGATTGATCGGCTCGTTTTTTTTCATAGTGCAATCAGCTGTAGCCACTGATTTGGCTGTGTATTGTGAGGTATCGTTCAGGAACCAGTTGCGAGAACACAGGATTGCTGGTAAAGTGGCTTTATTGAGCGAGGGGGGTAACCCCCGCAGGGCAGAAGGCAAAGGTACAGAGTCCACAATCCAAAAATCACAATCCAGGAGGGCAAAAGCAGAGTCGAAAACCAGGGCAGCAAACAGTACTCGTGGTCAGGCAAAAATAGGTTCGGTACACAGGCACGGGTTTGTCAGAGAAGCAAAAGCCAAAATCCAGAGGGCGAAATCCAAACCGTTACCAGGGCAGCAAACACAAAACTCGTAGTCGGGCAAAAAGGGTTCGAAAACAGATGCAGACAAAAGCACAAAAGAGCAGAGCCAAAAATCGTAAGTCGGGCGGTCCAGTCAGAAGATTAACACTATGAGTACAAGGCGAAAGATAGCAGCACAGGTAAACAAGAGGAAACGTTCTGACGGGGAACTGCAGTGAGAAGACAGCTTAAATACACTCAAGGGAAGTCACATGCTATGATTAGGATCAGGTGATGAGGATCAGACTAATTACAAAGGAGGGAACATGAGGAGAAACCTAATCACATGAAATTGGCAAAAAGCCAAAACGCGGACAGGGAACACGAAACAACCTATGACAAAACATACAGCTCCGGTTAGGGAGTTCTAATGTGCACAGATAATGAGAGGTAGGACAGAGTGGAGCAGGTGCAGAGGATCCGCTGAATTGCAGCAAAGACTAAATGCAGGCAAGAGGCGGAGACTAGAACAGGGCGAGTGCTGAGAGCTTGTTAATCAATTAGTAAGTGCAGCTATACAATCCCTAGTGCTCGTTAGTAAGTTAGTATTATATACAATGTTAGTCTTGGTTAGTAACTTTAACAAAAACAACAAACTGTTAGTATTGGTTAGTAAAACAGAAAAGACAGGCGAAGGAAGCAAACGAGATTGGAAGGAATGTTTGAAACCCAGAAACCATGAAATCACCTAAGCATGTGACACGCAGGACTGGGGAGAAGCTGTAGCTTAACAAAAGACCAGACAGGGGAGACAAAGTGCAATGAAGGGCATGAACAAAGACATGGACCGGAATCTAACAGAATAGCGGATTGGGAATGGCAAAAACGAAAACATGGCAAAGTACAAAAACTAAACAGAACATGGCAAAACCTAACAGAACTGATCATAAACATAACAGGGAATGGCAGAAACATAATAAACATGGCAGAATCAGAACAGACAGAGCAGAATCATAACAGTGTATATACAGTGGGTTGTGGACTTTGGCTCATTTGGGGCTGGATCATTTTACAAGATCGAGTTACTCTGACCTCTTACTCAATTCTAGTTTTCCTCTCTGGGGTTGTAACCTGTGAGCTAAGTTAGTAGTGAGCAAAGTTAGTAGGTACAGCAGGTTCTTCAAGTCTTCCGTTTCTCTTGTTGTCCTCATTATATACCAGCCCAAGTGGCTCATTGATCCTGCAGTTGGCTCCCACTCTTCCCAGTTCTTAACAGGATGATCCAGCCAACAAAAGAACGGATCAATCCATTTTTTGGTTTTTGTTCACTTTTTTAATCACATTTGAAAATTAATCTTCCTTGTGTCTTGTCCTTCATCATTGGAGTCATGGGTACTGTCATAACCTGTGTCTGCTTAATTGGTTCTTCTACTATTCCAGCAGTCTTGTGGGTTGTTGCTGTCAATTGATTGGCTTGTTCTTCGTTTATTGCAGCAGTGGCCAACCCTGGTCCTGGAGAGCCACAGGGGGTGCATCTCAAAGCATAGGCTGCATCCTTTGAAAGCTGCATTTTTAGGGGTCGTCATGTAATTCCATCTGCCGAACTGACGTATCGTCATTTCACCTCCGTTAAACGGCTTTGGTTTCAGTGAGTTGTCGCTGGTTTCCCTAACCTTAACCTTGACTCTAACCCTTAACCCAAAACTAAACCCTAAATTTAACCTTGTCCCGACCCTTACCCTTAATATTATTTTGGTGGATGGAAATCATTGACGACCCCTAAAAATGCAGCTTTCGAAGGCTATAATTCGCAAGTGCATGGCGTATATCACATGGTACATTGAGTATATTGCATACTATCAAAACAGAAAGAACTTCAAACTCAAAATACATGTAAGACCTGCATTAAAATAATAATTAATTGCATTATTATTATAATTCACAAATCCTTGTGTCTGTCTAACCTGTCTGGCAATGTAAAGTCAGCAAAAAGTGGCACATGATGCCGCTATCCAACGAAATTCAAGAACAGAAAAAGCAGTCATTAACATCTATCAGTCTTGAAAGGGTTGTAAATCCATTTCTAAGGCTCTGGGACTCCAGTAAACCATGGTGAGAGCCATTATCAACAAATGAAAGAAACCTGGAACAGTGGTAAACCTTCCCAGGAAAGGCCAGCTTATCAAATTTCCTCATGGAGTGCATTGACCACTCCTCGAGGAGGTGACAAAAAAACCCAGACAAACATCAAAAATACTTTAGGCCTTTTGTGCCTCAGTTGAAGGCAGTGTTCACAACTGTGCAATAAGGAAGACACTGAGCAAAAATGGTATCCATGGGATAGCTGCAAGGTGAAAATCACTGCTGACCAAAATGAACGCAAAGGCCCATCTCACATTTGCCAAAAACATCTTGATAACCCCCACGACTTGTGGGGTGATATCCTGTGGAATGATGAGTAGCAAGGAACAGTTTCTGGGAGACTTGAGTCCAGTTATATTTGGAGTGAAGCTAACACAGTATTCCACAATCAGAACATCATACCAACAGTCAAACACGGTGGTGGTTGTGTAATTGGTCTGGGGCTGCTTTGCTGCCACAGGACCTGGGTGAGTCGACATAATTCATAGAACCATGAATTCTGCTCTCTACCAGGAAATGCTTAAGGAGAATGTGTGGCCATCAGTTTATGAACTAAAGCTCAAGTGCAGGTAAGTTATGCAGCAGGACAGTGATGCAAAGCGCACAAGTTAATCAACCCCTGAATGGCTCAAAAGAAACAAAATGAAGATTTGGATTAGCCTATATATCGAGGGCTGACTGCAATAAACAGTTATGTCCAATGTAAAACATCTGGACATAACTGTTTATTGCAGTCAGCCCTCGATATATAAAATTGCCCAAAAAAATTCAGGTAACTCTTAAATCACATTTCAGATCTTAATGAACGGATTATTAAAGTTGAAAATCTTTATTGATATACATTGTATAATTTGTCAAGAACAAAATGACATAACAGAATGGTCAATGGACTAAAATCATCAACCCATTGAGGGCTGGATTCAATTTCACCCTGAAAATGAAAGTAAAAAATTGAAATTGCAGGCTTATCCAACTCGCAAAAAATTTTATCACAGCAACTCATAATGCAACTCGTAGTGAGTATGGCCCCTGCGTGCCTGTATGCACTCCTGACAATATCTGGGCATGCTCCTGATGAGTCAGCAGATGATGTCCTGGGGGATCTCCTCCCAGACCTGAATCGGGGCATCACTTAGCTCCTGCACAGTTTATGATGGTACTTGGTGGCCTCCAATGCACCAATACACAATATCCCAAGGGTGCGCAATTGGATTTAGGTCTGGGGAACGAGAGGGCCAATCAAAGGCATCAATGCCTTCGTCATCCATAGACTACCTACACACTCTGGCCACATGAGGCTGGGCATTGTCCTGCACCAGGAGGAACCAAGGACCCACTGCACCAGCATAAGGTCTGACAATCGCTTAAAGGGTTTCGCCCCGGTACCCAACAGCAGTTAGGGTACTGTTGGCTATGACATGGAGGTCTGTGTGACCCACTAAGTATTTGCCTCCCCAGAACATCACTGACCCACTGGCAAATCAGTCATGCTGGATGATGTTACAGGCAGCATAATGTTCACCACGGTGTCTCAACGCTCTCACACGCCTGTCACGTGCTCAGTGCGAACCTGCTCTCATCTGTGAAGAGAAAAGGGCACCAATGGTGGACCTGCCAATTCTGGTATTTTCTGGCGAATGCCAATCAAGCTGCGCGGTACTGGGCTGTGAGCAGAGGTCCCCGTAGAGGATGTCGGGCCCTCGTGCCACCCTCGTGGAGTCGGTTTCTGACAGTTTGGTCAGAAACTGAGGTCATTTTATAGGGCTCTGGTACTGCTCATCCTATTCCTTCTCACACAAAAGGGCAGACACCGGTCCTGCTGCTGAGTTGATGCCCTTCTATGGCCCTGTCCAGCTCTCCTTGTGTAACTTCTGGTCTCCTGGTATCTTTCCATGCTCTTGAGACTGTGCTGGAAGACACAGCAAACCTTCTTGCAACTGCACGTATGGCTGCGCCATCCTGGGAGGAGCTGGACTACCTGTACAACCTGATTGGGCTGCAGGTACTGCCTCATGCTACCAGTTGTGACAAGAACACTAACAGAACACAAAACTAGAGAATAATGTGTCAGGTAGGATAAGGAGAGAGCAATTGTCTGTGGCCACAACATGCATAACCATTCCCTTTTTGAGGGTTGTCTTGTATTTGCCTCTCCATTGCACCCGCTGTCAATTTAATTTGCACCAAAGCAGGTGAAATTGATTCACAATCACTTGTGCTTTCTAAATGAACTTATTGATGTCCCTGGAGTATATTAGACTTGTTGTTATACTATGATGATTAAGTGTTATCTTAATTTATTGAGCAGTACATTTTTCTCCACTTAGGTGATACAAGTTTTGAATATCTTTACATTTGAAATGATCATTTAAAAGCTATATTTGGTGTGTGATCATGTTGTCTTTGTCTTATATTAAAGTTAGTTAGAGGATGCAAAACACTAAAATCTAACAAACAAGCAAAAATAGAAGAAATTGAGAAGGGGCAAATTATTTTTCAAATCACTACAAGTAAGTACTGATAAATCCAATGATCCAACTGATGATGAATATATGCAACACTTATCTAAAAAGTGATAAAATAAGCTAACCAATGCTAGTACACCTCTGTTGCCTGAGATTAAATCCTTTAAACCACAGCATAAAGCATGTTCGCTTTCTTGTCTGACAGACATCCTCATTATTTACTGGTATATTTCACAACAGTGCATTGTGTTATTCTAGTACAAGTTTTCATGGAACTTGTGTTAACTTGTGACCTGGCAAATGTGTACTTAATAGGTCCCATCATTTATTTCGATTCTGGCTGGTTGCCCCGAATTCCCCCCTTTAGTGCTCAAATCTGGGAAATGTTCTCTGAGTGCAAAGGAATGCAGCAGTCTTGAATTTACATGTCTGTCCTGTCCTGTTCTACAGCTGCACTCGAGAGGAGAAAGATTATCTAATGACGCCTGTGGCTTTACTCCTGTTTATGTTTAGTCCTCCCCTCATGTCCTTGTACTGTAAACTTCCTTTCCCACTTCACCATGTTTCAGTGTTCATGCAGCCCTCTCTAACTAGATCAACAGATTTTATACCTGACTTAGTTTATCTTCAGGTATCCTTCTGACTTCTGTAAATGCCTGTCAACTGGGGATTTCCATTCATCTCTAAATCAAACTCAACTTCTTGAGGGCAGTATGCAATTATTCCTGTATGCAGAAGTAACTCAGGCACTTAAACTCAGCAGTTATTTGGGGTAAACTAGTCTTAAAATGTTTCAGCGAGCATCCTGAGAAAGATGCTTTACTGCAACATATTTTGGTGTACAGGGCATTAAATCTGATGTGAACGTGTGTCCAATTTACACCAAGAGAGGATATCCATATGATGCACGCTTCTTGGTCATGCACGTTTCTCAGTCTGCAACCAGGCATCTGGCCTATAAAGCAAGGCTGTGCAATTCTATCCCAAAAACGTTAATGTGAGTGTATGTTTTTGTTTTAGCCCAGCATTAAAATTCATGCAAGCAGGTAATACAAGTCAGATATACTGGTAGGAGAGAGTTGGAACAGATCATCATGTCCTCCAGTTTTATGGCTTAGGTCAGGGCCCAACACAACTCCAGAAAACAAAGTAAAGCTAAACAAAAACAGATAAGGCAATGTCCCAAAGTGTTGGCACTCAAATCACACTCTCTTGCCAAAAAAAAAAAAAAAATAGACTGAAGTGCTGGCTGCTCATCAAAACCCCCTGCTGTATTGCAACAGCTGTTATGCACCAAGTTCAGTTCAGCAGGCAACATATCTCTCTCCTTCGGCTGCTCGATTCTCGGCCCCACTCAGATCAGCAGTCAAACAGAATCATTTCCATTCATGTCAGACTCCCTGCAAGAGCTTAACTCCAGTCCTAGACACGAAGCAGGCTGCAATATGGTTTCACACAGAATTTAAACATAACATTCAGAATGTGCATGTAATGGTCACGTGCCGATCCTGGAACATCAATGCTTAAGATGTTAACATTTGGAGAAGCAGTGTAATGTGTAATAGTTTTCTGTGTTTGTCACAAGTGCCACACCTGAATATGGCATTGGTACATGTACAATCTAGGAATTCCACTTTTTTTTCAATGTTGGGTCCATGTATACACAATTACTGCTCTGAACTGCCTGCAGGGACAATTGTAATTAAGAGTTCATTATATTGCATTATATAAGGCTTTGCAAACAGCAGATTAGTTAAGTGTGATCAAACTAAGGCTTAATTGTATAATGTAAGGGTGAGGACTCATTGCCCATATCCAGTGTAAATTTGTTCATCCTGTGCTGGAGTCCTAGAGTCTCAACAACGGCTTTGTAACCCTTTCCAGATTGGTAGATGTCAATGACTTTGTTTTGCATCTGTTCTTGAATTTCTGTAGATTGTGGCATCCTGAACTGCTTTTTGCCCACTTCACATTGCTAGACTGGTTCCATTTAAGTGATATTTAGATTCAACGGGGTGGCAGTGAGTCTAGAAAAAACTGAACCAAATTATTACAATGATTACATTTGTTCAGTTGGTTGATTTGGTAACTAAGAGGGCAATTACATTTTCACATAGGCCCAGGTAGGCTTGGATTGCTTTTTTCTTTCAATAAATGAAATCATCATTTAAAACTGAATTTTGTGTTTACCTGGGTTATCATTGTCTAGTATTAAAATGACTTAGGTGAGCCAAAATATTTAAATGTGTCAAGTATGCAAAATTAAAGAAATAGGGAAGGGGAAAATACTTTTTCACAGCACTGTAAGCTATGTGCTAATTTGTTTCCCTTAAGAAGTTGAATCCTCCAAAACATACCATCCAAAACACAACTAGATCATTAGAATTGTTATTTGACCTAGGTAAAAACTAACCTGTTTTTCATTACAATTTGAAATAATCTTCTTGAAAACATGTAGGAACAACTGACAAAACAATTTTATTGTTTTCAGCACAGTGTAATCTGACACTGTAAAAAAAAGTGAAAAATTAAAATTCCTCAATACTCGTGAACATACTAAAAAAAAGAAAATTTAAAAATCTTTCTATGACTTCTTTACAATTTATTTGAATGACATTCTAGGAAATTTTTAATAAATTTGATTAAAAATTCAGCCACGGTGGAGGCTCTCTGTACGAATTGCCCATTAAAGGTCATACTAAATGATTTCACGGGGTTTAAGTAAAGACTTTGATTGGGCACTCCAAAAATGACTTTTGAAGCAATCATAGATAGACCTCTAGTTGTGCTTCAGATTGTTGTCTTGCTACATAACTCAGCTGCGCTTCAGCTTCAGATGATGGACCGATGACCTTTCTGGCAGAGAGCAGAATTCATGAACCTGTCAATGATGGCTTGTCACCCAGGCTTTAAAGCAGCAAAACATCCCCATATCGACACATTGGCAGCAGATGTTTGACTGTTGGAAAGTAGCTCTGAAGTTCTTATTGTGGCATGCTCTACAACTTCTGGCAAGAATTATGGAATGACCATTCTTAGAGGATTTTTATCCAGGTTTTAACTCCATGGTAAATTAAAAAAATCGCAGATATGACACAAAACTATTTTTGTTTATTAGCACAACATTCAAGGCCTCATGTCCCAGAAGCATCTTAAGGCTACGATGATCAAATAATCCATTTTACGACGCACTTTATGTTTGTCGAGTGTTTCTGAAAAACATTGTAACTTAAGACGCTCTCAGAAATCATTGCAGATCTACAAGTGCTGAATACCACTCATAGAAAACTAAGCGTGTCTTAAGGCCAGCAAGAGTTATCATAAACTATTATAATTTTTTTCTGTGTGTGCGTTCTTTTAATATTATTGTATTTAATCATGACAATTGATGCTGTTTGTGAATGAAAGTGATGGTACATTGAACTTGAATGGCAATTTTTTAATGATGCATTAACTAAAAACGAACAACAATAATGGACATAATACCAATAACTATGGAAGCCCATAGTGGACAATATTCAAATGAAAATGTAATCCCACTATTGCATTATAATTTTCCACTTATGAATGAGTTATTTGAGACAATGTTAAATTGAAAGTGCATTAATCCAATCATCACTTTCATTTTCACATACACATATGGGAAATCTATGACTATATTCAAATGATAATGAAAAGCTGTTTGACATTTCATTTTCAAAGTCATGCTCTGCAATACAGTGGACAATATTCAAATGCAATAAGCAAAACAGCACCCCCAGCCTATTGCATTTACATTTACATGTCATCACGCTCTTTTAGGGTCAACATGATAATGAAAATGCTGTTTTCTAATCACTTGGAAATAATGATATAATAATGATGACGACGTTTGACATTTCATTTTCAAAGACTTATCCTGCAATACATGGGACAATATTCAAACGCAGTCAGGGAAACAGCGCCTCCCAGTCCATTGCATTTTCAAATACATGTCACCACGCTCTTTTTGGGACACAATGAAAATTAAAATGCAATCTGTTAGTGTCTCATCAAGGCGGGTCTTCCGCTAGGACGTCACTCATTAGGGGCGCGAACGGAAACCATGTTCCTTATTTGCATACCATCCAATCAGCTTCTGGGTAGCGCTTGTACGCACGGAGGCTTACTGATAATGTCATGATGGCTAGGCTGCTATGTATTGTGTGCCATCGCGCATTAGGCTACGTTGCCCTTTGGATGTAGCCATCTCGGCAGCTAATATGCTAGCTAACGTTAACTAAGGAAAATATTTGTAAATGATCAGTACATTAAAGTGATATGATTTGATTTTTGCCCCAACTCTATTAACTGAGCTAGCTGTAATATGCATGAACTTATCCGCCCTTACGAAAAAGAAGCTTATTCAAGTGTGCTATTAGAATACTTCTTCTAAACCAAAAATAAGAGAGTATACTTTCAGTTTTTCTTTTGATGTACTTATCAGAGATATACTTAGCAAAGTAATACTTAAGTATACTTAGCTTATACTGAAAAGTACACAGAAAAGTCTAAGTATATTTGGCTAATACTTGTACCTACAGCGCCCTCCATAATTATTGGCACCCCTGGTTAAGATGTGTTAAAAGACTTAAAATAAATTCAATTTTTATTGCAGAAGCATACTCTCACACTGAAAATTGTAGAAAAATGTAACCTTCAACTCAAGTGAATTTTAAGGGAAAAAAAATCCCTGACTAAGAAATAATTATTTTTCATAAAATCACCTGTTCCACAATTATTGGCACCCCTAACAATTCCTAGGAAATAAATGTAATTGAAGTATTTCTGTCATTTCTACAGTAGTTTACAAAGTTGATCAGAGTATCTAGGAACATTTCATTAGTAATTCATCACTTCCTGTTTCCCTGGGGTATAAATATGACGTGACACAGAGGCCATTTCTCTCATCCACTCTTCAACATGGGAAAGACAAAGGAACACACCATTCAAGTAAGGCAGATGTGTGTCGACCTTCACAAATCAGGCAATGGCTACAAGAAAATAGCCACTCACCTGCACCTGCCCATATCTACTGTCAGAGGAATCATTAAGAAGTTTAAAACAAGTGGATCAGTGGTAAACAAGCCTGGACGAGGACGCAAGGTTATTTTGCCACCACGCACAGTGAGGAGGATGGTAAGAGAAATAAAAAGTTCTCCAAAGCTCACTGTTAAAGAATTGCAACAAATGATAGCATCTTGGGGTCACAAAGTCTCCAAAACAACCATCAGGCGCTATCTACATGCCAACAAGCTGTTTGGGAGGCATGCACGGAAAAAACCTTTTCTCACTCACAATCATACACGCAAACGTCTGGAGTTCGCTAAGCGGTACTGGGACTTCAACTGGGACCGTGTGCTTTGGTCAGATGAGACCAAGATAGAGCTTTTTGGCAACAAACATTCTAAGTGGGTCTGGCGGAACACAAAAGATGAGTATGCAGAAAAGCACCTCATGCCCACTGTGAAGTATGGGGAGGATCGGTGATGCTGTGGGCCTGTTTCTCTTCCAGAGGCCCTGGGAACCTTGTTAGGGTGCATGGCATCATGAACGCTTTGAAATACCAGGACATTTTAAATCAAAATCTGGTGGCCTCTGCCCGAAAGCTGAAGATGGGTCGTCACTGGGTCTTTCAGCAAGATAATGACCCTAAACATGTGGCCAAATCTACACAGAAATGGTTCACCAGACGCAGAATCAAGCTCTTCCCATGGCCATCTCAGTCTCCAGACCTCAACCCCATTGAAAACCTGTGGAGTGAGCTGAAGAGGAGAGTGCAGAGGAGAGGACCCAGGTCGCTGGATGATTTAGAGAGATTGTGCAAAGAGGAATGGTCGAAGATCCCTCTTTCTGTACTCTCCCATCTTGTGAAACATTATAGGAGAAGATTAGGTGCTGTTTTGTTGGCAAAAGGGGGTTGTATAAAGTATTAACATCAGGGGTGCTAATAATTGTGGCACACATGATTTGATGTAAAAGAATTGTTTCTTAATGTGGGATTTTTTTCCCACTGAATAAATGCACTTGAATTAAAGGTTGGATTTTCCTCTTTTTTTCATTGTGGTCCTATATTATTTAGAAAAAAACTGAATTTATTAGAAACTAAAGAACACATCTTAACCAGGGGTGCCAAAAATTATGGAGGGCGCTGTAAACTTTTGATTATTATACTTTTCTTGAGTATATCTCAAAGTATTAAAATATTCATGCCTAATGTTCAAGTATACTGGCTTGCAGTTAGGCCACTATCAAAAGAACAAGCACATTAAAATATTTTTACCATACATATTGGCTCCTTTGAAGTATACTGCACTATATTTTTACTATCTCATGGACTTACATATTCCACATGTACATTTGCAGTAACAAGTCAGTTTTGGGGCAGCATAGCAGAGTAAATAGCACATGGGTGAAGCTGAACTTGATTTTTATGCAGTGTTATTAACCCACACAGGAACAGATAAACATTTGTCTGATTTTATTTGAGAATAAATTTGACAATTATTCCAGCATTGACAGACTTGATACATACTCTTAATACTTCAAGTTTAAGCAACATAAACTTAACGTACCCATCTAGTTTACATCTAAGTTTTATTTTGTACTGCAAGTACACTACAAGTGAACTTTTAAGTATACTGTGACTTAAATTTTCAAACACAATATTGTATTGGATGCCAAAGTATAAGAACACAACAATGGCAACTCTTATTGAAATCCCAATTCAAAACAAAAAAATACCTCTTTCTCTCATATGGAACCAGAAATATGCATAAAATATTAATTAGCAATGCCTTCAGCCTGACCAGTAGGCTGAAGGACTCAAGCAAAGGCTGATGAAATATCCCAAATGAGTACACCGATGAGCTGTTTTTTGGTTAATGGAGTTCTGTATCACAGTAAAAAATATGACTGACTAAAGAAAAGATGCAGCAGTGCTGTAATACTTGAAAGATGGTACATTCTGTTTAATAAATTATTTAATCATTTTTAAACCAGAGTGTGGACATCAAAGCCCTGCATATTGTACCTGTACCAAACACTGCTGTGTTTAAGTTGAGATATCAGTTCAATCTAGCTGGCCATTATGTGCAGATTCACAGATAAATGTACACAGTATTTTCAAACATGAGATTAAGAAGACTGGAACTTCACTGCTATCTGACATAGTGACAATGAAATGTCTGTACTAGTTTTAAAACTAGCAACCCTACCACAGCTTGATCTGCACCAGCTGTGTGGCTGAAGCTAAGCAGGAGGGGCCTTGGTTAGTGCTTGAATGGGAGACCACCTGGGAAAATATGTTGCTGCTGGAGCAGGTGTTGGTGGGCCAGTAGGTTGGGATCTTCCCTCTGGTGGAATAATACACAATACTCCAGTGCAGTTATGAGGATATTGTCTGTCCGATGAGATGTGAACCCGAAGTCCTGACTCACTGCGGTCATTAAACGTCAAATGACACTCTGTTATGATTCTGCCATGTTCTGTTCTGTTCTGTTTCTGCCCATGTTCTGCTTAATCTAGATCATTGCCATGTTTTTGTTGTTGCCATGTTTTGTATTCCCTGCCATATCCACTTTTCTGTTATATTCCGGTCCATGTTTTTGCTCATGCCCTGCATTGCACTTTGTCTCCCCTGTCTGGTCTTGTGTTGAGCTACAGCTTCTCCCCAAGTACTGTGTGTCACATGTTTAGGTGATTTCATGGTTTCTGGGTTTCCAACCATTCCTTCTAGTCTTGTTTGCTTCCTTCGCCTTGCTTTTCTGTTTTACTAACAAGTACTAACAGTTTGTTATTTTGTTAAAGTTACTAACCAGAACTAACATTGTGTATAATACTAACTTACTAACGAGCACCAGGGATTGGATAGCTGCACCTTACTAAGTGATTAACAAGCTCTCAGCACTCGCCATGTTCTAGTCTCCGCCTCTTGCCTTCACTTAATCTTTGCTGCGTTTCAGCGGATCCTCCGCACCTGGTCAACTCTGTTCTGCCTCTCATTATCTGTGCACGTTAGAACTCCCTAACCGGAGCTGTATGTCTTGTCAATAGGCTGTCTCGTGATCCCTGTACGTGTTTTGGCTTTTGCCAATTTCATGTGGTTAGGTTCTCCCTCGTGTCTGCTCCCTTGTTAATTAGTCTGATCCTCTTCACCTGTCCCTAATCATAGCATGTGACCTCCCCTACATGTATTTAAGCAGTCTTTTCACAGCAGTTCCCCGTCAGAAAGTTTCCCTTGGTTTACCTGTGCAGCTCTTGTTTTCGCCTCGTACTCTTAGTGTTTCTATTCTGACTGGACCGTCCTCGACTTACGATTTTTGGCTCTGTTTTGGTATTTTTGTCCGCATCTGTTTTCAAACCCTTTTTCTGCCCGACCACGAATACTGTGTTTGCTGCCCTGGTTTTGGACTCGGATTTTGCCCATTGGATTGTGATTTTTGGATTGTGGACTTTGTACTGTTGCCTTCTGCCCTGCGGGGGTTTACCCCCTCGCTTAATAAAGATCACATCTACTGCATTGCTGGGTTCTCACGACTGGTTCCTGAACGCTACCTCACACACTCTATAAGTTTCCTAGCAGTATACCCCACCGTATACTTTCATGAACTAAAAAGTTTACTGGAAGTATACAACTAATAAACTAGCAGTATATCTGTAAGTTTACTTGCAGTATACTTAAATGTATACTTTCATAAATTGAAAAGTACACTAGAAGTATACAACTAGTTCACTCACAGTATACTAAAAAGTTCACTTGTAGTGTACTTGCAGTATAGAATAAAACTTAGATGTAAACTAGATGGGTACTTTCAGTTTACTTTGCTTAAACTTGAAGTATACTTAAAAGTATACTTTTATAAACTTAAAATGTTCCAATTTAGTCTGCAGAAGTATTAAATTAGTATACTTTCTAGTACACTACAAGTACATGGTTCGTAGTATACTTGCTATACTTATATTCAAGTATACTTAATAAAATGAACTTCAAGTATACTACTTTTTTTTTTTTTTTTTGCTAAGGGCGAGGCTTCGCGGCAGTGTTGTGCAACTGCAATCCAAGTATGCTTGCAGATTTCAGAGACGTTAGCTAGCTTGCTAGTGAGTCTAAAAGCAATCGCTTAGGTACAGCTAGCTAGCTATGATGCCAACTGGAGAAGCTCTTACAGTCCTAATTTGTCACTTTCAACGCCATCTCGCACACACGACCTCTTTAACCATTGATTAGCAGCTTCTTTTACCTAAAGAACAAACTGACAGTTCAGCCGAGTTGCAAGTTCGCCACTCTTGAAACATGCACAATGTATGCATCATGCAGAACGGTCCAGTAAACGGCCAGCAGTCAGGCTGCCGCTGGTCCTGGTTTAATCGCGATTCCCAAGCCACATAGCAATGGGAGAAGTTTTGATGACTATGAAGTTTTGAAGTCTCTGAAATCTGCAAGCATACTTGGGTTGCAGTTGCTCAACACTGCCGCGAACGCTCGGATAAGTTCATGCATATTACAGCTAGCTCAGTTAATAGAGTTGGGGCAAAAATCAAATCATGTCGCTTTAATGTGATGATCAATGTACAAATATTTTCCTTAGTTAACGAAAGCTAGCATACTAGCTGCCGACATGGTTACATCCAAAGCCAACGTAGCCTAATGCGCGATGGCACACATAGCAGCCTAGCCATCATGACATTATCAGTAAGCCTCCGTGCGTACAAGCGCTATCCAGAAGCTGATTGGTTGGTATGCAAATAAGGAACATGGTTTCCGTTCGCGCCCCTAATGAGTGACGTCCTAGCGGAAGACCCGCCTTGATGAGTCGCTAACAGATTGCATTTTAATTTTCATTGTGTCCCAAAAAGAGCGTGGTGACATGTATTTGAAAATGCAATGGACTGGGAGGCGCTGTTTCCCTTACTGCGTTTGAATATTGTCCCATGTATTGCAGGATAAGTCTTTGAAAATGAAATATCAAACGTCGTCATCATTATTATATCATTATTATTTCCAAGTGATTAGAAAACAGCATTTTCATTATCATGTTGACCCTAAAAGAGCGTGATGACATGTAAATGTAAATGCAATAGGCTGGGGGTGCTGTTCTGCTTATTGCATTTGAATATTGTCCACTGTATTGCAGAGCATGACTTTGAAAATGAAATGTCAAACAGCTTTTCATTATCATTTGAATATAGTCATAGATTTCCCATATGTGTATGCGAAAATGAAAGTGATAATTGGATTAATGCATTTTCAATTTAATATTGTCTCAAAAAACTCATTCATAAGTGGAAAAATATAATGCAATAGTGGGATTACATTTTCATTTGAATATTGTCCACTATGGGCTTCCATAAATAACAGTAATTCCATTAACAAACAGCAGCACTCAGAGAGCGCAGCATCTCCGCCACGCCAAGGCAACTCTGTGCATTAGTTATTTTCGTTGGCTGATGTAGGGTATTGTTGTATTCCATTGCCAGGTGGCAGCAAAACCCAAAAGCACGCCGAATGGAAATCCGGCCCATTGGAAAGACTTCAAATCTCTGCCAGCATAGCGGGATTTGAACTTTGGCCTATATCTCAGCTGTACTTTGGCCTAGATATGCCAAACTTAAATCACTTGTTCCTCATGTGCTACTCTAACATCCTGCAAAGTTTGGTTAAAATCTACACGCTGTTTTTGAGATATCCTGCAAACAAACAAACTAGAGGGTGTGTCCAGAGGGCCACATCACCCCGCCCGCGCCCTCAACGCCACGTGAAGGTCAATGTCATGGTGCAGTTGGTCTCCTCATATATGGTTTCCTATTTGTGATTGAGCATAACATAGGGCCTATCTCTGCTGATTTCCCAGTTACAGAGCCTGAAAATATGAAGGTCGGCCATTTTGACCTTTCAAGGTCACCTGAAGGTGAAGGTGATGGTGCAATAAGATTCCCCATATATGACTTCCTATTAGTCTTCAATAGTAACTATGGGTCTATCTTGCACCGTTTTGCTGCTAGAGCACTCAGAAAAGTGGTGATGCTGAGTTTGACCTTTCAAGATCACTTGAAGGTGAAGGTGATGGTGCTGAAAGATTCCCCATATATGACTTCCTATTAGTGTTCAATAGTAACTATGGGTCTATCTTGCAGCGTTTGGCTGCTAGAGCACTCGGAAAAATGTTGATGCTGAGTTTGACCTTTCAAGGTCACTTGAAGGTCAAGGTCACGGTGCCATTAGATTCCCATATATGACTTCTTATTACTAGTTAATAGTAACCATGTCTCTATCTCCCACCGTTTGGCGCCTAGAGCAGCCTGAGAAATGGGTGACCTTGAGTTTGACCTTTCAAGGTCGCTGAAGGTCATAAAATTTGGTGGTAAACAAATCTCCATACCCAAATTTCCTATTAGTGATTAATAGGAACTACATGCCTATCTCCAACCAATTTCAAGTTATAAGCAGTAGAAAGTCTGCCCTATCTCCCAGTGTAAACTAAATCTTCAAACTGATCCAGAATCCAGGATTTGATCCGAATCTTCACCAAAAACTAATAATTTCTTCCCTTCCGCCAAAGGATTGTCCCTACCGAATTTGAAGACAATCCGTCCAGAATTGTGGCCTGTAGAGTGCAAACAGACACACACACTGATAAATAAATAAATGCGACAGCCACATACTTTGTACATCCTTCCGCAACATTCGTTGCGGGCGGGGTGAATAAATAAACGCGACAACCACATACACCCCTTCCGCAACATTTGTTGCGGGCGGGGAGAATAAATGACTCCCGCCTAGCGGGACCGTTGTCGAAATCGTCTGGTGTCTGACTCGAGACTTCAAATCTCCGTCAGCATAGCTGGATTTGTACTTTGGCCTATATCTCAGCTGTATTTAATATCCGCCAGCATAGCTGGATTTGTACTTTGGCCTATATCTCAGCTGTACTTTGGCCTAGATATGCCTAAATTTAATCACTTGTTCCTCTTTTGCTACTGTAACATCCTGCAAAGTTTGGTTGAAATCTATGCAGCCATTTTTGAGATATTCTGCTAACTAACAGACAGACTAATGGAACGAAGTGAGATGGTTGTCGATTTTGACAACCAACAAACAAACCAACACTGGCTAAAACATACACCTCCTTGGTGGAGGTGAACTAGAGGCTCCAGAGAGCCTGAATCAGTCACCTGGATCTGTATGAAAATTAACTAATTCTTAAAATTACAGAAACATAATCTACTGCAGCTTACAAGTAACAAGGTACAGGATCTTAATGAAATACCAAAAAACATGATTACGATTCCGACATCATCCCATAATTTTGCAAAGTCGATTTTTAAATGGAAAAGAAAGAAAGACATAAATCAATTGATTCATACAGACATTCCAGGGGATTCTGATTATCATTTCAAGAATCTAATGAGCAAATTGAATGTTTATTCAGACGCTATAGTGAAATACAACAAAAATCATCATATTTGATGTTTTAAGGCAAATGACTCCTACAAAGACCCATCGTACAATTTCAGTGTAATGGAGACTTTTGTGGAGCTTTATTTGCTGATCATTTTAGCAATTGAAAGTTCTTCTCTACCTCTTATAGTTTTCATTATATAGGCAGAAAAAAAGCAAAATTGTCAAATTTGACATTTCAAGGCCAATAACTCCAACAAGGAGGCATTGTATGATTTTGATCCTATGGAGACTTTTATAGAGTTTCATCTGCTGATGAGGTACAGTTTTTTTTTTTCTCAAGCTGCTTTAGTTCCTGAGGTATGGCTGAAAATACAAAAGTAGGTGGTTTTACTCCTAAGTTTTATTTTTAGTGACAGCGGCCATGTTATTCAGACAGCGTGCATAATCGAAAACTTTTTTTAAGTAGACATCCTACGGATGCTTGTGGCTAATTTTAGTCCGGATCTGTTACGTAGTTTGAGAGGAGAAGATTTTTGAAAAATGTTAACGACAGAAGACAACGACGACGATAACGACGACGGACGCCAAGTGATGGCAATAGCTCACCTGGACCTTTGATCCAGGTGAGCTAATAAAGACAAGAAGAAATAAGATGTTATAACAAAAAAAGATATAGTGTATATAAACTTTTCAGCAAATTAAAATTTTATTTTAGAAGAGCCATTAAAAGGAAAATGAAGAAAACACAAATAAACATGTCGCTGTGGTGGTGGATACAACTGAAGTGCAGATCACAAAAGGAGTAAAAATGGGCGTATTCTAAAAAAATGTCCAACTACTGATTGATGTGCCCCGAAACCAGCTGTATATTCCGCATCTCTTCGCTGATTTGCGTCTGCCAATCTGTTACCAGCCTCCTCCTCCTCCTCCTCCTCCACCTCCCGGTCACGTCAGGGGGCCTTCGTCAAGACTACTTGTTACATACAAGGATTTTTTTTTTGTCCCGTAATTTCAGCCTAGCAGCTGTCACTGGCATGTCGCCATTACTTTACTTTGTATAGCCTACTATGCTTCCATTGTGTAGCATGGTTCATTTATTCTTACTACTTTATGTGTATTTTATTTCATTTTGACCACATGGCATAGCTTACACAGGCTTGCATTTAAATCGGGGACTGTGCCCATAGTCAATTAATCAAACATCTCAGCACCATTAAAGTGGACAGCGCAAAGCGAAGTTACGATATAATTAACTGTTGTGCACGCATTCCCGTGGAAGAGCTGCTTTGGGAAACACGGGTTAAAAATGAAGGACTTTCGTAAGTGTAATGGTGACGTTTAACTTAATACCAAAACCACTCAACTAGCTAGCAGCAGACAGAATTGGTCTTGACTTGTATCCAACATTTACATCCACATCTTGTCCTCAATTAGTTTGCACTCTCAGAATCAGGGAAGAAACATCAGGTCGTTGCGTCTTGAAAATATATTGTAAACTTTCCTGTACATCCAAGTCTTCTATTTCCATCCAAAAACAACCATTCCCCAAGCTTCTCTCAACAGGAATCCAATTTGAAAATGTCTAACTTGGGTGTTCTAAATTTCTAACTTTTGCTTTATGTGATGACTTAACAGTAAAAAATGTCTTTTTTGCTCCGCAGTTACAGCTAGCCAGCTCAACACACGTCTTCCTCTATCCGACCTTCCAGAAGATTGAACTTGACATGCGCAGTAGCTCAGTACCATAGAAGCAGAGCAAACTAGATCTCTCAAATAATGAAATCTAATGATATCCAGTACTTTGTGCAAAACACAATGCACATCAACACCAAATGGTAATAATATAGTATGGAAAGGTAAACATTAGTAGGTATAAGTATAAACACAATTCCAAATTATAGTTAACTTTGGCTCTTACAGTAAGATCAACCGTAGTAAACCCTCTTAGAGCTCTGCGATCGATCATCATTGGGAAACAAGGCCCAGGCTTCATCAAACATGACTCAAACAAATTTGATTAAATTATTTTAATTAATGGAATGTTTTTCGTCATCTAGTTGCGGAAAAAATATGGAATCACCAACAAAAATCATAATGAGTACATTGTTGCTCCTCCTCAGGCTTTTAAGACAGCCTGAATTCTTTCAGGCATGGACTTCACTAATGAAAAACAATATTCTCCGTTAAGCCAGTTCCAATTCTGAAATACCCATTGATAGATCAGCTTTGCAGGATGAGGCCTTGTCACAGACCATTTTTTAACATTTCCACCATAAATTTTCAATTAGATTGAGATCTGGACTGTTTGCTGACCATGTCATTTAGTTGATGTGCCGTCTCTGAAGAAAAGTTTTTACATCCTGTGCTCTGTGGTAAGATGCATTGTCATCCTGAAAAATGACTTCATCATCACCAAACCAACTTTCTATTGATGGAATCAGAAAATGGTAATAAATAAATAAATAAATAAATAAAAAATAAAATTCACTACTACTATTTGAGTGACGTGCCTGTCTCCCTCTGTCAGCAGTGCGTTGCGCACAACGTACGTCACTCATCGTACGTCATTACGTAACTCTGAGATGAACGCTGGCGTGATCATTTCTCTACGCTTCACACAGGCTCGATTTATCCTCGCTTCGTTTCACACAGCCGGACCCCGAGTTTGCAGTGCTGGCTTCAGTCAGTCTGGAGCGAACTCAAGAGCCAAGGTGATCTTTCACTACAAATCCGAGCACATTATGAGATTAACTATGAACACCCCGGCTAAGTTCACCGCATTCGCTAGCGAAATGCTTGCATCGGCGGGACATTCAAAAACGCTTAATGTGAAAAAAGCTTCACGTAACTTAATGCGCCAAAACAGCGACCAATCAGCGCCAAATTCCTCTCGGGCCTTTCTGGTCAGGAGCACTATTAAATAAAAACCGAAGACTAAGGAATATGGTACTTACATCACGTTAAAGCGTTTTCCCCTCCATTGATGTACATTATGAGGAAAAAGCTTAACATAGTTTCATGTAGCCTACTTAAACAGCGACAAACAATTGGGAAATTCCTCGGAAACATCTTCGGTTTTCATTTTGTGATTGGAGAAAGTGCTCCAGACAAGGAACGTCAGAGAGGCATTTGATGATTTTTGATCGCTGTTTCGGAACATGAAACCACGTTAAGCTTTTTCCTCATAATGCGCGTCAATGGAGGGAAAATGCTTCATGTGATAAAACGTCTGTTTTCTTCAGACTTCAGTTCTGATTTTTTAACAGGAGAAAGCGTTCTTGACAAGAAATGTCAGAGAGGAATTTGGTGATTATTGGCCGCTGTTTTGGAGCATTAAGCCACGTTAAGCTTTCTCCTTATAATGTGAGTCAATAGGAGGAAAAACGCTCAATGTGGTCTAACCTTTGTTTTCTTCGGACTTCGGTTTTCATTTTTTTATTGGAGAAAGCGCTCTTGACCAGAAATGCCCGAGAGGAATTTGGTGCTGATTGGTCGCTGTTTTGGTGCATTAAGCCATGTTAAGCTTTTTCCACGTTAAGCGTTTTAGAATGTCCCGTATCATAGAAGTAAAGCCAATCTGATCTTTCGCTACAAATCCAAGCACGCATTCGCTAGTCTCCCCTAGTCTTTTACCTGACATACAACCCCAAATCACTAATGAATGGGAAAATTTGCTGGTTTTCTGCAAGTAGTCATATTTCTGTCTCATTGGAATGACACAAGAGAAAAGTTCCAGCATCATTGCCTAAGCCAATGCAGATTTGCGATTCATCACTGAATATCACTTTCATCCAATGATCCACACTCAATGATTGCCTCTCTCTAGCCCATTGTAACCTTGCTTTCTTCTGATCAGGCATTAGTGCTGGTATTCTTTTGGCTCTTCTGTATGTGAATTCCATTTCATTCTGCTGATATCTTACAGTTCTGTCACAAACACTGACTCCTGTTTCTGCTCATTTGTTTTTAATTTGTTTTGTTGCGCATTTTTTTTCAAGGCATATTGCGTTGAGTTTTCTGTTCTGATGCTTTGACGTCTTCTATGTCTACCCGTATCTTTTCCTTATATAATCTTCCCATTTGGTTTATACTTGCACTAAATTTTTGACACAGCTGACTGGGAACAACCAACATCGTTTGCCACTTTCCATGCTGAATTTCAGTTTTATAATCCTTTCCATGTATTCAGTTGCAGGCTCTCTTGTTGTTGCCATGGTTTCTCTCAATTAGCCAAATCCAACACCTTGTTAAGGTCTGCATTGTAATTGTAAAATTGTAAAATTTCTCAGTTTCAACATTTGCTATGTCATCTCTGTTCTATTGTGAATAAAATACTGGCTGGTGTGATTTGAAAGTCATTGCGTTTTGATTTTATTCGCAATTTACACTTTGTCCCAACTTTTTTGGAATAGGGTTGTACATTTATCACGTACATGTTTCTGTCTTTAAATTTTACACAGAAAAAAGTTCATATGATGCATTGTGATTGCAGGATCACTGTAAATCAAAACCATGTTTGTTTGCATATTTATACTAAGTTGGAACAAATGGCCATTACCACTGAAAATGTAATAAGCCTGTCAATTTGAATCTTCTTTAAAGTCTGTGATGTTGCTGCAATAATCTACAAGTCCCAAACAGTGAACACTACAAATGTATCCAGTATAAATGAATTCAGCTGCACAAATATGTAAACACATTGTTAACATTTCTGTTAGAGCTTTTCAAGTTTCTTTGTCTGCCAGTTGTTGACAGGAGAATTTGGTATTTCAGGAAGACAGTCCTCTTTTTCCATTTCATATCTGATATAATTATATTAAAAAATGGGTCATTTGAAAATTCCATTCACCTTTATCTAAATTGAAAACATTTCAGCATCACAGTATCTGATGCTTTAAATTTTGAATTCAATTGTCTATTTAAAATATATGCTTATTTCAAATCTGATAACTGCAAAACACTCCAAAAAAAATTAAAAAAAGATGGTGCGGGGGACTAACTAGAATATTGCAATTCCGGAAGAAATTGCGCGGGTGTGAATGCTGTGCTGTTTAGTCGCCGGCCTGTGATCGTGCCGCACGTTTTGATACCTTTGAAACCTTTCGAAAAACGCAAGAAAATGGCGGAGATGGATATTATAACTAGAAAATTACACACAAGAAATTTTGAATGTGCCTGCCACTTGCCCCCAAAATTCACCATAAATGCATAACTCTCATCCATGTTTACCAACTGACCTTTCCAGCTGACCCTTTGCACACACGCATATACAAGTGACACAAGTTGAGTGTTAGAGAGAGGCAGAAATCCATGTAAGACCACATACCTGGGCGAGAAATTAACTTTTCTTTTCAGTTGTCAGCCGGGCAACCTAGAGAGCTTTTTAGGCTGCCAAAAAGCATTTTAGGTAGTCAAGACATATACTGTATTTAAAAAAAAAACTTTTCTGATTGACCAATCACAATGTCTTTCAGTTACTGTGGAAAGTTTATACTTCCTGGTATTGGATAAGAAACATGTCAATCAATACATCTTTCCCGGGGAAGTTTCACAAATGCGTGAACTATAAGTGTGCGTGAAGCAGATGAGCCTAAGTAATGGCAAGCCGTTTTAACATTTATTCCATATCCTTGATATCAGACGGCAGTACCCTCTACTAGTTCAGTCTTTGTCCGCACTAGTGGACCTCTGGACCGAACTAGTAACACCAAACATCTTACTAGTTAACTAGTGAGCTGAAAAAGCACATACATGTTAACTAGTTGAGCTCAAATTCACTTTATGGCAAGCCGTTTTAACATTTATTCCATATCCTTGATATCAGATGGCATTACCCTCCACTAGTTCAGTCTTTGTCCGCACTAGTGGGCCTCTGGACCGAACTAGTAACACCAAACGTCTTACTAGTTAACTAGTGCGCTGCAAAAGCATGTACATGTTAACTAGTCAAGCATAAAATTGCTTAACTTGTGAACTAGTGAATCACAATTATGTGCACTAGTTAACTAGTGAGGGGCAATTTGCTTACTAGTTAACTAGTGAAAACAAAATTGCTCACTAGTGAACTAGTAAACACTTTTTCTAACCTTACTAGTTAACTAGTGCGGCTCTAAATGTTTACTAGTCGAACAAGTTAGGGGCAAATTGTCTACTAGTAACACTAGTGAGAGTCCTTTAAGTGTAACTAGTAAACTAGTGAGATCCAAACAGAGTCACTAGTCAACTAGTGGCCAAAATATCCACTAGTCACACTAGTCAGTGTCTTTCTGACCTTACTAGTTCAGTAGAGAGGCTAAAAGTGATCACTAGTAGAACTAGGGAAATCAAAAATGCTCAATAGTTAACTAGTTCAGGTGTCTTTTGGCTTTACTAGTTAACTAGTGAGGCTCAAAATGTTTACTAGTAAACTAGTAAAAGAATAAATGTTGACTAGTCTCACTAGTTGCACTAAATGCTAATGAGAAGGCAGGGAACGAGGGTGTGCTGAAGCTTCCTATTGGCTTATAAGTTCAAAATAAGAAATACCGACCCATCGGGAATCTGGAATTTGACATTATCCCGCCTGCTTCATTTGCATGTTGCTTACTAGTTAACATGTTGGCCTGGGAAATTGCAACTAGTTAACTAGTGGCTGCATGTGGCAGCGTACATGTTAACTAGTCAAGGCATAAATGCTCACTAGTTAATAATTAGATTTTATTTGACCTTTATTCTTTGCTAGTGTGACTCAATATATCTACTAGTTTACTAGTAAGGGCCAGAATACCGACTAGTTGCACTAGTGAGGGTCCTTTTTTCTTTACTAGTTAACTTGTTCAGGCCAAAAAGACTAACTAGTTTACTAGTAAGGGCCAGAGTGTCAACTAGTTGCACTAGTGAGGTTCTTTTTTACCTTACTAGTGAACTAGTGCAGGCTAAAATTTGTTAATTTTAACTAGCTATGCCCAAAATGTCTACTAGTGAACTAGTTTCATGTTTGTTACGTTACTAGTCAACTAGTAACACAGACTTTTGTCTTACTAGTGAACTAGTTCGGTCCAAAATGAATCACTGGTAAACTAGTGGGCTGAAATTTTCCTCACTAGTTAACTAGTGGAGGGCATTTTGGCACACTAGTTGACATTTTAGTCCTACTAGTTTGACAAAACTCCTCACTATTTGACATTAGCCCACAACTTGTTAACTAGTCATGCTGTAAAATTTCACTAGTTAACATGTATGGCAGTGGCAGCGCCTATGGCAAGCCGTTTTAACATTTATTCCATATCCTTGATATCAGACGGTATGGCAAGCCGTTTTAACATTTATTCCATATCCTTGATATCAGACGGCAGTGTACTCTACTAGTTCAGTCTTTGTCCGCACTAGTGGGCCTCTGGACCGAACTAGTAACACCAAACGTCTTACTAGTTAACTAGTGCGCTGAAAAACCACTGACATGTTAACTAGTCAAGCATAAAATTGCTTAACTAGTGAACTAGTGAAACACAATTACGTGCACTAGTTAACTAGTGAGGACCAATTTGCTCACTAGTTAACTAGTGAAAACAAAATTGCTTACTAGTTAACTAGTAAACACCTTTTTTGAACTTACTAGTTAACTAGTGTGGCTCTAAATGTTTACTAGTAGAACATGTTAGGGGAAAAGTGTCTACTAGTAACACTAGTGAGAGTCCTTTGAGTGTAACTAATTAACTAGTGAGATCCAAACAGAGTCACTAGTCAACTAGTAAAGGCCAAAATATCCACTAGTCACACTAGTCAGTGTCTTTCTGACCTTACTAGTTCACTAGAGACGCTAAAAATGATCACTAGTAGAACTAGTGAAATCAAAAATGCTCACTAGTCAACTAGTTTGGGTGTCTTTTGGCTTTACTAGTCAACTAGTGAGGCTCAAAATGTTTACTAGTAAACTAGTAAAAGAATAAATGTTGACTAGTCTCACTAGTTGCACTAAATGCTAATGAGAAGGCGGGGAACGAGGGTGTGCTGAGGCTTCCTATTGGCTTATAAGTTCAAAATAAGAAATACCGACCCATCAGGAATCAGGATTTTGACATTTTCCCGCCTGCTTCATTTGCATGTTGCTCACTAGTTAACATGTTGGCCTGGGAAATTGCAACTAGTTAACTAGTGGCTGCATGTAGCATCTTACATGTTAACTAGTCAAGGCATAAATGCTCACTAGTTAACTAGTTAGACTTTATTTGACCTTTATTCTGTGCTAGTGTGACTCAAAATATCTACTAGTTTACTAGTAAGGGCCAAAATGCCCACTAGTTGCACTAGTGAGGGCCCTTTTTCCTTTACTAGTTAACTTGTGCAGGCCGAAAAGACTTACTAGTTTACTAGTAAGGGCCAGAGTGTCGACTAGTTGCACTAGTGAGGTTCTTTTTTTACCTTACTAGTCAACTAGTGCAGGCTAAAATTTGTTACTAGTTAACTAGCTATGCCCAACATGTCTACTAGTGAACTAGTTTCATGTTTGTGACCTTACTAGTAAACTAGTAACACAGACTTTTGTCTTACTAGTGAACTAGTTCGGTCCAAAATGAGTCACTAGTAAACTAGTGGGGTTAAAATTTTCCTCACTAGTTAACTAGTGGAGGGCATTTTGGCACACTAGTTGACATTTTAGTCCTACTAGTTCAACAAAACTCCGCACTAGTTGACATTAGCACACAACTAGTTAACTAGTCATGCGGTAAAATTTCACTAGTTAACATGTATGGCAGTGGCAGCACCTTGCTAGTTAACTATTTGCGCGTACATGTCAACTAGTGCACAGTTTTGTCAAACTAGTTAGACAAAAACATCAACTAGTGCACCAAAATGCCATCCACTAGTTAACTAGTGAGAAAAATTTCAGCCCTACTAGTTCACTAGTGACTCATTTTGGACTGCACTAGTTCACTAGTAAGACAAAAGTCTGTGTTACTAGTTAACTAGTAAGGTCACAAACATGCAAACTAGTTAACTAGTGGGCATTCTGGCTCTTACTAGTTATCTAGTGGCTTTTTTTGGCCCGCACTAGTTAACTAGTCAGGTTAAAAAAACCTCACTAGTGCAACTAGTCGACATTCTGGCCCTTACTAGTAAACTAGTGACTCTTTCTGGCCTTCACTAGTTTAACTAGTAAAGTAAAAAGACCCTCATTAGTGCAACTAGTGGACATTTCAGCCCTCACTAGTTAACATGTGAGCTCCATCATGCAGCCACTAGTGGCACTAGTACGACTGAAATTTCAACATTGTACTATTAGACTGCATGCAAATGAAACAGGCGGGACAATGATTTTGATTGGTCAGTGTACAAACCATATGCTGTGGAGATTTAAAGTGCCAGCTCCGATTAGAAACGATATTGAGCTGCACTAATTTGAAGCGGTGTTTTCATTTGTTTTATTGTGTTCAAGTATTAATATGGAATAGCAGTACATTGACTGCATTTCTAGATTTAACCAAACATGCAATGACTTAATGCACACCTGAAAACCCAAAGGAACGTAACTGTAAAAACTGTATGCGTCGAAAATGTGCAACTGAGCGGAATGTATATTTTTTGCATTATTATTTGACGTATAGATAGATAGATAGATAGATAGATAGATAGATAAATAGATATATCCCATTAATATCCGCAAAATCCTTTAAATATGCAACTGATCGTACTGGCGATTGTGCAGACTATTTTGTTTAATACAGTCTATATGGTCCGTACGTAGGCTATGACGAGCAGAAGCCCCGGAAAGTGGTCCACTATGGCCAACGGCAAATGGTCTTGTGCTACGAAAAGAAGCATCTGGTTGTCGTTTGTTTATCGTGGTGTGTGTTCGTGCGCTCTTGCATTGCTGTCAAAATGAATAGCTTCCCATCATTAATAACTACGATCATAAGAGACGATTTGGAATTGAACCAGCCACGAAGACAGCAGGGCGATTGCATGAAAAGGTCTCGATTGAAACATGCGTAATCTATTGCACCAATCATACCCATCTTCGAACTCAAAGTTTCTTTTTTATTCCAGCTAGTGACATTATGTTCTTTATGTTGAATCTAAAACGGTTCCGATGTTATAGTGTTAGCGTGAACAGACAGAACCTCTGATTCCAATACAGCCACGCCTGGCGGCTGATTTTACAAGCTACGATTCGAGGCTGGTATTAAAAATCCATAGCCTATATTTTGATTTGTAAATTCGTAAACTAAGTTTTTGAGGAAACGAGCATAATTTACGGACTATCCGTTTGCTTCTTGAGATGTTTTTGCGGTGTTTTCCATTTTAAAATAAAAATTGGTAAGGAGTGCGATCTCCCTGCATTTTAACATTACGCCCGTACTCATTTCAAAAGTTAAAAATCCGTGCTGAGTACGGACAAACCGTAGGGATTGACATGTACGTTAAATATTTCCTTAACCGAAGGGCAAATTGGCCCGTTTAAACCCGAAATGTCAACCAATTATTTTAAAGTAAGCAATGTCACCATTCCCGCCTCCTAATTTACATTTGTTTTTGCCGACTAGTTCACTAGTGCGCATTTTGGCCAGCACTAGTTAACTAGTAGAGTCAAAAGACCCCAACTAGTGCTACTAGTGAACGTTTTGGCCTGTACTAGTTAACTAGTAAGGTCAAAAAAGACTTTAACTAGTGCAACTAGTGGGCATTTGACGC
The DNA here is from genome assembly GCA_029692085.1 of Gymnothorax javanicus. Lineage (NCBI taxonomy): Eukaryota > Metazoa > Chordata > Actinopteri > Anguilliformes > Muraenidae > Gymnothorax > Gymnothorax javanicus. The sequence continues at coordinate 36,127,323 of CM056196.1, read as the reverse complement.
TCACTAGTTAACTAGTAAGCAATATAAGCCTTGCTAGTTAACTAGTTAAAGCCTCTTTTGACCTTACTAGTTAACAAGTGAGCATTTTCTCTCTGACTAGTTAACATGTAAGCCATAACATGCAGCCACTAGTTAACTAGCTGCAATTATTCTGGCCAACATGTTGTACTAGTGTGCAACATGGAAATGAAGTAGGTGGGATAATGACAAAATCCAGCATCCTTATTGGTTGGCATTTTATTATTTCAACTTTAGAGCCAATGGAAAGCCAGAATGCATGCTAGTTCCGCACCTCCTCATTAATATTCAGTGTAACTAGTACAACTAGTGTGACTAGTGAACTTTTTTATTTTCACTAGTTCAACTAGTGTACATTTTAAACCTTACTAGTTCACTAGTGAAGTCAAAATAGATCCTCACTAGTGCAACTAGGTAATATTTTGGCCCTCACTAGTTAACTAGTATACATTTAGTGCCTCACTAGTTAACTAGTAAAGTCAAATTAAATTTTACTAGTGCAACTAGTGGACATTTTGCCTTCACTAGTAAACTAGTTGAAGAAAATGAGTTCAACTAGTGAACTAGTTAAGTCAAATGTGGCTCTTACTAGTTAACTAGTCAATATTTGGCATTATTGTTATGTCACTAGTGCCACTAGTCGCACTAGTGCTACTAGTGGATTGCATGCAAATGTAGTAGGCGGAACAAGGATTCTGATTGGTCAGTGTACAAACCATATGCTGTGGAGATTCAAAGTTCCAACTCTGATTAGAAAAGATATTGAGCCGCACAAATTTGAAGCGGTGTGTTAATTTTTTTGATTGTGAACGAGTATTAATATAGAATAGCAACACATTGACTGCATTTCTACATTTAATTACACATGCAATGACTCAGGCTAATGCACACCTGAAAACCCAAAGGAATCTGAGTAAAAATTTTATGCGTCGAAAATGTGCAACTGAGCAGAATGTGTATATATATATATATATATATATTGCATTATTATTTGACGTCAGGTCGCCCTGATGAAGATAGGCTAGATAGATAGATAGATAGATAGATAGATCCCATTAATATCCGAAAAATCCTTTAAACCTCCATACGATTTTTGAAAGGTATTTTTTTAATATAAGGTTTTTTTCCATGAATGGAATTAAAAATGTTGCATAAAATTTTAGTATTTTTTTTTTTTTTTTTTTTTTTACGTTTTAAACTGTCTATTCAAGTATGAAAATAAAAAACGCCACCCTCTTCTCCGTATTCTTATCATTCCATTCGCATGTCGTGAGGGAGAAGTGTGACGTCCAGTAATAGAAAATGCAAGTGCAGCCTCGGAAAGAAAGCTCTTGTTTTATGGTATTATATGCAACAGATAGTACTGGCGATTGTGCAGACTGTATCTTGTTTAATACAGTCTATATGGTCCGTACGTATGACGAGCAGAAGCCCCGGAAAGTAGTCCACTGTGGCCAACGGCAAATTGTCTTGTGCTAAGAAAAGAAGCGTCTGGTTGGCGTTTGTTTATCGTGGTGTGTGTTTGTGTGCTCTTGCATTGCTGTCAAAATGAATAGCTTCCCATAACTAATAACTGCGATCATAAGAGACGATTTGGAATTGAACCAGCCACAAAGACAGCAGGGCGATTGCATGAAGCAAGGCTCGATTGAAACATGCGTAATTACGATAATCATAATCTATCGCACCTATCATACCCATCTTCGAACTCAAAGTTTCTTTTTTTATTCCAGCAAAGCGACATGTATGCCATTATGTTGAATGTAAAACGGTTCCGATATTATTGAGTAAACGTCAACAGACAGAACCCAATACAGCTACGCCTCCCGGCTGATTTTATCAGCTACGATTTGTCGCTGGGATTAAAAATCCACATAATTTGATTTGTAAATCCGTGAAATGCGTAATTGGGGAAATGCGTATAATTTACGGGCAATCTTGCCTCCTGACATGTTTTTGCGGGGTTTTCCATTTTAAAAAAATTACTGGTAAGGAGTGCGATCTCCCTACCAATTTACCAGCATGCCCGTGCTCATTTCAAAAGCTCAAAATCCGTGCTGAGTACGGACAAATCGTTGGGATTGACGTGTGTTAAATGCCTCCTTAACCGAAGGGCAAATTGGCCCCGTTTAAAACGAAATGTCAACCAATTATTTCAAAATGAGCGCATTTTGTCCAGCACTAGTTAACTAGTAAGGTCAAATGTGACTCTTACAAGTTAACTAGTCAATATTTGACATTATTTTTATGTCACTAGTGACACTAGTAGCACTAGTGCTACTAGTGGATTGCATGCAAATGAAGCAGACGGGAAAGGATTCTGATTGGTCAGCAGTCAATCTGTGGGCTGGAGAGCCTAAAGCTGCCTGCTCTGAATTGTGATGCATTAAACTATAGTATTTAACCACATTCTTTTATAGAATTGGAGAATTTTAGCTACTTGCCATGACTTATACTATTATTTATTCAAATACTGTTGGTTTGAGCAAATTTTGATTCACTTGGCTACATTATATACGTATCATTTGGTTCATAAAGAACTATCATCTTTAAAATAAAACGGATCTTCAAGATACTGGAGTCAGCTCTTTTTTTTCTGCAAAATATGACTAAAGTACTTCTCTCACTCAGGTTTTCATTTACTTTCATTTACTTCAATTTTCTTTGTCCCAGTGCTTTGGCTCTCATAAATATTGTGTGGTCTGATGCAAAAGGTGTCATGCTTGAGGTAGGCTCAGACATCTCAGCGTTAATGCCAGGAAAGAAAAGCTGAAATTCTGAACACTTGTTTCTTAGTCATCTCATGATTGTAACCCCAAAGTTATTTAGTCTATTGCATAAACAAAGGAATTGGGCTGGCTGTTCCAGTACTTTCAGAAGGGATTGTAAATAACAGTATGACGGACAGACCCAACATTTCCAGACTGCAGTTCCCAACCTTTTTCTGATATAAACATCACAACAGCAAAGACTAAATAAATACGACAGCTCTATCTTGATTAAAAGACAGCATTCCAATTAATAAACATATTAAGGTAAATTTTAATTATTTCTCATGAACTTCTATCATGACTTACATCAATCAGCCACAAGATTAAAACCACCTGCCTAACATAGTGAAGGTTCCCCTTTTGCTGCCAAATCAACTCCATCAAACTGACATCGCTTGAGTTCCCACACTCAGGAATTCCCAGCAAAACATTTCCCAGAGTATCACACTCCCTCCACCAGCTTTCCTCTTCCCACAGAGCATCCTGATGCCATCTCTTTCCAGGTAATTGGTGCACACGCCCCCATCTAAAGCAGATGGTGTAAAAGGAAATAGGGCTCACTAGACCAGGCGACCTTCTTCAACTGCTCCAAGGTCCAGTTCTGAAGCTCAGGTGCTCTTTTGATTGATCTGCAAGCTAAAAAGTGCCATACATACCTGGGTGAGATGCACTGTACGTTGTGACACATTCCTTGTGCAAGTATTATTGAAATTCTCTGCAACTTGTGCCATTCGCTCTTGTGCCAGTTAGGACCAGACGGGATAGTCTTCATAGCCCTCGTGCATCAATGAGTCTTGGGCGCCCGAAAACCCTGCCCCCAGTTCATGTCTTGTCCCTCCTTGGACTACTGTCAGCAGGTACTCAAATCTGCTGACAGGGAGCCTCCAGAAGTCTTGCCACTTCAGAGATGCTGAAATCCAACATCAGGCCATAGTGATTTGTCCCTTGTCAGAGACTTTCAGTTCCCATTTCTCCCACATCCAACTCATTGAAAATGAGAGCCATCTATTCGCTTACCATCTAAGCTCTGTCTTCAAATCTGGATATGCAGTTATATTCAACATTATTTGCTGCATCAGTGAGTGGTTTTAAAGTTTTGGCTCATCGGTGTATGTTCCTTATATGCACAGTTGATGTGCTGTTATCCTTTATTGCTTAGCCTGTTGACAGCACAGTATGTTTGTTTAATTTTACTGTTGTGATGATAGTCTTATTTATTTACATATGACAAGTTTCTTTTAAAACAATAATTGAAGGATTGAAGCTCACTTTCACAGGTGTAAAAAGCAACGCTGCCTATATGAGGTCATTTAGGGTGTAGGCTAATGTGTAAAGTCATAGAAATGCAACACTGTTTAGCCTTTCATGGTAGACAAGTCAACTAAATCCAAAAGGTCACTCTATATTGTTGTGTGATAAAAACATAGAGGAAATTATCAACAGCAAACATCCATGACAGGGGTGGATCCAGGAATTTTGGAAAGGTCTTGAGGCTGGGTCTGGGGGCCCTCCCCCAGAAAAATTTGAAAATTAAAGAGCCAAATACGCGTTTTCCTGACATCTGGGAACAAAATCCAAGGTCTTATAGTTCGCTGAAAAAAACATTTTTTTCATTAACAGTTATCTCTATTTAAGGTATAAGTTTGCACTTGACTCTGCAAAGACAATCAAAACAAAGAGACTCTGGTCCTATTCCGATAGAAACGGACGAACTGTGAAAATGATCAAAAATGATCAAAGCATCCATCAGGATACATCATGGATTAAACATTTAAAGCACAACACTAAAGTTGATTTCTTTCATGGAGAATGGTATTTAATTCACTTTGAAGTGCACATTAGGCATATTCAGTAGGCATGCAGAGCTACAAAATCATCTTCTGGAAATTTTAATTCTCACTGAATGGGTATTGAAGAGGCCTAGTTGTCCCGTGTTAAAATAAAGCATTTAAACTGTAGTGCAATAAATACTCAGAGGATTATCTTGATTAAATTGTCAATATCACAATGTAAATGCTTTAATTAAAGTAGAAATCCTGCATTTAAATTAGGAGTGAACTCATCCATAAAACCGTGTTTCAGCTTGGCTTGCTTGTGAATATTCAATAACTGATCCTGGTGTGCCATCTAGTGAAAGAACATTGTAACTGCGTGCATAAATTTGCAGCTTCAAGTCCGCTGGCATCAACATCTGTACAAAGATACTCTGCCGAGCACCATTGTTCTCGAACGCGTCAAATCCAGATAATCCTTATGATGAATTACATTCATATTTTAATTTGTAACAAGTAACGAAGTGGCCAGTGTCAACGTAACGAAGTGAAAGTATACTTTTTATCTTTTAAATTTAGTAAAGTAACAGTAAAAGTCAAAACTCAAGTAAAGTACACATCTTCAAAAAAAAAAAAAAAAACTTCGTTACTATACACCTCTGACCATCACAAAGTGCGTTAGGACGCAACTCGTGTCTTCGAAAAGTCAGTCTGCAGAAGGGGGGGTGGGGGAGGTGGCGCCGCCGCGTGTCTTCAGTGATGAAATAATTCAACCCAATTCCAAATAAAAAACTTTATGAAGAGTGGAGTTAAAACATAAAATCAAAACAAATCGATTTGAAAATTGCACTGTTGTTTTGTAAGCTTTATTCCCCAGTAGCAAACACCAGTGAAAGCTCATCAGGTTTTATAGGGTTAAATTTTGGCTGGGAGGAAGACATGCAGGAGAGCCAATAGGAAACTTCAATTCCTGTTCCTTCCCCACCTCCTCATTAGCATTTAGTGTAACTAGTGCCACTAGTGAACATTATGGCTTTCACTAGCTCAACTAGTAAACCTTTGAGCCTCACTAGATAACTAGTAAAGTAAAAAGAGGCTTAAACTAGTTAACTAGTGGGCATTTTTCATTTCACTAGTAGAACTAGTAATCGTTTAGGACCTCACTAGTTGACTAGTTAAGTCAGAAAGACTGTAACTAGTGCAACTAGTGAGCACTTTGGCTTCACTAGTTCTACTAGTAAACATTTTGAGCCAAACTAGTTAACTAGAAAGGTCAAAAAAGGTGTTTACTAGTTAACTAGTAAGCAATTTTGTTTTCACTAGTTAACTAGTGAGCAAATTGGTCCTCACTAGTTAACTAGTGCACGTAATTGTGATTCACGAGTTCACTAGTTAGGCAATTTTATGCTTGACTAGTTAACATGTATGTGCTTTTTCAGCTCACTAGTTAACTAGTAAGACGTTTGGTGTTACTAGTTCGGTCCAGAGGTCCACTAGTGCGGACAAAGCCTGAACTAGTAGAGTACACTGCCGTCTGATATCAGGGATATGGAATAAATGTTAAAACGGCTTGTATGGCTCATAAAATTGCTTAACTAGTGAACTAGTGAATCACAATTATGTGCACTAGTTAACTAGTGAGGGGCAATTTGCTTACTAGTTAAGTAGTGAAAACAAAATTGCTCACAAGTGAACTAGTAAACACCTTTTTTGACCTTACCAGTTCACTAGTGTGGCTCAAAATGTTTACTAGTAGAACTAGTGAAGCCAAAGTGTTCACTAGTTGCACTAGTTGCAGTCTTTTTGACTTAATTAGTCAACTAGTGAGGCTCTAAATGTTTACTAGTTCAACTAGTGAAACGAAAAATGCCCACTAGTTAACTAGTTTAAGCCTCTTTTTACTTTACTGGTTATCTAGTGAGGCTCAAAGGTTTACTAGTTGAACTAGTGAAAGCCATAATGTTCACTAGTGGCACTAGTTACACTAAATGCTAATGAGGAGGTGGGGAAGGAACAGGAATTGAAGTTTCCTAATGGCTCTCCAGCATGTCTTCCTCCCAGCCAAAATTTAACCCTATAAAACCTGATGAGCTTTCACTGGTGTTTGCTACTGGGGAATAAAGCTTACAAAACAACAGTGCGATTTTCAAATCGATTCCTTTTGATTTTATTTTTAACTCCATTCTTCATAAAGTTTTTTTTTTTGGAATTGGGTTGAATTATTTCATCACTGAAGACACACGGGCAAAATTTCTGCAGACTGACTTTTCAAGACACGAGTTAAGCCCTAACACACTTTGTGATGGTCAGAGGTGTAAAGTAACGAAATACTTTTTTTTTTTTTTTTTTTTTGAAGATGTGTACTTTACTTGAGTTTTGACTTTTACTTTACTACATTCAAAAGATAAAAAGTATACTTTCACTTCGTTACGTTGACACTGGCCACTTCGTTACTTGTTACAAATTAAAATATGAATGTAATTAATCATAAGGATTATCTGAATTTGACGCGTTCGGGAACAATAGTGCTCGGACGGCAGAGTATCTTTGTACAGATGTTGATGCCAGCGGACTTGAAGCTGCAAATTTATGCACGCAGTTACAATATTCTATCACTAGATGGCACACCAGGATCAGTTATTGCAGAGCCGTATATCTGAGTTATTGAATATTCCCAAGCAAGCCAAGCTGAAACACGGTTTTATGGATGAGTTCACTCCTAATTTAAATGCAGGATTTCTACTTTTTTTAAAACATTTTGTTACGGACAGTTGCGTGCTCCAGATTATTCTGGAGGATTCCAATTTAGATGAAGGATTAAATTTAAACGATTTATTAAATAACTGAGCAAATGAACGTAGCAATTACAATTGTACAGGAATGGGTAATGAAATTACTACATTGAGGATAGAAATACTGTTCACTAGCCCAAACTGTCCGTCCTTGCGTTGTTCTCACGACGATGGTGAGAATCCACTGGAGTCTGATGTCTTTGGTGTGGTGGTCCTGATCACCGCAAAGTCCGTATCCAAGAGGTGTCTGTGTAATCCAAAGTCCAATTGCACTCGGCAAAGCCGGTCTAGCTTTCAGGTGTAGCAGGCCGGAGATGATTCTCTAGTCTGATGATTCCCCAGTCTGATCATTCCCCAATCCATTGGCTGCAAGTTCCTTTTGTATAGGCCTTGTACTCCCGTACGATGCCATAGAAGAATCTTGAATGATGTCATAAGGAAGAACCTTGAAGGTGATGGCTCTTGGAGAATCCTGCAGACAATGGAACCCTGCAGACAATAGAACCCTCTAGATGGCTCCTAAAGATTCCATGGTGTTCCCAGGCTAGCCATGTTTACAAGCACTCATGAATATTCATTACCCTTACAGAAACTTTCATTACCCTTACAGAATACAGAAACTACTGGCTGAGCAAAACAATACAATCAGGTATTATAAATCGTTGTAACGTAACAATTTACATTGTGATATTGACACTTTTAGTTAAGGTAATCCTCTGAGTACTTATTGCACTACAGTTTAAATGCTATATTTTAACACGGGACAACTAGGCCTCTTCAATACTAATGAAGAGGCCTAGTCAATACCCATTCAGTGAGAATTAAAAATTTCCAGATGATTTTGTGGCTCTGCATGCCTACTGAATATGCCTAATGTGCAAGAGGGAAATTCACTTCAAAGTGAATTAAATACCATTCTCCGTGAAAGAAAACAACTTTAGTGTTGTGTTTTAAATGTTTAATCCATGATGTATCCTGATGGATGCTTTGATCATTTTCTCAGTTTGTCCGTTTCTATCGGAATAGGACCAGAGTCTCTTTGTTTTGATTGTCTTTGCAGAGTCTAGTGCAAACTTATACCTTAAATAGAAATAATTGTGAATGAAAACAATGCTTTTTTCAGCTAACTATAAGACCTTGAATTTTGTTCCCAGATGCCAGGAAAATGCGTATTTTCCTAGCATCTTTAATTTCAAATTTTTCTGGGGGAGGGCCCCCAGACCCCGGCTCTAGACTTAGCGCCTTTGGCGCTCGTATGGGGGCTGTGCCCCCCCTTTCCAAAATTCCTGGATCCGCCCCTGTCATGGATGTTTGCTGTTGATAATTTCCTCTATGTTTTTATAACACAACAATATAGAGTGACCTTTTGGATTTAGTTGACATGTCTACCATGACAAGGCTAAACAGTGTCACATTTCTATCACTTTGCACATTGGCCTACACCCTAAATGACCTCAAATAGGCAGTGTTTCTTTTTACACCTGTGAAAGTGAGCTTCAATCCTTCAATTATTGTTTTAAAAGAAACTTGTCATATGTAAATAAATAAGACCACTGTCACAACAGTAAAATTAAACAAATATACTGTGCTCTCATCAGGCTGAGCAATAAGGGATAACAGCACATCAACTGTGCATATAAGCAACATACACCGATGAGCCAAAACTTTAAAACCACTCACTGATGCAGCAAATAATGTTTAATTAACAATTGCATATCCAGATTTGAAGACAGAGCTTAGATAGTGAGCGAATAGATGGCTCTGGTATTCAATGAGTTGGATGTGGGAGAAATGGGAACTGAAAGGCTCTGACAAGGGACAAATCACTATGGCCTGGTAAGTGCATTTGAGCATCTCTGAAGTGGCAAGACTTCTGGGGGCTCCCTGTCAGCAGATTTGAGTACCTGCTGACAGTAGTCCAAGGAGGGACAAGACATGAACTGGGGGCAGGGTTTTTGGGCGCCCAAGACTCATTGATGCACGAGGGCTATGAAGACTATCCCGTCTGGTCCTAACTGGCACAAGGGCGATTGGCACAAGTTGCAGAGAATTTCAATAATACTTGCATAAAGAATGTGTCACAACGCACAGTGCATCACACCCAGGTATGTATGACACTTTCTAGCCTGCCAATCAATCAAAAGAGCACCTGAGCTTCAGAACTGGACCTTGGAGCAGTTGAAGAAGGTCGCCTGGTCCTGTGAGCCCTATTTCCTTTTACATCATCTGCTTTAGATGGGTGCGTGTGCACCATTTACCTGGAAAGAGATGGCATCAGGATACACCATGGGAAGAAGTAAAGCAGGTGGAGGGAGTGTGATGCTCTGGGAAATGTTTCGCTGGGAATCCCTTGAGTTTGCGAACTCAAGCGATTATTTGATGGAGCCGATTTGGCAGCACAAGGGGAACCTTCACTATGTTAGGCAGGTGGTTTTAATCTTGTGGCTGATTGATGTAAGTCATGATAAAAGTTTCATGAGAAATAATTGAAATTTACCGTAATATGCTTTATTCATGAGAGTGCTGTCTTTTAATCAAGAGAGAGCTGTCATATTTATTTAGTCTTTGCTGTTGTGATGTTTATATCAGATAAAGGTTGGGAACAGCAGTCTTAAAAAAAAGTTGGGTCTGTCCATCATACTGTTATTTACGATCCCCTCCGAAAGTACTGGAACAGCCAGCCCAATTCCTTTGTTTATGCAATACACTAAATAAATTTGGGGTTACAATCATGAGATGAATAAGAAACAAGTGTTCAGAATTTCAGCTTTTCTTTCCTGGCATTTACGCTGACATGTCTCAGCCTGCCTCAAGCATGACACCTTTTGCATCAGACCACACAATTTTTATGAGAGCCAAAGCACTGGGACACAGAAAATTGAAGTAAATGAAAGTAAATGAAGACCTGAGTGCGAGAAGTAGTTTAGTCACATTTTGCAGAAAAAAAAAAAAAGCTGACTCCAGTATAAGAAGCCACAATGGCCAGAGCATGATCTGCTACCTAGGATTTCTCAGAGGAAGTACTCAAGTCTTGTGTATCGGTGCATTTCCACTGTAAAATTCATTAAACATACAATGAAAAGTTTTGGTTCCGGCAGTCCTCCAGATTATTAGTGGTAGCACACATGACCAGTTAGTCTTCCAAATATTAATTTTGTGTTTGCTGTTTACATGTATGTTGTCTTGTGACAGTGCTTCCATTTTCTGTTCTAATCTAAAGAATCAAATGATAGTGTGATTAGAAAAAAATGTATCAAACGCAGGAACTGATACAACTGGGAGGCCACAATTCAATACATTTGGGTCTCTAGTGGGCTTGAAGATCCATTTTTTTTTGAAAGATGATAGTTCTTTATGAACCAAATGATACATATATAATGTAGCCAAGTAAATCAAAATCTGCTCAAACCAACAGTATTTGAATCAGTAATAGTATAAGTAATGGCAAGTTTCTAAAATTCTCCAATTCTATAAAAGAATGTGGTTAAATACTATAGTTTAATGCATCACAATTCAGAGCAGGCAGCTTTAGGCTCTCCAGCCCACAGATTGACTGCTGACCAATCAGAATCCTTTCCCGACTGCTTCATTTACATGCAATCCACTAGTAGCACTAGTGCGACAAGCGGCACTAGTAGCACTAGTGCGACTAGTGGCAATAGTAGCACTAGTGTGACTAGTGCCACTAATGACATAAAAATAATGTCAAATATTGACTAGTTAACTAGTAAGAGTCACATTTGACCTTACTAGTTCACTAGTTGAACCCATTTTCTTCAACTAGTTTACTAGTGAAGGCAAAATGTCCACTAGTTGCACTAGTAAAATTTAATTTGATCTTACTAGTTAACTAGTGAGGACTAAAATATTACCTAGTTGCACTAGTGAGGATCTATTTTGACTTCACTAGTCAACTAGTAAGGCTTAAAATGCACACTAGTTGAACTAGTGAACATTAAAATGTTCACTAGTCACACCAGTTGCACTGAATACTAATGAGGAGGTGTGGAACTAGCATGCATTCTGGCTTTCCATTGGCTCTAAAGTTGAAATAATAAAATTCCAACAAATCAGGACTTTGGATTTTGTCATTATCCCACCTACTTCATTTCCATGTTGCACACTAGTACAACATGTTGGCCAGAATAATTGCAGCTAGTTAACTAGTGGCTGCATGTTACGGCTTACATGTTAACTAGTCAGAGAGAAAATGCTCACCTGTTCACTAGTTAAAGCCTCTTTTGACCTTACTAGTTAACTAGCAAGGCTTATATTGCTTACTAGTTAACTAGTGAGCGTCAAATGCCAACTAGTTGCACTAGTTAAAGTCTTTGTTGACCTTACTAGTTAACTAGTACAGGCCAAAACGTTCACTAGTAGCACTAGTTGGGGTCTTTTGACTCTACTAGTTAACTAGTGCTGGCCAAAATGCGCACTAGTGAACTAGTCGGCAAAAACAAATGTAAATTAGGAGGCAGGAATGGTGGCATTGCTTACTTTAAAATAATTGGTTGACATTTCGGTTTAAACGGGGCCAATTTGCCCTTCGATTAAGGAAATATTTAACGTACATGTCAATCCCTACGGTTTGTCCGTACTCAGCACGGATTTTTAACTTTTGAAATGAGTACAGGCGTAATGTTAAAATGCAGGAGATCGCACTCCTTACCAATTTTTATTTTAAAATGGAAAACACCGCAAAAAACATCTCAAGAAGCAAACGGATAGTCCGTAAATTATGCTCGTTTCCTCAAAAACTTAGTTTACTTAATTTACAAATCAAAATATAGGCTATGGATTTTTAATACCAGCCTCGAATCGTAGCTTGTAAAATCAGCCGCCAGGCGTGGCTGTATTGGAATCAGAGGTTCTGTCTGTTCACGCTAACACTATAACATCGGAACCGTTTTAGATTCAACATAAAGAACATAATGTCACTTGCTGGAATAAAAAAGAAACTTTGAGTTCGAAGATGGGTATGATTGGTGCGATAGATTACGCATGTTTCAATCGAGACCTTTTCATGCAATCGCCCTGCTGTCTTCGTGGCTGGTTCAATTCCAAATCGTCTCTTATGATCGAAGTTATTAATTATGGGAAGCTATTCATTTTGACAGCAATGCAAGAGCGCACGAACACACACCACGATAAACAAACGACAACCAGATGCTTCTTTTCGTAGCACAAGACCATTTGCCGTTGGCCATAGTGGACCACTTTCCGGGGCTTCTGCTCGTCATAGCCTACGTACGGACCATATAGACTGTATTAAACAAAATAGCCTGCACAATCGCCATTACGATCAGTTGCATATTTAAAGGATTTTGCGGATGTTAATGGGATCTATCTATCTATCTATCTATCTATCTATACGTCAAATAATAATGCAAAAAATATACATTCCGCTCAGTTGCACATTTTCGACGCATACAGTTTTTACAGTTACATTCCTTTGGGTTTTCAGGTGTGCATTAAGTCATTGCATGTTTGGTTAAATCTAGAAATGCAGTCAATGTACTGCTATTCCATATTAATACTTGAACACAATAAAACAAATGAAAACACCGCTTCAAATTAGTGCAGCTCAATATCGTTTCTAATCGGAGCTGGCACTTTAAATCTCCACAGCATATGGTTTGTACACTGACCAATCAAAATCATTGTCCCGCCTGTTTCATTTGCATGCAGTCTAATAGTACAATGTTGAAATTTCAGTCGTACTAGTGCCACTAGTGGCTGCATGATGGAGCTCACATGTTAACTAGTGAGGGCTGAAATGTCCACTAGTTGCACTAGTGAGGGTCTTTTTACTTTACTAGTTAAACTAGTGAAGGCCAGAAAGAGTCACTAGTTTACTAGTAAGGGCCAGAATGTCGACTAGTTGCACTAGTGAGGTTTTTTAACCTGACTAGTTAACTAGTGCGGGCCAAAAAAGCCACTAGATAACTAGTAAGAGCCAGAATGCCCACTAGTTAACTAGTTTGCATGTTTGTGACCTTACTAGTTAACTAGTAACACAGACTTTTGTCTTACTAGTGAACTAGTGCAGTCCAAAATGAGTCACTAGTGAACTAGTAGGGCTGAAATTTTTCTCACTAGTTAACTAGTGGATGGCATTTTGGTGCACTAGTTGATGTTTTTGTCTAACTAGTTTGACAAAACTGTGCACTAGCCGACATGTACGCACAACTAGTTAACTAGCGAGGTGCTGCCACTGCCATACATGTTAACTAGTGAAATTTTACCGCTTGGCTAGTTAACTAGTTGTGTGCTAATGTCAAGTAGTGCGGAGTTTTGTTGAACTAGTAGGACTAAAATGTCAACTAGTGTGCCAAAATGCCCTCCACTAGTTAACTAGTGAGGAAAATTTTAACCCCACTAGTTTACTAGTGACTCATTTTGGACCGAACTAGTTCACTAGTAAGACAAAAGTCTGTGTTACTAGTTTACTAGTAAGGTCACAAACATGAAACTAGTTCACTAGTAGACATGTTGGGCATAGCTAGTTAACTAGTAACAAATTTTAGCCTGCACTAGTTGACTAGTAAGGTAAAAAAAGAACCTCACTAGTGCAACTAGTCGACACTCTGGCCCTTACTAGTAAACTAGTAAGTCTTTTCGGCCGGCACAAGTTAACTAGTAAAGGAAAAAGGGCCCTCACTAGTGCAACTAGTGGGCATTTTGGCCCTTACTAGTAAACTAGTAGATATTTTGAGTCACACTAGCACAGAATAAAGGTCAAATAAAGTCTAACTAGTTAACTAGTGAGCATTTATGCCTTGACTAGTTAACATGTAAGATGCTACATGCAGCCACTAGTTAACTAGTTGCAATTTCCCAGGCCAACATGTTAACTAGTGAGCAACATGCAAATGAAGCAGGTGGGATAATGTCAAAATCCTGATTCCTGATGGGTCGGTATTTCTTATTTTGAACTTATAAGCCAATAGGAAGCCTCAGCACACCCTCGTTCCCCGCCTTCTCATTAGCATTTAGTGCAACTAGTGAGACTAGTCAACATTTATTCTTTAACTAGTTTACTAGTAAACATTTTGAGCCTCACTAGTTGACTAGTAAAGCCAAAAGACACCCAAACGAGTTAACTAGTGAGCATTTTTGATTTCACTAGTTCTACTAGTGATCATTTTTAGCCTCTCTAGTGAACTAGTAAGGTCAGAAAGACACTGACTAGTGTGACTAGTGGATATTTTGGCCTTTACTAGTTGACTAGTGACTCTGTTTGGATCTCACTAGTTAACTAGTTACACTCAAAGGACTCTCACTAGTGTTACTAGTAGACACTTTTCCCCTTACATGTTCTACTAGTAAACATTTAGAGCCCCACTAGTTAACTAGTAAGTTCAAAAAAGGTGTTTACTAGTTAACTAGTAAGCAATTTTGTTTTCACTAGTTAACTAGTGAGCAAATTGGTCCTCACTAGTTAACTAGTGCATGTAATTGTGCTTCACTAGTTCACTAGTTAAGCAATTTTATGCTTGACTAGTTAACATGTCAGTGGTTTTTCAGCACACTAGTTAACTAGTAAGACGTTTGGTGTTACTAGTTCGGTCCAGAGGCCCACTAGTGCGGACAAAGACTGAACTAGTAGAGTACTATGGCAAGCCGTTTTAACATTTATTCCATATCCTTGATATCAGACGGCAGTACCCTCCACTAGTTCAGTCTTTGTCCGCACTAGGGGGCCTCTGGACCGAACTAGTGACACCAAATGTCTTACTAGTTAACTAGTCCGCTGCAAAAGCATGTACATGTTAACCAGTCAAGCATAAAATTGCTTAACTAGTGAACTAGTGAATTACAATTATGTGCACTAGTTAACTAGTGAGGGCCAATTTGCTTACTAGTTAACTAGTGAAAACAAAATTGCTCACTAGTGAACTAGTAAACACCTTTTCTAACCTTACTAGTTTACTAGTGCGGCCCTAAATGTTTACTAGTAAAACAAGTTAGAGGTAAAGTGTCTACTAGTAACACTAGTGAGAGTCCTTTAAGTGTAACTAGTAAACTAGTGAGATCCAAACAGAGTCACTAGTCAACTAGTAAAGGCCAAAATATCCACTAGTCACACTAGTCAGTGTGTTTCTGACCTTACTAGTTCACTAGAGAGGCTAAAAATGATCACTAGTAGAACTAGGGAAATCAAAATTGCTCACTAGTTAACTAGTTTGAATGTCTTTTGGCTTTACTAGTCAACTAGTGAGACTCAAAATGTTTACTAGTAAACTAGTAAAAGAATAAATGTTGACTAGTGTCACTAGTTGCACTAAATGCTAATGAGAAGGCGGGGAACGAGGGCGTGCTGAGGCTTCCTATTGGCTTATAAGTTCAAAATAAGAAATACCGACCCATCAGGAGTCAGGATTTTGACATTATCCCGCCTGCTTCATTTGCATGTTGCTCACTAGTTAACATGTTGGCCTGAGAAATTGCAACTAGTTAACTAGTGGCTGCATGTAGCATCTTACATGTTAACTAGTCAAGGCATAAATGCTCACTAGTTAACTAGTTAGACTTTATTTGACCTTTATTCTGTGCTAGTGCGACTCAAAATATCTACTAGTTTACTAGTAAGGGCCAAAATACCCACTAGTTGCACTAGTGAGGGTCCTTTTTACTTTACTAGTTAACTTGTGCAGGCCAAAAAAGACTTACTAGTTTACTAGTAAGGGCCAGAGTGTCGACTAGTTGCACTAGTGAGGTTCTTTTTTTATCTTACTAGTGAACTAGTGCAGGCTTAAATTTGTTACTAGTTAACTAGCTATGCCCAAAATGTCTACTAGTGAACTAGTTTCATGTTTGTGACCTTACTAGTAAACTAGTAACACAGACTTTTGTCTTACTAGTGAACTAGTTCGGTCCAAAATGAGTCACTAGTAAACTAGTGGGGTTAAAATTTTCCTCACTAGTTAACTAGTGGATGGCATTTTGGCACACTAGTTGACATTTTAGTCCTACTAGTTCGACAAAACTCTGCACTAGTTGACATTAGCGCACAACTAGTTAACTAGTCATGTGGTAAAATTTCACTAGTTAACATGTATGGCAGTGGCAGTGCCCACTAGTTAACTAGTTGCGCGTACATGTCGACTAGTGCACAGTTTTGTCAAACTAGTTAGACAAAAACATCAACTAGTGCACCAAAATGCCATCCACTAGTTAACTAGTGAGAAAAATTTCAGCCCTACTAGTTCACTAGTGACTCATTTTGGACCGCACTAGTTCACTAGTAAGACCAAAGTCTATGTTACTAGTTAACTAGTACGGTCACAAACATTCAAACTAGTTAACTAGTGGGTATTCTGGCTCTTACTAGTTATCTAGTGGCTTTTTTTGGCCCGCACTAGTTAACTAGTAAGGTTAAAAAAAACCTCACTAGTGCAACTAGTCAACATTCTGGCCCTTACTAGTAAACTAGTGACTCTTTCTGGCCTTCACTAGTTTAACTAGTAAAGTAAAAAGACCCTCACTAGTGCAACTAGTGGATATTTCAGCCCTCACTAGTTAACATGTGAGCTCCATCATGCAGCCACTAGTGGCACTAGTACGACTGAAATTTCAACATTGTACTGTTAGACTACATGCAAATGAAACAGGCGGGACAATGATTTTGATTGGTCTTTGTACAAACCATATGCTGTGGAGATTTAAAGTGCCAGCTCTGATTAGAAACGATATTGAGCTGCACTAATTTGATGCGGTGTTTTCATTTGTTTTATTGTGTTCAAGTATTAATATGGAATAGCAATACATTGACTGCATTTCTAGATTTAACCAAACATGCAGTGACTTAATGCACACCTGAAAACCCAAAGGAATGTAACTGTAAAAATTGTATGCGTCGAAAATGTGCAACTGAGCGGAATATATATTTTTTGCATTATTATTTGACGTATAGATAGATAGATCCCATTAATATCCGCAAAATCCTTTAAATATGCAACTGATCGTACTGGCGATTGTGCAGACTATTTTGTTTAATACAGTCTATATGGTCCGTACGTAGGCTATGGCGAGCAGAAGCCCCGGCGAGTGGTCCACTATGGCCAACGGCAAATGGTCTTGTGCTACGAAAAGAAGCATCTGGTTGTCGTTTGTTTATCGTGGTGTGTGTTCGTGTGCTCTTGCATTGCTGTCAAAATGAACAGCTTCACATAATTAATAACTTCGATCATAAGAGACGATTTGGAACTGAACCGACCACAAAGACAGCAGGGCGATTGCATGAAAAGGGCTCGATTGAAACATGCGTAATCTATCGCACCTATCATACCCATCTTCGAACTCAAAGTTTCTTTTTTAATCCAGCAAGTGACATTATGTTCTTTATGTTGAATCTAAAGCGGTTCCGATGTTATGGTGTTAACGTGAACAGACAGAACCTCTGATTCCAGTACAGCTACGCCTCGCGGCTGATTTTACAAGCTACGATTCGTGGCTGGTATTAAAAATCCATATATTTTGATTTGTAAATCCTTACACGAAGTTTTCGAGGAAACGAGTATAATTTACGGACAATCCGTTTGCTTCTTGAGATGTTTTTGCGGTGTTTTCCATTTTAAAATAAAAATTGGTATGGAGTGCGATCTCCCTACCATTTTAACATTACGCCCGTAGGCTACTCATTTCAAAAGTTCAAAATCCGTGCTGAGTACGGACAAACGGGATTGATATGTACGTTAAATATCTCCTTAACCGAAGGGCAAATTGGCCCCGTTTAAACCGAAATGTCATAAGCAATGTCACCATTCCCGCCTCCTAATTTACATTTGTTTTTGCCGACTAGTTCACTAGTGCGCATTTTGGCCAGCACTAGTTAACTAGTAGAGTCAAAAGACCCCAACTAGTGCTACTAGTGAACGTTTTGGCCTGTGCTAGTTAACTAGTAAGGTCAAAAAAGACCTTAAGTAGTGCAACTAGTGGGCATTTGACCCTCACTAGTTAACTAGTAAGCAATAAAAGCCTTGCTAGTTAACTAGGAAGGTCAAAAGAGGCTTTAACTGGTTAACAAGTGAGCATTTTCCCTCTGACTAGTTAACATGTAAGCCGCAACATGCAGCCACTAGTTAACTAGCTGCAATTATTCTGGCCAACATGTTGTACTAGTGTGCAACATGGAAATGAAGTAGGTGGGATAATGACAGAATCCAAAGTCCTGATTGGTTTGAAATTTATAATTTCAACTTTAGAGCCAATGGAAAGCCAGAATACATGCTAGTTCCACACCTCCTCATTAGTATTCAGTGTAACTAGTGTGAATAGTGAACATTTTAATTTTCACTAGTTCAACTAGTGTACATTTTAAGCCTTACTAGTTAACTAGTGAAGTCAAAATAGATTCTCACTAGTGCAACTAGGTAATATTTTGGCCCTCACTAGTTTACTAGTAAACATTTAGTGCCTCACTAGTTAACTAGTAAGATCAAATAAAATTTTACTAGTGCACCTAGTGGACATTTTGCCTTCACTAGTAAGCTAGTTGAAGAAAATGGGTTCAACTAGTGAACTAGTAAAATCAAATGTGACTCTTACTAGTTAACTAGTCAATATTTGACATTATTTTTATGTCACTAGTGACACTAGTCACACTAGTGCTACTAGTGGATTGCATGCAAATGAAGCAGATGGGAAAGGATTCTGATTGGTCATCAGTCAATCTTTGGGCTGGAGAGCCTAAAGCTGCCTGCTCTGAATTGTGATGCATTAAACTATATTATTAAACCACAATCTTTTATAGAATTGGAGAAGCAACTTTTAGCAACTTGCCATTACTTATACTATTATTGATTCAAATACTGTTGGTTTGAGCAAATTTTGATTCACTTGGCTAGATAATATACGTATCATTTGGTTCATGAAGAACTATCATCTTTCAAAATAAAACGGATCTTCGAGCCCACTAGAAACCCAAATGTATTGAATTGTGGCCTCCCAGTTGTATTAGTTCCTGTGTTTGATAAATTTTTTTCTAATCACACTATCATTTGATTCTTTAGATTAGAACAGAAAATGGAAGCGCTGTCACAAGACATCATACATGTAAACAGCAAACACAAAATTAATATTTGGAAGACTAACTGGTCATGTTTGCTACCACTAATAATCTGGAGGACTGCCGGGACCAAAACTTTTCATTGTATGTTTAATGAATTTTCCAGAAATGCACCGATACACAAGACTTGAGCACTTCCTCTGAGAAATCCTAGGTAGCAGATCATGCTCTGGCCATTGTGGCTTCTTATACTGGAGTCAGCTCTTTTTTTTCTGCAAAATATGACTATAGTACTTCTCGCACTCAGGTCTTCATTTACTTTCATTTATTTCAATTTTCTTTGTCCCAGTGCTTTGGCTCTCATAAAAATTGTGTGGTCTGATGCAAAAGGTGTCATGCTTGAGGTAGACTGAGACATCTCAGCGTAAATGCCAGGAAAGAAAAGCTGAAATTCTGAACACTTGTCTCTTACTCATCTCATGATTGTAACCCCACATTTATTCAGTGTATTGCATAAACAAAGGAATTGGGCTGGCTGTTCCAGTACTTTCAGAAGGGATTGTAAATAACAGTAGGATGGACAGACCCAACATTTCTAATAAGACTGCTATTCCCAACCTTTTTCTGATATAAACATCACAACAGCAAAGACAAAATAAATATGACAGCTCTCTCTTGATTAAAAGACAATGTTCTCATTAATAAAGCATATTACGGTAAATTTTAATTATTTCTCATGAAGCTTTTATCATGACTTACATCAATCAGCCACATGATTAAAACCACCTGCCTAATATAGTGAAGGTTCCCCTTGTGCTGCCAAATCGGCTCCATCAAACTGACATCGCTTGAGTTCTCAAACTCAGGGATTCCCAGCAGAACATTGCCCAGAGTATCACACTCCCTCCACCAGCTTTACTTCTTCCCACAGTGTATCCTGATGCCATCTCTTTCCAGGTAAATGGAGCACAGGCAGCCATCTAAAGCAGATGATGTAAAAGGAAATAGGGCTCACTGGACCAGGCGACCTTCTTCAACTGCTCCATTGTCCACTTCTGAAGCTCAGGTGCTCTTTTGATTGATCTGCAGGCTAACAAGTGCCATACATACCTGGGTGTGATGCACTGTGCGTTGTGACACATTCCTTGTGCAAGTATTATTGAAATTCTCTGCAACTTGTGCCATTTGGTCTTGTGTCAGTTTGGACCAGACGGGATAGTCTTCATAGCCTTGTGCATCCATGAGTCTTGGGTGCCCAAAAACCCTGCCACCAGTTCATGTTTTGTCCCTCCTTGGACTACTGTCAGCAGGTACTCAAATCTGCGGACAGGGAGCCCCCAGAAGTCTTGCCACTTCAGAGATGCTCAAATCCAATATCAGGCCATAGCGATTTGTCCCTTGTCAGAGCCTTTCAGTTCCCATTTCTCCCACATCCAAATCATTGAATACGAGAGCCATCTATTCGCTTACCATCTAAGCTCTGTCTTCAAATCTGGATATGCAATTGTTATATTCAACTTTATTTGCTGCATCAGTGAGTGGTTTTAAAGTTTTGGCTCATCAGTGTATGTTCCTTATATGCACAGTTGATGTGCTGTTATCCTTTATTGCTTAGCCTGTTGACAGCACAGTATGTTTGTTTAATTTTCACTGTTGTGACGGTAGTTTTATTTATTTACATATGACAAATTTCTTTTAAAACAATAATTGAAGGATTGAAGCTCACTTTCACAGGTGCAAAAAGCAACACTGCATATATAAGGTCATTTAGGGCGTAGGCCCAAGTGTACTGTGATAGAAATGTACTACTGTATAGCCTTGTCATGGTAGACAAGTCAACTAAATCCAAAAGGTCTGTCTATATTGTTGTGTTATAAAAACATAGAGAAAATTATCAACAGCACACATCCATGAAAGGGGCGGATCCTGGAATTTTTGTATAGGGGGGCTGGCAGCCCCCATCTGACGCCGAAGGTGCAAAGTCTCAAGGCGGGTCTGAGGGCCCTCTCCCAGAAAAAATTTGGAATTAAAGATGCCAGGAAAATATGCGTTTTCCTGGCATCTAGGAACAAAATTCAAGGTCTTATAGTTAGCTGAAAAAAGCATTTTTTTTCATTAACAATTATCTCTATTTAAGGTATAAGTTTGCACTTGACTCTGCAAAGACAATCAAAACAAAGAGACTTAGAGGTCCTATTCCGACAGAAATGGATGAACTGTGAAAATGATCAAAGCATACATCAGGATACATCATGGATTAAACATTTAAAACACAACACAAAAGTTGTTTTCTTTCACAGAGAATGGTATTTAATTCACTTTGAAGTGAATTTCCTACTTGCACATTAGGCATATTCAGTAGGCATGCAGAGCCACAAAATCACCTGGAAATTTTTAAATCTCACTGAATGGGTATTGACTAGGCCTCTTCATTAGTATTGAAGAGGCCTAGTTGTCCCGTGTTAAAATATAGCATTTAAACTGTAGTGCAATAAATACTCAGAGGATTATCTTAACTAAAAGTGTCAATATCACAATGTAAATGCTTTAATAAAAGAAGAAATCCTGCATTTATATTAGGAGTGAACTCATCCATAAAACCGTGTTTCAGCTTGCCCTGCTTGTGAATAGTCAATAACTGATCCTGGTGTGCCATCTAGTGATAGAATATTGTAACTGCGTGTATAAATTTGCAGCTTCATGTCCGCTGGCATCAACATCTGTACAAAGATACTCTGCCGAGCACCATTGTTCTCGAACGCGCCAAATCCAGATAATCCTTTTGATGAATTACATTC
The DNA here is from genome assembly GCA_029692085.1 of Gymnothorax javanicus. NCBI lineage: Eukaryota > Metazoa > Chordata > Actinopteri > Anguilliformes > Muraenidae > Gymnothorax > Gymnothorax javanicus. The sequence goes on along the minus strand of CM056196.1, from coordinate 36,105,162 downwards.
ATATTTTAATTTGTAACGAGTAACGAAGTGGCCAGTGTCAACGTAACGAAGTGAAAGTATACTTTTTATCTTTTAAATGTAGTAGAGTAAAAGTAAAAGTCAAAACTCACGTAAAGTATACACACTCAAAAAAAAAATTACCTCGTTATAATACACCTCTGACCATCACAAAGGGCCTTATTGATAAAAATTTGCGTGGATTTCATACCTAAATAATACGTACGCACAAAAAAATAAAAATGACATTTTGTGGAAAATAACCTAATTTATAAACATATGGGTAAAATAAACTGCATGGAATTTTCATTTATTTAATCAGGATGGACTTGGAATTTATTGGCATTGTGCATAATCTTAATAATTTCCCGCGCTGCGTGTCTTCAGTGATGAAATTATTCAATCTAATTCCAAATACAAAACATTGAACATTATGGAAAAATGGAGATAAAAAATAAAATCAAAACGAATTGATTTGAAAATTGCACTGTTGTTTTGAAGGCTTTATTCCCCAGTAGCAATCAGGTTTTATATAGTTAAATTTTGGCTGGGAGAAATACATGCAGGAGAGCCAATAGGAAACTACAATGCATGCTCCTTCCCCACCTCCTCATTAGCATTTAGAGTAACTAGTGTAACTAGTGGCACTAGTGAACATTATGACTTCCACTAGTTCAACTAGTAAACCTTTGAGCCCCACTAGATAACTAGTAAAGTAAAAAGAGGCTTAAACTAGTTTACTAGTGGGCATTTTTCGATTCACTAGTTGAACTAGTAAACATTTAGAACCTCACTAGTTGACTAGTTAAGTCAGAAAGTCTGCAACTAGTGCAACTAGTGAGCACTTTGGCCTCACTAGTTCTACTAGTAAACATTTTGAGCCACACTAGTTAACTAGTAAGGTCAAAAAAGGTGTTTACTAGTTCACTAGTGAGCAATTTTGTTTTCACTAGTTAACTAGTAAGCAAATTGCCCCTCACTAGTTAACTAGTGCACATCATTGTGATTCACTAGTTCACTAGTTAAGCAATTTTATGCTTGACTAGTTAACATGTACGTACTTTTGCAGCGCACTAGTTAACTAGTAAGACATTTGGTGTTACTAGTTCGGTCCAGAGGCCCAATAGTGCGGACAAAGACTGAACTAGTAGAGTGTACTGCGGTCTGATATCAAGGATATGGAATAAATGTTAAAACGGCTTGCCATAGAGTACACTGCCGTCTGATATCAAGGATATGGAATAAATGTTAAAACGGCTTGCCATAGGCTTGCCATAAGAACCTCACTAGTGCAACTAGACGACACTCTGGCCCTTACTAGTAAACTAGCAAGTCTGTTTGGCCTGCACAAGTTAACTAGTAAAGAAAAAAGGACCCTCACTGTGCAACTAGCGGGCATTTTGGCCTTTACTAGTAAACTAGTAGATATTTTAAGTCACACTAGCAAAGAATAAAGGTCAAATAAAGTCTAACTAGTTAACCAGTGAGCATTTATGCCTTGACTAGTTAACATGTAGGCTGCCACATGCAGCCACTAGTTAACTAGCTGCAATTCTCAGGCTAACATGTTAACTAGTAAGCAACATGCAAATGAAGCAGGCGGGATAATGTCAAAATCCTGATTCCTAATGGGTCGCTATTTCTTATTTTGAACTTATAAGCCAATAGGAAGCCTCAGCACACCCTCGTTCCCCGCCTTCTCATTAGCATTTAGTGCAACTAGTGAGACTAGTCAACATTTATTCTTTTACTAGTTTACTAGTAAACATTTTGAGCCTCACTAGTTAACTAGTAAAGCCAAGAGACACCTGAACTAGTTAACTAGTGAGCATTTTTGATTTCCCTAGTTCTACTAGGGATCATTTTTAGCCTCTCTACTGAACTAGTAAGGTCAGAAAGACACTGACTAGTGTGACTAGTGGATATTTTGGCCTTTACTAGTTGACTAGTGACTCTGTTTGGATCTCACTAGTTTACTAGTTACACTTAAAGGACTCTCACTAGTGTTACTAGTAGACACTTTGCCCCTAACTTGTTCTACTAGTAAACATTTAGAGCTGCACTAGTTAACTAGTAAGGTTTGAAAAGGTGTTTACTAGTTCACTAGTGAGCAATTTTGTTTTCACTAGTTAACTAGTGAGCAAATTGGCACTCACTAGTTAACTAGTGCACATAATTGTGATTCACTAGTTCGCTAGTTAAGCAATTTTATGCTTGACTAGTTAACATGTATGTGCTTTTTCAGCTCACTAGTTAACTAGTAATACATTTGGTGTTACTAGTTCAGTCCAGAGGTCCACTAGTGCGGACAATGACTGAACTAGTAGAGGGTACTGCCGTCTGATATCAAGGATATGGAATAAATGCTAAAACGGCTTGCCATATTAGTTTAACTAGTAAACATTTTGGACCTCTCTAGTTGACTAGTAAAGTCAAAAAGACTGCAACTAGTGCAACTAGTGAACACTTTGGCTTCACTAGTTCTACTAGTAAACATTTAGAGCCGCACTAGTTAACTAGTAAGGACAAAAAGGTGTTTACTAGTTCACTAGTGAGCAATTTTGTTTTCACTAGTGAACTAGTAAGCAAATTGCCCCTCACTAGTTAACTAGTGCACATAATTGTGATTCCCTTGTTCACTAGTTAAGCAATTTTATGTTTGACTAGTTAACATGTATGTGCTTTTTCAGCTCACTAGTTAACTAGTAAGACGTTTGGTGTTACTAGTTCGGTCCAGAGGCCCACTAGTGCGGACAAAGACTGAACTAGTAGAGGGTACTGCCGTCTGATATCAAGGATATGGAATAAATGTTAAAACGGCTTGCCATATAAAACGGTTTGCCATATGGCATCAACATCTGCACAGACGGGTTATGGATCGGACAGGAACGTATGCAAGAAAAATAAAATAAAAAAGCCCACTCGCACGTACAAACTCAAGCCATAAAAACCATAGCTGAAACCAGTGACCACAGAAATCGCGAAACAGTGTAAATTTTATTTCAACTGTGACTCCACATTAGTTCTTTCTAACTTTTCTTGACAGAAATAAAATGGCTTCTGTTCATTAATTCATTCACTCCTCATTCCTCGTAAATTATCAACGGTGCGATGGGCTAAGCCTATTTGCTTTGTTTAATTTTTTTTCCTTTTTCTACAAGAATAGAACACAGTTTAAAAATACATACAATATGAGACAGAATTTTGAAGGATTGATAATATTTTAAATTTTCATTTGACTTAATTAACAGACTAGAAGGGACCACTGGCAGCCTACATATAACTCCTAGTTATTGAGCTGTCAGCGCTTTGTTTTCGGAAGCTGCGTTTGTTCTCAACTTAGCTCTTTTTTTTTATCCCTCAGCAGCCTTTGTCAAGAAAACTGTAGGGAAACACTTAAAACGTTGACATACTTATAGGGAAACCGTCATTCAGTCGCGCTATTAATTGTTCGGTTTCTGAAACTAGTTCTTGATATTTTAGGAGACTAAGCAGTAATTAACATTGTTCACATGCTAGCCAGGTAGAGTAACGTTACAGAACTTGAATGGGTTAGCTACAAACGGTAACTTGGGCATGCTTACCTGCGAGATATAATCGCATGCATTTGTTCCTGTGATAGCTCTTACGTTATCTGCGCGAATATTCCTCGGTGGTTTCGCTTGGCTAACAGATGCTGTAGACTGAGCGAGCCTGTGTTGTAATGAGTGAAGACATAACTTGTGGTAATAAACGTTTTGACCAACACTAGTTTTGTTAAACAGTAATTTCATTTAAGGTAGACACTGCAAACAGTGGTATATCGCATTATTAACATATGTTTCTATTTTTGACGTTGCATTTCTAGCAAACGTTTCTTTCCGTTTGATTTTTTAACAGAGTGCTATGCCTGGACTGGTCTCCTAGCAACAGTAAGACAAGCAGATAACCGCCACACACGCAGAGCCGCTGTGTCACTCAGTCAAAGAAATCCTTGTTAGCGCACACCTCAAACTCCTGCTTCTCATGCAAAAATGTTCTCCCTATCACCAATATAACAGCATCATTCAAGGCAGGAGACTTTGCTGAGTATGTGGATGTCTTTTTTATTTCTCTGAGTTATATAATGTTGGATTTATAGGGATCTAAAAACTGTGTCCGTTTGCCGTTCTCCCAAAATTTTTGCATGAATTTTGCATGGAAAAGATAGAGAAATTCGACTTGCATCCAGTCGCTTGGGGGCGCCTAGAGTCTCAACCCTTTGTCTGTTTTCTTCCAAAGTGACCTTTTTGAGGCCTGCAAAAATTATCCTACGTTTTGATGTAGAATTTGGGTGTGTATGTTGGAAATTGTGGCTGGGGGAGTGATTTAAATTTTTTTTTTTTCAAGTCATATTTTTGCCTCTCTCCACTCTAAATCCTAGAGTGCACGAACATTCCGCCCATTGATGCGAACATTCCGCCCATTGATTTCTATGGGGAAAATTTGTCGGAAAAATGCGAATATCGCGGAAACGATTCTGGTTACGGATTTCGAAAGTCATAGCATAAATGTCCAGATCAAGCCGCACGTTTTGATACCTTGGGCCGCATTAATTTTCTTAAAACGCGGCGGAATAATAAGAATAATAAAAATGAAGAAAATGGCGGAGAAGAATATTATCGTATGTAATTGTTATGATCCAGACCAGGGATCAAATGCGGAAGCAGAGTATGATCCAATACATAGGTTTATTGACAACAGTACAGTAAATATTGGGGGCGGAACCTCAGAGAAAGATATGGGGACAGAGTATACAAGTAAATAACCAGGTTCCTAGATTGGGACCCTGCTCCTTTTAACCCTTCCAAGTATACACCTCTGTCCAGTTTAATAGGAACAAGCTCCCAAGCCTAACCAGGGTCCAGGATTGGGACCATGCTCTTGTTAACCCTTCCAGGTCTGTTCCTCTGTCCAGTTTGTTAGGAGCAAGCTGCCAGGCTGGGACAGTTTCACTCTGGCGAAGAGTGCTGTCCTCCTGGCTGTTGTCCCGGTAGCTACCAGACTGCAATTGACAGCTCAGCTTTGTCTGTTTCACCTGTGTTGAACTGCGCTCTCCTCCTCTGGGGTTCCTCCCCCACCTCTTCCTCTGGGGTTCCATCTGCAATTATACAATGTTGCTGTCAAAAAACCTACCTTGGATTGTACACTGCGACTGCACTTAATTCTTGGTCTGAAACATAAAAAAACATTACACATGTACTGAAATATTTTTTTTGACAGTTTACAATTTGACCAAGCATAATACTTAAAAATCGCATAGATGAGCTGCTCGATAGCTCACTCGGTTAAGGCACTGCGTTGCAGTGCAGAAGTGACTATCATGTTGCTGGTTTGGGCCCTGGTCGTACCAACCGGCAGTGGTCGGCAGCTTTTTCAGAGTAGCGACACAATTGGCTATTGCGCTACAGGGTTTCAAATTTGGAAGGGACTGCCGGGAAAGGGAAATAAAATAAATAGCTTTGTTCGTTGCTCAAGCGTCTCCTGTTGGCCAGACGGGCGCTCGTCAGGAAGATTCTAAGCCTGTTCATGTCCGAGTATCCTCCTCCCTCATTCTGAACTTGCGAAGATTCAACCAATGAGTGCATAGGAAGCAGTGGCTGACAGGCACGTGCTTCGGAGGAGAGCCGTGAACTGTCTTAGCTCTCCTGAATTGGCAACAAGGGGTCGCAAACAAGCAAGCCTTGTATATAGTTCACCAATTGGGCATTCCAGATTCGGGTGGGATTGGAGATGCAAAATTTAAAAAAAAAAAAAAAAAATAGATATGGGGTCCTAATTTGACTATCCTCATCACCAATATGACAATTTATCACAAAACAATTAGTGTATATTATTTGGGACGAGTATACCGTAGAGAAAACATATTCAAATTAAGGATATGGGAATTTTTTAAAATTAATTCAAACAACATAACAGGTTTGTATATACATTAATTCAAACAACATAACAGGTTTGTGTATATATATATATATATATATATATATATATATATATATATATACAAGTAAATCTTGGCCAACCCAAAGCCAAATCCATGCATCAACACTGTTTAAAAGTACTGCCTACAGCTCTGGGCTGATTGTCATCAGAAATTACAAACCCCAATTCCAATGAAGTTGGGATGTTGTGTAAAATGTGAATAAAAACAGAATACAATGATTTGCAAATCCTTTTCGACCTATATTCAATTGAGTACACTACAAAGACAAGATATTTCATGTTCAAACTGATAAACTTTATTGTTTTTTTTTTTTTTTTTTTTTTTTTAATATTCACTCATTTTGAATTTGATGCCTGCAACATGTTCCAAAAAAGCTGGGACAGAGGCAACAGAAGACTGGGAAAGTTTAGGAATGCCCAAAAAACACCTGTTGAAACATTCCACAGGTGATTAGGTTAATTGGAAACAGGAGAAATCTCTACACGTAAGCGGCAAGGCCGAAAATCAACATTGAATGCCCATGACTGGCAGTCCCTCAGGCGGCACAACATTAAAAACTGACATCATTCTGTAAAGGATATTACCATGTGGGCTCAGGAACACTTCAGAAAACCATTGTCAGTTAACACAGTTTATCGCTACATCTGCAAGTGCAAGTTAAAACTCTACCATGCAAAGCAAAAGCCATATATCAACAACACCCAGAAATGCTGCCGGCTTCTCTGGGCCCGAGCTCATCTGAGATGGACTGACGCAAAGTGAAAAAGTGTGCTGTGGTCTGACGAGTCCACATTTCAAACTGTTTTTGGAAATCATGGACGTTGTGTCCTTCGGGCTAAAGAGGAAAAGGACCATCCAGATTGTAATCAGTGTAAAGTTCATAGCCAGCATGTGTGATGGTATGGGGATGTGATAGTGCCCATGGCATGGGTAACTTGCACATCTGTGAAGGCACCATTAATGCTGAGAGGTACATACAGGTTTTGGAGCAACATATACTGCCATCCAAGTGACGTTTTTTCAGGGACGTCCCTGCTTATTTCAGCAAGACAATGCCAAGCCACATTCTGCACGTGTTACAACAGCGTGGCTTTGTAGTAAAAGGGTGCGGGTAATAGACTGGCCTGCTTGCAGTCCAGATCTGTCTCCCATTGAAAATGTGTGGCGCATTATGAAGCGCAAAATATGACAACAGAGACCGCAGACTGTTGAGCAACTGAAGTCGTACATCAAGGAAGAATGGGAAAGAATTCCACCCACAAAGCTTCTACAATGAGTGTCCTCAGTTCCCAAATGCTTATTGAGTGTTGTTTAAAGAAAATGTGATGTAACACAGTGGTAAACATGCCCCTGTCCCAGGTTTTTTGGAATGTGTTGCAGGCATCAAATTTAAAATGAGTGAATATTTCCAAAAAAACAATAAAGTTTATCAGTTTGAACGTTAAATATCTTGTCTTTGTGGTGTACTCAATTGAATATGGGTCAAAAAGGATTTGCAAATCATTGTATTCTGTTTTTATTCACATTTTACACAATGTCCCAACTTCATTGGAATTGGGGTTTGTAATAGTAGCACAGTGGATGCGTGTTTTGTGGTCCAGCGAGTCAATATGACATGTATTTTTTTTGGAAAATGCCGCTGCTGTGTTCTCTGGACCAAAGACAACAAGGACAACCCATGCTGCCATCCACGACAGGTCCCGAAGCCGCCTTCTGTCATTGTATGGGGATGTGTCATGGCCCGTTGCATGGGTAACTCGCACATTTGCAAGAGAACCACTAATACATAAGGATATGGATGAAATTTGGAATAACAAGCTACCATCTAGAGCAGGGGTGGGCAATCCCGGTCCTGGAGGGCCGGTGTGTATGCAGGTTTTTATTTATATCAATTACCCTGACTAATTGAGTTAATTGATTGCATGCACAAGTATAGATTGTCGCAATGATTTGATCAAAGGAAAATGTTTTATGAAGGGAGACAAGAACAGTCTTTGGTGGTCATTCATGATAATTTAAAAGAAATACGCCTGAAACGTCAGATTTCATAAATGGTTTGCCTAATTTAGATAATCAACTAATTGAAGGCCAGAAGTTGGTGTGAAACCAGGGACAGATACGGCCCTCACTGCCCACCTCTGATCTAGAGGTTCACTCTTTCAGGGATGTCCCTGTGCTTTCAAGCAAGGCAATGCCGAACCATATTTTGTGCTGATTACATGCATCTGGCTGCGCTAGCAAACGTGGAGATGCTAGATTGGCTGGCATACAGTCGTATGTTGTCTCCAACTGGGAATGTATGGCACAATTATGAAGAAAAATTAAAGCAACTTAGGCCCCATACAATTGTACAGCCAAAGACCTGTATAATGGGGGAATGGATAAAAATTCCGCTTGCTAGACCTGAGCCTCTGCTCATGCTTACTGAGAGTTATTGAAAGAGTGTGGTGTTGCACAGTGGTAAAGTCGACTGTGCCAACTTTTTTTGGACTGTTGCAGACTTATCATATTGTATATTTTCAATGAGCAAATGAGTTCACTTGTTTGTGCATCAAAATGTGTCATACTGTTTCAGTATACACTGCCCAGCCAAAAAAAGTTGTTTGTTGGACGGACCGCCTTTAGCTATGATTAGAACACGCATTTGCCGTGGCACCATTTCAATAAGCTTATGCAATGTTAGAATTTATTTCTGTCCAAATTTGCATTCATTTTTTGCCAAGATCTTGTATTGATGATGGGAGTGTCGGACAGCTGCGTAAAGTTAGCACATCCTAAAGATTCTCAATGGGGTTAAGGTCTGGACTCTGTGGTGGCCAGTCAATGAGTGAAAATGATGTCTCATGCTCCCTGAATCACTCTTTCACAATTTGAGCCCAATGAATCCTGCTGTTGTCATCTTGGAATATGCCTGTGCCATCAGGGAAGAAAAAAAGAACACATTTGGAGAAAAACCTGGTCATTCAGAATATTCAGATTGTCAGCTGAACTCATTTTTTGGCACATATTATTACTGAACCTAGTTCAGACCAACCAAAGCATTTCCAGATCATAACACTGCCCCTGCAGACTTGTACAGTAGGCACTAGGTATGGAGGGTGCATCACTTCATCTGCCTCTCTTCTTTCCCTGGGGCACCCATCACTGTTGAGCAGGGTAAATCTGGACTCATCAGACCACATGAGCACATTTTTCCATTGCTCCAGAGTCCAATTTTTATGCTGCCTAGCTATTTGAAGCCTTTTTTCTGATTATCCGCACTGATAAGTGGTTTTCTTAATGCTACACAGCTGTTTAGTCCCAATCCCTTGAGTTCTCTTTGCATTGTGTGTGTGGAAATGCTCTTACTTTCACAATTAAACATAGCCACGAGCTCTACTGCTGATTTTTTACAATTAGATTTCACCAAACGTTTAAGTGATCTCTGATCACAAAAATTCAAGTTTTTTTCAGACCACATTTCTTTTTTGAAGATGATGGATCACCACTCTTGTTCCAGTTTTTAATAATGCATTGGCCAGTTCTTAACCCAATTTAGAAGTTTCCGCAATCTTCTAAGTTGTTTTCTTTGTTTGATGTTGGCCAATAATTTGACCCTTATGAAACAGAGTAACATCTTTTCCACGACTACAGGATATGTCTTCCGACTTGGTTGTTTAAGAAATGAGTAGCTACTCGTGTGCATCTCACTGCTCACTACTCACTTGTAGCCTGCTGTAACATATTAATCATTGCAGTTATCAGCCAATGGAAGGCTCTTACCTATTTGTTTAGTTTAATCCAGGTGGTGACTTTTTTGGGCCAGGCAGTGTTGTAGAGGGAGAATGAACTGTCCAAATATGTCCTTTTGATTTTATTTACAATTTAAACAAGAGGCTCCTCAGAGCCTGTACTTGGGCCGGGTCTAGGCCTGGGCTAATTGCGAAACCGCGCATGCGCATGAGCAGGACAATCGCGACCCCGAGAAAAAAAAAAAAAAGGACGGAGCCGAAACTTAGACTCGTGGCCTGCCGGCCTGAGTAATGATGTGCCAACTTTTTTTGGAATTGGGGTTATGGAACAGTGAGAACACTTTTCCCGACAAACCATTTTGACTCTCCCTAATGTTTTCTATAAAGACAAATTTCGCAATGCCATGTGATTAGTTCCTTGTCTGGAAAGAGGATCATATCGATTTCTGTTCTTGTTACTGTGTTTACCCAAAGTAAACAGTGCTCACTCAAAGTAAAAGTTTAAGGAAATAGCTGCCAATAACTCTGATCACTCTTTCATTTAAGATGTGGAGAATAACTTCCAAGTGCATGGAACGAGGGTTCTGATATCACAGGATCAAAGTACTGAGCTAAGTTAGAACAAATGTTCAGAAAGTTTTTGTCTCAGCATCTGTTTCTTTTCCTTTTTTGGGGGCACATTTGGGCCACAACATGATCAATTGAATTCTACCATCTGTACTCATAATAGTTTGTTTATGAAAAGAAATATATTAGCCTATACCTATTCTTGTAAGGGCACTTTGGATAGCCAGTCAGAATGTATGTAATGTACAAGATAAAGTCAATAATATTTTGCACGAACCAGGCAGATGGAACCATTCCTAGATCAATAATGAAAGCCTCTTGGGTGTAATTATTGTGAGTGACAACAGAACAGAAGAGGGCTTGGGAAAACGCAAGGTGAGGAGAGGTCCAAGTCAAGCGATTAGCTTGCAACTGTTGAGGGTTAGATCCAAGCCTTGGTCATGACAGTCTAAGGGTCAGAAGCCAGATGGTCAATCCAATACTGCAGTGGCCAGACTGCTTCCAGGAAGATAACATTATCTGGACACAGTCCTTATTCAGGAGACTGCTAGAGAACAGGAAGTTGTTCCAAATAAAGAGCTCATAAAGAGAGATTAACTTTCTTCTTTTCTGTTGAACCAAAGAAGGAGGAAGAAGAGCTTCACTCAATACTAGATTACTAAAAGGTAACCTCAGACAAGGGGCAAATGTAATCCAGCAAAGAGTGAGACACCACAAAAAATTATATAGGCAAGATAGTCAATGAAAGCGGCGAGGCATACGTATACTGTACCCATGATATATACAAAGAACAAAAGGCTGTGTATTAATAAACAAGCTAACTATAAATTTGGTAATCCATGTTAAGTTCAAACATATGGGGAAACTACTGTATATCCTTTAATGGCCTTCTTATTTTTTCTGTTTGTAATTTAATTTTTAAAAGAAAAGCAGTGGGTCTCAAAATTTTCTCTGATTTAATTCTTTGTTAAGAATTTTAAGCACACCTCCATGTGGACCTTTCCTTGATCATTAATATTCCTGGGTTTGTGCTTATGGACGATCTTCACTTCAAACTGAGTTGACCACGGCAGAACATGGATTTTGTTGTCACATAACCATTTCTGTGTTGATGTGGATGCATTTTAGGCACAATTATCATGTTGGTAAATCCACCTATGATTAAGACTCACCATCCTGGCAGAGTCAACCAGATTTTCCTCCAAAATTCATCTTTCCATGATTCCAATGGCATTTGCTGAAGTCCAGATACTTATTTTTGTTCCTTGTGCTCAGCAAGGGCTTCATTATGCAATCAAACCTCAGGAAGTTGGTTGATATTTGTGTGTGTGTGTGTGTGTGTGTGTGTGTGTGTGTAGGTGTTTGTGTGTGTGTATGTGTGTATGCGTGCGTGCACGTGCATGTGCAAGCGTACATGTGTGCGCGCTCGTGTGTGTATGTGTGTGTGCGCGTGTGAGTGTGTGGAGGGATGAGGGGGATTCTCATAATTGCTTTGGGTCTTGGTGAGCCCAAGAAGGAACCAGTTTCTGTGGTTCTCAAACTTGGATCCTTGATCCTTGGGTTCTTTACCTCCCTTACCATATTCCTTTCTCCATTAGGGACAACTGGCACTCGCGTCCTTTTCTCACCCCGATAAGAATAATTCCACACTTGGCATTTTTTAAAATCATTATTATGCCGAGCGGTAAGTGTAAGGGTTTATAGTTTTTGGAACCCGCCATCAGACTTGTGAGGAACAATTTCCATCTGCTTCCTTTCAGTTGACAGGTCTTTGGTGATTTTTATGGTGATAGTGAACAAGGGGATTTCACGTTTGTTACTTCATTCTTATACCCCGGTGAAACTAAAAGTGATCGAATGCCACAATATCATTACTACAGACTGAGATTTAATTGTTTTAGGTTTCCCATATGATTGAATATAATTATTATCTTTGCTGTTTGATGTGTGCAGCTTTTTTCAAAAATGTAATCAAAGTAAATCTGAATTTGTGATTTACTGGCCGTACATCTCAACAGCATTTCAGCAAAATTGACTTTCTCATATACAAGGGGATAACATTTTCCCATTTGATTTCAAATACTATTGGAATAGATGTCTTTCGCACCAATTTCAGGCAAATATATGTGGATTGATAGAATCTCAATAACTGCAAAATGTTTGTATAAGCAAATCACAGGAATGAATTGTCGCCCACATGACCTCAGTAAACACTGAATTATCTGACCATTTATGAACACACAGACTCTTGATGCAACGGTCCACACAACTGAGCTTTAAACTTGTCAGTTTCTTTCTTTCTTCCTTTCTCTCTCTCTCTCTCTCTCTCTCCCTCTTTCCTCACGTTTTTGTGTGGACGCGCATGCATGCCTGCCTGTGTGGGCGTGGAGGGTTCAAGTAACAAGATTTTTGGGAGGATAGGGATTTTGCAGGGGCATATATAAGAGAAACAAAGTCTTGTTACGACAGAAAGGAAAAGGGACATCGCCGCAAACAGTCAGCTGCTTCTGAAGTGTTTTTTATCTCCAGCATTTTGTAAGTGTAAGTGTTGATGCTTTTAATGGATGTTGATAGTTGAAGTTACTTTTAGAAGTTTGGCATCACCATGTTCAAGTTTGCATTTTGCATGTGTGTAATCAAATATTAGCTTGTGTAGGTGTGTGTGCGTGTGTGTGTGTGTGTGTGTGTGTGTGTGTGTGAGATAAAGTCTGATTTATGCTGCATTACTTTATGTTCGCAGTCTATGAGGTTAATCAAAATGCTGCTTCTGTTATTTTTAGGCTGAAAAAGAAGTTTGCATGTATTTAGTTTGTCTTGTACTGTTGTGAAAAGGAGCTGAATGTATCAGTGCTGCACAATGTGCAATTGGCAGAAACAATCCTGCTGCCAAGCTGTATTCTGAAAAGTCATTTTGTAAGACTTTCCCTCAAGGTCACTCAGTCCTTGAGAAAACTATGAGAAATTCAGGGGAGGGTCAAATCATCAGAAAACCTGCTGTACAAATCATCAGAAAACCTGCTACCAGCTTTGATACTCATGACATTCTATTTTTGTTGAGACTGCTTCAGGTGTCGACTGATTTAATTCTGTGGTGATTTTTAGAGCTATCGTTCTGTGGTTATAAGCAACTATTCTACCATGAGTACATCTGTCCCTGTTTTAACTTGGGGACAGTCAGACTTTGACTTTTAGCCACAGTTTTATTTTCTGTCACTGTTTTCACATGTTTGGCAGTTTTTTGTGGTCATTATTTACTGTTCCTCTAACCAACTTAAATAATTTTACTGTTTTTGTGACCGGTGCCCTTGCAATTTGAGCACCACCTATCTCACCCCTTTGGAATTATGCTTGTATTCTCATCTTGCTTTGGCAACTGAAGTATCAAAGTGCTGCTGACACATGGTTCTAATTAGCATTCACATTTTGTTGCAGTGGTATAGATACTTCAAAGTTACAGCTATTTTTCTAGGGTGCTTCTCATATTTTTGCTTTAGGTATTTTGGGCTACAATCCGACTCAATGAATATATGAGGACTCCTGTGGAGATATATATTTTGTCCTGCATTCTTTTGTTTGCAGTTTACCTGAAACCAACTCCCAGAATCATGAGGTTCAGTGTCTTATTCCTTTTCCTGATCCTGGCTTGTTTATATCTCAGCCTGGCACAAGGTAAGCACCTATTCTTGGTATGATAACTGCAAAGTAAGAGGGCTATGATGATTCTTCACTATAATACAAAACCCAAAACCAGTGAAGTTGGCACGTTATGTAAATCGTAGATAAAAACAGAATACAATGATTTGCAAATCCTTTTCAACTTATATTCAATTGAATACACTGCAAAGACAAGATGTTTAATGTTTAAACTGAGAAACTTTATTTTTTTTTTTTTGCAAATAATCATTAACTTAGAATTTAAAGGCAGCAACACATTGCAAAAAAGTTGGCACAGGGGCCTTTTTACCACTGTGTTACATCACCTTTCCTTTTAACGACACTCAGTAAACGTTTGGGAACTGAGGAGACCAATTTTTGAAGCTTTTCAGGTGGAACTCTTTCCCATTCTTGCTTGATGTACAGCTTAAGTTGTTCAACAGTCCGGGGTCTCCGTTGTCGTATTTTACGCTTCATAATGCGCCACACATTTTCAATGGGAGACAGGTCTGGACTACAGGCAGGCCAGTCTAGTACCCGCACTCTTTTACTACGGAGCCATGCTGTTGTAACACGTGCAGAATGTGGCTTGGCATTGTCTTGCTGAAATAAGCAGGGGCGTCCATGAAAAAGACGTTGCTTGGATGGCAACATATGTTGCTCCAAAACCTGTATGTACCTTTCAGCATTAATGGTGCCTTCACATATGTGTAAGTTGCCCATGCCTTGGGCACTAATACACCCCCATACCATCACAGATGCTGGCTTTTGAACTTTGCGCCTATAACAGTCCGGATGGTTCTTTTCCTCTTTGGTCCGGAGGACACGACGTCCCACAGTTTCCAAAAACAATTTGAAATGTGGACTCGTCAGACCACAGAACACTTTTTCCACTTTGCATCAGTCCATCTTAGATGAGCTTGGGCCCAGCGGCCCGGCGGCGTTCTGGGTACTGTTGATAAATGGCTTTCGCTTTGCATTGTAGAGTTTTAACTTGCACTTGCAGATGTAGCGACGAACTGTAGTTACTGACAGTGGTTTTCTGAAGTGTTCCTGAGCCCATGTGGTGATGTCCTTTACACACTGATGTCGGTTTTGATGCAGTACCGCCTGAGGGATCGAAGGTCACGGGCACTCAATGTTGGTTTTCGGCCTTGTCGCTTACGTGCAGTGATTTCTCCAGATTCTCTGAACCTTTTGACGATATTACGGACCGTAGATGATGAAATCCCTAAATTTCTTGCAATAGCTCGTTGAGGAATGTTGTTTTTAAACTGTTCGACAATCAGCTCACGCATTTGTTCACTAAGTGGTGATCCTTGCCCCATCCTTGTTTGTGAATGACTGAGCATTTCAGGGAAGCTGCTTTTATACCCAATCATGGCACCCACCTGTTCCCAATTAGCCCATTCACCTGTGGGATGTTCCAAATAAGTGTTTGATGAGCATTCCTCAACTCTCTCAGTCTTTTTTGCCACTTGTGCCAGCTTTTTTGAAACATGTTGCAGGCATCAAATTCCAAATGAGCTAATATTTGCAAAAAATTACAAAGTTTACCTGTTCGAACATTAAGTAACTTGTCTTTGCAGTGTATTCAATTGAATATAGGTTGAAAAGGATTTGCAAATCATTGTATTCTGTTTTTATTTACGATTTACACAACGTGCCAACTTCACTGGTTTTGTAAATAAAAATGGACTCAAATTAAAAAAAGTTAGGCAACCAGCAGCATAGCATTTTTGAGTTTGCCCAACTTTGATCATTACTGATATTTTTGTAAGCCAAAGCTTTATCGCTCCTGCACTGTAAAACAGTGTTCCCCGACCCTTTCCTTGGGGCACAACTGCCAGGTGCAGGCACTTGTTGTGTCCCACCTTAAGTACACCTGATGCTACTAATCATGAGCTTGAATAATTGCATCAGGTGTTCTTAAGGTGGAACACAACAAGTGCCTGGATCTGGCTGTGGGGGACAGAGGAGATTTTTGGGAAGCACTGATTTCATATGCACTGTGATTATTTTTGATAATCATTGGAAGCCACAGATGAATAGCTCTTGCGCTGTAATTAATGCAGTTTTTCTCGTGTCTGTCAGGAACCTATGAGAATTGCTGTCTGACGTATGTTGGACGTGTGAAAGCACCTATAAAGAAGAGGGTGGTAAACTATAGGATGCAGGAAAACGATGGAGGATGCAACATCCCTGCTGTTGTGTGAGTGACATAGCAGGATTTCTCCATGTATAGACTGCAATACAATTCAAGTGATGCACATTAACATATTGCTGTACATGTTATTGATTTATTTGTC
The DNA here is from genome assembly GCA_029692085.1 of Gymnothorax javanicus. NCBI lineage: Eukaryota > Metazoa > Chordata > Actinopteri > Anguilliformes > Muraenidae > Gymnothorax > Gymnothorax javanicus. Next base: position 36,088,942 of record CM056196.1, on the reverse strand, counting down.
AATAACATGATGTCGAACAGTGTGCAGTGATGATTTAAACACTTAACAAAAAAAAAAGATAAATCAGAAATCACGTACTATTCATGTTTTTATTTCATGTAATATTGGATCATATAGATGAAAATAAGCGAACAGAGAACAATATACAGTAAAAACAAAAATGATAATTTCTTTTTGAGAGAAAAAGTCAATATCACGTGGGTCCACCCTTTGCTTTGTTTACTGCATTTAATCTTTCAGGCATAGTTTTTTTTTTTACATTTTTTTTTTTTTTTTTTAAAAATTTGGCATCTCCAATCCCATCCGAATATGGAATGCCCAATTCGAGAACTATGTATGCAACCCCATGTTGTCAACTCGGGAGAGTGAAGACAGTTCTCCTCCGAAGCATGCGCCTGTCAGCCACTGCTTCTTTACACTCATAGGTCGAAACTTTGCAAGTTCAGAATGAGGGCGGAGGATACTCGAACATGAGCAAGCTGAAAATCTTGCTGTTGAACGCCCGGTCGGCCAACAGGAGGAGGTTGAGCAACAAACAAAGCAACTATTTTTTGTATCCCATCCCGGCAGTCCCTTCCCAATTTGCATCCCTGCAGCGCGTAGCCAATTGTGCGCTGCTGGAAAAAGCTGCTGACCACTGCCGGCTGGTACGACCGGGGATCGAACCCGTGCTAAGGTGGTCACTGCTGCTCCAAAAATGTGGCGTCTTAACCGAGTGAGCGAATCCGGCAGCTTCAGGCATAGTTTTTAATTTCCTCACTTGCTAAACCATTCCATATGGTTTGAAGTTCTTCCCAAAGAGGTTCTTTTGATATTATAACGGATTTGGTCAACTGAGTAAAGGTTTGGACTTTGAGCAGGCCAAGTCATAACTTTTATGTTACCATGTTTCTTTCCAGCAGAGATCATTCTTGCTCTTAGAAGAGAAGAGTGTTTAGGGTCATTATCTTGTTGAAAATAAAATCCCTGATATATCAGTCTCTGTCCAGATGGCAATGCTTGCCTCACAAAGATGCTGTGATACTTCTTTTGATCCATGATTCCATCAATTTTTTATGCGATCATTGGCTCGTTTCAAGTAGACTGGACTCCAAACCATAATATTACTTCCTCCATGTTTTAATGAAGGGGTGAAGAGCCAATTTTTGAGAGATTCAGGCAAAATAAGGCACCTTGAATTGTTGACCCCCCTGGATTTGGCTGATTTTTTATTTTTGAGATGGGTATAGTACCCAAACCTCAAAACCCAAACCGCTCCTCTGTTGACTCCTTCTGTGCTGAAGTACAGCAACGCCTTTTTTTTGGCCCTTTTCGGCCAATTTGACAAAATTGCAAGTTCCCACCTCTATAATTCTGAACTTCAATGGTGTCCCAGCTCACAGTTTATTGAAAGTGAGTCTTTAGAGAGAGCAGATTACCAGAATGTAGTTATCCACCTGAGGCACCATTGTAGTTGCCAATAGGGACTACATGCTCCAAACCATTTTTTTTCTTAAGTTTGTCACAGATTTTCTCCAAACTTCAAAGGTATCCCAGTTGCCTTTTTACAGGAATCTTTTAGTTGGAAGGACCGTAATTCAAACCTACTATTACTTTTGTGGGACCACCTTGAAGTTTGGAGAAAAAAGGGCCTAAAAAGGGTCTCGGACCAAAAAAGGGGTCATTTTGGGACCCTATTTCTCAAAACTTCAGAGAGGTAGCCAAATGCTTATAATTACATGTGAAAGCCATGGACCTATGTATTACAATAAAAGAAGAAATCAGATGGGATCTTGTCTCATTTGTCGCATTTGCCACTGCCTCTATTGTTGGGACTGCTCCAGATCTCAAACAAAACCTGTTATGGTTCTGCCTCATGTGCTTGTTTGTGCTTATGCGTTTCCCCCGTGCCTCTTGATTTGTTTTTCAGCTCCATTCCCGCGGTCTGACCATTGATTCCCACTTGCCCTGACTCTTGTGGTGTCGTGTGGCAACCTTCAGTATGCCTGAGTCTCGTGGTCTAATCAAATTTCCTCTTTTGGTTTCGGCTTTGGTATTTCATTCATTACTTCCACCTGTGCTTAATTCTGGGTCTCGCAAAACTCTGAGTGAATGCATTCTCTGATAGGGTCATTACTAACCCGTACTAACTAGCACTTAAGGGTGTGTGTATATATTTTGTCACATAGTATTAACCTCATTAACTCATTAGCGAGTGCGAGTGTTTCTAGCTTTTGTAAATTCCTTCCTAAGCTTTCCCTGATTAACTGCAGTTAGAGCTATGCTTTCCTTTGCTGTTCTCGTGGTGCTTTTCACTCGTCACGTTTAGATTACCTCAATCTAAACTGTCTAGGTTGGTTGATCGTCTCAGCGTCTTGTCTCGAGTCATTATTTTTTACCCAGTCCTCGTGAATTTGTTCATTAATCCCATGTGTTTCTATTTCCACCTGAGATTGCCTTCCGTATCCCCGCCTCCTTCCATGCGTATATCAGTGGGGAAGAAGCAGAGACCGTCAGACGGGACTTTGTTTTGCTTCCTGAGTTTTCCCAGCCTCGTGTGTTGCTGTGCCCTTGTCTTGTCTGCCCTTTGTCTAGTCTCCCAGTGTTCCCGTCAGTTTAGTTAGTTCCAGTTTTTGTTTCTTTAGTCTAGCCACTCCTTGAGTGAATACTTCTGTTCCCCTCTGCCTTGGGCAGTGTACCTTAGTTTCTCCTGTTGTTCAGTGCATGTGCACAGTGTTTTGTTTCTGGCCTGTGTGCCTATTTCCTCCGAGTGTTTTGTGTTGTAATAAACACTTCTGGATCCTGCTTCTGGTGTCCACCTGACCTCCTCCTTAACAAAACCAAAGGGAAGCACAAGGAGGTGTATGAAGTTAGCCAGGAGGAGCATACCTTCCTGCTTGCTCTCATGCAGTGATGGAAAAGACGACGTCTGAAATGTGGCAGAACATTTTCTTTTCACTCATTTGTCACTGTCGTGATATAAGCTTACTGTTATTCTGATCTAATCTCTCATATCTGTGCTTTATGGGCCTGGCCATGAAAAGGCAGCAAGTACAATTGTATCAAGAACATGTTCCTGACTGCACATGTGTGCATACATGCATCTTGTCACAACAAAGTACAATGTTCATGTTTTTTAAGGATTAGTGTTGCCACCTAGATCCTATTTTTGGAATTTTGGTTTTGTTAATTATAAGCCAATGAGATAAGATCCCAGCTGTTTTGTTGTTTATTTGAAAAAATTGGTCTATAACTTTCAAGAGTAATTATCAGCATTTGGCTACCTCTTTGAAGTTTTAAGAAAAAGGGTCCCAAAATGACCCCTTTTTTTGGTCCTTTTTTTTGCAAACTTTAAGATTGTCCCACAGGAGTAACAGTAGATTTGAATTGAGGTCCTTCCAACTAAAAGATTCCTGCAAAAGGGCAACTGGGATACCTTTGAAGTTTAGAGAAAATCCGTGACAAACTTAAGAAAAAAAAAATGGTTTGGAGCATTTTGAGCGCCCCCTATTGGCAAACTTCAAGGGTGCCCCAGGTAGATAACTGCATTCTGGTAATCTGCCCTCCCCATAGACCCACTTTTAATAATTTTGACCTGGGACATCATTGAAGTGCAGAATTAAAGACGTGGGAACTTGCAATTTCGTTAAATTGGCCAAAAAGGGCCAAAAAAAGGAGCCGCTGTAGCTCGGAACAGAAGGGGTCAACAGAGGAATGGTTTGGGTTTTAGGGTTTGGGTACCATAGCCATCTCAAAAATAAAATACCAGCCAAATCTAGGGGGGTCAACAATTCTGACTGCCTGAACTTCTCAAAAATTGGCTCTCAAACAGTCATTTTTGATATGCTCTCCAACACTACAGCACACATAAGTCCTGCATTTTGGTGAGAACATTTTGAATTTTGATTCATCGGTACAAAGGACTTGTTCCCAGTCCACTGGTGTCCAATCCTTGAATTTCCTGGCAAACCCAAGTCTTTGTTTGATGTTGCCAGCTCTTGGCAGCAACAAGACCAATCAGACCATTTTCACACAGGCATATGAAAATAGTAATTCTTGAAAATTTCATCTCTTCACTTCTTGTACTATATATATCATCACGGAGTTGTTGTGCTATCATCTGCCAATTTTTTTTTTTTTACTCGTCGTACACAGATAACGAACATCAGAGGCGCTTAACTTCTATTTTACACCTCTATTGCCACTAGTTTTCAGTGAACCGGTCTCTTTGAAACGCTTAGTGCTGTTTCTTACAGTGCCATGGCAGCATTTAACGTCTTCAGCATCATGTAAGGCCACAGTGCAGCTACGAACAATCTCAGAGAGCTCCTTCCATCATGCCATAGTGTTTAACACTGAGACCCTGCTCAAAGTTCATGTCACCTTATACATCGGAAGAACTGACCACTAGAGATAATTTTGCTGAATAATGTTGCCTCAAACCAGTTTAAACAAATTTTTGACCATCAACAATCATGGAATGAGCCTTCAAACATGCATTCAGGCTATGCAAGAGTCAAATAATACAAAATTTGTGACACCTTTCAATTGTTCTAAAAAATTGATGTTTTCAGTGTTTTGTTTCTTAACCATATTTTTACCTCAATATATTTGTGGGAACTTTTTTTTTCTGCTCATTGCCTATAAAAGTATTTTTCATTAAATTTTACTAAAAAATTACTGAGAAGGAATATATAAGGACCCTTTTTTACCACTTTCAGACAAAGTGGTGGTGTATAATCATTACTGCACACTACTGTATTTTATTGTTTATCTTTTTAGTGACAGGTGCTTAGATCATACACAACTTAAGAGGTTACCTTACTTCATAAATGCATCACATCACGCACAAAATCCATTATACTTCAGCTAAAAAGAGGTCTTTTGTGATGTCTGGTCACTCTTGTAAGAAAGGAAGAGGTAAATTTAAAGGCATACAACAAACATCCTGTTGGATTATATTATTTATTTATTCATTTATTTAAAATTCAGGAAATAATATCCAAATATAATTATGGGCATCATGCTATTTTCATCTTTATCATTATCATTAATGCTGAAGTTTGGAGAGGTGCAGGCTGTCTCTCAAGTGGAAGGTGCGTAAGCTGGGTTGTTGGTCTTAAAACAATGCGATGAAGTATTACATTTAGTTGTACAGCTCTGGAAAGAGGTGGCTGCATCATTCTACTCTGTATCTTGTCTTCAAGCCATGTAAGTACTAACGTGGTACATGCTAAAATGTCCTCTCTGCCCAATTGTGTTTCACAGGTTCATAATGAGGAGTGGAAAAGCCTTCTGTGCTGACCCCAGTGATTTCTGGGTAAAACGACTGATCAAGCACATTGATAAGAAAAAGGTGCTTATAACATCTGCAGACACTATAGGCCAGTTTCAGAGAGGAATGATTACACTTAATCCTGGACTAAGTTCTGTTTTATTTGAAGAATATCTGGTCGAAAGAGACTTTAGTTTAGGGCCAAGCTGAGTTTATACATTACTTTATAAATATGATTGATCTGTAGTTAGCATGATATATTTGTTTTTCAAATATCATTTCTAATTTGTATTAATCTGCAAATTTCTTCTGCAGTTGAAATGAAGAAATAATCCGTCAAAAACTGGTGCCACATTGGAGATGTTTGGACTCATTCCATCCTGGTGCCTCTTGTCAGACAGATTTTTCTGTGCATTGAAAGTGTGCTTTCATTGTAAACCCATTGCATGTACAGTGCACATATCCTCGCAACCCCGCTCAGTCATGCGCACAGACATACACACATCACATACACGATTCAAAATGGGAAAACGGGGATTCAAATGATGGATTTGGGTGCCGCGATTTCGAGCCCCTGCGATGAGTGAAGTGTTTCTGCAGGTATTCAGATGTTTGAAAGTTACATTTTTATCGCTCGTGCAAATGAATGATATTGCACACTCCCGTTAGCAGAAGTCTTCTAAAGCAACATTAGACAATTAATACGCAGTAATTGTGTAACATTTTTGCATTTTCAGGGCATGCCTGTTTCAAGTGCCTCTAAATATTTACAAAACTCTTGTTTCCCTTGGCAGTAAAAGTTGCCTTTATTGTGTACATGGTGTATAAACATTTTATGCTTAAATACTTTTTTTCTATTATGAGTCATACTAAGAAAGTGACCTTTTATACCACTTTTTATACAATTTCTACCATTATAAACACTGCGAGCTGGTATTGATTGAAAGCATGGTTTTATATCCAGCAAGATCATGCATATTGTACTTCTGACTATGCGTGAATAATGTTGATGGTTCTGAGCTCACATTGGGTGAATGTTTTGTTGTACGACAAAGAATGTGACTTTTGTACTTTTAGTGTTTATTTTCTTTGTATTGATCCTGTAAGGTCATTTTGGCTTCCTCTTAGGCAAAATTGCAGAGTTGATTTTCAACCCTGTTTTTTCCCATTCTGTCTGTATTTACACTGAATGTGAAAGGCATACAAATGTGCCTGTAATTATTGAGCCACAGCTCTGCAGTATTCCAATGATTTTGTGAATCTTTTTACTTTTCTGGCCAGGATGTTTTGATCATTTTCAATTTTACAGATGTATTATATCCTCATGTTCTCTGAGAATAAATTACATTCCGCTTCCAACCTGACTGCTGGTGGTTTTGTTCTATATTCAATGTTACAACCCCAACTTGGGTAAAAGTTGGGACAACATGGAAACTGCACACAAAACAGAAAGAGATTTTCAAATTTACTTTGACTTGTATTTGCTGACAGTACAAAGACAAGATATTTAATGTTTTGTCTCATCCATTTCATTTTATTTGTAAATATACATCCATTCCTACCATTCAGATCTGTAATGAATTCCAGAAAAAGATGGGATTGGGGCCATTTAAGCCTAGTAGTGAGGTTTAAAATTTTGAATAATGATGTGATTTGAAACAACTTATGTCAGCAGGTAACTAGAATCATGATTTAATTTAAAAGCAGAATCCAGGAGAAGCCTCCTTCAGGAAAAAATATGGGCAGAGGATTGCCTATGTGCCCATAAATGAAAATCATTGCCAACAATTTTCCACAAAGAAAGATAGGAAAGATATTTCGTCCTTTGGGGTGCAGAACGTAATTAAAAGATTCAAGGAATCCAGAGGAATTTCTGTGCATAAATGGCAAGGGTGCAAGCCTAAGCTGAATATCTGTGATCCTCTGCATCAACAACCATCATTTATCAATGAGGGATATAGCCACATGGGCTCAGAATTACTTAAGCAAACCTTTGTCAAGTACTGAAATATATAGTTACAGGCATTATTTCCACGTAAAACATTACTGTGCAAAAGGAAAGTCTTATGTTAACAAAGTTCAGAAGCATAGATGAGTTGGACCATCAATTGGTAGAAACGTATTGTCGTCACATGAATCAATATTTCTTTTTTTTTTTTAATGAATGGACGCCATGTGCTCTGAACCAAATGAGAAAAAGACAATACAGACAGTTACAACCAAAAAGTCCAAACCCATTCTTTGTTCTGGTTTGGGGTACCCCAGTTTTTTCGACACACTGCAAGCACCAAATTTGACATGCCACTCCCATAATGCATTGCGCCACTGCTTTGGACGCCCTTGCCGCTCTCCATGGAAAATGAATGGGAGACGTAGGCATCAGTTGACGCGCCAGACCAGTGTAAATCCACCGTTAAGACACACCTTCCTAGCAGAGTCAACCAGATTTTTCTCCAAAATTCGCCGTGTCATGATTTTAATGGCATTTGCTGAAGTCCAGATACTTATTTTTGTTCCTTATGCTCAATAAGGGCTTCATTACGCAATCAAACCTCAGGAAGTCTGTTGATATTTGTGTGTGTGTGTGTGTGTGTGTGTGTGAGTATGCTTGTGCTTGCGTGTGTGTATGTGTGTGTGTGTGTGGAGGGATGAGGGGGATTCTCATAATTGCTGTGAGTCTTGGTGAGCCCAAGAATGAACCAGTTTCTGTGGTTCTCAAACTTGGGTCCTTGATCCTTGGGTTCTGTACCTCCTTTACCATATGCCTCTCTCCATTAGGGACAACTAGCACTCGCATCCTTTTTTCACCCTACTAAGAATAATTCCACATTTGGCATTTTTTCGTTATTGCTATGCCAAGCGGTAAGTGTGAGGGTTTATAGTTTTTGGAACCCACCATCAGACTTGTGAGGGACAATTTCCATCTGCTTCCTTTCAGTTGACAGTTCTTTGGTGATTCTTATGGTGATAGTGGACAAGGGGATTTCACATTTGTTACTTCATTCTTATACCCTGGTGAAACTAAAAGTGATTGAATGCCACAATATTATTCCCACAGACTGAGATTAAATTGTTTTAGGTTTCCCATATGATTGAATATAATTATTATCTTTGCTGTTTGGTGCGTGCAGCTTTTTTCAAAAATGTAATCAAAGTAAATTTACTTTCTAATATACAAGGGAATAACATTTTCCAATTTAATTTCAAATACCATTGGAATAGGCGTCTTTTGCACCAATTTTGGGCAAATACTGTATATGTGAATTGATGGAATCTGAATAACTGCAAAATGTTAGTATAAGCACACCACAGGAATGAACTGTGGCTCACATGACCTCAGTAAACACTGTATTATCTGACCATTTATGAACATACAGATTCCTGATGCAGCAGTCCAAACAGGGCAGTTGCTAGGAATTCTGGGACCCCAGAAAGAATATCAGTGTGGGCCTCCACCCCTGACTTTTCATTGCCATTTTTTTACGACTATGTATCATGTTGCTAGTCTTCATTTTTCTGTTTCTCAGTGTTCTTGACAGTGCCTGATGCAATACACCCAATTTTTCCTTTTTTTACAATTAACCACTCAACAAAGAGTCAGAGTATTATTATTTAAATTACAAATTATTACTTGTCTTATTCACATAAGAGCACGCCCGGAGTGGCTAATCAGGAGGATTTGGACAATTCCAGATGGGCCGGTGGGGTTTGGGGCTGCGAGGGCTGGTTTCCAGTCATATCCAGTGGCGAAAAAAGTGGGTATGCAGTGTATGCAGTGCATAGGGGCGCTACGCGAAGGGGGTCGCCAAAATAATGGAATTTAAAGAGTACTGGAAGACGCGCGATTGAGTGCGTAATATAAACAAAATAGAATGCATGTTACCCCTGCTGAATGAAAAGAACTTTGTCTCCCCCTGCTCAACAAAATAAACTGCTTCTCAGCACTATAGCTCTAAGCACACTGCTTCACTTTGATATTGTATGAGGAGGGCAAGCTCTGCAAAATTACTCCCTGTGTTAGCAAGAAAAGTAGCAGTTTAGTTTCAGTAAAACTCATGTAAGAAGGTAAAAGTAATGTCAGCCTTGTCAAGCGATTATTTAAGTAACACCTAAGGTTACTGCACTGACTGCACGTAGCTTGCTAGCCTAACCTAGCCTACACTGTCACTTACAGCTTGAGAGAGCCAAGTATGCAGTAACCACTCATAAGAATGGAAGAACGTGTTCTGCTGCTACCGGGTGTTTGGACAGCATATTATAATGGCTGGCGAATGATAACCTTACCGATCCTTTCTGTGGATGATGTAGTTAATAACGGAGAATTGTCATTCTTGTCAGGCGATTATTTACAAAGCTGACCACATGCAATATTAACGTAATGTTAGCAGCTGAATAGCCAGCCTGAACAGCTAACATAGCAAGCTAGTTTAATACCCTCACCTTTCTTTGAAAAGAATTTTCTAATTTTCTTGGCCCCTGCTCTGCTGGCCTTTCTCTCTCTCTATCCTTTTCTGGTGTCCAGATTTGTGTGTGTGTGTGTGTGTGTGTGTGTGTGTGTGTGTGTGTGTGTTTTTTTTTTTTTTGGACATCATATTCGAAGGGGCTGTACCTACTATTAACTGCTGGAGTTTGCGAACCTTGCAAACAAAAACACACAGACAATTTTCCATGAGGAGCACAAACCATCGACTGAACCATTTTATAAGAAGAGGGTGATTGAAATTTATTTCATTAATATTGCATGCCTTTGTGGCTTTGTTTTTAACTCTGAAGCATTAGTATGAATAGTAGTTAGGTTTATGCATAATAATTTTGTCATGGTGGTTACTGTGGGTTTTGTGGGCCCTAATGGGCTGTGGGCCCTAAGAATTGTCATCACGTTTCCCCCCTATACAACGGCACTGAGTCCACACAACTGAGCTCTAAACTTGTCAGTTTCTTTCTTTATTTATTTCTTCTCTCTCTCTCTCTCTCTCTCTCTCTCTCTCCCCTCATGTTTTTGTGTGGACGCGCGCACATGTGCGCATGCATGCCTGCCTGTGTGGGCGTGGAGGGTTCAAGTAGCAAAATCTTTGCGAGGATAGGGATTTTGCAGGGGCATATATAAAATAACAAAGTCCTATTAAGACAGAAAGGACAAGGGCTAAATCCGCAAACAGTTAGTTGCTGAAACAGTCAGTTCTGAAGTGTTTTTTTCTACAGTATTTTGTAAGTGTAAAGAGTTGATGCTTTTTAATGAATATTGAATGTTGAAGTTGCTTTAAGAAGTTTGGCACCACCATGTTCAAGTTTGCATTTTGCATGTGTGTAATCAAATTTTTGCTTGAATATGTGTGTGTGATAAAAACTGATTTATGCTGCAATACTTTGAAGTTTAGTCTATGGGCTCTAATTTCTTGGCGCAGCGCAGGGTGGCGCAGCATGGCGTAGCGTGGCGCAGCCCACGCCCGGTAATTTAAATCCGTGCAGCCCGCGCGTGGTAATTTAAATCTTGATGCAACACCGTGCGCAGCCACTTTGGCAATTTGGTAGACGGACCTGCGCCGAGATGGGTGTGGCGGCGTAGTAGGGGGAGGTGTCACATATTCATCAAGACGCAGTGACAATTTCATAGAAAAAGTCTCCGCTGAAGTTGCCCAGAAAGCTTGCCAGCTCCAACCTGGTTTACATTCTGTGCAGTGGTAATTTGGCTGACCGGCGCACATTGCGCACGCGTCACCGAAACCTCACAGGCAGGTTTCCAGAATGTCAGGCATATTTCAATGCAATAAATAATTACAGCAAGCACTATTTAATGTAACTATCTGAATCAGGACATAAATTATAGTATCTCTATCGATTGTCCTGATGTCAGATTAAAGGCGGTTGGCACGCGTAATGGAAACTCGACCTGGCTTAATCAACGCAGCTGAATCTGTGATGCAAACTGACGACTTCACATCTTTCTCAGCCAACCACAAACTGCCTATATAATGCTTGCGTTCTATGCTCAGTAAAGCCGCTTGCACACTGGACGCTTGAACGAATTTTTTCGCACGACTGATTACAGTCAAAGTCAATGCAAAGACGCGAATACACCCGTCTGTTTATTCGTCTGTTTTCTTCCGTTGAAGATAGACAACAGTCTTTATTCGGTCTCTCTTTTGAAAATTAGTCAGATGGATCGAACAGATTCATGCTTTATTTCCACACCAGAGATAAAATAGTGCTTGAAGTCAGTGACCAAATCAATTCCATGATCATTGACATTGTGAATTAAATATCGCATGCACGATCAAGACTGTCTGACGCGAAATGCAAAATACTCCATGTCCGGCAGCCAGCAAAAAGTAGAAGTATTGATATGAGAACAGATTTATAATGAAATAAAGAATAAAAATATATCACCAACAAACAGAACATCCAAAAAAGATGGCCCACAAATAAATAAATCGCAGTGTTCAATGGATGTTCTGTTTGTTGTTAAAATGTTTCTTTTTATTCTTTATTTCATTATCAATCTGTTCTAATCGTCCTCTTTTTTTTTTTTTTTTTTTTTGCTGTCAGACACGGAGTATTTTGCATTTAATGTTCGACAGGCATTGTACATTGTCCCGTGCCAATGTCGACTCACTTTATTGAGCAGAGCTTAAACAGAAACATTGATTGAAATTCTCGGTACTCATCTTGAAGAACTGAGCCCTCTTATCAAAACATTCACGTTTAATATCTAAAAGATTCAGTAGATTTGAAGAAATTAAAAACAATAATCGACTGTCGGACACGGAGTTATATTGAAACCATCCGACCGTCGGACACGGAGATATATTAAAACCCTAGACACTGCAGCAAAGCAATCTGACGTGCGAAAAATTCGTTTCGCGTCCAGTGTGCAAGCGGCTTAAAACTAATATTATTGTCACTTAGGTTTCATCGTTTTTAGTGGGGGAAAGGAATACAGCCTGATTGCTATGATCTGTTACTGAGTTAAGATCACATGTTGAAAATAAATGTGTAACGTATCTTGCATTGTTGTCCATGCATGTTAATCCCAAAATTTTAAGCAGCAACAGGGTGTAATAATAGGAACACGCTATCCATCGTTTCTCTTCCCAATGATGCAGGCGGAAGAAATAAATGAGCAACCGTCGTATTTCATTCCAACTTCATATGTTTGAATGATCTGACGTAGTTTTGTTTTGAAATTCCATTCAAGTTCGCTAATGGTAATAATTCGAGAATGCCTCATATTCGTTATGCTTAATATAAACGTAAGCGGTGCAGAAAACATGCCTGAAGCAGCAAAGTAAAATGCTACATTAACGCATCATGCAGATATAGGACAGAGGCTTCTTTAATTCAACACTTTAAAGGTGAGGAGAGGAGCTCATTTTATTGGTGAAGAGTTGACTCGGCTGTGTTAAACACACTTAAGCCTTTTCTCCTCCCTCTTTGCCACTTGCACCGGCAGGAGGGTCAGAGGCGGGACAGAGGAGTACTTGCGCCCGGCTACGCCAGGCACGAAATTGCAACATACGCCTGGACACACCCCGTTGGCGGCGCGCGCTCCCCTATTCGCCGCGCCTGCGCCTGGTCTACGAATTTAGAGCCCTATGAGCTATTTAAAATGCTGTTTGCGCTTTATTTGGGCTAAAAAAGAAGTTTGCATGCATTCAATTTGTCTTGTGCTGTTGACAGAAGGAGCTGAATGTGCAATTGGCAGAAACAATTCTGCTGCCAAGCTGTATTCTGAAAAGTCATTTTGTAAGCCTTTCCCTCAAGGTCACACAGTCCTTGAGAAAATGATGAGAAATTTAAGGGTGGGTCAAATCATCAGAAAACCTGGTACCAGCTTTGATGCTCATGACATTGTTTTTGTTGAGACTGCTTCAGATGTCGATTGATTTAATTCTGTGGTGATTTGTAGAGCTGTTGTTCAGTGGTTATAAGCAACTATTCTTCCAAGAGTACATCTGTCCCTGTTTTAACTTGGGGACAGGCAGACTTTGACTTTTGGCCAAATGATTTTACTGTTTTTCCAACCGGTGCCCTTGCAATTTCAGCACCACCTATCTCACCCCTTTGGAATTATGCTTGTATTCTCATCTTGCTTAGGCGACTGAAGTATCAAAGTGCTGCTGGTTGGGCCTCTTCTGACACGTTTCTAATTAGCATTGACATCTTGTTGCAGTGGTATAGATACTTCAAAGCTACAGCTATTTATCTATGGTGCTTCTCATATTTTTGCTTTAGGTATTGTGGGTATTTAGAATCCAACTTAATGAATATATGAGGACTACTGAGGAGATATATATTTTGTCCTGCATTTTGTTGTTTGCAGTTTACCTGAGACCAGCTCCCAGAATCACAAGGGTTCAGTGTCTTATTCCTTTTCCTGATCCTGACTTGTTTATATCTCAGCTTGGCACAAGGTAAGCGCCTATTCTTGGTATGATAACTGCAAAATATGAGGGCTATGATGATTATTCACTATAAAAAATAAAAATGGACTTAACTCAAAAAAGTTAGGCAACCAGCAGCATAGCATTTTTGAGTTTGCCCAACTTTGATCATTACTGATATTTTTGTAAGCCAAAGCTTTATCGCTCCTGCACTGTAAAACAGTGTTCCCCGACCCTTTCCTTGGGGCACAACTGCCAGATGCAGGCACTTGTTGTGTCCCACCTTAAGTACACCTGATGCTACTAATCATGGGCTTGAATAATTGCATCAGGTGTTCTTAAGGTGGAACACAACGAGTGCCTGGATCTGGCTGCGGGGCACAGAGATTTTTGGGAAGCGCTGATTTCATATGCACTGTGAATATACTTGATAATCATTGGAAGTCACAGATGAATAGCTCCTGCGTTGTAATTAATGGAGTTTTTCCCGTGTCTGTCAGGAACCAATGAGAACTGCTGTCGGACGTATGTTGGACGTGTGAGAGCATCTACAAAGAAGAGGGTGGTAAACTATAGGATGCAGGTAAACGATGGAGGATGCAACATCTCCGCTGTTGTGTGAGTGAAAGAGCAGGATTTCTCCATGTATAGACTGCATACAATTCACGCATTAACATATTGGTGTTCATGTTATTGATTTATTTTTCAATAACATGATGCACAGTAGTATACAGCACTGTGCAGTGATGATTTTACACATAACAAAATGAAGATAAATCAGAAACCAAATGAGATAAGATACACTTTCTTGAACCCCGTGGGGTAATTCGTCCTCTGCATTTGACCCACCCTATATTTAGGAGCAGTGGGCAGCCACAGAGCAGCGCCCGGGGACCAACTCCAGTTCTAAAGCCAGTTCCTTGGTCATGGGTACTGGTTGGAGTGTTCCTATGATGCATGTTTTTGTGTTTGGGGGAAACCGAAGTACCCGGAGAAAACCCACGCGAACACGAGGAGAACATGCAAACTTCACACAGAAAGGCCCCAGGCCGGAATCAAACCCATGTCCTTCTTGCTGTGAGGCAACAGCGCTAACCACTATGCCACCATGCCACCCAAATACTATTCAAGTTCCTATTTTATGTAATATTGGATCATATGGATGAAAATAAGTAAACAAATAACAATATACAGTAAAAACAAAAATGATAATTTCTTTTTGAGAGAAAAAGTCAATATCTCGTGTGTCCACCCTTTGCTTTGTTTACAGCATTTAATCTTGCAGGCATAGATTTTTTTTTTTTTTTTTTTTTACTTTGAAAATTTGGCATCTCCAATCCCATCCGAATATGGAATGCCCAATTCGAGAACTATGTACAAGGCTCGCTGGTATGCGACCTTATGTTGTCAACTCGGGAGAGCGAAGACAGTTCGCGGCTCTCCTCCGAAGCACGCACCTGTCAACCACTGCTTCTTTACACTCATAGGTCTTAACTTCGCAAGTTCAGAATGAGGGCGGAGGATACCCGAACATGATCAAGCTTAGACTCTTACTGTTGATCGCCCGGCCGGCCGACAGGAGGCGCTTGAGCAACGAACAAAGCAACTATTTTTTGTATCCCATCCCAGCAGTCCCTTCCCAATTTGCAACCCTACAGACTGTAGCCAATCGTGCGCTGCTCGGAAAAAGCTGCTGACCACTGCCAGTGGTATGACCAGGGATCAACACATACCATGGTGGTCACTACTGCTCCAAAAATGTGGCGCCTTAACCAAGTGAGCGAACCCGGCAGTTTCAGGCATAGTTTTTTATTTCTTCACTCGCTAAACCATTCCATATGGTTTGAAGTTCTTTCCAAAGACGTTCTTTTGATATTACAATGGATTTGGTCAACTGAGTTAAGGTCTGGACTTTGAGCAGGCCAAGTCATAACAATGCTTGCCTCACAAAGGTGCTGTGATACTTCTTTTGATCCATGATTTTGCCAATTTTTATGAGATCATTGGCTCGTTTCGAGCAGATTGAATTCCAAACCTTAAGATTATCACCTCCATGTTTTACTGAAGGGGTTAAACAGTCATTTTTGATACGTTCTCCAACTCTACGGCACACATAAGTTCTGTACTTGGGTGAGAAAATTGATTCATCGGTCCAAAGGACTTGTTCCCAGTCCACTGGTGTCCAATCCTTGAATTTCCTGGCAACCCAAGTCTTTTTTTGATGTTGCCAGACCATTTTCACACAGGCATATGAAAATTGTAAATCTTGATAATTTCATCTCTTCACTTCTTGTGCTGTATATATCATCACGGAGTTGTTGTGTTGTCATCTGCCGAATTTTTTTTTTTTTTTTTTTTTTTACTGATAACAAACATCAGAGGCACTGACTAACTTCTATTTTACACCTCTATTGCCACTAGTTTTCAGCGAACCGGTCTCTTTGAAACAATTAGTGCTGTTTCTTACAGTGCCATGGCAGCATTTAACGTCTTCAGCATCATGTAAGGCCACAACACAGCTATGAACAATCTCAGAGAGCTCCTTCCGTCATGCCATTGGGCTTAACACTGATACCCTGCTCAAAGTTCATATCACCCTATACATTGGAAGAACTGAGCACCAGAGGTAATTTTGCAGAATAATGTTGCCTCAAACCAGTTTAAACAAATTTTTGACCATCAACAATCATCGAATGAGCCTTCAAACATGCAAGAGTCAAATAATATAAAATTTGTGACACCTTTCAATTGTTCTAAAAAATTGATGTTTTCAGTGTTTTGTTTCTTACCCATATTTTTACCTCAATATATTTGCGAGAATTTTTTTTTTCTGCTCATTGCCTATAATAGTATTTTTCAATAAATTTTTACTAAAAAATTACAGAGAAGGAATATAATAGGACCCCTTTTGAACCCTTTTAGACAAAGTGGTGGCGTATAATCATCACTGCACACTACTGTATTTTATTGTTTATCTTTTTAGTGACAGGAGCTTAGATCATGCACAACTTAAGAGGTTACCTTACTTCATAAATGCATCACATCAAGCACAAAATCCATCATACTTCAGCTAAAAAGAGGTCTTTTGTGATGTCTGGTCACTCTTGTAAGAAAGGAAGAGGTAAATTTAAAGGCATACAACAAACATCCTGTTGGATTATATTATTTATTTAAAATTCAGGAAATAATATCCAAATATAATTATGGGAATCGTGCTATTTTCATCTTAATCCTTATCATTAATGCTGAAGTTTGGAGAGGTGCAGGCTGTCTCTCAAGTGCAAGGTGCGTAACCTTGGTTGTTGGTCTTAAAACAAAGCAGTGAAGTATTGCATTTAGTTGTACAGCTCTGGAGAGAAGTGGCTACATCAAGTCTATGACCCATTGACATTAATATTCATTTGGTATCTTTTTTGAAATGGTTGTTCCAGGTCTTCTCTGCAGTTCCTTGTTGAATTTTGTTTTTGGGGATACTGGTTGTCAGTCTTGTCCTCAGGCAGTGATTACATAATTTATTGGATTAAACTGTTAACTATCTAAAACTATCCAAAATGTTTACCTTCTCTTCAGTAAACACTTCTATTTGTTATTTTTGAGGAGTTTGCAATGTCTAGGGACTCAGCCAGAGAAAATCTATCTTTCCTCTTCCATACTCATCTCAATGGAAACAAATAAGCCTGATACATACGCACGAATGTCATGAAACAAGCTTGTCCATGTATCAGAGGTGAGGAGGTTGCTTTTATTCATGGACTGTTCTCAACGCATTCAGCTCATTTCTTGTTTATAGACCGTTCCATCCTTGCTGCTGATGAGATGATGACAGCTTTCTATGTCATCACTATAGTTCTCCCCTGAAAGTCTTCTGCCTGCAGGAGTCAATGAAAGTTTCTCTCCTGCCTGCTGAACACTGCTGGTGATGTTGTAACAGTCAAGAAATGTCAGATGTTCTTTTAATAATGTATTTGGGAAAGGCATACGTCACTACCCCGCGCCTGGCGCATAAGTTAGTTGACGCAGAGATTGCCCACGCGAAAGTCGGATTAACATCCACTCCTTTGTTTTAATTAAGTTGTGTACAACAGTGATGCTTCTATGGTAATATTCTATCCGAACCTATTCTGGTCAATGGTAATATTTCATCCTATGTATATGAATTAAATAGAAGCCGTGAGACCAGGCTTGTATAGTCGATGTGGGAGACAGAATAAAATGCTATGGTGAACCCCAATAGGCTAGCTCTCGCGTTTTCATTGAGCTCCGCCATCACAGTATCATATACCAGCAACGAAGCCTTACAATGTCACCGACCATTGTTTCAGGACTTTTCTATTCTTTTTCTTTGGATTTATTTATTCTGTCTGCAGTTGTCCGGCTTGTCCATTCTGTAGGTTAACCATGTCAGAGTCCACCAATAGTGGTTCCTCTCTTCTTGAGATTTTGCACACTGGTTTAAATCATTTTACTCTGCATCTTGTCTTCAAGCCATGTACGTGCAAACGTGCTACATGCAAAAATTTCCTCTCTGCCCAAATGTGTTTCACAGGTTCATGATGAGGAATGGAAAAGCCTTCTGTGCTGACCCCAGTTATTCCTGGATAAAATGACTGATCAAGCACATTGATAAGAAAAAAGGTGCTTATAACATCTTCAGACACTATAGGCCAGTTTCAGAGAAGAATGATTACACTTAATCCCGGACTAAGTTCTGTTTTGTTCGAAGAATATCTGGTCAAAAGATATTTTGGTTTAGGGCCAGGCTGAGTTTATATATTACTTTATAAATATGATTGATCTGTAGTTAGCACGATATAAATGTCTTTCAAATGTCATTTCTCATTTGTATTTCTCTGCAAATTTCTTCTGCAGTTCTTCAATAAACAAATAATCTGTCAAAGACTGGTGCCACATTGGAGAATTTTGGGAGTCATTCCTTCCTGCTGCATAGAGTCTTCTTGTCAGACATGGATTTTTTCTGTGCATTAAAAGTGTGCTTTCATTCTGAACCCATTGCATGTACAGTGCACATATCCTCGCAACCCCGCTCAGTCATGCACACAGACATACACACATCACACACACAATTCAAAATGGGAAAACAGGGATTCAAATGATAGAGTTGGGTTCAGCGATACAGAGCCCCTGCAATGAGTGAAGTGTTTCGGCAGGTATTCAGATGTTTGAAAGGTAAATTTTTACCGTTTGTGCAAATATATGATATTGCACACGTCCATTAGCAGAGGCCTTCTAAAGCAACATTAGACAATTAACCCCTTCAGACCCTGCGTCCACTGGAATGGACATGACATATTTTTGGGTCTAGACCAATAAAAATCTGTGATTTTGTGATTTGAACAATGCTTTGTTTCTGATTGGTTCCGGATTATCCAATCACAATGAATTTTTGACCGGTAACCTTATCTGAAAGAGCTGCAAACATCAGACAAGTATGGCTCTGATACTTGACAGGAGGAGTAAGCACCTTTTTTGCCTCAAAAATATTAATTTATGTTGATTGTAGCCTAATCAACTTGCACTTAGCATAAATTAACAATTCAAAGTGATGATAATTTAAGTTATTCTGAATATATATAACTGCAAAGTACAGGATTTTTTTAAAGTTCAGTGTCCATTCTAATGGACATCAGGTGTTGGGTGATGTCCATTCCAATGGACATTAGGTGCTGGGTGATATTAGCACTTCATTATTTAGTGTCACTATGCAAAGTTATAGAATATCTGCGAGCATTTCATAGCTAAACATTGACAGTTTATTTACTTATATATATATTTTTTTATTCATGTAATGTTCCTTGAGAGTATAAAGTGGAAGACCTCCTTGAACCAAATTATGATGATAAGAGAGAGGCCACCAGATGCAAGAGGCCCTACTGCACAGGAAAAACACACATCTTTTGTGACAAATGCAACATCCACCTGTGCTTTGTGCCACACAGAGACTGCTTCAAGGCCGCTCATCGAAAATTAGTCTATCGTTAAAAGTATCCACAAGCTGATGTCTGTTCCAATTGTTTGTGTGATCAGTTGGTACATGTAGCCTACAATGTTAAAAAAAAAAATACGGAAATGCATTCATGATATTTTACTGACAAAGACATCAGAACTGATGTCTTTATTTTATGTTACCCAAAATCATAATCATGCAAAGTTGTTCATGTTCAGACCTGCACACAGGCGTACACACACATGCAGACATCCACTTTCAAATGTTAAAAAACGTATCCCGTTTTTATTAAGTTTTAATGACATTTCACGCCCATTCAGTCGTGGCGTCCATTGAAATGGACATGTAACAATATGGTAACACTTTACTTGAAGGTATCGTCATAAGAGTGACATGACAATGTCATAACTGTTACATGACACAGTCATGAACGTGTCATAAACATTATGTCAATGTCATAAACGTTTATGACTCAAGACAACCCAAACAATGTCAACTTCTCATTACGAAAACCGAATGACACTTCATGACAACAGTCATAAGCGTTTATGACATTGACATAATGTTTATGACACGTTCATGACTGTGTCATGTAACAGTTATGACAGTGTCATGTCACTCTGATGACAATACCTTCAAGTAAAGTGTTACCAAAAAGGGTAATAAAAAATTGACTAGTCAAAAATGTCTTTTTTCCCCTGCATTTCTATATTGGAGAGGAGTAAAAAGCAACTGGATAAATTTTTTTTTTGCTCAGCAGAAAAAAAAAATCAGGTCTGAAGGGGTTTAATACACAGTAATTGTATTCCATTTTTCCATTTTCAGGGCATCCCTATTTCAAGTGCTTTTAAATATTTACAAAACTCGTTTCCCTGGCAGTAAAAGTTGCCTTTTTTTTGTGTACATGGTGTATAAACATTTTATGCTTGACTACTTTTTTTTATTGTGAGTCATACCAAGAAAGTGACCTTTTATACCACTTTTTATACAATCTCTACCATTATAAAGACTGTGAGCTGGTATTGGTTGAAAGCATAGTGTTATATCCAGCAAGATCGTGCATACTATACTTCTGACTATGCGTGAATAATGTTGATGGTTCTGAGCTCAAATTGGGTGAATGTTTTGTTGTACGACAAACAATGTGACTTTTGTACTTTTAGTGTTTATTTTCTTTGTATTGATCCTGTATGGTCATTTTGGTTCCCTCTTGGGGCAGTACTTTTGGGTTTCATTGCAGAAATATTGCTGGGCAAAATTGCTGAGTTTATTTTCAACCCTGTTTTTTCCCATTCTGTCTGTATTTACACTGAATGTGAAAGACATACAAATGTGCCTGTAATTATTGAGCCACAGCTCTGCAGTATTCCAATGATTTTGTGAATCTTTTTACTTTTCTGGCCAGGATTTTTTGATCATATTCAATTTTACAGATGTATTATTTCCTTGTTTTCACTGAGAATAAATTACATTCCGCTTTCCAGTAAAAAGTTGGGACAGCACGGAAAATGCACACAAAACAGGAAGCAGAGATTTTTGAATGTACTTTGACTTGTATTTCATTGCTGACAGTACAAAGACAAGATATTTAATGTTTTGTTTCATCCATTTCATATCCATTCCTACCATTCAGGTCTGCAATGAATTCCAGAAAAAGATGGCATTGGGGCCATTTAAGACTAGTGAGGTTAAAAATTTTGAATAATGATGTGATTTGAAGCAACTTATATCAGCAGATAACTAGAATCATTATTTATTAATAAAGCAGAATCCAGGGAAAGCCTCCTTCTGGAAAAAAATATGGGCGGGGGATTGCCTATGTGCCCATAAATGAAAATCATTGCCAGGTTTAAAAACAATTTTCCGCAAAGAAAGATAGGAAAGATTTTTCGTCCTTTGGGGTGCATAACGTAATTAAAAGATTCAAGGAATCAAGAGGAATTTCTGTGCATAAATGGCAAGGGTGCAAGCCTAAGCTGAATATCTGTGATCTTCTGCATCAATAACCATCATTTATCAATAAGGAATATAATCACATGGGCTCAGAACTACTAAAGCAAACCTTTGTCAAGTGCTGAAATATGTAGTTACAGCAATTATTTCCAGGTAAAACGTTACTGTGCAAAAGGAAAGCCTTATGTTAACAATGTCCAGAAGCATAGATGAGTTGGACCTTCAAATAGTAGAAACGTGTTGTCCTCACACAAATCAATATTTCAGTTTTTTTTTTTGAACGAATGGACGCCATGTGCTCCAAACCAAAAAAGAAAAAGACAATCCAGACAATTACTATCAAAAAGTCCAAACCCATTCTTTGTTCTAGTATAGGGTTGTGTAAGTACCTTTAGCAGGGTTGAATTGTGCTTCTGTGAAGGTACCATTAATGCTGACAAGTATACAGAGATTTTGGAGCAAAATATATCACCTTCAAGATGACATTCTACTTTGTGGAAAACAGCTTTTGTTCTTCCCTTGCATAAGAGTGGCTCTTCAGATGACCTGAATAGCTATCGGCCTATTTCAAAACTGCCTAGCTAAGTTAAGGTCTTAGAGAGGCTGGTCAATAATCAAATTAGATCATTTCTATCTGACTATGCTATCCTAAATGTGTTTCAGTCAGCTTCAGACCGGGTCATAGCACCATGTCAGCTGCAGCTAAGGTATTAAATGATGTTGTTTCTGCCTTAGACAATAAGCAGGATTGTGCTGCCCTTTTTTTATCTAGTTATCAAAGGCATTTGACACAGTCGACCATTCTATACTCATAAAGCGGCTAAGTGCCATTGGGTTTGATATTAAATCTCTGAACTGGTTTAAAAAATATTTAACCGGTAGGTGTCAAGTGGTTGTGGCTGATGGCTATCAATCAAACTTGATTTATCTTAGCAAGGGGGTTCCACAAGGTTCTATTTTGAGGCCTTTGCTATTTGCACTTTTTATTAATGATTTTGGTGCAAATCTTATCAAAAGTACAATCCATCTATATGCTGATGATACAATCATCTACTCAGCTGCTCCTTCTGCTGAGCTTGCTCTTCAAAATTTACAGTCAAATTTTCAAATCTTCCATCAGGCTGTTTACGACCTTAAACTATTATTAAACCCCGAGAAGACTGGAAGCCCTATTGGACTATTTCGACGAGTTATTCGACAGAATCGACAATATGGATAAGGAAACCAACATAGACCGTACTGAACCAGCGAAAAGCCATCAGTTCATCCACACCTTTCAGTAAGAGACCCGTCCAGATTCACTCGATAGTACAGGTACATCTCCATCCCCGAAACCACCATGCTGCACAACCACCGAGGTAAGCGACATTCTCATTTCTATTGAAAACAAACTCACCGGACTGGACGCCAGAATCGCACTCATTGAAGTACTGCACAAGGAATTCCAGTCACTGCGCTTACAATCGAATACAGTCAGGAACAGATAGAAACTCTCACTAAGGAAAAACAAATCACTGCAGCATTCCGTCAACGCATAGAAACCAACTTGCATTTACCACCAGAGACAATAAAAATATGAAAGAAACCATCCTCGATTTACAAGCACGCAGTATGAGGGACAATCTCGTTTTCTCTGGCATTCCCGAACAACCGAATCAAGATCCGGAAACATCTGTAAAGGAATTCATATCTAAACAGCTCAAAATACCCACAGAAACTGTCAACAATATCACATTCCACGCGTTCATCGATGAGCAATAGACCCGGCCAATCATTGCGAAATTCGAGCATTTTAAACAAAAACAACTAGTACAGCGACAAGGCAGGCAGCTTAAAGGAACGGACTTCGGACTCAATGATCAATACCCGAAAAAATCATGCAAAGGCGCAAGCAGTTATTCCCCATCCGAAAGAAGGCAATGGCTGAAGGAAAAAAAGCAATCATATCACTTGATAAATTATACATAAATGGACAGTTATACCGAGATAAAGATGTAACCCCTGGCTTTTCTGAACCATCCTACTATCACACAGCTACTCTCACATACAGATAAATCACTCTGTCATCAGGCAAATAATACAAATATATGTATATGTAATGATAGAAATAATGTGAATATGATAATGGACTGTGTATAGGCTATGTATGTTATAATGGTATAGTATTGTGCTTATGTATGGTATCATACTATTATATACACTATCATATATAAATATTATACTATTATTACTATTATTATTATTATTATAATACTATCATTATTAATTATTGTATCTGTGCTATGTATGGTATCATATTCGTGTTGTATATAACACAATCATATATACACTATCATATTATTATTATCATTATCATTTATTATACTAATTTTCTAATAAGTACTGTACTAATACCAGCACATACTGTCACACTATACTATATATATACCGTATTGTTGTTATTATTATTACTATTATTATTGTAACAATTTCCATACATACATTATTGCACCTAGTCTCACTGTAGTCTACTTACCCTAATCTATACCACTCTTTTGAATGTTGTTCTGTGTACTCACTGTCTGTGTTTTTGTGCCAATATTTGTTTGTCTGTCTCAGGTTGGTGTTTTATATTTTTCAGGTCAAACTCGCTCACACACTGATCTGCAGACACACGCTTATACACATGCACTCACATACAAACAGGCGAACACACGCGACACACACACGCATGTATGTGTATGTGTATATATGTATATGTAGATGTGTGTGTATGTGTATTTAGTATCCCCTTAAAATGTCATCGTTAAAATTTCTATCTTGGAATATTCGTGGAATTGGTTCCCAGGCAAAAAAATTACGAATATTCACCCAATTATCCAAACTTAAAGCAGACATATGTTTACTTCAAGAAACCCATCTCTCTGAATCAAACCACAACAAATTAATATCATCACATTACAGTCATGTGTTTTCAGCTTATTACAACACAAAACAAAGAGGAGTTTCCATTCTTATTAGTAACAAAATCACATTTACCCACAATTCCACCATTACAGACCCAGAAGGACGATTTATCATTATTAATATTTCAATCGACAATAAACCGGTCACAATTTGCAATATTTACGGCCCCAACACTGACTGCACCCATCTTTTTTTCACACCTTTTTTCTCTTCTATCTCCGCTAACTCAAATTGCCCAATTATAATAGGAGGCGATTTCAATACTGTCATCAATCCACTAATGGACAAAAGCAATACTTCACATAACAGGCGACCTGGCAATCAACAGACACAATAAAACAGTTCATGGGTGATTTTGGTCTTGGCGATAGTTGCGGCTTCAACACCCTTCAGAAAGGCAATACTCTTTTTTTTTCATCGGTTCATCAATCATACTCACGGATTACTTTTTTGACAAGCAACTCAATTATACCAAATATTTCAGATTCAAAAATACACTCAATAATCATCAGTGACCATGCTCCAATAACATTCACATGGAATAGAATTCCTTCACATAAACACAACACTAGGTGGCGCTTTTAATACATCACTCCTCACAGACCCTGATTTCAATAACCTCATTAAAAAGGAGGGGCATCCTTCCTAGAAATAAATGATTCCCCAGAGTCATCTCCGTCCATCATTTGGGAAACAGGAAAAGCAGTCCTAAGAGGAATTATCATTTCATACTCCACTTACAAAAAAAAAAGAAACAACAAGAGCAAGAAGCCGATCTGGAACAAAAAATTCAACTCCTCGAAGACATTAATGCAAATAACCCAACTGAAGACACACAGAATGAATTAAGAAAATATAAATCTCAACTGAACGAAATTACAAACAAGAAGAAAAATTCAATTTTTAATTCATAGACTCCGTCAAGAACACTTCCATCATAACAATAAATCTGGTAAATACTTATCAAACCAAATTAAACATAACAAAGAAAAAAGCAACCATTTCTGTCATAAGGGACTCAACAGGGAAGCCATCACAATCACCCAAGAAATAAATAGCATTTTTAAAGAATTCTATACCAACTTATACTCATGTGAAAAGGACCCAGAACAGTTAGATATCGACTCATTTCTCAGCAGCATCAACCTACCACAGCTCACCCAAGATCAAATTACAACACTTGAATCACCAATAACGGATAAGGAACTGCTTGCCCTCAAACTTATGCCCAACAATAGAACACCGACCTGATGGCTTCCCTGCTGAGTTCTACAAACACTTCTGGTCCATTCTCGCCCCACTGTTCCAAAGAGTAATAACCGAAATAAAACACAACTCAAAATTACCAGCTAACATGAACATTGCCACAATATCACTTCTTTTGAAACCAAACAAAGATCCATCACTTCCTACCAGCTATCGCCCCTATCACTCCTCAATGTAGATCTGAAAATCATCACTAAAACACTTTGACACAGAATGGAAAAAGATAATCCCATCCATAATTCACCCTGATCAGACTGGCTTTATTAAAGGTAGACATTCATCCAGTAACACACGCAGACTTTTTAATATAATGGATCACTCAGCACAAAAGGATATACCAACTGTCATTGTTTCTCTAGATGCAGAAAAAGCTTTTGACAGGGTTAACTGGTCATTTCTCATATCAACAATGCAAAAATTTGGCTTTGGGGAGTCATTTATTAACTGGGTGAAAATCCTGTACACTGCACCATCAGCCACAGTCATCACTAATGGACTAACTTCAACGATTCACATTACACAGGGGACTAGGCAAGGATGCCCCTCTCTCCATCTTTATTCACCATTTTCATTGAACCATTAGCAGCAGCCATCCGCCAAAACGTCAACATTCAAGGATTCAAAACACAAAATGAACATCATAAAATCAGTCTCTATGCTGACGATATTCTGCTTTTTTTTACAAAATCCCCACTCATCACTACTAGAAACAATCAGAGTCTTTGACACATTCTCCAAAATCTCCAATTATTCAATAAACTGGCATAAATCCTCAATCTTACCTCTGCAACCTAACAGTTGGGATGTGGCAGCATTCACCCCACCAATTCCTTTATGCACTTCTCACATTACTTATCTAGGTATCAATATTTCTCCCAGGCTGTCAGAATTATTCAACCTCAATTACGTCCCCTTGCTCAAGACGACAACCGACAACCTCCTCCGCTGGATGAATTTACCACTCTCAGTAACAGGTAGAATTGCTACAATAAAAATGACAATACTTCCCAGAATTAATTATTTATTTTCTATGACTCCAACCCACCCCACTACTTCCTGGTTCAAATCATTAGATTCAATCATTACTAAATTCTACTGGAAAAACAAGATCCCAAGAATTAAATTAACAACCCTACAAAACCCAAAGCACAGGGAGGACTTGCAGCACCAAATTTTTTCACTACTATATTGCAAATCAGCTTCAGTATTTATTCAAATGGATTCATCCCCACCAATCAGATAATACATGGATAGATATAGAACAGACAAATTGCAAAAATATCCCTATTTCAGATTTACCATTTCTCAGTCAGTCCATCAAACGTTACCCCTGCTTTAAGACATTCACAATATCAGCAACTCTGACAGCCTGGTGGAAATTCCACAAAATCACAAACTCCACATTAACTTTTTCAAAATTCACTCCGATTTGGAATAACCCCGATTTTCTCAGCAATAAAAAACCATTACATTTCCTCACATGGTCAGATAAAGGGATCACTCACTTATCACATATCACTCAAAATAATACACTGGTTTCATTCACTCACCTGGTCCGGGGAGCACGGCATCAGGAGCAATCAGTTTCTAGAATACTTGCAGCTAAAATCATCAATTCAAGCTACCTGTAACATTAAATCCATCAACCTTGACTTACCTCCATCAGCCTCAGACCTAATCAACATTCATTCAACAAAAAAACTCCTCTCAAAAATTTATAGCATAATCTCAACATCAGATAAAACAATTTCTATGCCAACAGGAAAATGGGAAAGAGATCTGCTGATTGCTCCTGATGCTGACTTCTGGAACCAAATCTGCCAAAATATTTATTTCATGACTAGAAATGCAAACCTACAGTTAATTCAATACAAGATACTCCACAGAACCCACTACACTGGCCAGAAAATGTCTAAAATGGGCTTCACTTCAGAAACATGTTCTAACTGCACCCAAAACCAACCAGACACTTATATCCACGCTTATTTGGCACTGCACACCTATTCAGCAGTTTTGGGAAAAGGTCACAAATTCACTCTCTGATCTCTTTGGCTGTCACATCCCTCTATCCCCCCCACTCTGCTTACTAGGTGACACAACAATTACAAATTTGACAAGACCAAATAAAAAAATTCTTCTAATAGCCCTAACTGTCGCCAAGAAAACAATCCTCATGAACTGGAAATCAAAAAGCAACACAAACATCACATAGTGGAAGAATTATCTGATGGATCACATTACTATGGAAAACACAACATCCGACCCCACCCAACAGCATACAACAGAACCCCCGTCCATCTGGTCCCCTCTCATTAACTTCTTACAAACCTAATCTGGCAAAGCAATACACCTCTTTTGCCTGGGAACCAATCCCAAATGACGTTAAGCTCATCCATTTATTCAATTACTCATTTATATGCATGTTTACATTCACACATACATACATACAAACAAACACAAAATACATTCAAGCATACATGCGCACATGCATACATTCAAGCATAAAAACATACATATAAATAATTGCTCTGTAAGTCTATGACTCATAACACTACAATCTACAAATCTTTACTTATGAATGATAAAATAATGATTTAAGCTGGTGGCGATGGCGGTGACGAGGGCAGCAATAATAATATTGACAAGAAATGATAAATGTACAGTTGCTAAGCTACAATGGTGAATGTATGATTGCTGTTATCACTATTTGGTCGGGGGCAACATGGGCTCTGTGGCCTATGCCTTTTTCTCGGCCTTCTCCCAATCCTCACGCCTGGGCTAATGCCGCCTTACATGCCTTTGCCTTTTTTGTCTCTCGTATATGTTATACACCATCTTCAATACAAAAAAAAAAAAAAACACACTCAAAGAATAGGGCAAGTGGGGCTTGGGCGTAGGGGCTGGCCTTTGGTTGTCTTCTCGTCACATTCCTCACTTTTTTAATGCACTACACTAGCTGAGTCACATCCCCCAAAAGGAGAGGGAGAAAAAAAAAGAGGAAGGGGGGAGAAGGGGCAGGCGGGGCTGTGGGTGGCGTCCGGGATGGGGTGGGGGGTTGGCCGGGGGCCGGGGTGGTGGGGGGTCGCGGGCCTGTGCCTTCTTAATATTTAATACTTAATAATGCTATTTATGTTATTGTAATTGTTCTCATTATTCTTAAATTTTCTATTATTATTGTTATGGATGTAATAGTGATATAGCAATTATTGTTTTTCTTCTTCTTATTATTATTATTGTTATTATTGTTATTATTATTATTATTATTGTTATTATCGTCATTATTATTATAATAATCAATGATTGTTGTTGCTGTCGTCATTTCCTACTGGTCGTCATTAGCTTTACTAAAAATAAGTGTTGCTACCTTAACAATTTCTACCACAATAACTATTTTTGATTATAATTATTATACCTATCAACTATAATATAAATAAATATACTACGACTATTATGAAGACGTGCTCGTGTACATGTACACATACACACACGCGTACACGCGCACACACACACACACACACACACACGCACACACACACAACATTTACATTTAGTTATCAACTTCTGTCCGTCATTTTATATGTCTGTCTGTTTATGTGTCCATCTATGCATATGTAAAAGCCCGCGCCTCACACAATAAACATTTACACATCTGCCATTGATACACGCCCTTACCCCCCACGTTTCCTATCTGTTACATACTTCATTCACCAATGTTAAATATTTAATTTACATTAAATTTTGCATTTATTTACTGTTATTCAAGTTGAGTTATCTCTTTTGTTGTAATTATTATTATTATTTTCTTCTTTTTTCCTTAATGTACAATATATCTATTGTACTGTATCTATTTTTTTTTTTTTTTTCCTTTTTCTTTACAAACCTAATTCTGCTGTTTAATCTGCATTTTGTCATCTGAAAATAAAAACAAAGTTGTCCTCCAAAGAGGGGGGGTGGTGGCGGGCAATAAAAAAAAAAAAAAAAAAAAAAAAAAACCCCGAGAAGACTAAATGCATGCTATTCTCTCAGAAACCTGCTGCTAGGTTTTATAATGGAAGCATTACTACAACCAGTGGAATAGAAATTGAAAGAGTTCCTTGCTACAAAGACCTGGGCATTTGGGTTGATGAGAAACTTAAATTTAGGAAGCACCTTGATGAGCTAACTAAGAATTTGAAAGTTAAATTGGCTATGCTTTACAGGAATAAAGCCTGCCTTCCAAGGAGCTGCAAAAGGATTGTTCAGGCAACTATTCTCTCTAGAATGGATTATGGTGATGTAATATATATGCACTCTGCTCCCTCATCGCTGAAACCGCTTGAGGCAGTATACCATGCTGCCTTAAGGTTCATAACAGGAGATGACTTCAGATCACATCACTGTAGTCTATATTTGAAGGTTAGTTGGTCTTCGCTGGCCATGAGAAGGGAGCAGCATTGTTGTATTTTTATATACAAGGCATTGTTAGGTAAGCTGCCAAGATATATTGCCAGTTTGCTTAATTTTAGGAGGGGGGAATAACATCTTTGAGCTCTTGAGTATTTGGTTTTAGATACCCCGAGGGTTCATACTGAACTGGGTAGAAGTGCTTTTAGGTATTATGCCCCACAGAAATGGAATAGGCTTCAACAATTGCTGAAATTGGAAAAAAACTTATTTCTTTTGATTGTTTCAAATGTCCGTTATCGGATGCAATGAATGTGGAATGTTAATGTACATGTGTACTGTAGTTCTTTTGTTTTTGATTTTTTAAATTTATTGTTGTATTACCTGTTCTGCTATAATTCACAACTGGGCTCTGTTGCAAAAGAGAACTTGCTCTCAATTGGACTCCCCGCATAAATACAACCCCAATTCCGAAATAGTTGGGACAAAGTGTAAATTGTGAATAAAAACAGAATGCAATGACTTTCAGATCATATGAGCCAATATGTTATTTACAATAGAACATAGATAACTTTCAAATATTGAAACTGAGACATTTTTTTTTCATTTTCATCCACAAAATGAGCATATTTCAAATTTTCTGGCTGCAACAGGTCTCAAAAAAGTTGGGACACAGGCAAAAAAGGGCTGAAAAAGCAATTAATATATAAGAGAATCAGCTGAAAGAACATTTAGCATGTAATTAAGTTAACTGGCATCAAGTGTGTAACATGATTGGCTATAAAAGGGATGTCTTAGAGAGCTGAGTCTCTCAGAAAAAGATGGCCAGAGGCTCTCCAACCTGTGAAGGCTTATGTAAAAATTGTGGAATACTTTAAAAACAATGTTCCTCAACGTCAAATTGCAAAGGCTTTGAAGGTCTCATCATCGACAGTGCATAACATCATTAAAAGATTCAGATTAACTGGAAAAATCCCTGTGCATAAGGGACAAGGCCGAAGACCTTTACTGGATGCCTGTGATCTTCGGGCCCTCAGACACCACTGCGCCACTCACCGGCATGATTCTGTCACTGACATTACTAAATGGGCCCAGGAATACTTCAAGAAACCATTGTCTGTAAACGCAGTCTGCCGTGCCATCCACAGATGCCACCTAAAACTCTATCATGCAAAAAGGAAGCCATTGTTGAGCATGGTCCAGAAGCACCGCTGTGTTCTGTGGGCCAAGGTTAATTGAAAATGGACTGTAAAGTGTCCTGTGGTCAGACGAGTCCAAATTTGACATTCTTGTGGGAAATCATGGGCGTCGTGTCCTCCGGGCTAAAGAGGAGAAAGACCACCCCTCCTGTTATCAGTGTTCAGTTCAAAAGCCAGCATCTCTGATGGTATGGGGATGCATCAGTGCATATGGTGTGGGACACTTGCATGTTTTAAAAGCACCATGAATGCTGAAAGGTATATAAAGGTTTTAGAGCAACGTATGCTCCCCTCCAGATGACATCTATTCCAGGGAAGGCCTTGTGTATTTCAGCAGGACAATGCAAAACCACATACTGCAGCTATTACAACAGCATATCTTCGTAGTAGAAGAGTCAGTGTGCTGAACTGGCCTGCCTGCAGTCCTGATCTTTCACCAATTGAGAACATTTGGCGCAAAATTAAACGAAAAGCCAAAACTCTCTAGCAGCTTGAAGCCTGTATTAAACATGAGTGGGATCAAATTCCAATGGCTGAACTCAAGAAACCTGTCTCCTCAATGCCCAGATGCCTCCACTCCATGTTAAAAAGAAGAGGGGGTGCTACACCATGGTAAACAGGCCCCTGTCCCAACTTTTTGAGACCTGTAGCAGCCATCAAATTTGAAATGAGCTAATTATGTGGATAAAATTGTAAAATTTCTCAGTTTCAACATTTACTATGTTATCTCTGTTCTATTGTGAATAAAATACTGGCTGGTGTGATTTGAAAGTCATTGTGTTTTGATTTTATTCACAATTTGCACTTTGTCCCAACTATTTTGGAATTGGGGTTGTTAATAAAAATAATGATTAAACATCTTTTCTTGGGACGCACACTCATATTTTAGTAAATTAGTGCAAAACCCTGATCTGTTTGCATCACAAAGGCATGGCTGTGTGAGACAAGGGTGGGGTACTGGACTGGCCTTCCTGCAGGCCTGACTTCTCTCCAACACCACAATAAGGACCCAATACTGTTGCATATCTTAAGGGTTGTTTGCAAGAAGAATGGGACAAAATTACACCTGAAATCCTTAATCACTTGGTGAATTCATTTTGTAAGTGTTTATTAAGAGTTGTGAAAGTAAGGTAATGATGGTATTACAAGGTGGTAAATACTTCACTGTTCCAACTTTTTTCAAATATGTTGCAAGAATAGAAATTTGAATTGTGTTTATTTCAAAGGTAATGGCAACATTATAAAGTTGTAAATACTTTGTTTTTTGAAATATGAAAAGAAAAAAATGAAAATTGAAATGTGTTTATTTTGAAAGTCAATAAAATTAATGTGGAGAAACATCAAATGATTTGCTGTTATACTGCTTTTCATGTAGTGGAGGATAAAAGATAAATGTACAAAGCACTGCTTTCAGTTTTGATTTGAATTTAACATACCATCCCAAATTTTTGATTTAGGGTTACATTTTATTGTCTGAAATGGATCAAGATGTGAGTGAAGTTATACCCGATCATTTTTTGTTCTACAGTGTGACAAATGTATATATTTAGTCAACAGTACCCCAGCGCATTACTTGTCACTGCAATTTGTTTTATGCATCACAAAAGATATGCTTTATGTCTCAGCATGTGAATTGTAACACTCTTGAAGTCAAATTATTCTTAGTGGTAATGACACATGCCTGATGCGCAGAAACAGATTACATCTGATCACGCCTCTCCACATGTTCATGCACATACTTTTCTTATTTAGGTTTTAGTAACAGGAGAACCACAGGAAAGGAAAACATTTTTCACAACCACTTTCAGTTCCTGGGGGACATGTGTCAGAAAAAGCTTGAACACGTTTGGCAAGATTGTGTTTCAACTTGAGTCATTTTCGCAAGCCTGTAAGTGTAGCACAAGAGGATCAAGCTGACACCAGGATGACTGATCTGCTCCAACTATGAGATTGTTTGAAAGTGAGCTACAGAGCTCTTTTGAGTTGGATGTGCGATGTTTACAGATACAGTTTCATAAGACAGAAGGTTCTTCTTTGTGTTTTTCTCCGTTTCCAGAATCATACATGGATCATCAATATTGAAACAGGGAGTATACACAGCCAAGCACCCTCACGGTAATGATATTGCACATGTGGTATTAATAAAACAAGTAGTAAGGGGACTATAAAATATTTTGCGGGCATCTGGCGTTTCAAGAGGAAGGTTCTAAATTTTATGTACTTAGGGTTTGTCATCTAGTACTGAACAATTCTTTCAACTGTGGAGCCAACTATGAAGATGACTTGAACTTCAATAAATCAAGTAAGAATCAATCCCAACTAATTAAAGAGGAGAAACAGGCTCAAAATAAAATCTTTAGAGCAAATCAAATGCCCTTTATGGGTTAGTGAAGAAGGAATTTGGGAGAGAATCAGGCAGCAACATGAAAAGAATTTACTTTTTTTTTTTTTTACAATAATCCTCCGTACTTTTTACTGCTAATTGAAGTTTCTGTTTTCTTTTCTCACTCAAGGTACACTTGAATGCATATTAACTAGACCGTGTTGAGAAAGATAGCACAGAAGATGGCAGTGCTTTACACACATTTCTCATCCAAATAGATCAGATTCTTCGGGGTAGATGAAAGACATAATGTATGATTAAGAGTGGCATTTTATTTTTATCACTTTCTAGCAGAACTCCAACTTTTTTCTGTTCTTAAGGCTTATCAGTTGTTTAAATCTGGTGGCGAATACTGCAAGTTATTATGCATGGTGTATAATTTTCTTCATGGTTGTCTTTGAAACATTTGCCTTTATCTTGGTTCATATTCTTGAGCTGTTTGACAGTTGAAAAGTTTTTCTTCTGTACAGAAAGTATTATATTTTTCACAAAAATGTGGTCAGAATGAGAAAAAATGTGTGTTTTTTTTTTAAATGTGCAATATATTGATGATAAAATTGTGTAGGCCTACTTTTAATGTAATTTTGGGCACCACTTACAAACTGCAAAGTTGAAAAGGAAAAAATAAAGAAATGCCAGTAAGCGAGCATAGACCATATATATGTTACAGTCAGATTGTGAAACCTGTCATTTCATGAAAAGACAAAAAATTTCAGTCATTTCATTCAATGGCAACTGCTAAACTTCAGTCACTTCAAGAAATGAAGAAATATTTTTAGTCATGTCATGAAATGACTAGTTTCACAATCTGACCGTGACATATATTTTGCAGCTATACTTATATTGACATTTGTTCTATTTTGCGATTTATTTTCTTTCTCAAAGCTTCCCAATCTCAGTCCTTTAAGGGGAACTCCACTGTGCACCATATCACCACCTTTAATTTGTTTTGCCATGCAATTAAAGGAGCTATTGCCTGTTCTCTGTATCCAGTTGTGTGGTCTAAACACTTTATGGAGGTGATTCATTCATCTATTACCTCACCCGTTTATTCTTGGTCATGATCATAGGAAGGCCTGAAGCCTACCCCAGCATACAATAGGCTAGAAGCAGAGACACACTCAGGACAGTTTGTCAATCTATTTCAGAGATCCCACCCATTCACTCACATACTCATGCCCATGAGCAAATTCAAGTCTCCAATTAGTTTGTCAATTATCTCAATGGGTAGTTACATCCACAAATGTCAGGAAACTAGAGTGCTCAGTATAAACCCACGCAAACATGGGGAGAACATGCAAACTCCACACACCTTGCCCTAGGTAGGATTCAAACCCACAACCTTCTTGCCTTGAGACAACAGTGCCATCCTCCGCATAGAATAGATGATTTTAAATGAATGCTATTATAATCATAGAGAGCCCATGATCCAATAATTAGTTGCTGCACTTTGGTCAAAAAGGCCACAGTTTGAAAGAAAATGACAAAAAGTAAGCCATTTTGCTGCAGGAACCAAATGAGAGATGTTCTTAATTTCCCACTCTCTGCATCTTGAACTGTTTTCCTCTCCAGTGGAGGTTCTCATTTAAAATGGTTCTTGACATTTTTTCCATGTGAGGAATAACTTTCCTTGAAAAACAAAGTAGGTCACTGAAACAGCAGACAACAGCATCATTAGTGTAGTTAACACATTTTTGCCAATAAAAAAAAGTGTAGGTCAAGGATTCAGGTGATGTCTTTCAACCAACAAGGCAGGCCATAGCATGCCAAAACTTGATAATGCAAAAGCTTAAAGCCCAGAGCTTAAGTCATAAAAGGACTTAAAACCTCACTCTTCCAGTATTTCATTCAAACCATGTCCTATGAGCATGTTTTCTCTTGTTCAACGGGAAGATGTGACAGGTATAAGCTAATAAAGTACTTTGTGTCCAACAATTAGAATATAAATTTTCATGTATAAGCTGGAGACAAATATCCACACAGTCCTGTGGTAAGTTAGTTATCTTCCAATTTACATCACTTACTTTAAATTTGCAGCCAGCTATGTTACTCCTTCACAGTTTTCTTTGTTACATGATTTATTATTATAGAAATACTTACTATGTAATTATATAAATAAATGTGACTATTTTTCCCTGCATAAACACAAAAACACATAAGGGAAAATACTAGTTTGCAACACTTTTGCCAAACTTTCCGGTCGATTACCAAGTTTCCTTTGTGAATTCTATTGAAAAGAATCATCGTAGGCTGAAAAAGAGCTTTAAAATATAATTAGTCCTATTTGTTGCCCATTTATTTTATTTTCCACAGGACGAGGGACCAAAAACTCGCTCAGTTCTTGCTGTTGTTCCTCTTCTTCTGCTTGTCGTTCTTCGTAGTGTGGACTCTAACTTTTGTTATGGGCAGGTGTGTGTTCCAGAATATTCGGGAAGATTCAAATTTAGAAAAAGGATTAAATTTAAATAATTTATTAAATAACTGAGCGAATGAACGTAGCAATTACAATAATACAGGAATGGATAATGAAATTACTACATTAAAGATAGAAATACTATTCACTAGCCCGAACTGTCTGTCCTTGCGATGTTCCCACGACAATGGTGAAGATCCACTGGAATCTGATGTCTTTGATGCCGTGATCCTGATAACCGCAGAGTCCGTATCCAAGAGGTGTCTGTATAATCCAAAGTCCGATTGCACCCAGCAAAGCCGGTCTAGCTTTCAGGTGTAGCAGACCGGAGATGATTTATAGTCCGATTGCACCCTGCAAAGCCGGTCTAGCTTCCAGGTATAGCAGACCGGAAAGGATCCAAACTCCGATTGCACCCAGCAAAGCCGGAGTAGCTTCCAGGTACAGCAGACCAGACAGGATCTCTAGTCCAATGGCTGCAAGTTCCTTTTATATAGGCCTTGTACTCCTGTATGATGTCATAGAAGAATCCTGCATGATGTCATAAAGTAGAATTCTGACTGACATCAGAAAGAAGAATCTTGAAGGTGATAGAACCCTCCAGATGGCTCTTGAAGAATCTTGCCGACAATAGAACTTTCTAGATGGAAGAATCTATGGTGTTCCCAGGCTAGTCATAATGTTTACAAGCACTCATGAATATTCATTACCTTTACATAAGCATATAGAAACTACTGGCTGAGCAAAATAATACAATCAGGTATTATAAACCGTCATAACGTAACACTTTGAAGCACTACTCCTTTGTCATTACTCGACATATTGTCATGAAACTTGACAAGTATATTCTTCAGGGCAATTCCATGAAAAGAGGGACATGATGAGCAAAAATTAAATCTCTGTTTAACATCCAGCAAAGGGCCTCAAACTATCCACAAAACCCATAACTTTAAGAAACATAATATTTATGGCTGAATCACAATTTTTCAGCAAGAGTTTTGCATCCAAACAGTTGGTGCGAATTTTACCCTGAAATCGGCCCAAAATCCGGTAATAAGGACCTTTGAAATTACCAGTAACTAAATGGGTATAAAAATTCATATTATTCACTTTGTTATACCAAGAGCATCAATTTAAAGTAGAGGGGAACTTGAACCCCCATATGGAAGTTTGATGGCCGGAAGGTAGGGGTGACTTCATCATCCCAGTCAATGTAACGTCCATCACGGAAATTCTGAATTATTTTTATTGGAAGAAACTGAGATGGAATAT
Source organism: Gymnothorax javanicus (assembly GCA_029692085.1). Taxonomy (NCBI): domain Eukaryota; kingdom Metazoa; phylum Chordata; class Actinopteri; order Anguilliformes; family Muraenidae; genus Gymnothorax; species Gymnothorax javanicus. Next base: position 36,051,527 of record CM056196.1, on the reverse strand, counting down.
TGACTTAACCTTTTCAATTCTCTTAACTCTAGCCAAGGCAAAGTTAATAATGGACAAAGTCTGCCTGAAAATTTGGCACATGAGATTTGGCAGGGGATCAAAATCCGTAACGTCCGTCACATGTAACGTCCGTCACAGTAAAAGGGGTCCTGTAACGTCCGTCACACCCCAAGAGAGTGGAGGAATGCTCAACTTATCTAGATAATAAAAGGAAAAGAGGGAATTTTTACCATGGATGTTTTTGAATAGGGGCTCAAATGTGTACAACCCCAATTCCGAAATAGCCTCCCCTAGCTTGAATGACGGCTTGACAACGTCGGGTCATACTGTCAATCAGAACCCGGATGCTTGCAATTGGAATGTTGTTCCATTCTTCAACAAGGGCATTTCCGAGCTCTTCTAGAGTTGTGGGTTGTGCCCTCGACCGAAATGGCGACCTGCAGCATGTTCCACACATGATCGATAGGGTTTAGGTCCGGCGAACGCGCGGGCCAGTCCATGAGGACAATTGTCTCCTGCTCTAGGAATTGATTCACCACCCTAGCACGATGGGGACGGGCGTTATCATCCATCAAGATGAAATCAGGGCCAACAGCACCAGCGTATGGTCTTACGTACACATTGAGGATCTCATCCCTGTACCGTACCCCTGTCATCGTCCCTCTCCCCATGACATGCAGGTCCGTTCTGCCGTTCCTGCTTATTCCTCCCCAGACCATAATTGATCCGCCACCATAACGGTCGTGTTCGTTGATGTAGGCATCATTAAATCGCTCACGTTGTCTTCGCCACACCCGTTGCCTCCTGTCAGTAAAGTCCAAGCAATATCGGGACTCATCAGTAAAGAGAACTGGAGTCCAATCGTTGTGTGTCCATGTGACATGATCGTGAGCCCAATCCAAACGGTCACGCCTATGACGCATGGTCAGTGGGATTCGAACACATGGCCTTCTTGAGTTGAGGCCGGCAGTGTGAAGACGATTCCGTATCGTCTGAGTGGATACCCTGACCCCCGAGATGTTATGAAGGTCATTTCGTAGGGTGGTGGCTGTCCAGAAAGGATGACGTCGTGCCTGAAGTGTGAGAAAGTGGTCTTGTCGTTGTGTACTCCATCTCTGACGACCACCCCCATGACGGTGTGCTGCTGTACCAAACGTTTGATGCGGTTCCACGCTCTGTTCTGGCAACTTTGGCTGGCGTTAAGTGCATTAGCAACGTGGCGCTGTGAGAAGCCAGAGTCAAGCATTCTGATGCATCTTCCCAATTGCTCTGAAGTCAATCGACATCTAAGACGTTGAGGATACATTGTTATTGCTAAATGTAATGCAAAAAATTTGGGAACTTCCAAATTTTCACCAACAAGCAACACACACGTCTGAGTTGAAATGGTGAAGTGTTAGTCAAAGCCAAAATGTGAGGCTGAACGCTCATTTAATGTCATGAAATGCACGTGCAAATGTGTTTTGTGTCTGACTGCATGTCATTTATCCAATATATTGTTCATCAGTGGCAGTTACCAAATTTGCATGTCATTTCACAAAAAAATTCCTATGATCCCTATGAAATTTTGAGTAGTATATTTAGAAAATGGAAAAATTGCGTTTGGCTTCTAGTTCACAGTTTATTCAAGTCAATGGGATGAATAATTCCCTGGCTAGCATGCTAATGCTTTTCGCAATTAAATTTAGGAATGCTAATGACAGAATCATGCCGGTGAGTGATGCAGTGGCGTCTGAGGGCCCGAAGATCACAGGCATCCAGTAAAGGTCTTTGGCCTCGTCCCTTACGCACAGAGATTTTTCCAGTTTCTCTGAATCTTTTGATGTTATGCACTGTCGATGATGAGACCTTCAAAGCCTTTGCAATTTGACATTGAGGAACATTGTTTTTAAAGTATTCCACAATTTTTCTTACGCAAGCCTTCACAGGTTGGAGAGCCTCTGGCCATCTTTACTTCTGAGAGACTCAGCCTCTCTAAGACATCCCTTTCATGGCCAATCATGTTACACACCTGATGCCAGTTAACTTAATTACTTGCTAAATGTTCTTTCAGCTGATTCTCTTACATATTAATTACTTTTTCAGCCCTTTTCTGCCTGTGTCCCAACTTTTTTGAGACCTGCTGCAGCCAGAAAATTTGAAATAAGCTCATTTTGTGGATAAAAATGCAATATCTTAATTTCAACATTTGAAATGTTATCTATGTTCTATTGTAAATAAATTATTGGCTCATGTGATCTGAAAGTCATTGCATTTTGATTTTATTCACAATTTACACTTCGTCCCAACTATTTCGGAATTGGGGTTGTATTACATTCATGCATAAATGAGGTTATTTCATCATTCCACTGGACAATATTGACTTTTTTCAGCAGAAACTTTCGTTTTACTTCAGTGGACAAAATGTAACATCCGTCACGTAACGTCCATCACAGAGGATTTCGCGCAATTCTACAACTGCCTGCTAAGAGACTCTCATTTGGAGCTGTATTATAATTTGTGTATTAGGTGGCCTAGTTCTTGTACAATTCTGGGATAAACATTCATTTGTACCATTGTTGAGACACAGAGAATTTTGAAATAAACATGGCTGAATTTTTTCCATGTCTTTTTCATGTAACGTCCGTCACGTTGTGAAACACACAAACATCACTGGATGGCTTTTCTTCCCCCATCAAACAGCCTCAGGCTTAAGCTAGTAATACCCATAAGGATGCATTCCTTGGAATAAAACTTAAGCTGTGAGGGTAGTTGAAATGGCAAAAAATTCCTTCTGATGTAACGTCGGTGGAATTGCCCTTCATGTCAACACGCAGGCATTAACTAAGCCCAATTCTGCAAAAAGGGCTGAAGAGACATGTACATCTACCCTGCAAAAGCACTCGCTGATTACACGCCACCGTCCTGAGCACCTGAGAACATAAATCATTTGAACATTTTTTTTCAAAATCATCATAATGCAGTTTTCCTTAGAGCCCCTTTGCTTAGGAACTTTTACAGGGAATGTGTATTTTAGAGTTATCTTGGTTCAGTCAATATATTGCTATTAAGACATAAACACATAAACGTGGAATTTGGAAAAAAAGAGCAAATATTCTTTTGCACCACAATTAGCAGAACTTTTCCATTGGAACACGCAATAGTGCAAAGCAATCTAGACTACTTGTGCTCAGAGGAGAGTGACAAACATTTAAGTGCTACCTCATGTTAAATAAAATACAAAGATGCTTATCTCCCTTTCGCATTCCTGTCAGTTTCATGCACACCTGGCAGCAACTAAGGAAAATAACTACCCTGACTCTCACCTCACCATTTGTTTTTTTTTTTGTTTGTTTTGTTTTTTTTGGTCCATGAAAGTTTTTTTCCTGGTTTTTGAGCAGTGGGATTATTTAGTTTCTTTGGCATATGCAAAGAGGTAAAAGAGGGATAAGGGATCATTTTTCAGTCACTCCATCCAAACATATTGTCTGAATTAAAGGATTAGAGACTTGCTTTTGTTACATGCAGACTTCTACAGTTGTGACTGTTTTTTCTCTCACAATATTTGCAACAACTAAGTAAAAAACAAGCATCCATTTTGTGATATAGCTAATGTTTCTGTCTCAAAATTTGTATTAATAGTATTAACACAAAAGGCATATCAGCCATGTAAAGTAATTGCCAAACTCAAAAGCTGTCATTTTTAACTTGAAGGGTAATTATTTTACAGGTAAAATGTATGAAGCAGAACAACACAAGATCTCAGTTTCTATGGTTATATTTTGCATTTAGTTGCTTGACAATAAAGGTACTTATTTAAGGAACAGATGTGAAAATCTGTGACCTCATCATAAATACATCAGATCATAAGACCTGTGAAAAAACCAGAAAATTTTACTCAACCACTCAAGGAAATGTCAAAATCACAAAGTGTCTGAAGAGCCGAGATTATGTCACAAAAACATCCAAACAAGGACAATTTACCAGTTTTAAGTTCCAGTATGGACTTCTTAGAAACAGCAGCTTTCAACACATTCAGAAAAATATCAAATGGTGTTCAACACATTTAGGACACAATAAGTGAAAGTCCAATTGTCTCATAGTTGAAGTGTATGAAGCTGCTTTTAGAGAATAAATCTGAACATACAAACCACAATCAAATGGTGACATTGCACATTGAATAGAACCACAGGATATTACCTCATGTTGCCATGTTTCAGATCTCGCAGGGAATTGTCACATTGCTGTGAGTGCACCCATGGAAATGGTTACTTCAGAAGAAAAACTTAACTGACTTTGGCTTAATATATAACCCCAATTCCGAAATAGTTGGGACAAAGTGTAAATTGTGAATAAAATCAAAATGCAATGACTTTCAAATCACACCAGCCAGTATTTATTCACAGTAGAACAGAGATAACATAGCAAATGTTGAAAATGAGAAATTTTACAATTTTACCCACAAAATGAGCTCATTTCAAATTTGATGGCCGGTACAGGTCTCAAAAAAGTTGGGACAGGGGCCTGTTGGTGTTGCATCCCCTCTTCTTTTTGGGCTGGACCCCTATAAACGCGAATGTCGCTGAGTGAGTGAGTGACTGGCTGCCTGAGTGATCAAGTTCAACGATTGGCTGGCCAGCGGGGAAGAACTTAAACGATTGGTTGGCCGACGATTGGCTGGCTGGCGGTTCAGCGATTGGTCGGCCGGTGGGGAAGAACTTCAACAATTGGTTGGCCGACGATTGGCTGGCTGGCTGGCTGGCCGGGCGTTGACATCATTCATATGTAATGTGTTTAAGTGTACAAGGGCGCCCCTCCCTTTGCAGCACTTCCCGGTAGCGGCTGCAGACTTATAGCATTCTCAGTGTAACAGTAACTTTAAACAGTAAAAATTAAGAAAGAAAAATAAAAACAAGAATTGGGTTAAAACTGTTTCATACAATCTATGTCTAAAACCTTTGTTTGAAAAATCTGGGTTGAATTTATTTTTTACATTCTTAATTATGCATTGAGGGAACGCTTTCGCAAGGAAGTGGAAGGCCCTGACACAAACGCAGTGGGAAGCAAAAACGGTGGAAGCAGAGAGGGATATCTGTTTTCCCCCTCCAAACAATATTCAAAAGAAAACTAAAGTAACTGATACAAACACTTACATTACTCGTGGAGGCAAGGACAGTGATGAAAATAACATTACAGATGATAGAATTAAGCAACAATACTGTCACCGCAATAGCCTGCACCGAGCACCAGTTAGCTTGTCACTCCGGTGAAAAGCATCAGCAGCGGATCATTAACTTTAGCGCTGCCGTGCTCTTGGGATCCTTCCAACCAAGCATTGCATTTCCTGGAAGAAAATTCGGCACGGTGTGATTTGACAGATCCTTACAATGAGGTTTGTTTGAAAAATGGCAAAAGTTGCATTGTGTTAAGGAAACCGATGGTATTCTTTGATTTATCTGCACAACTACAGTGAAAGTTTGTTTGTTAAGGGGGGATTGAGCAACTGGGAAAAGGCAAAAGAAAAACTTGGTCAGCATAAGTTGTCAGGCCTGCACTCTGATTTATTACATGTGTTTGCTATGATTTAACTAACTCTAATCAACGCTAAGCTGTCAGAGTTTGCAGCTAGAAATCAACATACTGCTAGGACAGTGTTGAAAAATTTATTCAGATCGTCTAAATTCCTGGGCCATGAGGGAATACCACCCAGAGGGCACAGTCATCGCGACAAGTGCTGTCAGCCTATGTTTGAGAGAATGCACTCGTTACCGAAAGATTGAGAATGGCTTTCACGAACCCACAGTAAAAAGATGAAAATAAAATAAAATCACCGGTTTCGGAGCATTTTAAGAACGCTGATGATAAGTCCTTTGGAAAGGGAACGATTATCAGGCTATCATTATTTAATGCACTTATGGGATTAACCTGCTGCCTGGATGTTAATGTTGGCGAAAGTGACAAGTTACATTCATTAAAGATAGTTGAATTAAAAAGTAAGTCATATATAATGCGATGAATCACTTTATTCAAATTTAGGATTTTGTCCGAGGATTATTTGTTTATTTTTGGGACTGCAGACCTCAAGTAGCTCATAAAACGGCACTGATGGCTGGGCTTACAAAGTCACGTCCTTCTGCGCCGATGGTTCATAGAGTGCGACAGGAGATGTTTCTGTTTTAAATGTAAAAAATGCTGAAATGGAAGATGGGATTCAGAGAAAGGGAAAGAATTACTATCAAACCTCCACTTTTTTCGGCTTTTTACTCGCCCGAACGATTTTAAGTAACTCTAATCAGCGCTGTCGGAGTTTGCAGCTAGGAATCAACATACTGTCGGACAGTGTTGTAAAATTTATTCAGTTCGGCTAACTTCCTGGGCCATGAAGGAATACCACACAGAGGGCCCAGTCATCGCGACAAGTGCTGTCAGCTTATGTTTGAGAGAATGCACTCGTTACCGAAAGCTTGAGAATGGCTTTCACGTATCTGCAGTAAAAAGATGAAAATAAAATAAACAAAGTGACTATTCGCACTTATTTAAGTGCGTCCAAGCACAAAAATTGATCGAAATTCGCATTAGACGCACTTATAAGTGTGGCGAAGATGCACATTGCTCCATTGCCCACACTTATTCTAAGTGGGTCCAAAGCCAAAATTTTTCACTTGGCCAAACTTATTTTTTAAGTTGTGGCCAAGGGAAAATTTCTGCATTGGCCACACGTATAAGTGCCAAGTGTGGCCAAGAAAAAAATTCAGCATTGGCCACACGTATAAGTGCGAATATCATCAGCCTAAAATAAAATTGCTGGTTTTGGAGTATTTTAAGAATGCTGGTGATGAGCCCAAAGGGAACGATTATCAGGCTATCATTATTTTATGCCTTTTATGGGATTAGCCTGCTGCCTGGATGTAGTTATGTTGGTCAAAGTGACAAGTTACATTCATTAAAGATAGTTGATTGAATTAAAAAAGTAAGTCATTTATAATGCGATGAATCACTTTATTCAAATTTAGGATTTTGTCCAGGATTATTTGTTTATCTTTGGGACTGCAGACCTCGAGTAGCTCATAAAACGGCACATGATGGCTAGGCTTACGAAGTCACGTCCTTGTGCGCTGATCTTTCATAGGGTGCGACAGGAAGATGTTTGTTTTAAATGTAAAAAATGCTGAAATGGGAGATGGGATTCAGGGAAAGGGAAAGAATTACGTATCAAATCTCCACTTTTTTCGGCTTTTTACTCGCCAGAACGATTTTAAAAGGGGGCGCCCTTTTAGGAGGGAGAAGGGAGGTTTATAATTTCAGATCAATATTTAATATCGTCTATGCGCACTCTTTTCTTGGGCGCATATTCTCAGACAGCAATTGGCGGCCCAGCCATATACTAGGTTGCACCTAGTGGAGTGCACCATAGAGTGGAGGCATTTAGGCAATGAGGAGACAAGTTTCTTGAGTTTAGCCATTGGAATTTGATCCCACTCTTGTTTAATACAGGCTTCCAGCTGCTGGAGAATTTTAGGTCTCCATTGACGGACTTTTCGTTTAATTATGCGCCAAATGTTCTCAATCGGTGAAAGATCAGGACTGCAGGCAGGCCAATTCAGCACATAGACTCTTCTACTATGACGCCATGCTGTTGTAATAGCTGTAGTATGTGGTTTTGCATTGTCCTGCTGAAATACTCAAGGCCTTCCCTGGAATAAATGTTGTCTGGAGGGGAGCATATGTTGCTCTAAAACCTTTATATACCTCTCAGCATTCATGGTGCTTTTTAAAACATGCAAGTGTCCCATACCATATGCACTGATGCATCCCCATACCATCAGAGATGCTGGCTTTTGAACTGAACGCTGATAACAGGAGGGGTGGTCTTTCTCCTCTTTAGCCCGGAGGACACGACGCCCATGATTTCCAACAAGAATGTCAAATTTGGACTCGTCTGACCACAGGACACTTTGCCACTTTGCTACAGTCCATTTCAAATGAGCCTTGGCACACAGAACACAGCGGTGCTCCTGGATCATGCTCAACAATGGCTTCCTTTTTGCATGATAGAGTTTTTAGGTGGCATCTATGAATGGCACAGCAGACTGTGTTTACAGACAGAGGTTTCTTGAAGTATTCCTGGGCCCATTTAGTAATGTCAATGACAGAATCATGCCGGTGAGTGATGACGTGGCGTCTGAGAGCCCAAAGATCACGGGCATCCAGTAAAGGTCTTCGGCCTTGTCCCTTACGCACAGAGATTTTTCCAGTTTCTGTGAATCTTTTGATGATGTTATGTACTGTCGATGATGTGACCTTCATCAAATGCAGCCGACTGGCGAGCATAAGGCCAGCAATAACAAACACTCAAAATCACCAAAAGGAGGGATAGATGACCGGCAGAGAATTAACTCTCGCGCTTCCCAAAATACAAACTTAACAATCAGAACCCGGAAGCCGAGCGAGAGAGAGAAACTGGCAGAGACAAAGAACAGGTCCTGCATGCAGCAGTGCAGTAAAAGCAACAAAAAGGTCTAGAGAAAAGATAATTCTAAAACACCTTAATTGGTGCAAACCTAATGAGAATAAGGGAAGAAATCAAAAGGAAATCTTCCTACTAATATTTTCCCAGAGAATCACCGCGAAGAAGTTTGCACAAAACTCTAACTAGAAATATCTTCTGGCTGAAGTGTTAGCTAAAATCAGACACTCTAGCAAAGGAGGCGTGGCAGACCTCCGGCTCATATAGAGTCCAGGGAAGGCGCGGCCCAAGTCCAATCAGCCAGCTGGGTAAAGAATCCGACTGTAATGCAATTCGATGTCGTCCTGGGACGAGAGCCACAGAGAAAGTCCTTAACGCACACACACACAACCTAAACCATGACAGTAAGGATAAAACTACCATTTGAGCCCAAGTAGTTTTTTTTTTATTCAGTTAATTTAAATTTTTTTTGGCTCAAAGATGACATCAAAATGTGACATAAAAAATCAGTTTTTAACTGAAGGGATGTGGGAAATTAAAATTAGACTGTATCATCTAGATTTGCCCGTATGTTATTCACTCACAGTCCAGTGAATAAATTCCACTTTGTTACAAAACATTTCTAGTCAGAATATAGGACGATATCAGACTGAAATTATTGGGTAATGGTCGTTTCCTGACGTGTCCGCTGTGCTCACGACCGTTACCAGGGCTGGCAGGTCTTGAGTGAGTGGCGCTGCTCAAATGTTGTGCTACTCCGCAGAAAAACTGACTTTCCCTACGCCGATGAACGAACTTCCCCCTGCTAATTTTCATCGTTTTTGAGAATAATTAACTCAAACACAAAAAAAATCATTTGATGTCCACTAAATCACGACCGTTACGAGGACATATTTTATTTTGTATTCTATGATTATACGCATCAATTTATTGATCTTCATGTTTCCTGGAATGACTCTGTAAACACCTTTGATTGGCAACAAAAGTTTTCTAGTCTGTTGCTGCGAGTCGGCTGATTTCCTGTATTGCACGTATGGTGTCCACAATTTTGTATGCTGCCATGACCGTTGCTGAAAAGGGAATTATGATAAAAATCATCGGAATCCATCCTTATTCTTGACCATCTTTCAGCAACTGGCCATCCATCTGCAAGGTGAGACATTTCTGACTGCTATTTTCATGATTTTTCCAAATAATTTGTTTAATTGATTTCATACTTTAGGATACGATTTCTTATCATGCAATGACGGGGTTCATTCCAACCAGTGATGTGCCGTTGGAGGTCAGTTAGGGGAGGCAGAATCCTCACCGTTAAAAAAATGATAACTCCCTATTACTTTGCTTGATTAGCAATCAGAGGATTGATTTACTAATTTACTGAGACTAAACAGCAGAATGGCGTGCCAATTTCACCTGCAACATCATTGCTCAGTACATGGAACTTGCTCACGAGACAGCAAATTTGGCCATATTTGTTTACAGGAAGCTGACGCGATGCCATTAACAAATATTAAAACCTTTCTTATGCCGTGTTCAATGCGTGGTCAATATGTTTACGATAATGTTTTCCCCCTTAAATACATATTTTTTAATGCCATTCAAAAAAAAAATGGAGTTCATTTTCAGTCCTCTTTCATAATCCGATAAACAACAGGTCAAAACAATACATGGAATTACCGAGAGAGTTGAGACTTTTACTTATTAATTATTAAGATTTCCATCCTTGCAGTCTTGAATCAAAGCGTAAACGTAAATAAATTTGTTTTGTCACTATCACCTCTTAATCATTACAGGCTACATATAGCCGAGGCTAGGTCTTAATTGTTCAGTAAAAAAAAAATTAAAATTGATTGATTGTCAATCAGGCATAGTACAATAAAATGGGGAAGTCACCACCTCACCTGACCGCTAGTCTCTGATTCGTACCCATTTCTTCTCCACCTTGATGAACGTTATGCTTCAGTAAATTATTTTTGTAAACTGTCTGCTAAGATATCACATGTATTAATTGGACTGTTGGGGATCTGTTATTTGTTTGTATTTTGGGCCACAAATAGCGGCTCCTTGTCAAGCAGGTTGAATCAGTTTTGTTTGTCGTTTTATCATTTCCATATCTTAAAAAAAAGAGTCGTAACCCATCATTATGTAGATTTTTTTTTCGAGATTAACAACATTTATGATAACTTATCATTAATGATGGTGAGGGCATATAATTTACCCCCTCTCAATCTTCCGACATGACTTTTTAAATAAACGAGAAGCTACGCACTAAATCGATTAGAGTTAAAATAATTATTACCATCTGAAACATGGGCTTTTAATCACTGCAATAATGATCCGGTTGGACTATTTGTTTATTTGAATCCAAACGGCAACTACTTTTGGACAGGCAGTGTAGAACACAAATGATCCGCTATATAAGCTGAATTACCGCATGAGAGAATGAGACAGAACTCGCTGCTTATGCTACCGCAGAAGTCCAAACCATTAAATGTCATTAAAAACTGACCGATAAATGGCGGTTTTAAAAATGCACGCTTTTAAAATGAAAAGAAAATAGAGCAACACTGCTAACTTCACAAAACGCACCAATTTCGTTCAGAGATTTACAGTACTAACAGACACACAGACGCAGTATACAGAATGAGCCTGCGCAGGTTCCATACCAATTGTGTTATGTATAAAACTGTAATATAAATATAATGTAGCCTATAAAACCTATAAAATGACAATATACAAAGTCGAATTTGGGCTTTGAAAGGGTTAAATGTTTTTAACCCGTTTTGCAAATATCAAAGAATTTTCCTTTGGAATACTTCGACAGGATTCTGTATATGGAGGACCAAAAATGACTAAAGTATAAATAAATAAATAAATATAGGAATAAATAAATACATAAATGAATGAATAATTGTTGAAATGAACAAACAAATAAATAAATGCAGAAATAAATGTTAAAAAGTAAATAAATTTATATATACATGAATAAATGCTGAAATAAATGTGGAAATAAATAAATGCTGAAATGACAAAATGAAAATTTATGTTTAAACATGACAAAAATGAATAAATACTTTAAATGTATTTCTACATTTCTGCATTTATACATTTATTTATTTATGTATTTCTGTGTCCGTATGCTAATTAGGAGGGAGGTCCTATCTTCAGTCAGAATCTGGATTGGTTAGAGGAGTGTGATCGATTCAGGTCTACTACTTCTCATACTATTGTGCTAAGTTGACGTGCTGACTCGTGAACAAGAAAGTTGATGCTACCAAACCAGTGAGCTAACTGTTAGCCGAATCTTGTGCAATTGACATGGGTTACTAGCAGCTAAATGCAGGAATTGCACTGACCTGTGATTGGAAGATAAATTTAGCATTTCAGCCGCAGTTTAATCGCACTGCGGTGGCCTACAGGGGAAAACGCGCTGCAATGGCCAAAAACATCTCCAATTGGAGATACGCACTGCAAAAACAGATACGATGCAAACCAAAAACACGCCAACCACAGAACAGGCTAATGCAAGAGAGAAAAGCGCTGCATTTAGATATCAACACAACAAAAGTGCTCCTGGTCGTTATGGCGAGTGCCAACTAAAACAGCTTTTACTTCTGTCCTGAGCGCGACTAGCCAGCTAAGGCCTTCTGGCTCGCTAGCCAGCTACCTAGCTAACGTTAGTTTGCTTGCTTAGCTAGCAAGTTTGCTAGCCTAGCTAGCCAACAGTTTGGTGCACGGAAGTCAATAGAAAATAAATGAATAAAAAATTATGTATTATTTTGCGATCTCACTTAGCTACATTTGAACCGCGAGCATTTATGTTATACCAAATATAACTGCTCGCTAGCTAACTCGCTAATGTTAGTTCGCTAGCCTAGCTAGCCAACAGTTTGGTGCAGAGAAGTCAATAGAAAATAAATGAATAAAAATTATCTATTATTTCACGATCTCACTTAGCTACAGTTGAACCGCAAGCAATTTATGTTCTACCAAATATAACTGCTTGCTAGCTAACTTGCAAACGTTAGTTCGCTTGCTTAGCTAGCTAAATCGCTAGCCTAGCTAGGTGACAGTTACATTGAGTATATCATAAATGCTCGCAGTTTAACTCAAGCTATATTTATCTTCCAAGTACAGGTCAGTGCAATTCCCACATTTAGCTGCTACTTTTTCGAGCTGGTCAGCCACATCCCGCAGCAGCTCTGCCAACGGCCTCCCAGTCGAAGCTATTATACCCGAGGTAGTTCGCAAACATCGTGCGACTAAAGCCACTTTCACACTAGACATGAAACGACAGATCACTCAAAGTCAATGCAAAGACCCATCGCGGATGGACGGACGGACAGCAGCCTTACTATATCCCCCTCCGACTACTTCGTCGGCGAGGGGATAAAAAGCACCATGAATGCTGAAAGGTATATACAGGTTTTAGAGCAACGTATGCTCCCCTCCAGACAACATCTATTCCAGGGAAGGCCTTGTGTATTTCAGCAGGACAATGCAAAACCACATACTGCAGCTATTACAACAGCATGGCTTTGTAGTAGAAGAGTCCGTGTGCTGAACTGGCCTGTCCGCAGTCCTGATCTTTCACCGATTGAGAACATTTGGCGCATAATTAAACGAAAAGTCTGTCAAAGGAGACCCAAAACTCTCCAGCAGCTGGAAGCCTGTATTAAACAAGAGTGGATCAAGTTCTGATGGCTAACCTCAAAAAACTTGTCTCCTCAATGCCCAGACGCCTCCACTCCATGTTAAAAAGAAGAGGGGATGCTACACCATGGTAAACAGGCCCCTGTCCCCACTTTTTTGAGACCTGTAGCAGTCATCAAATTTCAAATGAGCTCATTTTGTGGATAAAATTGTAAAACTTCTCAGTTTCAACATTTGCTATGTTATCTCTGTTCTACTGTAAATGAAATACTGGCTGGTGTGATTCGAAAGTCATTGCATTTTGCTTTTATTCACAATTTACACTTTGTCCCAACTATTTCGGAATTCGGAATTGGGGTTCTATATATATACAGTGCCGTGAAAAAGTATTTGCCCCCTTCCTGATTTCTTTCTTTTTTTTTTTTTTTTTGCATATTTGTCACACTTAAATGTTTCAGATCATCAAACAAATTTCTGGGTTCTGGGTTCTTTTGTGACCTCTTGGATGAGTTATCGATGCGCTCTTGCAGTAATTTTGGTAGGCCGGCTACTCCTGGGAAGGTTCACCACTGTTCCAAGTTTTCTCCATTTGTGGATAATGGCTCTCACCGTGATTCGCCGGAGTCCCAAAGCCTTAGAAATGGCTTTGCAACCCTTTCCAAACTGATATATGGAAGCCCATAGTGGACAATATTCAAATGAAAATGTAATCCCACTATTGCATTATAATTTTCCACTCATGAATGAGTTATTTGAGACAATATTAAATTGAAAATGCATTAATCCAATTATCACTTTCATTTTCACATACACATATGGGAAATCTATGACTATATTCAAATGATAATGAAAAGCTGATTGACATTTAATTTTCAAAGTCATGCTCCGCAATACAGTGGACAATATTCAAATGCAATAAGCAAAACAGTACCCCCAGCCTATTGCATTTACATTTACATGTCATCACGCTCTTTTAGGGTCAACATGATAATGAAAATGCTGCTTTCTAATCACTTGGAAATAATAATAATGATATAATAATGATGACGACATTTGACATTTCATTTTCAAAGACTTATCCTGCAATACATGGGACAATATTCAAACGCAGTAAGGGAAACAGCGCCTCCTAGTCCATTGCATTTTCAAATACATGTCACCACGCTCTTTTTGGGACACAATGAAAATTAAACTGCAATCTGTCAGCGTCTCATCAAGGCGGGTTTTCCGCTAGGACGTCACTTATTAGGGTCGCGAGCGGAAACCATGTTCCTTATTTGCATACCAACCAATCAGCTTCTGGGTAGTGCTTGTACGCACGGAGGCTTACTGATAATGTCACGATGGCCAGGTTGCTATGTATTGTGCGCCATCGCGCATTAGGCTATGTTGCGCTTTGGATGTAGCCATTTTGGCAGCAAGTAACGTTAACTAAGGAAAATATTTGTAAATGATCATCACATTAAAGAGATATGATTTGATTTTTGCCCCAACTCTATTAACTGAGCTAGCTGTAATATGCATGAACTTATCCGAGGCTTCGCGGCAGTGTTGTGTAACTGCAACCCAAGTGTGCTTGCAGATTTCAGAGACGTTTGCTAGCTTGCTGGTGAGTCTAAAAGCAATCCCTTAGGTACAGCTTGCTAGCTATGATGCCTACTGGAGAAGCTCTTACAGCCCTGATTTGTCACTTTAAACGCCATCTCGCACACACGACCTCTTTCACCATTGGTTAGCAGCTTCTTTTACCTAAAGAACAAACTGACAGTTCCGCCTGAGACATGCTATTTCATAGCTAGGTAAAGCAGCATTATTCTTCCATGGCGTGCTATAGCGTATTACATTACTCCAGATCAAAAGCTATTAGTCTTCCCACCCTGCTGACGCTAGTTAGGGGAAATGTTTGTCATCATTTTTATACTTAATCGCTGTGATTCGGTTTTTGCTGGCTGACGATTGCTCTTGTGCTTGCCGAGTTGCAAGTTCGCCACTCCTGAAACATGCACAATGTATGCATCATGCAGAACGGTCCGATAAACGGCCAGCAGTCAGGCTGCCGCTGTTCCTTTTAATCGCGATTCCCAAGCCACGTAGCACTGGGAGAAGTTTTGATGACTGACTGAAAACAATGTTCCTCACTTGCTAACTTAACCTGCTGAAATATGAACAACTTTGATATGTTTGGCAGCACTTTTGTACGTCCCAAGAGTACTATCAGATTTCTGGGAGATTTAAATGGATAGCTCATTATCTGGCTAGCTCAAGAACAATCTGCAAGCACAAGAGCAATCGCTGTCGGCTAGCTAGCTTGTGAAGCTAGGGCAAAAACCGAATCACAGCGATTAAGTATAAAAATGATGACAAACATTTCCCCTAACTAGCGTCAGCAGGGTGGGAAGACGAATAGCGTTTTATCTGGAGTAATGTAATACGCTATAGCACGCCATGGAAGGATAATGCTGCTTTAACTAGCTATGAAATAACATGTCTCAGGCTGAACTGTCAGTTTGTTCTTTAGGTAAAAGAAGCTGCTAATCAATGGTGAAAGAGGTCCTGTGTGCGAGATGGCGTTTAAAGTGACAAATCAGGGCTGTAAGAGCTTCTCCAGTAGGCATCATAGCTAGCTAGCTGTACCTAAGCGATTGCTTTTAGACTCACTAGCAAGCTAGCTAACGTCTCTGAAATCTGCAAGCACACTTGGGTTGCAGTTGCACAAACTGCCGCCAAGCCTCGGATAAGTTCATGCATATTACAGCTAGCTCAGTTAATAGAGTTGGGGAAAAAAATCAAATCATTTCGCTTTTAATGTGATGATCATTTACAAATATTTTCCTTAGTTAACGTTTAGCTGCCAAGATGGCTACATCCCAAACCGCAACATAGCCTCATGCGCCGATGGCCCACAATACATAGCAGCCTAGCCACCATGACATTATCAGTGAGCCTCCGCGTGCAAAGCGCTACCCAGAAGCTGATTGGTTGGTATGCAAATAAGGAACATGGTTTCCGTTCATGACCTAATGAGTGACGCCCTAGCGGAAAACCCGCCTTGATGAGACGCTGACAGATTGTATTTTAATTTTCATTGTGTCCCAAAAAAGAGCGTGGTGACATGTATTTGAAAATGCAATGGACTGGGAGGCGCTTGTTTCCTTACTGCGTTTGAATATTGTCCCATGTATTGCAGGATAAGTCTTTGAAAATGAAATGTCAAATGTCGTCATCATTATTATATCATTATTATTTCCAAGTAATTAGAAAACAGCATTTTCATTATCATGTTGACCCTAGAAGAGCGTGATGACACGTAAATGTAAATGCAATAGGCTGGAGGTGCTGTTTTGCTTATTGCATTTGAATATTGTCCACTATATTGCAGAGCATGACTTTGAAAATTAAATGTCAATCAGCATTTCATTATCATTTGAATATAGTCATAGATTTCCCATATGTGTATGTGAAAATGAAAGTGATAATTGGATTAATGCATTGTCAATTTAATATTGTCTCAAATAACTCATTCATAAGTGGAAAATTATAATGCAATAGTGGGATTACAGTTTCATTTGAATATTGTCCACTATGGGCTTCCATACTGATAGATGTCAATTTTTTTGTTACTCATCTGTTCTTGAATTTCTTTAGTTTGCGGCACGACGTGTTGCTTTTTGAGATCTTTTAACCTATTTCACTTTGTCAAACAGGTTCTGTTGAAGTGATTTCTTGATTCAACAGGTTTGGCAGTAATCAGGCTTGTGTGTGGCTAGTAAAATTGGACTCAAAAAATGTGGTTAATCACAGTTTTATTCATGATTTGGGGGGGCATTACATTTTCACATAGGGCCAGGTAGGTTTGGATAGCTTTTTCCCCTTAATAAATGAAATCATCATTTAAAAACTGCATTTTGTATTCACTCGGGTTGTCTTTGTCTAATATTAAAATTTGTGGTAACACTTTACAATAAGGGTACAACAATTAACATTAGTTAATGCAGTAATAAGCATTTACTGACAGGTAATTAACATTTAACTAATGCACCTGGTAATCATTTACAAATGATGTTTACATCAACTAAGGTATTAATTTATACATTATGGTTTAATAGTTTGAAGTGCTACATTGGGGATAATTCAGGGGTGTTTCCAACTTCACAATAAGGGAAACACAGAAAATTAATAAATGTTAAATTACGGTTACGTAATGCTTATTCGGCTATCTACTGCATTAGTTACCCGCTAATTAACTGATACTTAATGAACTAATGTTAATTAATGTTAATTGTTGTAAAGTGTTACCAAATTTGTTTAATGATCTGAAACATTTAAGTGTGAAAAATATGCAAAAAAAGTAAGAAATCAGGAAGGGGACAAATACTTTTTCACAGCACTGTATACACAAACACATATATAAACACTAGGAAAGAATATAAAAGTCCAAATTAACAAAAGTCTAAGTAACAAAGAAACCAAGACCAAAGTATCAACAGAACAAGTTCCAAAAACACAAACAGCAAAAGTATATAAACGCATATGCAATAGATCGGTATAATAATACAATGCGAGAATAGCAAGACAGGGAAACGCTGGAAACAGGAACACAGAAAAGCTAAATGCGCTAGACCAAACAAGACCGGTAATTTCGGAGCTAGGAACCTAGATGATCTAAATATGCGAGAGAAATCAAGATTGGAAAACGCAGGAGCTATTAATACAGGAGTACTAATGACGATGCCCAGTGACCAACAGAACAGAACTGGGTGTTTAAATAGGCGTAGAAACAGGTGTCTGCAATCAGTGCTTGGGCGAGTTGGCACGAGGAAGTGGAGACTTGACTGAGGTTGTGGGCATGGTCACCAGGCTGCCAGGCACGGACGTGACAGATATAGTCCTGCCCTAAAAATGGATAAAAGACCCCAAAATTTTTTTATTTTTTTGTAATTTGTTTATGAAACTGTTACGAACTGGGCAGAAGAGGAGCCAATTACAGGCACATTTGAAGAATGTAAACTGGTTTGCCAACCACTAATAATCATGGCGATGGCAAACCAGCTTACATTTTCATATCCTTCAGCTAAAGTGCTAACATAGCGCTCTGAACGCTTGCATCTCCATAGAACATTCCTTAATATAAAAGGCATAATGATGAGTAACCATAATATATAAATATAATCAGGGTTCCCACTCTTCTCTTGAAATTATTTTCCAGGACTTTTCCAGGACATTTTCAGGACTTTTTCAGCTGCTACAGTATGAGTCAAGTTATCACAACGTACACGAATAAATTCCACCCCCAAGCTTTGGAGAAGTGTTATTTTCCACAATTGTACCTTATATTTTGTACATTTAACCAGATTGCTTCAATGTTTATTCCTCTCCCTCTTTCCCTCTTGTACTTTCTCCACAAAATATTTTTTTATGTTCAATAAATCACCAATTTCCTTTAGTTAATCTGTTTACTGTTTACTTACAGTTTACTTTGTGCATCTGACACCTGCATTCTTAAAGTAAAAATCAAAATCACTGCAAAAATAAATCAAAAATATAAATATCAAAATCAAATCCTATCCTGCAGTGCAAAAAGGTCAATATAAAACAAAGCAAGAATAATATCACATTAGCTGTGGGCAATAATCATCATTCAGAGCACGAAAGTACAGTCCCCAAGCTTCAATTCGCATGCTGGAAATCACCGATGCACGGAACGGAATAAAGATCTCAGTCCAATCCTTGACAACCGCTGTTGCTGACAAGCTAAATATTTGCCACAAGAATATAATCAACTAAAGCTGAGGTTTTTTACAGAAGCCAGGATTACGATTATGCACCTTTCAATATTCACTAACGCTACTGGTAAGCCCCTCCACTGCTCAATGTCAACTTGTTCAAAAGTGCTAACGTTAGCCTGTATAACTGCTAAATGTGTGGGTATCCCGCGTGTGACCGTAGATGGCCACTAATTACATGGCAAACGCTGCTAACTTCACCGGAAAACTAAACTGACCACTGGCTGACAATACTGCTTTTTGTCGAATTTCAAAAACATACTTGTTGGACGGATCTTTGAATTAACGTATCAGGTGACTGTATAATGTATAACACAGTGGGATCGGGATTGTCATCCGTCAGGCGCTTTTATCTGAAATTGTGTGAGCACACGATATCCTCTTTGGTGGATACTTCTGTCTCCTTGCTGCTAGCCACTCCTTAGCGCCCGACTCGCTGGCATCGAGTGTAGGCTGTAAGGTGCTGGGCAAGGGCAATCTTTTTTCTAATCACCTTGTGAATAAAGCACTCTGTTTCCACACAAACTTTATCTTTTTTTGAGTTGTTGGTACAACCAACAACGGAATAAGTGGAGCCTGAACGCATTCAGCCTGCCCTTCTCTCTTCAGTACAGCGAGCAATGACCGGAAGTAGTAGACCGTCTCCGTTCTCATGGCGCCGTGCATACCCACGACCAGCTCCGCCCACCAGCACTGCTGTTACGATGACGAAAGCACGTTGGGGCAAGCCCTCCCGGAACCCATTGAGATTGCATTGAAAGGCTTTGCACTGGCGAAAAAATGACGTTACACGAGAGTCAATGAGAGACCCCTGGGCCAATTTTCAGTCTGAGTGAAATCGCCCGAAAGGGGCGGGACTATTGGAAACGCTAGTTTATCCTGATTGGACAATGCCATTCAAAGGGAGATCAAGCTGTAGAACAGTGGTAGAGCCGGGGAAAAAAAATCTTTTTTCTCATGACAGTCGCCGCCTAATCGCCCCAATGGACAATCCGCCTCTGATCTCACTCATGGATATATAAGATCTCACTAGGATGTTGACATCTAAATTACTTTCATTGCAAAGTAGCTAGCTAAAAACTGCATGAAAAGTCGGAGCTCTGCTCTCTGTGCACATACACAGTATTTTAATAGAGCTGAATTCGAATGAAGTTTTTCTCATTCACATATTTTCTGTTTCTGCTGTCGGACAATGGAGCAAGTATGAAATACTGAGTGAAACGTGGCCCAGTAAGACTACCTGTTACCCGTCGCTATCTCGGTTGTCGTCATGGTCGCTGCAGCTCTACTGAAACCAGAGATGTATTTCATCTCAGAGCGCACAGCCAAACGTGACGGCACGCCCACTACAGCTCTCCGCTGCTCCTCTGTCACTCAACAGAGGAGACAGAGAGAGGGAGAAAAACCTCACACTCGATATACAACGATACAGCAACACTCTTGAACTGAAAGTCGCTAGTTTTGGCGCTTCTTTGGGGAAAATAAATCCTTACTTCGGTCTGAAAAGTCGGTAAATCTAGCAACAAAGTCATATGGAAACACTGGGCAGCAGAACTGCTCAAAGGGAATATGCAATTTGATTGGTTGGTAGCATCACGTGGGGGCGCCAGCCGGCCTGAAGCAGAGATGAAGCAGAGAAGCGCTACAGCTCAATGTTGCCCATTAAAGGCAGCTGAAAACAGACATACATGCGTAAAAAATGTTTAACCCGCTTATGTTTACCCACAAGGCAGAGAGAAGCAGAGGGAGGAAAAATAATTTTCCAGGACAACTCAAGCTTTTCCAGGACATTTTACTTTTTTTCTCATTTTCCATGTGTTTTCCATGACTGGAAAATTGGTCAATCATTTTCCAGGTTTTCCAGGACGCGTGGGAACCCTGATAATGCAGAAGGAAGATGGATTGACAAGGATGGAATCAAATTATGACTTGCAGTCAAGCAGATTCACTGTGTTAGGATGTAAATTCTGACCATGCGCAGCAATCGTGACGCAGCTTGGTTAAGAAGATGTTGATCTTGGGACCTGGCCTGTAACAAAAAAAAAAAAACTTTTGGACTCTCTCTTGCCTGAATATTTTAATTACCTCGTTCCCCGAAGGGTGAGGGCAAGGGGTATTGTTCTTGGTTTGGTTTGTTTCTGTGTTTGTTTGTGTGTTTGTTTCTTTGTTGGTTTGTTAACACTCTAGCGGCAAAACTAATGGGCACATTCACCCCAAATTTGGTTTAGGGATTGCCACTGACCCAGAATAGATCCCTACTGAATTTTGTACAAGTAGGTGAAAGTATGTGCGAGGGGCGGGGTTTGTTGTGCCTGGCATCACTTATATGTAATGTTGTATGCATTTTGAATGTTTTTCTTCCTTTTGGTTTGATTTGTAACATAGTGAAATGTGTAATGTGCCGAAATCTTTGATAAAGCACTTTTCAAAAAGAAAATGGAAGAAGACTTGGAGAAACTGCTGTACCTAATAATTCAGTAACCAATAATCTAGCTCCCTGCAAGAGACACCAGGGAAGAGCAAGAGAATTCAGGATAAGAGGTTAGAATAATTTCTTCTAAAGACAATCCTGCCCTCACTGAGACAAAATCAGCAACTTACATATGCACAAAACAATCAGACAGAAGGGAATGGCTGCAGCTGAACACACTAAGGGAATATAGGTGGTAACAAGACAATCACGCAGACTGCTGGAACAGGGGAAGAACCAATTCGGAAGACACCAGGGTTCTAACAGCAAAGGCATTAGTACAGTGATTTTTTTGAAACATTAATCCCGGTGTGAAACACAGACACATTAAAATTTTGATATAAAGAAATGAGTGCTTTATTATGTGGTAACACCACTGGCAAAGTGACCAAAAATTTGCCCTTTACATTAAAATATATTAACCTGTGATTGAAATTAAGCTCTTACCTTTGCAAATTTGGTAATAGATAGACATATCAAGGTAGTTTGCTTCTGGGATGAGTGAAATGGGTTTTTAAAAAAATTGATCAACTTCAATTCTAATTCCAAACGGAGAGCGACCCATGTTGATCCACAAGCATTGGCGGTCATCACTTTATATAAAACTAGGGTAAGTGATGCTGTCTGTGTAATGGCCTGTAGTATACGGAGGCCAAGCGCAACGACAGAAGGAAAGAGAGTAGCACGAACACAGTCCAAACACAGAGAATAAATAGACCAAACGCAAGTACTCGCGCTTCCAAAGGACGTATAATAGTCCAAACCACGGAAGCAAAGCGAAATAGAAAAAGGGAGAAGAAACTCCAACAATAAGAAGATAGAAAGTCATACCAAACCTGACTAAAGATATCTTCGGCTATAGTGCGAATCTAAACACAGACACTATAGCGAAATAGGCGTGCCGGACATCCTGCTTATATAGATTCTGGGGAAGCGCCGCCCCAGCTCAATCAACCAGCTGGGTAAAGAATTCGATGGCCCAGGAAGTCGATATCGTCCCTGGACGAGAACCGCAAAGAAAGGTCCAAACAACACGCAAACCTCACAAACCATGACAGCCAGCCAGGCGGCTCCCCACCAGGACCGGGATCATTTTTCAATGCCTCCCGCACAACAGACTCGACATCCCACTGAATAGGAGCCACAATCTGAGCTGCCGGGATACCCGGCTCAGGAATAGGGCCGCAACCGGAGCGGTCGTGAATCCACGACAAAGTGTCGGGCTTGATGTTTTTAGACCCCGGGCGATAGGTTAATGTAAAGTTAAAGCGGTTGAAAAACAACGACCACCGTGCCTGCCAAGAATTACGTCGTTTAGTCTGTTGGATGTATTGGAGATTTTTATGATCCGTCCAAACCACAAATGGCTGTTCAGCCCCCTCCAACCAATGGCGCCACTCTTCTTATGCCACCTTGATGGCTAACAACTCCCGGTCACCAATGCTGTAATTCCGTTCGGCCACCGACAACGACCGGGAGAAGTAGGCGCATGGGTGCAACTTATTGTCCCAAAGGGGGCGCTGGGACAAAATGGCACCTACCTCGACTTCCGACGCATCCACCTCCACAACAAATGGGAGGGAGGGGCCGGGCAAAACGAGAATGGGTTCTGAGCTAAATCGTTTCTTTAACTCCTGAAAAGCAGCCTCAGCTGCCAGAGACCAAGCAAATGACGAGGAGGTATTCTTCTTAGTGAGCGCGATAATGGGGGCAGCTACCGCACTAAAATTACGGATAAACCTCCTATAAAAATTAGGAAACCCCAAAAACCATTGCACCTCTTTAACGTTTTGAGGGACAGGCCAATCCCTGACCGCTGAAACTTTGTCAGGATCCATGCAGACCGACCCTTCCGAAATAATGAAGCCAAGAAACGAAACTGTCTTGTCATGAAAAACTCATTTCTCAACCTTGACAAAAAGCTTGGTTTTGAGGAGGGCCTCAAGCACTTGTCTGACCTGTTGTTTATGTTCCGAGAGAGTTGAAGAGAAAATCAGAATATTGTCAAGGTAGACAAAGACAAATCTCTCCAACATCTCTCGGAGGACGTCATTAATGAGTGCCTGGGACACAGAGGGGGCGTTAACCAATCCAAACGGCATGACCAAATATTCGTAGTACCCGTCATGTGTATTAAATGCCGTTTTCCACTCGTCCCCCTCACGGATCCGAACCAAGTTATAAGCATTCCGGAGGTCTAGCTTGGTAAAAAACGACGCCTCCTGCAGCCGTTCAAATGCGGAGTTCATCAACGGAAGTGGGTATCGGTTTTTAATAGTGATATTAGTCAAGGCCCTGTAATCAATACAGGGTCTCAGACCGCCATCTTTTTTGCCCACAAAAAGAACCCCGCTCCGGCAGGAGACGTGGAGGGCCGAATAAATCTATTAGCCAGAGCCTCTTGAATATATTCTCGCATAGCCTTCAGTTCAGGCCCTGACAGCGAGTATAATGAACCCCTGGGGGGAGTGGTACCCGGATGGAGATTGATCTCGCAATCGAACGTGCGATGAGAAGGTAAAGTCAAGGCCCGTTGCTTGCTAAAAACCTCCGCGAGATCAGCATAATCATCAGAAACATTAGGAGGCAGACAAAAGTTCAGAGCAGCCCCCAAATTCTCACTCTGTTCGGAACCTGCCCCCTCTAAGTCAGATTACGAGTCAGAGAAATCCTCCGAATAGCAATCCTCCTCTGGCTGCCGCCAGTCAAATTGAGGATCCCACTCCAACCCCTCCTCTGCCCCTTTCTGTAGATTAGGAGGGTTGTGTGAGGCAAACTCCTCAGAATCACTCCAGGCGTCAGCCTCCCCCATAGGTCGATGCCCGGGATGACACGCCAAACTATCCCTACAGTGGGACCTACAATCAGTCCCCCACTGGACAATCAGGTTATCCTGACTTCCCCAAATGACATGAGGCCTATGTTCCAGCAGCCACGAGTGTCCCAAGACGACAGGGAAAACAGGAGAACTGATAATAAAAAACCGGACCTCCTCAGAATGGCCACCAAAAGAGATGCACATAGTCAATGATTCAGAAACTTCGGTTATAAATCCAGTTCCCAGCGGGCGACCGTCCAAAGATATAACAGAGCGTGAATGTAAAAGAGGGCAGATAGGAATGGAATGTCTCCTAGCCCACTCTGCATCCATAAAACAATCCACGGCGCCAGAGTCCACAGAAGCTTCGATAAATATTCTCCCCACAGTCAATTCTACAGGGATGAAAGTTCGGAAGGGAAATTGGGTCTGTCCTTCTAGCGCCCCCCATACCGCTAGGGACTTCCCGTTTCCCTGAAGCTCAGGGCAGCGTGGGCGGATATGTCCCGGTTTGTTACAATTATAGCAGATTATACGTTTCTGAACGGGCTTACGAGCCCGGCTCTCATATGATTCATCAACCTGCATAGGCTCACCAGGAGGGGAATTTTCAGTGGGCGGAATGGGAACTTTAAGCATGCTGCTAGTAGCATTAGCCCCGTTGCCAGCAAGAGACAATGCAGTACATTTCTCCCTGTTACGTTCCCGGATGCGATTATCAATTCGCACTGCAGTGCGATCCAACGAATCTAGAGACAAACTAGGCTCCAATGTAGCCAGAACGTCCTTAACTTCCACTGCCAAAGCGTGAATGAACACTGTCATAAGAGGCGCTTCTGGCCAGCCTGTCTCTGTAGCCAAGGAGCGAAATGTGATTGAAATTAAAGTCATGGGAGTTATGTTAGATAATCTCTTAAGCTGGAAACCACATGTAAACTTGGTTCAAAGAAAGTTGGCTAAAAGCGTGTCTATTCTTTGGAAAATGCAAAAATTATTAAAATACAAGTCTCTTAAAATAATCTATTCAGCACTCATAGCACCCCACTTACACTACTGCGCTGAAGTATGGGGACACACTTATAAAATACAATAGAATCATTGTTTAAACTCCAAAAAAGGCCCTTAGAATTATTCATAACGTTCCCTATGGAACTCATACAAACGATTTGTTTATTAAGGCAAAGTTTCTTAAATTGCAGGATATAATAAAATTCAACTCCTTGCAAATTGTATATTTAGGATACCACAAAGAATTGCCTAGAAATATACAATGCCTATTTCTCCAACGTGAATGCCTTCATGACCTAAGAGGCAGAATGTTGTTGCAAACTAGAAGGGTCAGATCGACTCGGAGTGAGCACTCCTTATCGGTGGCTGGAGTCAGTGCATGGAACATACTTGAACACAAGGTCAGAAGGGCAGACAATTTGAAAGACTTTAAGTATCTTCTGAAATGTGCATGTTTGAATAACTATGAACTTATCCAACAAAATGGCATTGGATAAATTAAACAGAACCATAGCGGGCATAAACAATAGGGGTTGTTTATAGACACTCAGCTATACAGTGATTAAAACTCTTCATGACTGTCATAAATCTCTATGATTTTATGTTGTGACGCTTTAAATCGTAGTGTAAATAGACACTCAGCTCTGTTGTGATTTATAAATCTTTATGATATCTTACCCATAATCAAACTGTTTTTTCTGGGAGTTGGGGGCGGACTTTGACAAGCGATTTCGCTTCTCCCGCTAATTTTCGGGTCATGATACATGTTGTGTTGAAATTGTCATGGAATGACTGTACAATCATGCCGAAATGAAAAAACAAATAAATAAATAAATAAATTGCAGCAACACTCTCAGAGCCCTGCCTCAGATGCATTAAATGTGTAGCCGCGTCCTGGCCACAAACATCCTGATCAAACACCGATACCATTTCTCTAACGAGAGTCTCCACAGTATTCACTACCGGTGAATTAGATCGAATAAGTGGGCTGACCCAAGTGAGTGCTGTGTCGGTTTACAGGGATAAAATAAATGAAACCCGGGACTCCTCATTAACGAACCATGAAGGCTGCGCTTTAAAAAATATTTCACATTGCGCAATGAAATCTTTACATCTTCCTGCCTCGCCTCCATCTCTTGGGGGTAATTGAAGCTTTGGCACTGGGAAGAATGTACGGACTGTGCTTGTGCAACATTTTGTGTGATTTGCATGGACAGGGCTCTAATACTCTCAGTGAGAGTTAACAGAACGTTCTCCTGTCTCTCCATGGCATTCGCCTGAAGGCGGACTCTTTCCGTCAACTCTGCCTGTTGTTTGTTCAGGCTAACAAGACCCTTGCCATAACCGGAGAGAGCAGCTTGTTGGTTAGCCACAACTTTCTCTAACGCAGCCGTTGCTGACGACTCCATGTTGGTTGGAGTGTTCTGTAATGGCCGGTAGTATACGGAGGCTAAGCGCAACGACAGAGAGAAAGAGAGTAGTACGAACACAGTACAAACACAGAGAATAATATAGACCAAATGCAAGTACTCACGCTTCCAAAGTACGTATAATAGTCCAAACCACGGAAGCAAAGCGAGATAGAAAAAGGGAGAAGAAACTCCAACAATAAGAAGATAGAAAGTCATACCAAACCTGACTAAAGATATCTTCGGCTATAGTGCGAATCTAAACACAGACACTCTAGCAAAGGAGGCGTGCCAGACATCCTGCTTATATAGATTCTGGGGAAGCGCCATCCCAGCTCAATCAACCAGCTGGGTAAAGAATTCGATGGCCCAGGAATTCGATATCGTCCCCGGATGAGAACCGCAAAGAAAGGTCCAAACAACCATAGACATATAAAAAAACTAGATCACTCATTGGCTCATCCCGCATACGTCTTTACCAGAGCATGTGAGAGGAGTGGAGCAGTAGCAATCTTCCGCTCCTCGCTCAAAGCTTAATGTTATTGCTCCACTCCTGCTCCGCTCCGGGATTTCCATACGACTGCTCTCGCTCCAGTCTGAGGGTGAGGCGGATAACATTCGCTCCAGCTGCACTCCACGGTTATGGCTACATTTGGCTTATAGTTTGTTTTAAAAAATGGAAAACTTTCATTAGAGTATCAGGCTTGCATAACAACCCCTGCACATTTCGTTGCACATCTCTGTACATCTACTTATTTATACTTTTTATACGTCTTTGTGTTTGTATAGCCTACATATGCATGCATGGATAGCCTATGTTCATATTTTACATTTGGAGGTATGGGCAGTATTTTACAGAGGAAAACAGTTCCCATAAACGTTAATTTAGGAATGTAAACATCAGATTCCAGATCCCCAGCCCACCACAGTGCAACAAAACCGCAAAATCAAAACAGCCAAAGGCAAAAATGAAACGTAAGACTAAACTTCATTATTTAAATGCCACAACTTGTAATAAATAACAAGCATTTCAATGTTGATATGCGCATCAGAGTCTTATTCCAAGAAGAAATTTCTCTGCACCTCGAACAATGCTCTGCTGAATATGACTGCATGGTTTTGTTTCAGTTGTATGATTCATTTTACCAGAAAATGACCTACTACAAAATATAAACGCAGTGTAGTCTAAAGTTAAATGAAAACTGGTTGAGTAATCCCGTGAACAACCACCTATGGAATTAAAGATAAATTCATGAAACGAACCGATAAATAAACCGATGTACGTACCCCATAGCCACCTCGTTCAAGGTAAGGATGTCCATCTAGCCACTTCGTTTACATTTTCTTATCGGGTGCAGGCAGAAAAACACATTTCATTGCGCATTGTACCATGTAGCCTACGTGACAAATAAAACTCTTGAACCTTGAGGCTTTATTGAAAACAGCCAACTTTTTTATAATATGCCTATCGTTTTTGATCTGCAATCACCACAAAAGAGACCACAAAATGCGGAAAGCCAAAAAACGCTGTCAGACACACAAATGCATTGCTTATCTGTCTCCTTATAGTAATAACATCCCTCATTAAATCCCGAAGCATGAGAAAAATAAAGTTGCATTAGAACATAAATCATTCATTCATTCATTAACTTACATAAACATAAAAAACTTAATTCAGGCTTAAGAAATGCAATAAAAATGCAATAATCAAATTCTGTGTGGGCCGTTAATTTCGTTCACAATTCATTCACTCACTCACTCATTCATTCACTCATTTGTTCACCATTCATTAGTTCATTCATTACAGGCCTATTGCTGAGTTGACTTTTAAAAACACTAGCTTTTGAAGAGTGCGAGGCTTCAGGCTCATACGGTGCTGGCTAGACATAAGACCAGCAGAGGAGAAGACCCTCTCTGCACTAGCCGAGCCACTGGGGATACAGAATATGCGTCTTGCCATGCGGGAAAGACGTGGCAAAGTGACAGTTTTTTCCTTCCAAAACTGAAGGATGTCCACATCGGGGTTCATTCTTGCTGACATTAAGTATTGTTCGACTTCTCCATTTATGTCAAGCAATGTAGAAGACTGTGCCGTCATTGCATAGGACTGCAACATTGACCGTGCTTTCTTGGAACTGCAACTTTGGTCTAATTCATGTGCAGAGGCATGGGCTGGTGGCAGCACTGGCACATTCTTCCTGGTCAACTGCTCTGTTTGATGGACCAGCAGGTCTCGGATTTCACATTGTTTGGACCGAACCTACAATATACAACAACACAGTAGCCTACAATTACTTTACTATCCCACTTTGGAAATTAGCCTTATTGCCGTTTGTGAAATTTAATAGGCCTACTTCAGAATCATAGCCTAATACAAAACGGGACACACTTTAGCCTGATTTATTATGTAGCCTAATATCCTACAGTAAAAAGCATCGATACACCATTATGATTAATGTTGTCTAATAGTCAACTCATGAAGGCCTAGCTAATTATGTAGACTGGCTTTACCTGTTCATCTCTCGTGATCCACTCAGTCTTGAATCGTGGGTCAAGCACGGCAGCAAGGAGGACGTGTTTGTTGTCATAAAATCTGTTATAACGTCTCGAAAAGTTCTTGGCAAGTGTTTCCGCGAAGGCAGCTACCTCTAGTGGATGTGAGACGCCAGCCATGATTCCGCGTATTTCTGCCACTGCGGGTAGGATCATCCCCAAGTTTCCTAGCTCCTTCTGTAGACTGTCCGTCAGTTGGTGTGAGTACATCCACAAGTGCTTTCAGCATGAGAACATCATTGCAGGTAAGTTTCCCCTCTTCTGTGGTTGATGAGGTCAGCCTGTTTTGCCAGAGTGCATCCTTTTCAAACAATTTTAGCACAGATTCAATCATTCCCAACTGGCTGTTCCATCTGGTCATGCATGCAGCTGTGGGACGGACACCTAAGTTGTCTACTTCTTCTGAGTTCATGCTGCTTCTTCTGATGGTTTTAACAAGCTTACCCACCTTGTTAAGTAGGGCATTGACTGCATCATGCTTGGCGATAGCATCTTTAATTGCTAGTTGGAGCAGGTGGATTGGGCATCTCATATGAATGTTTGACTTCGAAATGTAGTGCACTACCATCGTATCCAAGTTACTGGCAATGTGGTCAGTCTGGAGCTGCAGGAATTCATCGGGAGTATCCCACCTCCGTCTCTCCATCAGCCCGCTCCAGATTGCAGATGTCATCAAAGCCAGGCAAATTAAACGCTTTCACCATATTGCTGGCGCTGTCCGTCACCACCCTGATTACGCCATTCTGTACATTCCAGCGTTTCAAGACCTCTTCGTATTTTTCATAAATACGGTCTGCCGTGTGATGTCCTTGAATGTGTTCGCAGCTCAGCAGAACAGTGCGGCCTTTGAAGTCAGCGTCAATAAAACTGGCGACTATGCCTAGAAAACTGTGACCCCTTCTGCTTGTCCAAATATCAATAGCCAGGGAAAGCCCGCTGCTATGCTCAAGCAGATGACGGACCTTTCTCTCAATTTCCACTAATGCATTGGGCATGAGCGTGTCACGGATGGTGCTGTAACAAGGTGGGACATAGCTTGGCTGTGCAGCCTTTGCAAAATACCACATCCAATCTCTTTCCCCCTTGGTGAGTGGTTCATAATCCATGTACACCATTTTAAAGAAGGCCTCGTCCAGTTCCCTTTTCCTCTGCTGTGGCACATTTTTGGCTCGGAAGAACTTTTTAAACGTGGCCAGTTCTCCCTCGGCTTGCTGTTGCTGCGTTTCTTTCTATAGAAAATACGTTTTATAAGTTAAACCCATAACCTACCCCCAACCAAGCAGCACAGTCCACAGACTATTTTCAAAATGTCATAACTTATTTAATTTCATTCGGTGAGTGTTGTTCATTAGCTAAATTGCATTCGGTAGAAGGGCTAGCCAATATGGCTAAATATGGCTAGCTAGCTAACATTAATGACAACGTTATGAATTATGATGGTCATTAGCCATATAGCCAATAGCCATATTGGATCGCCCTTCCACCGAATGCAATTTAGCTAACGTTAGCTACAATGAACAGACTCACCGAATAAAATTAAATAAGTTATGACATTTTAAATATTGTATTACATTAATTAACATAACATAGCCTAAATAATGCTATTAAAATATGCTCAGATGAGACAGAGACAGTAGCCTACATGATTTTGGCCTTACCCACCTTCAGATTTGTTGTCGGTGTGAGTGCGGAAAACTTCTTCATGTTTTCTGTTAACATGTCTTTTAAGATTCCACGAAGACACTTTTGTTGTGGTAATAATCTCATCGCACTCGCGTTCCCCCTCGTCTCCAACTACTTTTATCGTGCATTTAAATTGTGTCTGTTTTTTTTTTTTGGTAGTACTTTGCGAACTCCATATTTTAGTTGGAAGGTTCAATTCTGTGGGGACTTGTGACATGGGCGCATAGACTATCAATGCATGGGCGGGAGGCTTAAAACATAGTTGCATGATGGGCCGTTGGCGCGCGGACTGTGCTCGTGGCTGGAGCGATATTGGAGCGAGCCGCTCCGATTTTATAAAAAACCCGCTACGCGCTCGCTCCTCGCTCCGGGCAAAATAGTGCTGCTCCCACTCCCACTCCGCTCCGCTCACATGCTCTGGTCTTTACCGCCGCCATATTGGGGCGGTCAAAACAACATGACACCATGAAGACTGTGGAAAAACCGGTCGGCATAAACTGAAAATGCCTCAGCATTGTGCTGCCTATGATTGTAAAAACTGGCGAACGGTTGATTCCAGACAACAATGAATCACATTGCACAAATAAGTTGCCTTGTTTGTGAAAAATAAGGCGGCTAGATAGCGTAATGATGCAGCGTTCGGTGCAAGTGAGGCTAGCCCTTGCCCTGCCCCTAGCTAGGCACTGGCGAATCCCCATAGCGGCGCTGCGAAATTGCTCTGATGCTGCGTCGTTGATCAATAAATTGACCTCAGGTAGTGTTGCGCCGGTCAGAGTACACCCCACAAACGTACCTTTATGACAAGAATTAGTCCTGGCGAGTTCTCAATCATTTTCCTTTATTGACACGTTTGGTTTCTGCGTACCCCTGGAGGGCAAAACACTGTTTCATTGTTGCTGGTAATATTTGACATTCCACAGAGCAGCCTCACAATTCTGTCATTTTCTATTTGTTTCAACCCCCAGATATATACACTGCCTCTCTCAAGAAGAACAATATGTAAAGGAACATCACGTTATAGGCACTTGTATGCATGTGCAGCGCCTGCCACAGTAAGCCTATTTAAAAACAGTTAGCCAAGTCCCTAACGTTATACTTTAGCAATTTTCACATTTACAGCTGTCTTGTGGAGAGTCTTTCCTGTTAAACTGATGCCAGGATTAATGCATACTTAAGTACATATACAGTAAAACTAGCATATTACGGATTCGATTGGACCAGCTAATTTTGTCCGTTATGAGCGAATTCCGCTATATGCATTAAACGTACAAAATCCGTTATACTCACAAGACAGATACATCCTCTATATGCGAGTAACAGATTATATCCGCTATACACATGTATGGATTTGTATGTAGCCTATGCTTGGCGTATAAAGATCGTAACAACTTCATTCTCAAGTGCGCGTACCGGTACCTACTTGTTGTCTTCATTTGGTCCGCCTTTGCCCTGACACAATGGATAACAGCATGATATGATAGGCTACTGCGTGTTGCTCCAACTGAGACGACTAAAAACCTAAGTATGTAAATGAAACTGCGCCAGTTTCAGTTTCCGCGAATGCACTGTTATAAACTGACACCTTTTTGCCTGTAATTTTAACCGTAATTTAACAGGTTTACAACGGAGTTCCGTCCATGTTAAGTGTAAACCACGGTTAAATGCGCTCAGGAATCCACTTACAGTTAAAATAACAAGGAGAACGCGTTAATTTAATTGTTAAATTATGTCAGTTTATAACCGTGTCGGAGAGCCGAACTTCATTTCGTTGTTCTGTTGCTAATGCGTATGTGCATGGTGCAAACCAGCTTGTCCGGTATACACGAGTGCTTTTTAATGAAAATGCATTGTGATGGGACTGTTCGATTTGAGCGAAAATCCGTTTTATAAAATCCAGTAGGCTTTAATCGATGTTTATTTAATATCGTGCACAAATATGCATTAATTATAATGCGACAATAAATAAATGTTCAACACAGGATACATGCGGAATAAAAGTTACTTTTTTTAACTAAACCGTGCTCTTGGAACACCCTACATACTTATACTTGTTTTATTAGTACTTGTATAAAACGCAGTTTCAGTTGCTGACATTTCCTTTCATTCTGTACAGAATAAAAACTCAAAGGAAAAATCTAGAATCTACTTAGACCAAGCATTTAGCAGTCCTCAAATAAAGAACAATAAAACATCTCGATACTATGGCTGTGTAATTTAGACTACAAAAATTGTAAAAAAAAAAAAAAAAAAAGGCAGTGTATTTTGCCGTGAACAGTAATCACATTTCTACCGTTATTTGGCCGCGACCTCCGGTACACATGCTCAGTTGTATTATTTTTTGACTTGCTCATAGAAATCAATGGATAACAGTGAATAGTTATAACTTCGCCATTTAGGCACCTAGCTCGCATATACATACATTAAATATAGCTAGCTGAGTTGGCATAAAGGCTCTCTTGCTAGCTAGCTAACATTTTATTTCATGTATTTAAATTTAGTCAATTTAAAATGCGTATAGCGGCTATAGCCATTATTATGCGAACTAATTTGGCTGGAGTTGCACCGCGAGCATTTAGCTCGCTAGCTGGCAATAAAATGCGCAGAATAAAAAGGTTGCCAGCTAAAGCCGCTTTCACACCGGACGCGAAACACGACAGATTACATTCAAAGTCAATGCAAAGACGTATTCGCCTAGCCTAGTCCCAGCATCTAAACCAATTAAGCATACTACAGAAAGATGAGTCCTGGAAAAATTGGTATTACGTGGCACTCTATCCAGCAATAGATAGTTTAAAAATATGTTCTTATAATTTTTAACAGAATCCACTAAGCCATTATGTAATTAAAAAATATAGGCCAGGGTATGTTCAGATAACGAACCATAAACAGGCCGAACGCATAAGGAGTAGATCTATTTCTACTTTGTCCGCTTTGTTTGTTTACGTTTTTCGACCTCCCCAATATGGCCGTCATCCCAGCAACGGCTGACGTATCAACTTGCCTTTGGCAAATAGGCGATGCGTCATCTAGTTATCTCCGCCAAGGAGATAATGCGATCGAGTCGGTTTATTTATTTATTTATTTATTTGTCCGTCCTTCTGTCTGTCTGTGGACAGGATTTCTCGGAAACTACTGGACGGATCTTCATGAAATTTTCACCAGAGGCAGATCTTGGGCCAGGGACGACTCCATTAAAATTTTGTGATGATCCGGATCCGGATCTGGATTCTGGATCCGGATCTGTATTTACAATCTTAGTGGCATATCTTGGAAACTACTTGACGGATCTTCATGAAATTTTCACCAGAGATAGATCTTGGTCAAGGGACGACTCCATTAAAATTGTAAATATGATCCAGATCCGGATTTGGATTCTGGATCCGGATCTGTATTTACAATCTCAGTGACATTTCTCCGAAACTAATGAACAGATTTTGATCAAATCAAGGTGGAAGTGATTGCGCAATCACACCCGAGGGTAATTGTCCAGCCAGGCCACTGATTGCGCTTATCACACCCGCGCCATTGTCCAATCACACGCCAGCGGGCGGTGATTATCCAATCACACCACTGATTGCAATCATACACCGCAGTGATTGTCCAATCATGGCCTGTGCAGTCACATCGATCGATTATAAAGAATCACACGATCATCACGTGACATCATGGTCACGTGATGATCATGTGATCGCTTCTGTACTTTGATGACGGCTTTGGAGAATGGATTCTTCAAACATACAAAAATCCCATTTAAACTTGTCACATGGGTGGTCCTGAAATCTTCCAAAGAGAAAGATCTTGCATTTGTATCAACATCATCCCTTGGCGGAGATCAGAAATCTCGGATTGCTCTTGTTTTTTATCTATGCAAACAACACGCAAACCTCACAAACCATGACAGTCTGCTGGAACTCCTAGTCAGGGGAAAGACACACAAACACACTCCAGTTCTCTTTTGCTTTTACAACTCCAATTCCAAAATAGCTGGGGCAAAGTGTAAATTGTGAATAAAATCAAAACGCAACAACTTTCAAATCACACCAGCCAGTATTTTATTCACAAGAGAACAGAGATAACATAGCAAATGTTGAAACTGAGAAATTTTACAATTTTATCCAGAAAATGAGCTCATTTCAAATTTGATGGCTACTACAGGTCTCAAAAAAGTTGGGACAGGGGCCTGTTTATCATGGTGTAGCATCCCCTCTTCTTTTTAACACAGAGTGGAGGTGTCTGGGCATGGAGGAGACAAGTTTC
Organism: Gymnothorax javanicus; assembly: GCA_029692085.1. Classification (NCBI taxonomy): domain Eukaryota; kingdom Metazoa; phylum Chordata; class Actinopteri; order Anguilliformes; family Muraenidae; genus Gymnothorax; species Gymnothorax javanicus. The sequence goes on along the minus strand of CM056196.1, from coordinate 36,016,447 downwards.
TTGAGTTTAGCCATTGGAATTTGATCCCGCTCTTGTTTAATTCAGGCGTCCAGCAGCTGGAGAGTTTTAGGTCTCCTTTGATGGACTTTTTGTTTAATTATGTGCCAGATGTTCTCAATCGGTGAAAGATCAGGACTGCAGGCAGGCCAGTTCAGCACACGGACTCTTCTACTACGAAGCCATGCTGTTGTAATAGCTGCAGTATGTGGTTTTGTGTTGTCCTGCTGGAATACACAAGGCCTTCCCTGGAATACATGTCGTCTGGAGAGGAGCATATGTTGCTCTAAAACCTTTATATACCTTTCAGCATTTATGGTGCTTTTTGTCCCCTCGATGACGAAGTAGTCAGAGGGGGATATAGTAACACCGCCGTCCGTCCGTTCGTAACAAATCTGGTTTCTCTTCAATAACTTTAGAAATGTTTGACGGATTTTAATGAAATTTTATGTGAAGGTACTTGGTATCAAATTACAGGCTAAGTTCGATTTCGGAGTATGTAGGTCAAAGGTCATAGCTCATTAAATATGCAAAAATGGTTTCCGTTCGATAACTTCAGTAATGTTTGACGGATTTTAATGAAATTTGATATGAAGGTACTTTATATCAAAATACAGGCTAAGTTCGATTTTGGAGTATGTAGGTCAAAGGTCATAGCTCATAGCTCATTAAATATGTGAAAATGATTTCCATTCGATAACTTGAGTAATGTTTGACTGATTTTAATGAAATTTCATGTGAAGGTACTTCATATCAAAATACAGGTTAAGTTCAATTTCAGAGTATATAAGTCAAAGGTCAAAGGTCATAGCTCATTAAATATGCGAAAATGGTTTCAATTTGATAACTTGAGTAATGTTTGGCGGATTTTAATGAAATTTGATGTGAAGGTACTTTATATCAAAATACAGGCTAAGTTCAAGTTCGGAGTATGTAGGTCAAAGGTCATAGCTCATTACATATGCAAAAATGCTTTCCGTTCAATAACTTGAGTAATGTTTGACCAATTTTAATGAAATTTGAAATGAAGGTACATGATATGAAAATACAACCTAACTTTGGTTTCGAAGTATGTAGATCAAAGGTCAAATGTCATATCTCATTAAATATGCAAAAATGGTTTCCAGAAGATTTAACAGTATAACGTGATGACTGTCCCATTGGACCTTATCATTTTGTTGTCATGAATGCTGCTTCTAAATCATATCCAAGATTTCTTTAATGTCATTACACTGTTTCAAATATTATACAGTGCTAACCTTTGAAAGTTCAAGGATAAGTTCATATTATGTTTTACCTTTTCATTCCTCTTTAATTTTTTCACCTTCTCATATATGCTTTAATCTTCTTCTTTATTCACATTCTTATATTAAATCTTCACATCAATTAACATAAAGTTTATTTTCAGATCTTCTCATGGGCCATTCCATAAACTAGTAAACTTTCTGTATATCCAATCCCCGGGTATTAATAACTTCCTTGCCTAGTATTATAGTATAGTTTAATGAAAGTAACTTGTTCTGATGTATATACATGTACATGTACAACATTTGTACCTGGCAAGGGGATGCTACGCTTTGCGTTGCCCTTGTTAAAACATGCAAGTATCCAACACCATATGCATGAATGCTACCCCATACCATCAGAGATGGTGGCTTTTGAACTGAATGCTGATAACAAGAGGGGTGGTCTTTCTCCTCTTTAGCCCGGAGGACACGACACCCATGATTTCCCACAAGAATGTCAAATTCGGACTCGTCTGACCACCGGACACTTTGTCACTTTGCTACAGTCCATTTCAAATGAGCCTTGGCTCACAGAACACGGCGGCGCTTCTGGATCATGCTCAACAATGGCTTCCTTTTTGCATGATAGAGGTTTAGGTGGCATCTGTGGATGGCATGGCGGACTGTGTTTACAGACAGTGGTTTCTTGAAGTATTCCTGGGCCCATTTAGTAATGTGAATGACAGAATCATGCCAATGAGTGATGCAGTGGCGTCTGAGGGCCCGAAGATCACGGGCATCCAGTAAAGGTCTTCGGCCTTGTCCCTTATGCACAGAGATTTTTCCAGTTTCTCTGAATCTTTTGATGATGTTATGCACTATCGATGATGAGACCTTCAAAGCCTTTGCAATTTGATATTGAGGAACATTGTTTTTAAAGTATTCCACAATTTTTTTATGCAAGCCTTCACAGGTTGGAGAGCCTCTGGCCATCTTTACTTCTGAGAGACTCAGCCTCTCTAAGACATCCCTTTTATAGCCAATCATGCTACACACCTGATGCCAGTTAACTTAATTACTTGCTAAATGTTCTTTCAGCTGATTCTCTTATATATTAATTGCTTTTTCAGCCCTTTTTTGCCTGTGTCCCAACTTTTTTGAGACCTGTTGCAGCCAGAAAATTTGAAATAAGCTCATTTTGTGGATAAAAATGTAAAATGTCTCAGTTTCAACATTTGAAATGTTATCTATGTTCTATTGTAAATAACATATTGGCTCATGTGATCTGAAAGTCATTGCATTTAGATTTTATTCACAATTTACACTGCGTCCCAACTATTTTTGAATTGGGGTTGTAACAAAATGAACAAGCTAAACACTCCATCATCACTTGGAGTCATAATCAATCATTATCAACCCAAGTTGGCTTTCTCACTACCCCAGTGTAAGCGGCAGAAAACCCGCATGCTGGATTTGTGCACGTTCTCACGTACGCAGGATTACCCCCATTATCTTTATGGCACCAGCACCTGGCAAAGGAATATCTGGTTCGTGGGACCATATCGAAAAGGGTTTTTACGACCCAAAAGGCACCCAACCTTATCGGCCCATGGCTGGAGCGGTCACGAACCTCTGGGTTAATGGTCAATGTCTGGTTTCTTCATGAAACTCTCTTCAACTGTTTACGAACGCTGGCTTGTTCTGGACAGTGCCATAGTGCCATCAGCTGGACTTCTCAGAGACTACACCAGCGAAATAATAGACTGTTTGCGAGAACCGCGTTGCCCCTGACAACCTCGGTACCTCTGCCAAACATTCAATAGCGTGGGTCCACACATATAGTAGAAAACAGTGAGAACGCACGGAAAACATCAAGTTTTTGGAGTTAAAGGTATAGTTCAAACACTTGTTATAGGTCATCATATCACTGGCCATGCCCAAAAGTTATCGTTCCCATCATTTTTATCCAATTTAGTGCCCCTGGTATTTTTCCATTTTAATTCAAAAATCGCAGACCGTGCTCAAAGCTGAAAATTCACAACCAAGAGTATAAGATTCTATTTATCGCATAACAGATACGCGTAATTTCATAGAAAAGAAACTTATTTTCCGTTAGCGCCGTGGTAATGGAGGCGTTGCACTGGATGCAGAAACCGTAGTGTAAGTCACGTGATCCCCGAAGTAACCCAGGATGATAGCTTTGATTGAATGGGGATGCATCGATTAATTATTATTTATTTATACAAAAAAAAATTATTTCCTTGCTCTGAAAGGTCGCATGCATAACCAGATATTGAACCTCAGGTCCAAATGCTCCGCCTTATCCACGACACTAGCTCAACAGACTATATATTCACGGGTCGATTTAGCACTTGTATAGCTGTGCTGTGTTTGAACTTGAGCATATTGGTGCAAGGATTCTCAGTCATAAACCGGCTTTGAAAACAACAGTTGAATATTTAGCGGTTAATTATCGCGAAAATACAAAAAACAAACCATTTTAAGCGATTATACTGCTGAGGTCTTCCAGTGCATAGCACAATGGCGAGAGGACTCTCAGATAGACTGGCTAAAACAATAGCAAGCGCAGATTTACCCACAAACAGCTTTTAAGACAAAATGTCAAAGGTAAGAAAATTTTTTGCTCATCTCTGTTGCATTTAAAGTGTATGCCTGCTGTTGTTTGAGTATGGTGACAATTTAAAATGACAAGGCTTATATCGTTGGAATTTGTGGACTGTCCTTTTTCATTTGAGGTATCGTTTGTATGCATAGCACAAATGCAGCAGAAATGCTTGCGATAGAGCACTGATCTTATTTTATTTAATGTTTTGCTAGATGCTTATTTACTTGCTTGGTACTTGAATTGTGTTTGGTTTAGGTAAAAACGGTCATCACGATCTTTTCGCCGAGTTGCTTCGCTTTAAGAGGATATGCTGCATGACGAGGTTGCTATTAGGAAACATGCTGTATTTATTATGCAAATTCATTGCCCTCGTTACAGGGGCGTTCAGGCTTAAGGTTAATATTTGTATAGAATATATATTTAACACTAATTTCTTTAAATCTTCACTTTAAAACCAGTTTTTACTGCAACAAGACCATTGACTTACTTGTGAACTTCTTGTAAATGAAGCAGCTTTTCTCAAAGTGCTCTGAGCAAAGAACTGATGTTTTGTTGGTTTGTAAGGCTGTCCACGGTCAATTCTTCTTAATTTAACAAGCCACTCTTTCAAAAGGGCTTCACTATTTTGTGGAAATTGATGGAAACTTATTTTGCCGTATTTTCCAGACGACTGAATGGCATTATTATTGGTGCAAGCAACAGCAGCACAAGATTTCCCCATATTCACTATGCTGCGATCAACATTTGTGCACATTTTGCTTCGGGGATCACGCGACCACCAACATAACTTGCAACGACCTCATTCCCATTGCTCTTATATTCCGTAAGTCACTGCGTCAAAGACATTCGCAGTTGAACTAGCCATGGTTTTAAATTCACAGTCAACTGAGGAGCTAGCTAGCTAATAAACCAATGTTACATAATGGGTACTGGCTAGCTGGCTCAGTAAGGATAACTTAGTTGTGAGAGTGGTACTTATCTGGCTCGCGACAGTGAAAAAGCCATACAGAATTAACCAATGTTACACTCGGTATTCAGTTTGGCAAAGTATTAAGAGCAGAACGTAATGCAGAGCAATTTTTCCCCCACAATCTCAGACAATGAAATTTTCGCAAATGTGATATTACCCTAGAATATCAAAAATATGTCATGAGCTGGGCTATTCTCGCAGTCGGCGTGATGTCACAATCACATGAAAAAACATCCACTATGACACTTGGGGGATAGCAAGAGAAAAGCTCTGATCAACATGCGTTCACCGGGCATTCTTTTAATACTATCATTTTACGGTCATTTAAGTTAATAATTTGAAACAATGTCCTATGAATATCAGGAACAATTACCTCCCAAAGCTTAGTCGCGATATTTAGACAAAATTAATTTAATTGGAATTAGCAAGTGCCCCTATAAGGAACCAGCCGATAAATGGGTCAACAACCCTCAGCAATGGCCAGAAATAAACTATAAAGATGTCTACCATTATCTCATCAAATCACCTCGTAAGTCATTAGGGTTGACATAACAGCAAAAAAGCCGTGCCCTTAATGTTTGCCATTGCGCTTCTGAAAAACACCCGTTCTACGGCAAAAGTTGCTATCATGCCCCCTTAGCTTAGCGGTCGGTGTCTCTCCTAGCAGTCTTGTGCACCTAAGAGCAAAAACCGAACGAGCTTGACAGTCGGTTGATCTGGCTAGACAGACCCAGCAGTAGCAACAGTGGCTCCCATATTTCTCAACTTCATGATAGCTTGTAGGGCAATACAGATCAGGGGCAATCCAGATGAGACAAAACCGCAACCTTTGCATTTGAATTTCGTTGGCTGCAAAAATGCAAAACCAACATATATTACGTTAGAATCATGGTAGGATAATGAGGAAATCCTCAGATTCAACCTTTAATTTGTGACCCTCATAATACGTTTGTAACGGCAAGCTAGCTTAGTGATAGTTCGTTATCCTACTTGATAATGCGCTGGTTGGATGGTTGCAAGCAAGAGTTTGAAGTCGCTCCATCTCGTCTGTGGTGTTCTAGCATTTTTGTTGACACACCTGTTCAGGCTGTCATCTTACGCCTAATATGTATGTATCGCGTGTGAAATGCCACTCCGCTCACAAATGTTTATTCTTCCCTTTTCTGCTTGTGCAACCTTTCGAGTGCTTCCTCATTGAAATGGTATGCCGCAGACAAATCTGACATCCCACTTAGTCATATCATCCTGACACTGAGCACACCAATATACTCATTTTACTGTCAAGCTGCTGGTAAGGAGGGACAATTTTGTTCGTTTAACCCCCAACTGTCATGGCCGCTGCTGTTATCATGGAAGTCTTGTGGTATGTCTGACTGCGAAAAGTACCAAACTTGTGTAATAAAATATCATTCGTCATGTGTCTTATGAATCGAAATGCATCGTTCCTATTCTTTAATTTAAAATTGTAGTCTACTCTTTCTTCAGTCAAGACAGGCCGTGTTACCACCAATAATGTTGTAAAAACAACGCATAATGTCAAAACGACGCATTATGTCAAAATGTTTGACATTATACGTGTTCCAAAGCAACTTATCCTCAGAGAAAAAAAAATATCACAATGGATGTTCAGTTTTTCCAACCCTTTCTTTAACTCTTCCTCAGCACTAATCTTAGAATAGTCAGGGTCTACTGGCAGTGCTTGATCCGAAACTGACCTGCACAGTGTCACTAAAACATCCTTCTTGTGACCAGAAACGGTCACTCCATAGTCCTGTATTTATTTCTTCAACTTTGGAACAGTCCAAGTGTTAAAGATGGCCATATTTTGACGAAATAAACGGCCAGAAAACCGGATGCTCTCGTTCGTTCCCTCTAGAATCTAGTTGGCGGACGCACTGACTTGGCAGACCTAGCAACGAGCCTTTAGGGATTTCATCATCTTCTGTCCATAATATCATCAAAAGATTCAGAGAATCCGGAGAAATCTCTACACGTAAGCGGCAAGGCCGAAAACCAACACTGAATGCCCTTGACCGTCAGTCCCTCAGGCGGCACTGCATTAAAAACTGACATCATTCTGTGTAGGATAGTACCATGTGGGCTCAGGAACATTTCGGAAAAATATTGTCAGTTAACAGAGTTTGTTGCTACATCTACAAGTGCAAGTTAAAACTCTACCATACAAAGTGAAAGCCATATATCAACAACACCCAGAAACGCTGCTGGCTTCTCTGGGCTTGAGCTCATCTGAGATGGACTGACGCAAAGTGGAAAAGTGTGCTGTAGTCTGACGAGTCCGCGTTTCAGTCTGTTTCTGGAAATCATGGACGCCGTGTCCTCCAGGCTAAAGAGGAAAAGGACCTTCCAGATTGTTATCAGCGCAAAGGAGGTTTTGCAGGGTATAGGCAAATTTGCCCACAGCCCAATTTGAACCATCTTCTGGTTATATGTACCTACTTGTGGGACTGTTCAGAAAATAGATTTGAAATGTGAAATTTGCATACAGGAAGTGAACTGTGACTTATTTAGCTTTGACGTTCTTATTTTCAGACAGAAAAGGCTTTATCCTACCTTGACATGTTTCGACGGAATACTCCCGTCTTCTTCAGAAGAGTCACTGATGTTACGAGTGACGTGTCTTATCAGCTGATTAGTTACTACAGAACGTATGAACCTTTTTGGACTGTGACTTATTTAGTGATTTCAAGATTTTTGTGGGGCAAGGCCTCAAAAAGTCCATATTTAAACCCATAAATGATTGTTCTGAAAAACCAGATGATTTTTATTGGCTACACAACAACATGACGGACATTTTGATACCAAACATAAGTATATATGTGAAAAACTGAAGAAGTTTCAGACAATTTTCCATTGAAAAATGCATCTGTCTTGACCAAAATTGATGCAAAACGTAAAGTTCATCTTGAAAAACAACCAGGTTCCTATGAAATATACCTAAGATATTTTCACAAAAGTTGCCTCATATAGTTGGCTAAATAATGTGTGAGTGTCGTTAAATTGCGAGACCGTTAACATGGATCCGGATTGCGAAAATTGAAACCATCCCTTCAAATTGGGCTGTGGGCAAACTTGCCTGCGCCCTGCAAAACCTCCTTTCAAGAGTGAGCATCTCTGATGGTATGGGGATGTGTTAGTGCCCATGGCATTGGTAACTTGCTCATCTGTGAAGGCACCATTAATGCTGAAAGGTACATACAGGTTTTGGAGCAACATATGCTGCCATACAAGTGCACGTTACAACAGCGTGGCTTTGTAGTAAAAGATCGCAGGTAATAGACTGACCTGCCTGCAGTCCAGACCTGTCTCCCATTGAAAATACGTGGCGCATTATGAAGCGTAAAATACGACAACGGAGATCCCGAACTGTTGAGCAACTGAAGTTGTACATCAAGCAAGAATGGGAAAGAATTCCACTGACAAAGCTTCTACTATTACTGTCCTCGGTTTCCAAACGCTTATTGAGTGTTGTTAAAAGGAAAGATTATGAAACACAGTGGCCCTGTCCCAGCTTTTTTGGAAAGTGTTGCAGGAATCAAATTCTAAATGAGTGAATATTTTGAAAAACAATAGTTTATCAGTTTTAACATTAAATATCTTGTCTTTGTAGTGTACTCAATTGAATTTAGGTCAAAAAGGATTTGCAAATCATTGTATTCTGTCTGTATTCACGTTTTACACAAGGTCCCGACTTTGTTGGAATTGGGATGTGTAGAAATAAATGGGTTAGAGGGATGGAGATCTCTAATCAGGTAGAGAGGTATGCCATTAATGTGGCAGTTTACATGTTTTAATGAGAGGCATATCTTTTCTAGTGTAGCATGATGCCGAAATGAATCATTTTCGTAATTAGACAAAATAATTAACTGTATCATTCATGCAGTAGCTTATCTTGGAGGCAAAAGGGAAACATACCTACGGTTGAATAGTCTCAGTGCATTTTTTAATTACATTATTTGTCTTTTCTAACCACGCTGAACAGTTTTGGTATTGTGCCATTTCAACTGTGGCCAGCTTCAGTGGTTTATATAATTGATGCCCTGTACATTGGATTTTTCTCCAAATCAAATAGCCATTGGATTTTCAAAAGTCCACTCAAAACCGGTTTGTTTTTTACACAATCCAACCATCTCACTCAGATATCATTCCAAAGGTGAACATCTAAAATATTTGTGTTGGCTTTGTCCTGGGGCACTCACGCCAATCATACTTATACCTTGTAGGCGAAATGGGACTTTAATGCTTGTTAAGCAATGAAGATGGAGGGATGCAGTGTAATTTGAAATGAGTTGCCATCCAAGAACCTGCCGTTAGTCATTAAGCACTAGCAGTGCATTATCCTTTGAAAATGCTTTGAAGTATCAGTTTTCCCTGTCAGCGTCTTTTCAATGTGCAAAATGTAGGTATGTCCAAGAGTCCTCAAGTACCACCCGAGTGTCTAATTACAGAAATGGGTCACAATTGAACACCCAGATGTAAAACAAAGCAGGTATTCTATCCTTCCATCATGTGGAAAATTGCATATTTACACTACGTGGCATTAAGGTCTTGCGGTATGGTACACCATCACTTTTAGCAGAACAATCCCTACCCATGCACGTCTGACAAAGCCATTTCCTCTCAATTTCAGAACATGACAAAGCAGTCACGTTGAGCTTCCTGTTCACCAAGGGTGTTTTATAACCATTTATAAGCAGCGCTTACGGGAAAAAAAAAGTTTTTGTATGCCCCTTTTACCTGTGGATTGGGATTTTTAAAAACAAACTTGATTTTAGAAACTTGTGCAATTAATAGGCTTGTGCATGTTCAAAGGATTTTTCAACCTGATTTTATTTATAAAATAAAAATTGCCCATGGTTTATTATGCACACTGTTTTATAAAATAGGATATTTATGAGAATACACCATAGAATGCAGTAGGAATTTATGCAAATATAAATATGGCCCCAGAACATTCAACATGTAAGTGAATGTTCTGCATATTGAGTAACTCCTGTTGGATGGATGAGTGCAAATAACAACCCCAGATTAATGTATTTCTATAACAGTTGGAAAGCAGTGAATTCAAACAGAAATGACAAATGTGTTCATTTGCAAGCAGGCTAACTTACTTTACGTGGTTAAATATCCACATGCAATTAGCTGAGGATTTTTCTCCAACTTATTGTCATTGATGTACTCACATCAATAATGTGTAAACCATAATTGATTGGACAGTGACAAATCTTTTGTTATATTGATTTTGTTGGCCAAGTCTTTTGCTGGATCTGAATCCAACTGAACAAGCATTTTGAGAGTGAATGCTAGAAATCCCTGCAAGAACTGAAGATGGCTGCAGTATAGGCCTAGCAGAGCATCAGCAGGGAAGGTAACCGTCAGGTGACGTGTATGTGTCGCAAACTTCAAGCAGTCATTGCATGCAAAGGAGATGCGACCAAATTTTCAAAATGTTTACTTTATCTGTGCATTATGATACATCGTACACTATATTTTGACATGGCCAAAAATGGGAGGTGTGCTATGTACAAAAGGTGCTGTCATTTCTAAACACATCATCCAATATGGAAGAAAACACGGTCAAGTTAAAACTGATATTCTGCACTTCAACCCCATTATCATTGCATCTTTTCAAACTCAAAGTCCTAGAGTACAAAATAAAAAAAAATGTGTCACTGTTCAATGAATTATGCTGCTAAATGTCTACACATACCAGATATATACAAATCTACGTTGAACTACCGCAGTTCAAAAAAAAGAGAGAAGTTGTGGAGATTTCATGTCAAGCTCTTATTTGCTACCAACATTTTCATCACTGTAAGTCTGGGTGCCTGTCTGGGCAAGAAAGACACGATTGCAAAATCAATGAATGTGCCGCCAGTCACACTGAAAATTTGAGAAAGTTACATGCGTGATCTGGCAGGGTACAAAAAAAATGAGGGATTAAGAATCATTTGGATTGAAGAAGTTTGCATAAACAATGCAGGCTCTGCCAAGCTGAGTAAGTTAATGCAGTTTTGAGTGAAATAAATCACTTACACGGGAGAAACAGATTTTTTATTACTTTTTTGGGGAATAGGTTTCCCCTTTTTTGCTCAAGTCTTAACAGGGCCAAACTATTTAATCCACCACAGCGACCTGCTCCAATCAACGCAGGACGAGGTAGCTGTGGCGTGTGATTTGCTCAGGCCCTCGCTTTTTTTATACTGTGCAGTTGCACCTCAAATCCGACACAGCCTATGCTGATCAGACGTGGCCACTAGGGAGTGATGAGACTGTTGAATTTTAACCGCCTTAATCCCTAATATCGCTAGCGAGGGCGAGCCAATTGTTGCCCCCCCCCCCCCCCCCAACGCGGGCTTCCTGCCATAGCAGGTAATAAGTGGTTGGGATTTGAACATCCAAACACAAGGATGTCCTAAAAACGTCTTAACTGCGAGCCGCTCTGAAGCCTTTTAATTAACCATTTCATTGTAAAACTGACAATGTACTTCAAAACAAAATCTACAGCTCTAAAACATAACGCCTTAATCTAACCTATTTAACTTTCTTACAAAGCCATATGCACATTTTAAACTATTTTGTAATGTATGGATATTCACACTAAAACTCCATTATTAACATAAGAAATTAAAAATGGAAAGGAATGCCTGGAAAAAAATATATAATACACAGTATCAGTCAAAGGTTGGACACACCCATATTTTCATGAAATCAGATAGGAAAAAGAAATACAAATGTACATTCCAATAAAAATCTGAATCTTAATTTCATCAAAATAAACATTTGCAATTATAATTGTTGAGAATACTCATCTTTTTTCTGCTACGACAGTCAAATCTTCACTGCACTTTAAGATTGCTTCTCCCAGACCTTTCTGTTCAGTACATTCCAAGCTTGATTTTTATTCTCTTGTTGGAAAATGGACCAAACAACCACTGAATCAAACGTATTAGCATATCGCATTAGTGCATTTTTGTGATGGTACTGTTGCTCGCAATAAGACAATCACTGCTAATGCGGTTTACTGCTCCCTGATTTGATTAAATTCTGTATTTTCCAAATACATTGATATGCATTAATGAAATTATTTGAATCTGTTCAAAGCTGAATCATTGAATTATTATTTATCAGTATTTATTTTTTTGGACAATACTTTTTAAATACCTTATTTTTTTCATTTCTGCCATGTAATTTTTTTTCTCATATTTGAACTGAATTATTCAAATTGTACATACCTATATACACTACATAGGCAAGTGTGTAGACCCATCCCTGAAGCCTTATTGACATTCGTTTACATAAGTTCTACATATTTGTCATATCAATTGAATTTGGAATTATTTGGTCAGTATGGGCTGATAAGACAGAAATTCAGCTTCCATTTTGAGAATATTGTGATTTCAATCAGTTTTACCTTTAGGATTTTGCAGCACTTTGCACTTTATATACCACGTCACTCCCCCCCACCTCCTTTATTGAAAGTAATAGGAAAGAGGGGGGCACATACAGATAGGGCAACCATTTCCAATTTGTGGACCAGAATTGTATGAAAATACCCTCTAATGAAAGCTGAAGGTCTGTCCTTTCAGCGCATACTGACTAATTCAACCAATTTCTTCTGAATTCAGATATTTAGAATTTAAAAATGTCTGTTTTCTTTGTATGCAAGGGAGGTTTCAGTAAAGTGCCCACACAATTTTGGCTATGTAGTTTATCATTTGTATCAAATGTAAATAAACATACCAAGTCAGAAATAGTGTTTCATTTTCAATCATTAGTCTGCTTAAATAATGTATTTTCACAGCATAAAATGTACTGACTATGGAGAACAAGCCAGCCCATTAAGCTTTTTTTTTTTCTAAAAAGACAGTAATACGTGTTATCAGCATTCACAGATCTACTTTTCCCATGCTAAATGGAGCTTGCAAGGTGCAATTATTTTAGATCAGTCTCTCATAAACATAAGCCTACAAACAGAAACAGCTAATCTGGCCTACAGGTGCCAGATAAAGAGGATAATCTCAACATTAATTCTATTTTGTCCAAACAAATGAAAACTTTCTCAGATAAGATTCTTGAATTCATTTAAGGGGCCAACATTTCTCATGACATGGTTTAGACAGTATCCCACTATGTATAATAATGTTCATGATTCATGCTTGAAATCTGAAGGGTTATTTAATGATGCATTGATCAATTTTCCAAGGCGGTAAACCAGTGTTTTGTCCCACATTCAAGGAATAAGCTTAAATATGTATTAATATATTTTAAATCAGAAGTTATAGCAAGTTGCACAGAATTTTACATGCAGTCCCATAAACTTTTTTGGTGTACAAAAGAGGGTGTAACATATCCATACAATATGGACACGCATATACATAAATAGTAGTCTCGGTGTCAATGGAGGAGAGACCATCAATTAAATATTAAAGAAAATTGCAGAATACAATGACCACAATCATTTGTTGCTGAGAAATAATGGTCTTCCTTTATGTAATCTCTCTGGCAATTAGAAATGGCAAGGAGGAGTATTCAGTCAATGCAAACAGTGGCTGCGTGGAACAAGCATAGTACTGTTGAAATCAGTCTTCAGGCAGGCACTGTGCCTCATCCAATATAACGCCCCCTACAGGATGGCACAGACAGCAGAGGGGCTGCGCTTGGTTATGGCTGTTTTGGCTTGGATCAACTGTCTGCGGTGCTGGAAACCATCAGCGTATACTCCGGAATAGCCCATCGCCTCCGCCGCCATCTTCTTTTGGACGCGATGGGCAATGATGCGGTAAATCCCCGTGACAGGGCTCCAGGAGTCCGGGTAGACGTTGTTCCGCAGGTGGTCGTTGGTGATTCCCATAATTGCCAGAGTGGCCTTCACTTCGCGCTCATCTTCCGTGAGATTCCGCGCGGGGTCAGCGAGATGGGCGGGAGTCGAACTCACGGCGGGGTAAGGCTCGGGGAACTCCACCCCTCTCAGCCAGGGACTAGACGTGATTTGGGTGACTGAGGGCCGGTCCTGGGGAACAGGCCTCAACATGCTCCGGATAACCTGCTGGCAGAGTTCCGGCACATGGGTGGGGAGGCTGTAGGAGCCCTGCGTGATGCAACGCTTCAACTTGGTCATGTTGTCCCCGTAAAAGGGCATGGAGGCCACCACCATGAAGTACAGCAGGACCCCCAGGGCCCAGACGTCCACGTGGCGGCCGATGTAACCTTTGTTTCTGAGGAGCTCGGGAGCCGCGTACGGCAGAGAGCCACAGAAGACGGTGAGCACCTCGTTGGGTCCACTCACTGTGCTGAAACCGAAGTCTCCCACTTTAATGCAGTAAGTTGTGGTGTAAAAGATATTCTCCGCCTTCAGATCTCTGTGAACGATGTTGTTGTCATGCTGGAGAGGCAGAGGACAGAAGACAAATTTACCATCATGCATACGCATTTCTTCGCCATAACAGGAAAACCTTGTTTTTTTATTAGTAAAAATGCCAGCCGGCATTTATGATGTGCCACCATTTTCATGAAGAATGCACCAACAAAAATTGTCTAAAATTTACTTGTAATAAAATCCACCAACTCAGTTCTGATGTATAGTATCAGCAAGATTTTAGATATGAAATGATAGTACACTGTAACAGGGACTCTGTCATATCAAATGATAAATGAAGAGGTCTCTTTCTTTTTTCTGCTTGAATGAACGTACGTATGTATGTATGTACATCAAATTTCTCGACAACTGTTCATCCAATCGCCTTCAAATTTGGCGGGTGCATTGCTGAGGACGCGAAGTGCTGTGTCAAGTCTGAAGATGTTTGGCTCAGTCATTCTAAAGAAATCTTTAGAAAGCAACAAGCAGCAATACCGCAGGCCAAGCAATTGGCCCATTCCGAACAGGCACGTTTTACAAGGGCACTGTATTAACGGGCACTGCTCTAGTTTCTGCTCTAAATGCCTCAACACTGCACTTTGGCCAACCTGACTAAAACTTTTGTTTATTAATGACAATAATAGTCTTCACTGCATGTTTGCATTTGGTAATCAAATATGAACTTGGTGAATTTCTGGGTTATGATGAGAACAGCTCACCATGTACTTCACTGCAGACGCAATCTGGCCAAAGATGAGCTTGCTCTCCAAGTCGGAAAGGCTCCCTCTAGTGGTGATGCGGTAGAAGAGATCCCCTCCGCTGCCGTACTCCATCGCCAGATACAGGCGCTTTGCCGTTTCCAGCACCTCATAAAGGCGCACGATATTAGGGTGGGATAGCCTCTCCATGCAGGAGATCTCTGAGGCAAAAAGGGCCTTCGTTTTCTTATCCATACGACATTTATCAAGAATCTTGACAGCAACCCTCTCTGAACACCAGGGAAGAAAAAGACAGAAAGAGATGAAGAGAAAGACAGATGTTTACTGAAGGGTTTGCCATTAAATTAGATTGAAAATCAAAGTAAAAATGAAGTGGAGGTAACCAATGAAAGAAACGAAAATGCAGAAGAAAAAGAGGGTAAGAGGGGGTAGGGGTCCAATTTATGTGTAGTTTTCAAAGCCCTGCTAAATATTTCCAAATACCAAACGTTAAGTGGAACTAAAATATACCCTCTTGGTTCCAACTTTTGTGTATTCCTGGGGGCACATCTGCATGCCCTCTAAACAAATTACGGAGAGGAGCGCATTTCTGTACTCCAAGAAGGGCATCTGGGGAAGATCAAATGGACACTGAGCAGGGCTGAATTTGAGATTACCCTTTGCTGGTCTCCTGGTCTCCTCAACTTGACTCACCTACAGGGGTGTACCAGATGCTTGGGGGGGGGGGGCACATCCTCTCTTTCAAAAAAGTATTTAGGAAAGTATCCTGGAAATGTTAGCATACCACAACTGACCCCTTATCGACTCATTCTTGTGAAAAACACTCCTACGCCCCTGCATATCTATAATCCCAGGCTCTCATTGTGTTGTGAAACCAGTGCGTGGTTGGAAAAGACAGTTTTATGTGCTAGATTCAGAAAGAAAAAATTACAGGCCAGGGACTACAGGGTACAACAGAAATGAGGTGAAGTTTTTAATCAGGATGTGCTTTATCCAGGGTGTGCGAGTGGTGAGAAATCTCTTTTTTATCCTTACCATGGGTTAGAGTGTGAATGCCCAACTTGACGGTGGAAAAATTGCCTCTGCCTAATTCACCGCGGAGTTCGTAAAAGGCGATTCTCTGCCCCAGCGTGACCTCCTTCGCTATTGCCGTGTTGTGGCTTATTTCAAAGGCGAGCCTTTCAAAGGGGGTGCACTTCAATGGCCTCTCTGGCTCTGGCTGTGTTTGGACTGCTGCCCTCCTTGTCTCCCCGTCAGAAAATTCAACCACCTTCATCCTCCTCAGCTGTGGCTGTGGGCCAGTGCTCCCTGAGACCAACCATAAGGAGAGCAAGAGCAAAAGATAGGGAACGAGAGAGAGAGAGAGAGAGAGAGAGAGCATTTCAAAGACCCAGATCCCACACAATCCAACAGAGCTACTACAACAGTATACCCTTGTTACAGCTCTCAGACTGCAGGGCCAATTCCATGAAGCCAAGAATTAAATGAAAAACAGGTAGATTAAAAGAGATTTTATGGTGGATAAGAGAGAGATAAGAATTCTTCTTATTCAATTCAATATGGCTCACATTGATTTGATCATATGTTATAAATCAGTTTGAGTACCCCCACAGATCGTCTCCCAAGCAATAATTGATCACAGCTTCAATAGAAAATTCCGGAAATTTGTCAATGCCAGTGAATGTCTGGATGACTGGCGGAAATTATATATTTTTCCTTTTCAAAATATTTCACTTGGTTTAGGTTTAGCTAGACATCACACCATTAATACTATGACAGAGTACTGTAAATCTTTCCATCCATCACACATCAGAAATAGCAGGAAATTCGCTTGAAGTAATATTTCAAAACAGAACAAGAAGAATTTTTTGGAAGTGCTCCGCAGCAAGTCTGTTGTATGGCTTGGGAGAGTGCTCCTGAACACCATCAATAAAAAACCAGTTGGAAATCCCCCTCATTGCTCTTTCAGCCTTCTCAGTTATGGCAAAAGAGTTAAACTGCAATAGCCACCATTGAGGACCATTTTTGTAAAGTAAACTGAAATAGCGCAGCTGGAGTTTTTAATTGAGCTTTCAACCCATTCTGTAGTTACGCAATTGACGGGAATTTCCAGTGAAAAGTCTCACTGCAAAAAAAAAAAAAAAAAAAAATTGCCTGCAGAGATGTTTGAGTCCAAGTGCCAAATACGGAACAAAAGGCAGGCCTTCACAGAATCAGTGTGTAAGCTAGCATACAAAATTTTATTACCCCCCGCCACGAAGTACAACAGGGGATTTTGGATTGGGGGCTGTCCGTCCGTCCGTCCATGGGTGCATCCATCTGTCCAGGCCACAATGGGGACAAGATTCTTCTGAAACTATTATACCTACTTGCATGAAACTTTGTATGCTTAATAAGCTAGTCATAATCTACGTTGAGCTCGGAAATGGATGTCGAAACATTTTTTTTCTTACTGAATTATGGCCCTTGATCGTGGCGGGGAATAGTGATGACACTGTCATCTTGTTCGGTTTAGAAAAAGTGTTCAGAAGTTACTCCTGTTTCTGCAACATTAGCCTCTCCACCAAAAAAGTACTTACATGTGGTTGCCATATTGTTTCAAAAACTAAAAGTAATTGCTAAAGAGAAAATATGCTAACAGTGATGTCTCTATTAGTACTTCCAAACTTGGCTCCATAATGGCATAATAGAGGATTTATAACACTCATCATTAAAACTTCAAAGAGCCAATAAATGATTTGATTAACAGTCCAAAAAAAAAAATGCAAAACCCAATAGATAGGTGTTGCTGATCATTTGGAAAGAAATAGAACCATCACAACCTCTGCACCCACCTTGTTTCACAGAGTAAATGATAATACATTCATTCATGGTAGGACTGCCCATTTCTGTACACTCCTCAATGTCCATGACTGTTGACACTGCCTGTTATAATCCCCATTTACATACTACTGCAGTCCCAACTTTTGCACTATAATGACCTCAATACATAAAACTGAAAACTGGGAAAGGTCAGGGAATTATAATTGATTAATCAGGCTTATAATGACTTTGCAAAGAATAGAGCTTGAATCATTTATTAGAATCTGAGACAAAGCTGCTGCTTTATCCTAAAATATAGGTGAAATATCCTGAAAACCTGTGGTTCAAAGCCACTAGACCTTTAATTGGCAGTGAGCCAAATGGAATCCTATGAAGGCTTAAAAAAGCAGACAGGGATTAGGGCCACTCCTGATGGGGGCCAGATTGCTTTAAATAAGTGACCTTCACAGACTGAGGATGAGTGACAGCAAACCAGGAAACCTCGGTCAACAGCACCCATTAATGCATGGACAAGTCAGAGACAAACAAAATCTTAGAACTTCCTGCAACCATGAAGATGTCTTCCTATGAAGTCCTAGCAAGCTATACTTTCCCAATCTCTATATCTTCTGATCTGATGGCTCTTCAAGCTGAAGGAATTAAAATTTCCATTCAGAAGACTAATAAAGGCTATACATAGACAACAAAGTAGGGTGCACACGACTGTTTCCTTACCAGCGCCACTGATTTAGAGAATCATGTATGGCACTATCAAGGAAAAGGCTGACTTCATAATGCATGATCAACATGTTTTTATGTCTGCCTTTAACTTAATCTAATATCAGAGATTGGCACACTGAACACTAAATTCCTCTTTACACTTGAACGGTTAAAGCTGCTTTCACACCGGACGCGAAACGAATTTTTCGCACGACAGATTACATTCAAAGTCAATGCAAAGACGTATTTGCGTCTTTGCATTGACTTTGAATGTAATCTGTCGTGCGAAAAATTCGTTTTGCGTCCAGTGTGAAAGCAGCTTAAATGTAAGAAATGCGGCTAGGAGATAACAGAACTCTTTAAGAGCGGACAGTAAAATAAGGTCAATAATTTCACGTTATAGGCTATATCGAAGACCTCAAGCCCTGAGCGCATGACAAAATAAGCAAATGGTAAACACACGCATAACTAGAAATGAATTTTTCACAAAATCTAGATTAAACTTCCAAATATGATTAATACCGAGAACAGAATGACAATGATGAGGTTTCTCCTCTTATTCTTTGGGATGCTTGCAAAGCAGTGCTAAGAGGGGTAATTATTGCCAAAACAACAGCATTGAAAAAACAAAATCTAAAGAATTTAACTGACCTAGAAACTAAACTAAAAATGCTACAAAGAGAGCACAAGAGGACATTGAACCCAGACCTAGAAAAAGAAATGCAGCATGTCAAAACAAATAAATGAAATTGAATCATGGAACATAATTAAAAATCTATTATATGTTAAACAGAGACACTATGAAATAGGCAACAAATCATCTAAATTACTGGCTCATAGATTAAAAAAAGAACAAGCAGAGAGAACTATTTACAAAATTAAAGATCCTAAGGGAGGTGGACTGATATATGATCTGGAGGATATCAACGGATGTTTTGAAGCATTCTACAAAAATTTATACACGGAAACAATAAATAATGATGAAAATACTGACTCTGTTTTGGTGGGATTGGGCCTGCCATCAGTGTCAGAGACCCAAAATGATATTTTAAAGCAAGCGGTTACAAGTGAGGAATTAGATAAAGCTATTTCTAGGCTTAAAACGAATAAAAGCCCAGGGCCAGATGGATATCCTGCCGAATGGTATAAAGTACTAAGAGATTCTCTATCACCTCTTATGCTAAAGGCTTTTAATTGGGTGCTAGAAAAAGGGGAGATTCCCCCCTCCTGGCGGGAAGTGGTAATAACTGTTATTCCTAAACAGGATGGAGACAGGCTGGAATGTAAAAATTTTAGACCTGTCAGTCTTTTAAATCAGGATTATAAGATTTTTGCCTCTATACTTGCCAGAAGGCTGGAAAATGTACTACCTGGAATTATAAGTTTGGACCAAACAGGCTTTATAAAGAACCGCCAAACCCAAGATAACATCAGACGCACTTTACATGTCATTCAAAAGATAAATCAGAACAAAACCGCAGCAGTCGTATTGGCTTTGGACGCAGAAAAGGCTTTTGACTCTGTCAAGTGGTCTTTTCTGTATAAAACTCTGCAAAAATTTCAATTTCATTCCAAATTTATACAGGTCATCCAAACCCTCTATAATAAACCAACAGTGAGAATTAAAATAAATGGCTCTCTTTCGGGATCTTTTGAGTTGGAACGTGGCTGTAGGCAGGGGTGTCCTCTCAGCCCCCTCTTGTTTGCTCTTTTTATAGAGCCATTAAGCCAGCTAATTAGACAAAATGACAACATACATGGAATTTCACTGGCAGGAGAGAACAAAATAGCTATGTTTGCGGATGATATTTTGATTTGTCTGACACAGCCCGACAGCTCACTTCCCCTAATCATGCAATTACTAAAATAATTCGGATTAATTTCAGGATATAAATTAAACACACATAAATCACAGCTTTTAACATTTAATTATACAACAAGTCAACAGTTTAGGAACACTTACAACCTTAAGGAGGTAGAAAACATGAAATACCTAGGTGTGCAGATACCAAAGGATTTAACAAGGCTAGTCAGTTTAAATTATGACATTTTATTATCTAGGACTAAAGAAGACTTAGCCAGGTGGAGTTTGCTGCCTTACCTAAGTCTGATACAAAGGGTCGAAATCATTAAAATGAATATGCTCCCGAGGATGTTGTACCTATTTCAGACTGTACCTGTTGACATTCCAGATAAAAATTTTGTTGAGTGGGATAAAATAATTTCAAGATTTTTGTGGCAGGGGAAAAAAACCAGAGTTAGATTTAAGACTCTCCAGCTTCCTAGAAACAAGGGAGGCTTAGCTCTCCCCTGCTTTAAAACTTATTACAAGGCAGCCCAGATAAAACCCTTGGTGAATATATGCAATGCGGATTACTTAGCAATTTGGAAGTCTATGGAATGCCAGAGCATGGAAGGGGTCTCTCTACAGGCAGTTATTGGAGATGATGAGCTGATGACGCACTTAGGAGAACCTCCCAATCCATGGTTACATCTTTCACTTAAAATTTGGTTTAAAGTTGTCAAGTCTTTTGGACCCTCAGAACCATACTTATTGATCCGGTGGATAGCCCACGACACAGGTTTCTCTCTTAATAGGCTTGATGTCACCTTTAAAAAATGGCAAGAGTTAGGTTTGAAGACCTACCTGGATATATATGGGGATTCAACTCTAAAGAGTTTTCAGAATTTAAAGGAACAGTTTGGATTAGCCAGCAAGGATTTATTTCGATATCTGCAGCTTAGAGATTATACTGGTAAGAAAATAAGCACAGAAAGTTTGGAAAAATCGAGATCTAGGTTCAGTATAATAAGTGTTTTTATTTCAGCTTACAGATCAGAATCAGGTCATAAAATGATCTCAAAACTGTATAAAACCCTTCAGGGGCTAGAGGGGGAGAGCACATCATATATAAAAGAAAAATGGGAATTGGAGGGCAATTTTGTCATGACGATAGAGGAGTGGGAGAGTTTAAATGAGAAACAGTGGAGGTCTACCAACTCATTGTCCTGGAGAGAGTTCAATTGGAAAAACCTTGTTAGATTCTTTATAACACCAGCACTGAACCATACTGAGGGATAGACAGACTGTTGGAGAGGTTGAGGGAAGACGAAAGCAAACCACTATCATGTATTTTGGGACTGTTCGGAGATTAAAAACTATTGGAAGTTAATCAGAAACAGTATGGAAAAAGTCTTGAAGACCAAGACAAAATTTTGTTTTAGAACAATGTACCTGGGACAGATGCCAACTCAAATCCAGGGTTTGTCTAAAGCATATTTGTATAGAGTTATGTTGGTTGCTAGAAAAAAAAAAAAAAGCTGTAACAAAAAAGTGGCTGTGTCAGAGAACACCTTCATTAACGGACTGGTTTAATGTAATGCATGATATATTCGTAATGGAAAAACTGACTTTTACTTTCAGATTGAAAAGTGATGTGTTTGAGGACTATTGGAGAAATTTGATTGACTTTATCAAACCACTTTGGTCAGATTTTAGGTAAGAATCAGCAATAGCTAAACTTTAATTCCCCTGGCTCTCTGCTGCACAAGAGTGTTACTTTCATGTCTTTTTCATGTTTTTTCTTTTCTTTCTTTTTTATGTTTTTTTTTAATATATTTGATTTGAATTGATGTACACCAAATGAGGATGTTCAAAACTTGAATTCTAACTAAAAAAAAGAAAATAATAATAAAAAATATGATTAATAAATTGTTACAATTATAGTTACCAGAAACACCGTGAGACATATGACCTGTTGATATAATTATATATGGAAGTGAGATTACAAGATAAATTGCCATTTACTCATTCACTGCAGACCAGAAAGCAAAGAGAGTAACATCTGTGCTTGATTTGTGACACAGTGCAGGATTGGCTTCATTAACCAGCATTCATGAGTCAGGAGATGTGAATGGGTGATATGACCATCACTTTGCCTTTTTTTCTATGATCTGTCGCACAAAATAAGAAAAATATAAGATGTGACATATTAAACTCTTACACCCTTACTTGATATTTATTCCTAAAATATTAATGTAAATTATTAACATTAATATTTTTCATTTTTCTATGAGACATACTGAAGTGTAGCTACAGCTACATCAGAATGTCATGAACTTCTTGATTACTGAGATAAGAGAAAAACATAATGAGTGGGAAGATTTATTTGTTTTTGACGAGCATAGAACCACAGTTAGGTCTGTAACTATTCAGGGGTGCGTTTCCCAAAAGCATAGCAACTTACATAGTTTGTTCATTCACAGTCAATGCCTCCAACTATGTAAGTTAGCATCTGCGCTTTCGGGAATCGCACCCCAGAGGGTTACTGTGCTGAAATTCCTATAAGGTTCAATCAATATGGTAAAGAGAAGAGACCATTTATCATTATATAATTCAGTGTTTCTCTACTCCAGTCCTGGGGGCCCACAACCCAACACATTTGTGCTCCAGGTGAGCAATGGCATGATTCAGTTAATCAGCTCATCCTAATCATAAATCTCACGGTTCATTGGATCAGGTGTCCCAAATTAACAAACACTGCCTGAAGTATTTCACAACTAAGAGATTGCTAGATTTATGGATCAAGCTGAATATGGTGAAAACAATACCTTGATAAAGTTACTTGTCATTGGCATATCTTTTCGAAATAAGCACAACAAACAGAACAAGCTGCAATAGAACTATACAGAAAACTAACATAACATTATGCGCAATTTTTATGTCACAAAGTAGCCTAATCAAATGAAACTTGAATGCCATAATAAAAAATTTAAAAAATTGAATATTTGGTCCCCTTTTCTTAAGATAATAAGGATTTAAAATATTTTTCATTAACAATCATCTATTTATTATTTAAAGTTAATTTTGTCCCACCATATATCCTCTTCAACAGTGTTTCTTGACTCAAAAAGTAGCCTAAGTATCATGTATGATAATGTTGCCAGCCCTGGATTATCACACCTAATTCAACAAACTAAGAGACTGATGATTAGGATTTGTTGACTGACTGAATCATGCTATTGCTGAGTGAGCTAACTAATGTGTAGTGCTATGGGTCCCCAGGACTAGAGTTGGGAAACACTGATATAATACAGTATAAACCATATAATACCATATACCGTCACACAAAGACATACTACAGTGGAATCCATTTGTTCAACTGTGTATCAACAGTGATACCATTTTTGCTTGTTTGTGCTCCACTCCAGCGCATGATTATGTTATAAAAGGAGAGACTGCCAGCTTTAATTTGAGGGTATTGAAATTCATGTATAAAGAAACATATAAGAATTACAGTCATTCACAGTCCATAGATTTCCAGACATCCTTGCACAATCAGTCACCACAATTAATTCGAGCACGACTGGGCACTGGCAAGTGGTGGCGCTGCAGTGGCTCTCTGTGGCACCTTGTGGCATGCCAGTGGCACTTGTTTGGCAGTTGACTGCAGTGCCTTGTGGAATGCAAGCGGCACTCCATTGACAGTTGACTGTGGCACCTTGTGGCAGGCAAGCGGCACAATCTTTTGGCAGTTGAATGGCTTGTTGTCATTTGAGTCAGGAACTGTAAATTTGCTTTATGATGGTTGTTGAGCAACCACATTGGTTGTAGCTGGAAGGGACCGCTGTCAATTATGACGTTACTTTCTCTTTACATCGTTCTGATTGAATAGAAAAGATGGATTAGCTAAATTGCTAAGTTGATTTTGCATTAGATAACTGTCATTGATACAGTTTTGTCATTTGTTTGTGCGATAATTAATATGTATTTGACATATCACTGACATAGTCATTTTATTTGTACTGACATGTACATACTGCAGCTAGTTAGCCGGTTATTTATTCACAATTATCAACTAATATTAGCTAACAATTTTTGAGGATTAACATTACAAATTCGAGTGTCTGTCCCCTGAAGTGATATTGACACGTGCAAAGCTCTTTAATTGTTTAAGGCATGAACCTAATCTTTATCCTGCCGCACGTGAGATTTCCTAGGGCCTAGTATAATTATTCTTATTAATATTTTCAAAATAATAAAGCGCAACTTCAAAAAAATATAAAAAAAAATATATCTGAAAAAAATTGACTACGTGTTTGCACATTTTGTTTTTTTACTGTTGAGTTTTTCTCATTTCTGCACAACATCTAAGCATCAGCAAAGGGACAGTAAGGGAAAGTATAACTGTGAAAATATCCTAAAATTTGGCACAGAAGTCCCATTAGCTGCCACTGGTGTACCATTAAGTGCCACAAGAGTGCCATTAGCTGCCACAGGAGTGCCAGTAGGTGCCACTACTTGCCCACTGTGGTGCCACTACCTGTTATGGTTCTGCCTCATGTGTGCTGTTTTGTCATGGTGCTTATTATTTTTATTTTTGTACTTGTGCCTTTTCTCCCATGCCTTACTCTTGGTTTATTTTTCAGCTTTCATTCTGCCCTCTGAGGATTGATTCACTCTTACCCAAACTCCCATGATGTCAACTGACAGCCTTGAGCATGCCTGCGTCTCGTTGTCCAATCACGTTTCCTCATTTGGAATTGGCTTGTGGTGTTTAATTCAT
This sequence comes from Gymnothorax javanicus, assembly GCA_029692085.1. NCBI lineage: Eukaryota > Metazoa > Chordata > Actinopteri > Anguilliformes > Muraenidae > Gymnothorax > Gymnothorax javanicus. The sequence goes on along the minus strand of CM056196.1, from coordinate 35,991,445 downwards.
TACTTCCACCTGTGCTTAATTCTGGGTTGCGCTAAACTCTGAGTGAATGTGTTCTCTGATAGGTTCGTTACTAACCCGTACTAACCAGCACTTATTTGAGGGTGATTGTATATATTTATCACGTAGTATTAACCTTAATTAAATCATTAGCGTGTGTGAGCGTTTCTAGCTTTTGTAATTTCTTCCAAAGCTTTCCCTGTTTAACTACGTTTTAGCCAGTGGCGTAACGATAGGGGGGTGCAGGGAGTGCAACGGCACTGGGGCCCAGGGGGCCCATTGATGGGCACCCCCGGACCCCAAAAGACATCAGCATAGGTGTTAATCACTCTTAAATTCTCATACTAAACTGGCGCCAAAACCTACAACTAATAGTACATAGATGTATGCTACTGGATATATATACCACTGCAACTGCATTCATTTCTCAGTCATGGTGCTGGCAAGTCGATGTCATCATGGTACATTATTCATCATTTTAACCGAACAAAAGTCACTATAACATGAAATAATTTAGATTTCTTTTTGGAAAATGCTTAATAAAACAAACAATGATAAGTTTATTCTGCTGTTGATACCGTCATTGAGACAGCAAGTGTTTCTGGGTAGTGTACAACATTCCATAGACCACCCATGTGACGATGTCACGGTCCGATCGTTTAATCCAAGGATAGTCTATGGTTTAATCTTGCTTTCAAGATAGGCTACAAATGAAGTATTTATGCAGGAAGCGGCAAGAGCGTAAGGAGCAGGAGGAAAGGTTGGCCAAGGTGCCGAAATTAAGCACATTTGGTTTCATAGCTAAAAGAGTCTTAAAAGCCGCTCTTCCCTTTTCTGCATGAGCGTGAGCACAGATCAACTGTTTTTACGATGTCCACTCGCTTGCTGATTATTGTTCCCACAATTCCTTGCTGTTCACAAAATTTCAGATCATCCCAATAAAGTTATGTTAATGTGTCGTTCATTTGCTCATTATGCCTTATTGTTCTTGATGATGATCATTATTAAGATAATAATGTTAAGAGATAAATAGGAAACTTTATATTAACGAATGAAATAGTGTAGTAACCCTTAGTGTGTGTTGTACGTAGGCCCTATAAAACTTAGAGGAGCGCTTGTGAGTGCGAAAGTGCATCACTGCGACATTAGATGCTTCATCCATGTAAAAAAAACACACGTGCAGCTACGTGCAATAGGGGGCCGTGTTGTCAAGTCTGCACTCAGGCCGTGTCGTCAAGTCTTCCGAGTCCCCGCTTCCTTTCGTGTGTATATCTGTGGGCAGGAGTAAAGTGATCTTCAGACGGAATTTTGTCAGCTTTGCGCTACATTGTGAAATCTCTGCTTCTGTGCCTTCCCGAGTACTTCCTTTGTGCCATTCCCGAGCCTTGTGTTTTTGCTGCGCCCACGTCTTGTCTCCCCTTTGTCTAAGTCTCCCAGTGTGATGGGTGGTGATAGGACGCCAGGTGCCGTGACCAGTGAGAGAAAACCAAGAGCAGCTCAGCTAAGAGACAAACAAAAAAGAGGTACACACCTCTGGTAAAGCTCAAGGCTTCCAAGGATTTAATAAATGTCCGAACACGGAAGCAGTCTTGAGAGAAAAAAACAACAAGAGAGAAGAGAGAAAATTTCTAAAAGAAGCAATTCCTAACAATAAATAGAATATGACAAATCACTAGGAAATCAGACTAGAGATTTTCTCCGGCCGAAGTGCTAGAAACAATCAGACACTCTAGCGATAGGCGTGGTGAACCCCCGGCCATATATATAGAGTCCGGAAAATTCCGCCCCAGCCCAATCAGCCAGCTGGGCCAGGAATTCGATGGAAAAGAAATTCGATATCGTCCCGGACGATAGAACAAAGAAAGGTCCAACAAACGTACGCCTAAACCATGACACCTAGTGTTTCCGTCAGTCTAGTTAGGTGAAGTTTTTGTTTTCTAGTTTAGCCACTCATTGAGTGCGTACCTTTGTTTCTCCCTGCCTTGGGCAGTGTACCTTAGTTTCTCCCATTTGTTCAGTGCATTGGCACGGTGTTTTGTTTCTGGCTTGATTGCCTGCTTTTCTCATTTAGTGTTTGGTGTTCAATAAACTCTTTGTTCCTGCATCTGGTGTCCCCCTGACCACTTCTTGACACTACCTTCCAGTGCCACTGGGAGGCTCTCGCTGTCTCTCATTCATTGGACGGTGATATTTTTTAAAATTATTTTGGTTCTGTTGGCCAAGCCAGTCATCAAATCTGAATCCAACTGACCATGCATTTTATAACCTGAAGAGGAGACTTAAGGCAAAAAGTCCTCGAAACAAGCAGGAACTGAAGATGGTTGTAGTACAGGCCTGGAAGAGCATCACCGCAGAAAATAACCTGTCTGGTGACGTCTATGCATCACAGACTTCAAATGGTCATTGCATGCGAAGGATATGTGGAAAAAGATCAAAATTATTATTTTGTGCTACATAATGCTAAACTTGCGAATATTTTGATGCGCCCAAGAATGGGGAGGACTGTGTAGAAAAGGTACTGTCATTTTTAGAGTTCATTTGATATGCATGAGAATGCCCTCAGATTAAAGCTGACAGACTGCAATTCAGCCATATTGCCACTGTATCCTTTCCAGCTCAATGTGCTAATGTACAAAACCAAGATTTAAAAAAAAGTGTCACTGTCCAATGAATTATGATGGTCACTAACACACTTTCACTGGAGTTCACTCCCCTCATCCCGCCCTCTCTCTGGGACGCCAACCTATATCTCCCTCCCTCTTTTTCTGGGCCAGCAGTATTTGCTGTCTGCTACATGGATCAAAGGCATGGACTTTCACCAGAAACACTTTCAAAGCAGGCCAGGATTATAACCCTATTTTAAGTTAGAGGTTGTGCTTAGGTCAGCGTAGGCTATTAAGACAGCAGAGGAAACAGGCTGATTACTTTAAATGGAACAAGACGGACAAGTTGCTTTACAGGCCATTAATGGCATTTATGAGACGCTGTCATACAGTGTGACATTCGCAGCCATACATTGCATCCATTCATACAAAGCTCAATATTTTCTACAGTATTATGGCATTCACCTACAGATTTTCTGGGTTTTTAAACAGCATAAATAGTCCTAGCTTTGCAAGTATCTTAATCTAACACATACTTTAAAAATCTTATTTTTGTTACTTTTTGCTAGAATACTTTAAATACTGCCAATGAGGAGAGACAAGTTGACAACAAATTCCACATTTTGCTAATACATAAGAAAATAAAAAGTCACGCACATAAAACAAATATTTTCTGGTTAAGAGAAATAAAGATGCTAAATCTCTTTCACAGTGTAACTGGGGGTAAATTTGGAGCCACTGCGTGCTAAAAATAATCAATAAAAGAATCCTTACAGCCAACTCCTGGATACCATGCAAACCCAAATGTCCTTGTTGTAGCGACTTTGAACTCAGTTGCAGTAGCAGGAAAAAATAACATTTAGATATTTATCTGCTAACAGGCAATGAGTGAGTGAGTGAGCGAGGGACCCAATTGCAATCTCACTCCTCCCAACAACTCATTTTTTTACCTTGTGTATCTTTTAGTTAAAAGCACCAGTGAATGATGCACACACTGCAGTAGAAATTTTTTCAAGGAATGTCTGAGGAAAATATTTTCAAATATGCAGTATGATAGACTTTCAGTGTTGCAGCAAAAAGTCCTGACTGAAAAAGAGGGTGTGGAAACACTTGTAATTGTAATTGTGTTCAGCACCTTACAACAATAAACTTTGACTCATTAAGATGATGGCAGTCCTGAATTTTGCTTGGAAAAGCACAAATGATATCAAAAATGTGTTGTTTTACCTGGTAGCTGAGGGTCCTTCATTTTGTTAGCGATGGGCAAGTGAAGTAATGATCCTCCTCTTTCGTGTGCACAGAGCGTTTCACCATGACAAAGAGGATCAACCAACAGACATCCGGCTTAGTCTATATCCGATTGCCTGTATGTATTATTATCCTTAAGAAGATCTTGAAGAGAACGCATCAACATGTGGAAACAGACAGATAAACAAACAGACGCACATACTTTAGCCAATTAATCTGCCCTGTTTCATTGATTCACTACTTGCACAGGATAAGGATGGTGCCTCATCTATGTAGTAGGCCTGCCATCCTTTTGACCATTTATTCATCAACTAACCTGTCTATTCCTGATCGGGAGGAGAGACATATCCTAGTATGGACTGGGCGAAAAGCAGTGTCCAGGGTTTTTACCCCTCAGCCGACTAAGGGGCAGAGGGGTATTGTCTTCCCGTTCGCAGATGGGTGGGCGTTCGGGCGTCCAGCTATTGTCCAGGCCATTTCTCTCAAACCGCTTGGGTTAGGAATTTCATTTTGCATATGTGGACTCGCCTTGGTGGGTAGCTAAGCCTCGTCGGAGTTTTGTACCCAAATGACCTTTGACCTTGGCTCAGTGACCTTGACCATCGAAACTTTGTCTGGACCGTTTCTCTGTAACCGCTTGGGCAAGGAACTTCATTTTGCATATGTACACTCGCCTTGGTGGGTAGTTGTGCCTCCTTGAGGTTTTGTACCAGAATGACCTTTGACCTTGCCTCACTGACCTTCACCTTTAAAACTTTGTCTGGGCTATTTCTCTCAAACTACTTGGGTTAGGAACACACCTGGCGGCAAGGGGGGGCATCAGGGCTCCGGGTCCGCCCACTGAGTCACCTGTGTCCGCCCTGACGAGAGTCCCGTACATGGGGGGGGGGCGTGATAGAAGAACCTTAACACTAAAACAAATAATTAGAATTAAATATGCCAAATAAATAATTATGCCTAGTACATATGTAAAGTTAACAGTAAGGCCATCAGACTCCCTGAGAGAAAGAGAAAACGAGAGAGCGAGAGAGGCATTGTCCGCCAACTGGACTAAAGTGCTCCTTGTCATTTTCGGTGATGAGGCTGGTTAAAGTTGAGGTTACGGTCAGTCTTAGGTTTAGCCAATTAGAGGCAGAGTAGAAGTGTGTCTTCCCTTGAACTCTGGAGGGGGAAAATTAAAAAAAATTTGGCCGCTAAGTTAGACATGTAACGTAAGCTAAAGGATTTAACGAAAAAGTTCAGGGATGAGTGGAAGGACAATGTTTCAAGAAGATTTCACTTGGTCGAAAAACGTCGCCTACCGCGCTACTAGTGGCAAGTCGCCATTTGGCTACTTTATTTATTTTTTAGAGTCCCGGTTAGGTATTGTAAAACATTAGAAACTCGACCTCACTGCGCCCCCATTCTTCTGTCTGTCTGTCTGTCTGCAGATGCGGACTTTGAGTGAGGCGAGTCAAGAAAAGGCGTTCGGTAGCCTTACTCACAGCCTACATATAGGCCTAGCCTGTAGTCTGTAACCTTGAATTTTACAATGTTCTAATGAACTGAACTGTTTTATTACAATGTTGCTTGTGGGTGCAAAACATGATTCAATTGGCTATAATGTGGGCTTTTGTATTACTGCAAATGTCAAAGCGTGGAGTAGGCTTAGCCTAATTATTTTGAGTATATTTTTGCATTTGTTTCAATGTTTTGTGAGGAGCATATAGCTTAGGTTTGTGGTTTGATACTGCTGCTCTGTTGCGTACTTTATGTGAATGGATCACATAGCTAGTGGTAATTTACGGTGTGCAGTAGGCTGCTGCCATCGGCCGGCCCCTTGCTCCAATTTTAAGTGTTTTCTCTGCTGTGCAGATGTTGTTGCCTACGTCGTTCAGTAGATTTACATAAATGCAGAGAGTCTTTTTATTTGTGCGAGTCAGTGTTTTTAAGGAGCAAGAGAAATTAGTCTTTTAGTTGCCTTTCCACCAGATTCCGTAGGATTTCGGCCGTCATCCAGTTCAGCACTGCAGACAATGCCAAGAACGCTTATTACAAAATAATTCCGCTACTGGCAATGAATGAAATTAAGCTTTATTTGTTAAATATCCTTCAAAAGGTTAAAAAAAAAAAAAAACAATGGCTTTCCACTATGATTTTGCTCATAGAGTTGAAAAATCATCATGCCCCCCCGAGTATACTTAGTGCCCGTCCAAGAATTTGTTTCTGTTGCCGGGTCTGCACACACACACCCTGGCCTGTAGAGTCAGCCATTTTGGTGAGGTAAGAAATCTACAGTTGCTGCTATTGGCGAACCAATTTTCTAAACGATGTTTTGATTGGCTTACTGGACTTTAGACTGGACTTGGTCACGGCTAGAAGTAGCTCCTTGGGGAATTTCTAATTCACTGCTCATTTTATATTTTACTTGAGTGCCTCTTGGCTAAAATTGGCTTATGGGGCTTATTCCTCATCGATGAAAGAATGGATTTGTAGTGTTATCTGATTTTTAATGAATATGGACTCGAGCACTTATGGAAATAACCCCTTCAAATGCAGCCTGTCTGCAACAACTTTGAACTGAAGGTACTGATTTGGCAGTTCTGTCTTTAATTGGTGCTATATCTGCATTTTCTTTTTTTGATTTAATTCAGACACATCCTGGGGGATTGAACCGAACTCAAAGTATTTCTGTTTTTACTGCCTTTCTTATAAAACATGACCAAATGAATCATTTTGCCACAAGTATTTGACTGCTCCAGGAGTCTGCAGCACATGTCAGTGTAACTCTCTGATGCCTTCTCTATGTATAAAAGGGGGTCCTGTGTGGTGATAATAGGAGAAATTGTGGTTAATGAGCCAAAACCAATATGGTAGTGCTGGGGGTAAGATGCCCTTTTTGGTTTGGGGTAAGATGCCCCTAGGGAAGGATGGCATCTTACCCCATTTTGAGTCTTATTCATTCTGTTTTTTTTTTTCCTAAAAAATTATGTTCTTTTTATAGGAAATATATATATCAGACATTATGATTTTTATAAAGAACTTGGGAATGGAAAGTTAAGTGTATCCATACGTGTTAAAAGTAGGGCCATATGGAGTTACACAATAATGAATCATATATGCATCAATAAGGGCCTAAAAAGAAATAGATTGGGTGAAATGCATTATGGTCACTCTTAATTTTAAAGACTTTTCATGGATACTTATATACGTTCCATACCGCCACATGTTTATCTAATGTGGTGCCTCATATTTCTTAGTAGTCCACAAGATATAACCATCTATTCCTTAATGCCAACAGTACCTTGCCATCACGTGCCTTAGTGTTTAGTCAGTTAATAAAAAGTTAAGTTTAGGAGAATGCACCTCTTTCTTTCCCAATTTCTTCAGCAAGGAAATTTCTTAAAAGATGTTGATCTTGTTGATCTTTTTCATGTGTACCTGCCAATTAAAACAGCAATAATATGATAATTACTCGTGTGAAATGCGTAAAACCAGTATGTATTAGGCTTTACAAGTTATTCTAGATAACATAAAACAGATGCCCATGGGGGGCATCTTACCCCATCCGGAAGGGCATCTTACCCCAGGGGTGGGGTAAGATGACCTCTTTTTTTAAAAAAAAGTAATTAAACATTTAAAAATATTTCTATAGTGACTATATCATAAATCTTTCGAGATGTTGTAGCCAACATACTATCCATTCAAGCAAAAAAAAAATATTAATTCATGTTGTTTACCTTCAGTTATGAAAATTCCTGCTTAAGGGGGACATCTTACCCCGCTCTACCCTACCTGAGTCCAATTTTCTGAGGACAATTAAATTTTTCTTCAGAAAATCTGTCGGTTCCATCGCCAATCCCCTGTAAGAAGCCCATGCTGCAAATGTTTCCTCATTACTGCAATGGTTTTAACGGCGAATCTGCAGAATGATCGAATTGACTGTTCATGCAGATGGCATATTCCTTTTTCCCAATTAATTGTATAGAACATTTCATTTGCATTTCATTGATTTTACGATACATTTTAATGACTCCGCAGAACACCAGGACTGGATAATCAGATGGGGAATTTATTTGTCATGAAACGGGCATATTCTTGATCGCAACAGAGTAAAACTAGGCCTATTAGCGAACATTACCAAGGAAATACCATGGAGGTGATATAATAGAACTGGAGAGAGCGAGGAAGTACCACCCCTATTACTTTCAATGGGAGATGCTAGGCTAGCTACCTCAGCATAGGAAGTACAGAATTGACCAACGCCATCTATAAAAATGGCGTCCCATGGGTGCTTATTTCCGGCACCATTTCATAACATTGCCAATCTGATTACACAGCACAAATAGCCAAGACAGTTTGTCAGCTGTGCGGATTGGCGAATGTTTTCGATGGGAAATGATGAGCAGCGCTGTTAATACGGAACGCGCAAGCACTTTTCACTCTTTTCGTTGAACTGCTGCAGTCTGAGCAACAGCTGGACAACCAAACTCGTGCATGAGCTGTCATCAAGCTCGAAGTATCAGTTCTTATTTTACAGGCCCTCTTGAAAACGTTGAACAGTTGCGTCCGATAACCGAATACATTTTCTTTTGTTTTCGCTTTATTTGGCAAGAAAAAAATGCGCACTTTTCAATTCGTGTCTATTGAGCTGCCACGTCTTTGGCCACAAAATTGCCTCCAGTGGGAAACGCGGAAGCAGGAAGCTAACATGCTAACTGGCTGAAGCAAAGGTACTTCCTCGTTCTCTCTGGTTCTATTATATATCTCTATGGGAGATACCGTCATTCCGAATGTTGTGGAATGGAGTTCTAGAGTTCTATGATCAAACGAAGCGTAATATCTATGGTGATGGCATTACTTTATTAAATAATTGGAAGGCGACAAAATTGTTTTTCCTTTTCACTTTCAGTGAGCGTAAATGTCATCATAACGCCGTTGAACTATGAACGGTTGGAAACAAACTGTACTTAATTCCGTAAATAATGCTATTTATTTACGTGAGCGCTTCCAGGCAACACAATGCAAAGTCAACCAACCGCAGAGAAGCATTGAAGTTTTAGAATTCTGATTGAAAAATGCACATGTATAAAAAGTGTTTGCTCCCAAGCGACGACATCATTTTCCAAAATGAAGTTTTCGTTGCTGTGTTGTTGTCGTCTGGTGAGTAGCCACTAATTATTATTATTATTATTATTATTATTATTATTATTATTATTATTATTATTATTATTATTCCCCTCGTGTATCTTAGTATTGATTTTATGTTTTTTGCTAAATACAGACCTGGGATGAATCTCAAAATACAGTAGTGACTATGAAAAATACAACAACAAAACATTTATAATGCATATAACCTACAAATAAATTAGTAATCCATAAATTACTCATTTAGAGTAGTATATGATGTTTGATGCTTCTGCAATTGATAAAAAAATCCAAAAGTATTCTATAACCACTTTTGCCTGTCAAGTTTGGGGGATTGACATAGTTATTTTGGCTCAGTATTCAAGAATATTTGAAAATAAACAATAAATATGCGGCAAAAATACAGATGTCAAGTTTAATTTGAAGGCACTTCCTTTAATTGACAGATTTCTGCAATAATTCCTGCCCTTGATAAATGTAGCTCTTCATTTTAGAGGTATGAATGCAATTCTGCTTCATTATAATTTGAATTAAAGTTACAATACATGTTACTTTGCTGCAAATCTAACACAAGTAATGACTGTATGAGGTTGGCAACCACAGGTATCACAAGATGCTGGGTATCTTCTCTGCCAAAGCAAGAGTAAATAATTCACATTTAAAACTAATCTTGTGATTCCCATTGGTACATTTAAAGTGTTCATTGAAATTTGGAGTATTTTGTCTCAGTCATGTTTTAAATTTGAATGAAAACAAAACTTTTCCAAATGAAAATGCAAAGTTGTGGCTGCTGATGCACTAAGTTGCAGCTCAGTTCTACTTCAGGTGTAAAATGTGCAGCAGTTTTCATGAGCTGGTTGTACCTTACTAGGATGTTAGTATGGAATTACTTGGTGGCTGCTATGGTGCTCTGGGTAGTTGTTAGGGTCTTTGTGAGTGGTCACTACAATATTACCTAATAGTCACTTACATGTCATGGTGTGGTTGCGAGAGTGTTAGCGACAGGAGGCCATGGTCATTGTCCTTGGTTACGATAGTTTTGTAAATAGTTAGAGTGTGTAAACCAGGTTGTTACAATGGTCATATAAGGTGGCTGCTGTCATCTAGAATATAAGGTGTCAGGCTCCCAGTAGCAAGTGGGATGCTTTTACATGCTTGTAGTTGTTTGCACTTGCATTGTAGGTCAGACTTTCTGCCTGAAGTACCAGCGATAATATATTGCATAATATTCACTAGTATGCTCCAGATTTGCAACACACGATATAAATTTACTGCATCAAAAATATCCTTTCAACAAGTATCAGTTACCAAGCGTTTAGGTAGTCTATTTTTGTGTCAGTGGTGGAAAACATACATTTTACCTCACATCAGTTGTCTGAATTTAGTATTTGCATGCATTATGGCATCATGCTGTTGTATTTTAATTTGATGATCTTACCTAGTTTGGTCAATCTACAGCCCAAATTCCTCTGGGAAATATGTGATGCCAATTGTTGCTGCAGGAGGTTTTTTTCATGGACATGTGGTTAGAAAAAATGGCTTCTCCAGTCCCATCAGAATCTGGGATTTCCATGCAGCAAACTGTGCACAAGCATGCTGGTATGTAACTGTGTGTGTGCTGACATCTCAAGAGAGCATGGAGAGCCATGATGTGCCTGAACAAGAGGTTCAACTTCGGTCTCATCTGACCCAGCACCTTTGTCCAGTCATAATATAAAAATGACCATTTTCAAGCATTTGCACGTGTGCTGGACTCAGAAAACCTCTTGCATTGCAACCTTTTTTAACCGCCCATGGTAATCTTGGTATATCTATCTAAAAAGCAAGAAGCGTCTGTCTGTGTGTCTGTGTGTCTGTGGCTCGCATATCTCTCTGGCTGTTTGTCAGATCGGCCTAAGCTTTCGGAAATGGCTTGCGCGTGGCACTATGGTTTGCATCCTTCATTTTGAAGCTTTTTTGATTAATTTTCAAAAAGTTACAATCCCATATGCCTGTGTAACCTATCTAGCCTGTCGCGCTCTCGCTCTTGGCTATAGCCACGCCTCAGGAAAAAAAGTTCATGCTCTCGCTCTCAGCTATAGCCACGCCTCAGGAAAAAAAGTTCAAAGAATCCCACATGCTACTGCTATACCGCTCTTGGTCACCGGGAAGTTTGCATAGGCTTATGGGATTCTCATTTGTAAGTAGGCTATTTCTTAAGTTTCACCACGCTGTTCTCATTTGCTTATCGTGCTTGCTGACATGGCTAGAGCATGGTCTGATTGACTAAAACATTGCCTAAAGTTCCCATACCAAAGCATGTTTTCAATGTTTTATTTTCATGTCCACAGATCTTCTTTACGATTCAAAGTACTGCGTATGTGCAGTCTTGATTGATACTCAAGTATGTGATACTTGATTGATGATTTTTTTGAAGCATGTGCTTGTGGATAGGCTATTCGTTGCTTTATCGCATTTGTACTGAAGCGTCAGAAATTTTATTACACATTTCAGATCAGATCAACTCAGTTTGAGTATATTTTAGAATCATGGATTTAGTGCCCTTTCCTCCCTGCCCAGAACCAGATTTACATTTTCTCCTAATTTTGGATCAGTTTATTATTTTTCATTTTTAATAAGGGCTGTTGTCATTTGCATAGGTTTGCCCAATATCTTACGTTGCATCTTGTAATGTGAGTTTGCACGCCCTGAAAGTGACCTCGTAACCTAGCAACGGTCAGCACTTATCTAGACTAGTGCTAGATTCTATGCTCTGTTCTCGCTTACTGTCTGCCTGCTTGAATTACTGGAGAAAGAAAGTTGTGTATGAGAAGCGTACGCTGATATGTGAATTTCTGTCATTCGTTGTAATGGAAATTTAGTATCTTAGCCAAAGTCATAGTTCTGATACTGTCTAGTGAACTCCGCTATACTTTGGTGCTTAGTGTGTGATGGAGAAGTGAGATTATGAGTATTTCGCGACTGTTTACCAGCTAAGGGGTGCTAGCAAGTTTCCGTCAGTTGTAAGCTAGTTAATATAGTTTTGCCGCGTTTCATGGACCCGGAGACATTCGAAAGGAGGAACATTGTGGAGTAAACGACGGACATTTACTGCCGACATTTCCTTATGCCTCCGTTAGCCGCAAACGTGGGCCCGCATCTCTGCAGCTAGCACAACAACAGTCTGCTCCATTCATCCTACCGTTCCGTCTACCGTCCTTCTCACAAGCTGCGGACCTTTTCACGCTTCCCCCGTTTGCATCGGGACTCCTCCACTTCAGTAATTTATCAGCTGGACGACGTCTACGAGCTCCACCCCCGGGCAACTGGTACCATCAGTATAGGTTTAGCGTGTATGTTATGTGTGTTTAGGTGAAATCCTACGTGCCAAATGTAATGTTAGTTTACACGGTTTACTCAGTCAATGAGAAGATGTGTTGAAGTCATTGAATTTGGTCTACAGAGCAGATGCATCAGATATAAACTTACTGTGTCCAGAAAATTATAATCTGCACAGAGTATTTAGTACATCAGCATTAGAGAATTAAAGTATTGCATTTGTTTCTGATCATTAAACCTTAAAGCTGTGCTCCTACTATCTGAATGATACAAGAAACTGCTCAGGTAAATGTGTTATAATTGTATGTGTTTAATTTGCGTTATTAAATATTCTGTTTAGTATTCTTTCCACCCTTGTGCCTCCCCTAGTTATTTAGTGAGTGTCCATATTTTCCTTTATGTCCATAGTGGGACGCCAGTGGTAGTGGCTAGCAACCTAGAACTAATTTAGTCTAATTTTACAGCCCATATTGGATTGTAGCCCTCCGCTACAGCATTAATTTTGAGACCACTGTTCATTCTCTTCCCTGTGATTTCACTTGCTAGCGTTTCTAACCTATTGCTAGATACAGTTCGAAATGCTGCGTTAGCAGTTTATTTTGTCCCTCTGACAAATAAACGCTGGTCTAAGAAGCTAACACAGCCTCATTTGGCCATCCATGAAAAAGCTACTTAAGCTCCCACTTTTCTATAGGAATACATACTTCCTAACACACTGCACTAGGTTTCTTAATGTACAATTCCACCCAAATCTGGAATGTCCAATCAGCGACTATGCACAAGCATGTTCGTGCACGACTCATGTTGTCATCTAGAGAGTGCAAACAGTTCATGGTTCACCTCTGAAATACCCCAGTCAGCTGCCATTTTTTCCTCTCGAAGTTTCAAACTGCACATGCTCAGAAGGAGGGCAGTGCCTAAACATGAACTTGCTTTGACTGATACTAAAGGAGCACCCAGATCGACATTAGATGGGGTTTGAGCAAAAAACTACGCTAACCCAAACCAACTGTATCCCTCTCATGTTCCTGAGCAGCACGAAGCCAGTTACGTGCTGCTGTCAGGAGGCTGCTGGCCCGTCAGCACTGACACGGCTGAGTTAGATCCCATGCTCTGATGCTCAGTCTCGTGCTGAAAGCAGCACCTTCACTGAGAGAGTCAACCCAGCAGCCATGCATTGGGGTGGCATCTGATGGTGCTTTTTGAAACTACTGCCCCCAAGATGCCACCAAGGCATGCAACTCTTTCATGGTGACTTGGCGATTTTTTTGCTCTCCCTCCTTTCCTGGGGGGCAAAATGCACAAACTTCCTCTACCGGTGCGGTTTTCAACTGTTTCACACATTTCAAATTTTAAATAATTACCCAGGCTCGGTGTCATATTAAATCTTTTGTGGACCTTTACCTGATTTAAGAAGGCTTATGATGAGCTCTCTTTTGAAACGCCAGTTTTTTGTTTTCTTTACTGCGCTGGGTGTCTGTGGGCTTTGAATGCATGTTACCTTGCTTTTATACCCCATTGTAAGAGGAAGTGGTGATACGACACAATGCACTTCCTCAAAGCTGGGATGAAAGTAAATAAAGATGAGTTTCATTCCTCTTTCAGATATGGTGTTTTATTTGAAATAATATTTAGGGGTACAATGAATTGTGAAACCTTGATTTAGAGAAAATTATTTTTTAATTAAATGAATATGCATCTGCTTGGATCTAAGAATTTCAGACATTAATAAAGTACAGTATTTCTGACATTTTGGCATTTTGTGTTTATTTCTGCACCCCACCACAAGACACAGATGAAAGGCATGATCAGGACCAAAGATACAGACATACAGGCAGATTTACACATTGACAGGATCAGACCGCGCTGACATTACAGATGTAGGCAAGACAAAACATGTAGATGAGGACAGGACATACACTTGGGGACCAAAATGCACGGACATATAAAAACAAAAATGTACAGGAAAAAACTATACATGGATGATTTCCCACAATGATCTTATTAGTTGTATTCTAGTAGAATTTTTAGTGTACTCTCAGTTTGGGGTGCCAATAATTCTGATGCCCTCAGTAATTTTGTTATCTGTTTGCTATATGCTGCACAATGGCATCAGAAGCCATTAAAAGTTAGCGTTACTGCCATCATTAAATTTGGATTCCATCAAATGTAGAAATTTAGATCTTAGATGTCCTTAGTGCAACTTTGAATATTTGCTTGCTCGTGATTCGGAGCGGTCTCAAAGCAGCTGTACTCGCAATATCAGCTACCTGATGTGGACATGTGAAATGTTAGATTTTTCCAGTCCAAGGGAGGTTTAATTCGCCCAATATGTTATCAGTCCGCCCTAATGTGCTAAATGGAACACAATCCAAAAATACAGAGAGGAATTAAAATTTTTGAATCTGCGTTGACCCAGGAATTGGACGATGAGGAGAAGAAGAGCAAAAAGAAAGAGAAGAATGGGAAGAAAAGAAGAAAAAAGGCGAAGTCAGAATCTGCTGACCAGGGGGCCTTGAATAACACCTGCCCGAAGAAGCCAGCTACAGCTTTCGATCGCACTCAGGACCCAGATACTACCATCAAATCTGCAGGGGAAACAACTCTTGCCAGAATTTGAGCAGGAGAAGCTGTAGTGGCCACTGACTGCGCGGGGTCAACTCTGACCTTTGAGTGCATGAAAGAGGAAGTCCTTACCATATGTGACAAAGAACCAACTTCTTCAATTAACCCTGCAGAGACAACTGTAACTATCTGGGCTGAGGAAGCATCGCTGGCAACTTCTACTATCAACTACAAAGAAGAACCAGGTGCTCTCGTTGACCATGCAAGGGAGCTTACTCCTGTGTTGCCCCTTACCATCGGAGATACAAGGCAGATATTTCTTAATAATGACTACCCTGAGCAGCCTTCAGTTACCACCCACTGCAGAGCAGGACCTGCAGTTTCCATCAGTGATGCAGAGCCAGCATCTGCTATTGATGGTATGGAGGAACCCCCGACTATCATCATCGACTGTGCCACAGACGAGCCAGCAGTTAACACCCACTGCAGTGAGGACACTTTGACCACGGACTGTGGCGAAGAGGCAGCTCTTATCAGTGACTGCATGGAGCCAGCACTCTCCCTCACCGTCTCTGAGAGGTCAGCTATCTGTTTTAGCTGCTCAGAGAAACCGGCTCACACTACTGACACCACAGAGGAAACACCTATAGCTATCGACTGTGCTGAAGAGACCCCTACTATTGACTGTGTTGAGACATCAGCTCTTCCCTTTGACAGTGAAGGGGAGACAGCTCCAGCAATTTTCAACACAAATGAAATGACTCCTGTTATCGACTGCAAAGAAGAGCCAGCAGTTACAACTGACTGCTTGGGGCAGCCATCTTTGGCTTTTATTTGCGCAGAGGAGCAAGATCTGGGTAATGACTGAACCGGAGAGCCTAGCTCTACCATCACTTGCACAAAGTCAATGCTCTCCATGGACTGCATGGAAAAGCCAGTGATGGACTGGGCAGAAGGTAATGGTCTTCATATGGACTGTACTGAGGAGCCAGCATCTGTCAAGAATGATGTAAAGCCACAAGATCTGAGAGACATTGATGTGAAGCCATCTACAGCCAATGACAATGCAAAGGAGCAGGTGCATTCTACCAACCACGTAGAGGAGGTAGATCCTTCAGTTGATAATGCAAAACCAACTGTTGGCATCGACTTTATAGTGGAGCCTGCTATTACAGAGCCAGCATTTCCTATTGATGAAATACGCGATCCTGCTAGTACCATCAACTATCCCAGTGAGTTAGCTCTTCTGATGACCCACTCGGAAGAGCCAGCAGTTAACACCTACTGCACTGAAGCATCTTTAACCATGGACAGTGGAAGAGACAGAATTCATACCGGTGACGACATGCAGCCAGCCCTTACCGTCACCTCCTCTGAGGAGTCGGCTATTTCTGTTCCCTGTGCAGAGAAATCAGATCATACTACTGACAGTGCATACCAAACATCTCTTGCCAGTGACTGTGCCAAAGTTACGGTTTCTATTCCCTGCGTAGAGGCACCGGCTGCTCCTGTTGACTTTGCATTGGAGACAGCTCCTGCAATTATTGATGCAGAGAAAACAGCTCCTCTTATTGACTGCACAGAAGAGCAAGCAGTTAGTAACAGTGCAGCAGAGCCAAGTCTCATCATTGGCTATACACAGAAGCGCTCAATTGCAATTGAATGCGCAGTGCAAGGGGTAGCCATCAACTATGCTGAAGAAGAAGAAATAGCAGCTACCAATCTCTGTGAAAAGGAACCTGCTAATAACATGCACTCAGAGCTGGGTCTTGCCATTGCCTGCATAGCACAAGATGCAATATTTGACTGTAGAGATGATCCATCTAATTCCAATGACTACATTGACCTCTTTCATGATTTGGCTCGTGTGGAAGAGACATGGCTGACTGCCAACGATGTGGAGGACCCAGTAGTTTCAATTAACCGCTCGAAGGAGCCATCTTTGGCATTCAATTGATCAGAAATGCAAGGTCTGTACAATACAGAAAAACTAACCAGTATCATCGCCCACACGGTGTCAATGCTTGTTAAGAACTGCACTGAAGTACCAGCTCTATAGATGGTCTGTGCAGAAGGTCAGAAACTTTGCACTGACCATACTGAGAAGCCGCCGTCCATTATCGACCATGGAGAGGAGCAAGAGCGGACAAACACTGAAGCAAAACCACCTGCAGTTCATGACTGTGCGAAGGAGCAGACCCATACTACTCTCTACACAGAGGTGGCAACTCCTTCCTTATATTATGCAGAGCCAACAGTTGTCATGGACTGTGCAGTGCAGCCTCCTGTGCCAGAGCAAGCTGTTGCTTTGGAGGACAGGCAAGAACCTGGTGCCACAATCAACTGTGCCTTAAAGCCAGCTCTTCCAATCACCCACTCAGAGGAGCTGGCAGTTACCATCTGCTGCAATGAGGTAAATTTTACTTTGACTGACTGCTCAGAGCTAGCAGCTATAAACAACAATGGAGAGCAACAAGGGCTAACAACCATTGCTATAAATCCACCTGCAGTCAGGGACTCCAAGGAGGAGCAGCTACAGCCAATTGTCCACAATAAGGAGGTAGCTACCTCAATTTCCCTCAAAGAACTAACGACTGCCATTGACACTTTGAAGCCTGCTGATGATACAGAGCAGTCAACTGTTACTGAAGACTGTGCAACAACCCCAGCCCTTACCACTGACAGCACTCACCAGCTGTCCCCAATGGCTGTCTCAGCAGAACACACAGAAAAATCGAAGAAGAAAAAGAACAAGAAGTGGTCGATGAGGAAGGGAAAGAAAAGGACAAAAGCACAAAAACTGGGCTCATCTACAGACTCCACAGATAGTCCAGCAGAGCAGGGTTTAGCCCTTAAAATCAACTGCATTGAAGAGCTTGGACATACCCCAGTGCCTGTGTCCCATTCCATCCAGAGTGAGAATGACACTTCCATCACCACATTATCAGAGGAAGCTCCTGTTTCCATCAATGGAGCAAAAGAGACGGCTTGTTCAATCAGCTGTGCTGAGGAGCAAATGCGTTTCACTGCCTGTGTAGCAGAATCCGCTGCTTCCATCAGCAGCACTAAAGAGGGAGTCAGTGCCTCCACGTCTGCACCACCAGCACTGACCAATACCTGCCATCATTCATCAGACCTGACCAGTGACGATGCTGATCAAAATCATCAGCAAACCAAACAAAGGAAGAAGAGGAAGAACAAAGTGATGTTAAAGTCGGCCACCTTGAGTGACCTCTGCCAGGAAGTGGCTGTTCTGGCCCTCAATTCTCTGGATGAGACCCCGGCCCAGAACATCGGCCACATGGACGAGACCCCAACCCAGAACTTAAGCTACGTGGAGGTGGTACTGGCCTGTAATGTTCGCAGTACAGGGCAATCACCGGCCCTAAACGTCACCTGCACAAGGAAGGCATCTGCTAATAACATCCGATCTGCAGAGCAGCAGGCTTCTCTCCTCGTAAAGAGTTCGACATCCACTATGGGCTGCGCAGGAAAGCAAGGGTAAGTTTTTCACTTCATCCATTTTTGGTAACTATGATTACTTTTTGGGCTCTCAGTTTCTTTGAAAATGTGCATGTTTGTCTCTTTCCCTTTTCCATTCTATAGACTGGAACGGCTGGACAGAGGGGAGACGCGGAGTGGGGGGGTCGCCGAATTCTATTCAATTTCAGGTGGAACAAACAATTTCGATTGATCCACTATCCATTTTGTAAATTTTGTACTTCGCGCTTCAGGGCCACAAGTTCTCCCAAACGCACAAACTCCCCACACTGACCCAAAACAGCGTCCATCTTTCTGTGCATATCCGCAGATGATCCCAGAGTCTTTTGAGCAACTCTCCATTCTCTGATGCCCGCCGATGTAAATTCATTGCCCGTTCACTCGTTACTCCACTGAGGCACTCTATAATAATTTCGGTGCTAGGCAGCGCGTTGGGCATTTTTCTCGCTCCCAGCTCGCACACTTTGCGGTAGATCAGAGCAACTCCCATGCCAATTAGGAGAAATCCCGTCACCATAAATCCAAATAGGTAAACATCCTCCACGTCTTCAAGGGATAGTGCCGCCAGACAAAGAACTTGCCATCTCGACCACGCGTCCCCAAACGTAGCCAGCAGCAAAAGTCGCGTCCGGACAGCGGTTAAGCCAGGCGCTCCGCTTCTTGGTGAAAAAAATTCTGTCAATCACATTCAGGGACCAGCTAATTAATTCCATCTTTACTTGAAGAGCCTCAGAAGCAGACGGAGGGTCCAAAAAAAAGAAAAAAGAGGGGGTAACAGGACAATACAGGACAATGAAAGAAGACGCAGGCAGGAGTAGAGATAGGGTGCGACTGCTCTCCTCAGAAGGCGGAAGAAGAAGAAAAGAAAAGAAAAGATAGAGGACATTGGTTGACTGTGGAGTAAACTAGAGTGATGATATAGCCCATTGTGTGTATAATAATATTGTAATATCTGATGAACGCATGTCACAAACGCCCAACTCCCTCTCCATCCCTCATGGATTTTCCCTGTCTCCTGCAAGATGCTCATGAGTTCCTCAGCGTTCTTCTCTCCTAGTTTAAGGAGGAGCAGGCTTCCCTGAGGAGCAGGCTTCCCTGCAACAGGACCATCAAGTCGAATTTCGAATTCGAGCTTCGGTCCACCAGGACGTGCCTCAAGTGAGCCACTCATATGCAGTGTCTCCCATTGGGTCAGTTAGACTCCAGCCATCTCCATTTTGCCTACCAATCACAAACCAGGCTGGATAGGTGAGCCATGAGCCAAAAGATCTATGTCAGGTACTTAAGTAAAACAGTGGCTCGTGGGTGGAGGTCAAAAGGCCAGGGGCCAATAATATGATCGTTTTGCCATAACCGCTACCCGTAAATGCCTCCAACTGGTTTGATTGAGTTCCTGGCTGAAGAATTGAGCTAATTGGACAATCCTGGTGATTGGCGCAAATAACAAAGGACTTTAATTTTTTGACCTAGATTTCTCACCACTGCATTTTTAGTCCCATTTGAATTTTTTTTGAAAATTTTGAAAAGGTAAAATGTTCAATTAAAAACAGAAAACAAAGATTTTTAACCTCATTTGTTGAGTTTCAATCCCAAATGAAGACCACAATGGAAAAATGATCAGACACATTTTCACGTTGTGGAGAAATGATGAATGAAAAATTCAAAACGATCTTGGAAACCAAGCCTTGAAAAAATATGCAAAAAATGTAAAATATATAAACTGTTATGATAACATTACTAAATATTATTATAAATGTCATAATAATATATAATATATAAAATATACAAAAATGCAAAATTAGGACTCAGATCGTTTTTCCTTTATGATCTTGTGATCAAATGGAATTGACATCCCTACCTGTGTCTGAATTCTGTTTCTCTGTGGTTCCTGCTCAAAAGCTGTGGGAGGAAATTCTCGTTTAGAGAGTTGTACAACTGCCTGCCACTGAATTTGGGCCCAGGGGGCTCTATTCAGGACAGTTTGGGGCTCTGCTTCATGGTAAGTGTCCATCTGGGACAGATTCCACATTTATCTGTGAGGGGAGTGTTAACAGTGATGATTTGCTTCGCAGTGAGAGTTGAGGGTTGAATGTATTGTTGAGTTTTGTGATCTAGCATGCAATGCTGCCATGTTTGGCTGTTGCAGGGCTGTGAGGTGGAGTGTAAGTGCCTGTGGTGCTCTGGGCATTTGGCCACCACAGAGCAGGAACTCCAGTTACTTCCCAGGTAAGAGCAGCCGCCTCTGTCTCTCACTCTTTTCGTCTTCGAGTATATCTGCCCTTATGTCAGGGCATGATATACTCCAAACTGAACTCTCTTCACCCTCTTAGTTCATGCTCAAGGTCATATCTAGAATGTTCCAACCATGGATGAAATTCTGCTCTTCGCAATGTCTCAAGGCTATGATTTTCTCACTCAAAAAAATCCCGTCCATAAAATCGGATGTCAGCGAGAACATTTCTCCAATTGTGATATCTTTGTCCAGGCTGGAACTATTTCATGCTGCACTAACCCTTTAACCGACAGTTAGAGGAATGTTAGCCAGTGCCAACCATCAAAATCAGGCTAAGCTACTCCCGCCTGCAACTTAGGACAAACTCCTCAACTTTTATGTACCCCCGTCCAACAAACATGTTGTTTTTCCATTCAGAAGTACCTCAAATACAAGAAGTAAAATGCTCTGCTAACTTTATTTGCGTAGTGTCTTTAATTGTATCTGGAAAAATAGTAAATAAAAAAATTCCCCCCTTTGTCTGTGCAGAGTGCTGGTCGTGCAGCTGAAGCGCTTCAGCGCTGACACCAAAGGACACCTGGTGAAGCTGCACGATCGGGTGCGAATCTCCCCACAGCTCAGCCTGCAGCCCCACAGCAGTGTTTTCTGCCCATTTCCCTGAGCTGCCCAAGACCCACCTGACTGCTGCTGCTCCCTGTGCAGGTATTTTATCCCTGAGAGACATTCCTGCAGATTTTCTCTATAATGTGGATAATAAATTAGCACCAGAGTGTCAGATACTCACAGTGTGTTAGTGCTGTTTGTTAAAGTATTGAGCGCTAAGGCGTTCACACACGCAGGTAAGATCAAAAAAAGTTTTCACTGTTGCTGTGATAAGTGCACATTTTTCTCATTCCTTTACATTAGATCTACATGTACATTTTTTGAGATGGTGTTTAAATATTTATGTAGATTTGCTGGTCTTTCCTACCTTGCCAAGTGCGAACAAATCCTGTGATATTGATAGGCTATTTTTTAAGCAACCAGAAGTAGTTTTACGCAAGTGAAAACTTGATTGTTTGAGTCTCGTTGATATATTTAAAACAGACTGATAACACTAACAAGCCCTGGCCTAATAATAATAATAATAATAATAATAATAATAATAATCATCATCATCATCATCATCATCACACAGCAAGACATGCTGAATTAGGTGTCATATAAAAAATAAATAAATAAATAAATAAAAACACATGCTGAATCAGGCTTTATGGCAAAATAGAGAAATTCTTTGCACTTGTTAAAAGGAAATGACAGAGACCTGCCGACCCTGTAACCTTGCAGACCTGTGACTCAATGATAGGACTCCAGAACTCAGGGGTAAATGTGTTCAGTTTGTGGCAGTAAAGATGAGGCAAGAGATCTGATGTTGTTTTGGTTTTGTCTGCTCTCCCCTGAAGCTGAGAAGAAGACCCCTCTGTAGGGAAGTTCAACTGTCAGAGTAGAGGACAGCTACAGGAAACAATGAGAGAGAGAGTCTTTTGTCTTTTGCAATGGCAGGTCACTGAGCACTGATACATAATAATGACAGTTTGGGATGGGGGATTAGGGTGTGGGTTTGTACCTCTTCTGACCGCAGGTCTGTACTTTCTGTCTCCTAGGCTAAATACAGAATCACCAGTGTCCTGTCCCACATTGGGTCCAATATGCGACACGGTAAGATACCCTGAAGAGCCAAAGCAAACACTCCTGGGTCCTATACGCAATCTGATCAGGAGACATTTTCAGGACATGATCAGTTCACTTCTCTGGAGCGGAACAGGTTTGCCGTGGGCCCTGGGGTACATTTTTCTGTTGGAGCTCCTACACCGTCAGATGGTCCAAGTAGCATTAGTGCCGATCTCTTTTTCTGCTGGTGGAAGCTCCAATATATTTGGGGAGGGGAACCCCCATAACCAACTCTGTACAATCACAGAACACTGCTTTAGACCCTTTTGAGTCACAGTTTTAAAACATTGTCATGTTTGCTACTTCTACTTCATATTTGTAACCTACATGCCACATCATATTGTAGGAAAAGCTTTGGCTACATTAAGTTTTTCCACCGCAGTCATAAGTGCCATAGGAAATTAACAGCTGCCGATAAAAATACAGACTTCATCGTGGCCGACAGGAAGGGAAGTTGTCACATTAACCCCGGAGAAGCATCACAAAGTGAAAAAGTTGGTGGCACTATAAAAAAAAATTGATTTAATTTTGGCAGCTTTGCAAACTTTAAAAGCCGCTTTTCTGTTTTAGCTTCCTTAGCATAGCTATGCTATCAAAGTTGACAGTTGCCAAAAGATGCACGCAGTCACTCTAACAATATGTAAAATAGGACATAGGACAGCTAGCTAGCTAGTTTGAAAAATATACATTAGGCTACGTGCAATTAACATCAACCTCATTATATTTCCAGAACAATTTCTCCTGCCATTGGTCAATACACTGACCAAGCTAATATCCCAGTTGAGATTCCACTCAGCTAATTCCAGTTCTGACTGAAAAATGTAAAGTAATTGTACATAACAGCCTTTACTGTTAAGATTAGTACATTTTCACAAGTCCCAGTGGTAAATAAAACAATATGAAATTTTAATTCTGCATTAATTTGGACTTCCATCTCCATAGGTGAGACTTAGTGCACACATGTGGTATATGATTCTGAACAATATCATTAGTATATGAGAAACTTCCTGACATTGCTCTATTTGAAAAATAGTACTATTTAGCCCTAATATAAATGCACACCAAACAAATGCTGTGAAATTATCTGGACCCCTGAGAACCAAGGCCCTCGGGCCTCTACCCTGAGAGAGTTATGCCTGCGTCACAATCATCAGCACAATGAGAACATGTAACGGAGAGTTTTTTCTGTGTAATTTTGCAGGCCATTACATCTGTGAGAGCCGACACCGGGACGAAACGTGGCGGTTATTTGATGACGAGAAGGTGATGGAACTGGACCAGAGGACAGTGTTGAGCTGGAGATCAAACTCAGCCTACTTGCTGTTTTATGAGTTCAGGTAAGAGCTAATCCAGAGTAATATTCCTGCTGTGCTGTGAATGCAGTACAGGTAAAATTTCTGATAATCTCAACAGAGGTAAAGCCCCTCTATAGAATCAGGTGGTAATGTGGGATGTAGGTCAGTACTGAGGCTGGTTTGCAGGCCATGGGACTGAGCCGTTTTCTGTTGTAGCGGTGCCGATGAGAGGAGTGGAAACGAAGACCAGAACCTTCACTGAGATCAGTCTGAGCTCTCCATCTCTCCAAGACTGAGGAACAACTATTCACCTTTATTATTAACAGGGCCGGCGCCAGAACTGAGAATTGGGGGGCAAAGATACATCCCTTTATGACAACAATTAATCCTAGCTAGTTCAATCATTTTCCTTTATTAACACATTTTCCAATGATAGTAATAATCAATTGGAAATTGAAGACACGGCTGCTCTCCCCCATGCGATCTAAGAGGGGACATTCTAAAACGCTTAAAGTGAAAAAGCTTATCGTGGCTTTATGCTCCAAAACAGAGACCAATAATCACCAAATTCCTCTCGGACATTTCTTGTCTGGAGCAACTTCTCCAATCAAAAAATTTAAACCGGAGAGTAAGGAATATGATAGTTATATTAAGTTAAGTGTTTTCCTCTCTATTTACATACATTATGAGGAAAAAAGCTTAACATAATTTAATATACCTTAACAGCGACCAATAATTGCCAAATTCCTCTCCGACATTTCTTGTCCGGAGCAATTTCTCCAATTAGATAATTAAAACCGAAGTCCTAAGAAAACAGGCGTCTTATCACATTTAACGTTTTCCCCTACATTGGCGCACATTAATAAGGAAAAAGCTTAACGTGGCTTAATACTTGATTAAAATAAAGGTAAATAAATACTGAGGCACATTAAAAGAGAAATATCAATTCATGTCACATTTTATCCAGAATTATTTACATCCCTTGTAAATATGAGCAAAACTGGCCGTGAAAATATGTCTTGCTGTTTATCCTTTTGGTCTTCAACTCAAAATATTTTTAAACAGGCGAAACGCTTAATGCGATATAACATCTGTTTTCTTAGGACTTCAGTTTTGATTTTTTAACTGGAGATAGTACTCCTGACAAGAAATGTCCGAGAAGAATTTGGTGCTTATCGGTTGCTGTTTTGATACATTAAGCCTCGTTAAGCTTTTTTCACGTTAAGCGTTTTAGAATGTCCCGATAAACTGCTCTGGAACTTCTGCGCCACCTTTTTGGCCCATCAGGCGATCTAACCTGTGCTAGATGTACAAAACCCAAAACCAGTGAAGTTGGCACGTTATGTAAATCGTAGATAAAAACAGAATACAATGATTTGCAAATCCTTTTCAACTTATATTCAATTGAATACACTGCAAAGACAAGATGTTTAATGTTCAAACTGAGAAACTTTATTTTTTTTTTTGCAAATAATCATTAACTTAGAATTTAAAGGCAGCAACACATTGCAAAAAAAGTTGGCACAGGGGCCTTTTTACCACTGTGTTACATCACCTCTCCTTTTAACGACACTCAGTAAACGTTTGGGAACTGAGGAGACCAATTTTGAAGCTTTTCAGGTGGAACTCTTTCCCATTCTTGCTTGATGTACAGCTTAAGTTGTTCAACAGTCCAGGGTCTCCGTTGTCGTATTTTACGCTTCATAATCGCCACACATTTTCAATGGGAGACAGGTCTGGACTACAGGCAGGCCAGTCTAGTACCCGCACTCTTTTACTACGGAGCCATGCTGTTGTAACATCGCGTGCAGAATGTGGCTTGGCATTGTCTTGCTGAAATAAGCAGGGGCGTCCATGAAAAAGACGTTGCTTGGATGGCAACATATGTTGCTCCAAAACCTGTATGTACCTTTCAGCATTAATGGTGCCTTCACATATGTGTAAGTTGCTCATGCCTTGGGCACTAATACACCCCCATACCATCACAGATGCTGGCTTTTGAACTTTGCGCCTATAACAGTCCGGATGGTTCTTTTCCTCTTTGGTCCGGAGGACCACGGCGTCCACAGTTTCCAAAAACAATTTGAAATGTGGACTCGTCAGACCACAGAACACTTTTCCACTTTGCATCAGTCCATCTTAGATGAGCTTGGGCCCAGCGGCCGGGCGGCGTTTCTGGATGCTGTTGATAAATGGCTTTAAACTTGCATTGTAGAGTTTTAACTTGCACTTGCAGATGTAGCGACGAACTGTAGTTACTGACAGTGGTTTTCTGAAGTGTTCCTGAGCCCATGTGGTGATGTCCTTTACACACTGATGTCGGTTTTTGATGCAGTACCGCCTGAGGGATCGAAGGTCACGGGCATTCAATGTTGGTTTTCGGCCTTGTAAACTACGTGCAGTGATTTCTCCAGATTCTCTGAACCTTTTGACGATATTACGGACCGTAGATGATGAAATCCTAAATTTCTTGCAATAGCTCGTTGAGGAATGTTGTTTTTAAACTGTTCGACAATCAGCTCACGCATTTGTTCACTAAGTGGTGACCCTCGCCCCATCCTTGTTTGTGAATGACTGAGCATTTCAGGGAAGCTGCTTTTATACCCAATCATGGCACCCACCTGTTCCCAATTAGCCCGTTCACCTGTGGGATGTTCCAAATAAGTGTTTGATGAGCATTCCTCAACTCTCTCAGTCTTTTTTGCCACTTGTGCCAGCTTTTTTGAAACATGTTGCAGGCATCAAATTCCAGATGAGCTAATATTTGCAAAAAATTACAAAGTTTACCTGTTCGAACATTAAGTAACTTGTCTTTGCAGTGTATTCAATTGAATATAGGTTGAAAAGGATTTGCAAATCATTGTATTCTGTTTTTATTTACGATTTACACAACGTGCCAACTTCACTGGTTTTGGGTTTTTAAATAATAAATTACAAATCTAAATGTTATCATTAAATCTAAATCTTACATTAATCATTAAATCTGTTAATGCTAAATGTAAATGTTAAATCTAAATAATGAATTTTAAATGTAAATATTAAAATATAAATCTAAATGTTAAATGCTAAATCAAAATGATAAATATTAAATCTATATAGTAAATGTTAAATTCTAAATCTAAATAATAAATGTTAAATGCAAATGTTAAATTATAAATCAAAATGTTAAATGTTAATTGTAAATGTTAAATCTAATGCTAAATCTAAATGATAAATGTTAAATGTAAATGTGAAATGTTAAATCTAAGTGTTACATGTTAAATCTAAATGATAAATATTAAATCTAAATGTTAAGTGCTAAATCTAAATAATAAATGTTAAATGTAAATATAAAATTTTAAATATAAATGTTATCATTAAATCTAAATGTTAAATGTAAATATTAAATTATAAGTCTCAAATTTAAATGCCAAATCTAAATGTTAAATCTAAATGTTACAAAAAATTGTTGAGCTAATAAATTTTTGCCGTGAACTGTGTGTTGTTTATTTAAACTTGAAAACTGTATAAACTTTGTATAAATTTTATTTAGAGGATGCATTAAAGACAATAAGCGTACAGTGGTGTGCAAAAGTATTTCCCCCTTTCCCGATTTCCTCTATCTTTGCTCATTATCATATATAAATGTTTCAGATCCTCCAACCAATTTTATTACAAGACAAAGACAACATGAGTGAACAAAAAATGCTGATTTTAAGTGATAATTTCATTTGTTGATGGCAAAGAGTTGTTCAAAACCCTTATCACACGTGAAAAAATATTTCCCCCTAAACCTTATTACATGTTGTGCATTCCTTTGGGGCAACAGTTGTGATGAGATGTTTGTAATACCTGGTAAGTTGTCTTTTCCATCGCAGTGGAGGAAATTTTGTCCACTTTTCTTTACAAATTGATTTTTTTCAGCCGTATTGAAGGGTTTTCAAGCATTACAAGCCCTTTAAGGTTGTGCCTCAGCATATCTATTGGATTCGATTCAGGACTTTGACTAGACCACTCCCAAACCTTGATTTTGTCTCTATTGAGCCATTCAGAGGTGGAATAGCTTGTGTGCTACAGATCATTGTCCTGCTGCATAACGTAACTGAGCTCGAGGTTTAGCTTACAAACTGATTACTGGACTTTTTTCCTCAGGCTATTTTAGCAGAGAACATAATTTTTTGTTTCAACACTTGTGGCTTGTCACTCAGGTCCTGAAGTAGCAAAGCAGCCTGGGACTATCATAGTACCACCACTGTGTTTGACTGTTGTTATGATGTTCTTTGTATTGAATACTCTGTTAGCTTTTGTTAGGTTTAGGGGAGCAATTTTTTTTTTTTTTTGCATGGCAAAAAAGATTTTGAATGGCTCTTGACCTTAAGTACATGAAATGATCATTTAAAACCTGCATTTTACATTTACTCGCAATGTGTTTATTTTATATAAAACTATTTGGATGAACAGGAACATTTGAATATGACACGTAAGCAAAAATAATGAAATTGGGAGGGAGCAAATACTTTTCCACTGCACTGTTTGTATTCATGTGTATTGTTGTACATAAGATAGGTTTGAAATATCTTTAAAATTATTTTTAGAATTTAAGATTCAATCAAATAAACTGCCTGTTTACCTATATGGTCCATGATTTCAGTGACTGTTTTGGTGTGTGTGTGTGTGGGCATGCGTGCCTGCGTGTGTGTGTGTGTGTGTCTGTCTCTGTCTGTGCATATGCATTTATGATATGAGTTTATGATTATTATGATAGTTGATACTTAAGTTTATTTTAAGAGCTGAAAAATTAAGTGCCATTTGTACAGTTTATGTAAATACATCAGTATTATATACTGTCACTTTCAAAGAAATCTACCGCAGCTGATACACACTTGTTCTGACACTGTTCCAGTGATGATGGAAGCACACAGCTGCTGAGTGAAAAAGTTTTTAGTGAAAATTTTGACATTATAATTTGCTTAAAAATGCAGAAAAGCTGTTTTATTTTTGTCTCTTTTTATTACGACAGTGGCATGAGATATGCCTGCCTTTAAACGTTTTTTTGCGATGCATATACAGTATACTCTCAGGTTTGAAGAAATGGTTTATCCATTTGATACATCCCTTTTTGTAATTTTTCATACCTTTGTAAATCTTATTACCTTAGAAGAGGTCCTGGAACTTTCAATAAATACTTGATGCTCATTTTATGTATGTCTTTGGTAGTTTGAAAATTGTACAATTGTTAATGTTGTAAATTTAAAAAACAATTGAACAATAATACCATCTAATCTAATGCTGATCAACTTGTTTTTGTTCTTACCCTCCTGTGAATCCCTTGAGCATTTGTACAAGGCACTAAGGGGGAGGAAAAGGGAAACTAACCACTCAGGGAACAGGTGCGTAAACGAGAGAAACATGCAGGGAGGTGTGGTTACAATCCAACAATTAAGCGATGGATGAGGGGCATTTCTGACTCAATGCACATTCTTAATGTATATAATACCAGTTTGCACCTGTGGTCACCAAAAATAATTATATACTGAAGAGTTAAACAACAAAGCAAATGACAATGACTCACACCTTTTGTGTTTATATTTTTTTGAAGTTTGAAAGAATTGAATGAACTTAACACTTGTGTGCGGCAACCTACAGCAGGTCATTAATTCAGTATTAATTTGATCAGTAATTTTTAGGTATGCAGTCAAATTCAGCACTGTAACACAGTTTGGATTTAGGAGTTTTGATCTCTATGGCAGGCATGGCAGTTTCTCTCAATGGTGGAGTTAGAGGGTAAATACCCCTTTTTAAATGTGAAATGCATTAAATTAAAATTAACATAAATGACAGAATTGTAAGATTGAAAATTGCAATAGTAGTTCCATGAAGTGGCTCCCCAGGACTGTGGTTGAGGACCAGTGAAATAGTATAGTAGTCGCTATGGTTAAGGCAATATATTATTCACTTTTTTCAACTGGTCCTGCAATTTATGATACTTAGTGAATATGTACATATTCACTAATGAGCCTGAATAAATAAAACGTTTAAAATGAGAACTTCTTACTGTGAGGTACCGTTCTGGAACCAAATGCGAGACCAGGAAGTTGCAGCCAAAGTGAGTTTTATTGTAGTTGGGGGGGGTAAACCCCCCACAGGGCAGAGGGCAACGGTACAGAGTCCACAATCCAAAAATCACAATCCAGTAGGGCAGAATCAGAGTCGAAAACCAGGGCAGCAATAACAGTATTCGTGGTCGGGCAAAAACAGGTTCGGTACACAGGCTTGTCACCGGCAAAAGCCAAAATCCAGTGGGCGTAATCCAAACCGTTAACAGGGCAGCAAACACGAAACTCGTAGTCGGGCAAAAAGGGTTCGTAAACAGATGCAGACAATAGTACCAAAAAGCAGAGCCAAAAATCGTAAGTCGGACGGTCCAATCAGAAGAGTAACACTATGAGTACAAGGCAAAGACGATAGCAGCACAGCTAAACAAGAGAAACGTTCTGACAGGGATCTGCTGTGAAAAGACTGCTTAAGTACACTCAAGGGAAGTCACATGCTATGATCAGGGACAGGTGAATGGGATCAGACTAATTATGTGGGAGCAAACACAAGGGAGAACCTAACCACATGAAATTGGCAAAAGCCAAAACGCGGACAGGGATCACGAGACAACGTATAGACAAAACATACAGCTCCGGTTAGGGAGTTCTAATGTGCAGATAATGAGAGGCAGGACAGAGTAGAGCAGGTGCGGAGGATCTGCTGAATTGCAGCAAAGACTAAGAGAAGGCAAGAGGCGGAGACTAGAACAGGGCGAGTGCTGAGAGCTTGTTAATCAATGAGTAAGTGCAGCTATACAATCCCTAGTGCTCGTTAGTAAGTTAGTATTATATACAATGTTAGTCTTGGTTAGTATCTAAACAAAAATAACAAACTGTTAGTTAGGTTAGTAAAACAGAAAAGCAAGGCGAAGGAAGCAAACGAGATTAGAAGGAATGTTTGAAACCCAGAAACCATGAAATCACCTAAACATGTGACACGCAGGACTGGGGAGAAGCTGTAGCTTAACAAAAGACCAGACAGGGGAGACAAAGTGCAATGAAGGGCATGAACAAAGACATGGACCGGAATCTAACAGAATAATGGATCTGGCATGGCAATACAAAACATGGCAACAACAAAAACATGGCAGAGCATCTAAATCACAATACAAAATACAAAGCATGGTAAGACAAAGCAGAATTAATAATCAAAACATGGTCAGGCAGGACAGGATCATAACACTTACAAGTCGATGAAAACCGAGCGCATAAATCTTTAAATCAGAGATTAATTATGTTAATTAACATAATTAAATATGTTTAAAAATTGGGGGGTGGCGTTAGGGTGGAGAGGGAGAGGACAAATTGCGTTGCCAATTAAATCAGGGGATGATTTGGTGCAGGTTGAAAGAGCCAGGTTGGGAATTTAGCCATGACCCTGGGGAACCCCCTACTCTTGTCAAAAAGTGTCAGATGATCTTGAATGACCTCAGTGAGTCAGGCCCTCGGTTTAACGTCTCATCCGAAAGACAGCGTCTCCTTCAGTACAGTGTCCCCATCACTGCACTAGGGCATTGTGGATTATCCTACCAGAGGGGAGATTGCAACCTACTGGCCCACCAGCACCTCTTCCAGCAGCAACTTGGTTTTCCCAAGTGGTCTCCCATCCAGGTACTAACCAAGCCCACACCTGCTTAGCTTCAGCCGCGTGCCTGGAGCAGATTGAGTAGTGGGTATTATCTTGCCTAGCTAGAAATAAGTGAACCCAATCGCCGTACATACCAGTGCTGGCTCTTCTAAAACTTTCATACTCTTGCAATCCATTATTATTGACTGAGATAGTTAAGCAGACGTATAGCACTTGTATTACTGTTGGTAAGAAACCATGTCTTGGGAATTTTTGCTCTGAGTCCAGTTTTGGTGGCTTCATACCCAGGTAATATGCTCAACCCACCACACGTCAAATAATATGGCCTTTTTCTTCAGATAAACAATCAATAGGCCTATAGATCAATCTGCTGGAATGAGTGTATCAAACACATTTCAACCGAAATTATTCAGTGACCACCACTGTTGGCAGATTATATTTCAAATGAACATCCATTTTAAATGCTGAAAAGGAGACTGAAGGCAAATAGTCTCTGAAACAATTAGGGACTGACGATGGCCGCTGTACAGGCCTGGCAGAGCATTACTAAGGAAGAAACCCCACGTCTGGTGATGTCAGTCCATCATGGACTTCAAGGAGTCATTACATGCAAAGAATATAACATCTTAGAAATGACCATTCATTTCTGTTTATCCGACTTTGATGATAACACCCTTCAACAATGGCTGACATTGCACAGTTCATCCTCTTTGTCACTGAATCCTTTCAAGCTGAAAGTGCCAGATAACCAAATTAAAAAGAAGTGTCAGTGCTATGCCCTTAGTCACCACGGAGGTCCAAATGAAGAGTTTGGTTCCAAAATGCAATATATCCATTTTACTCATTTTGAGTAAATCAGCTTTTTCTATGTGGGCGCCTATTGCGTTGTATAGAGAAACACAAACTTTGACCATGAAAAAATACACTCTATTGTATGAATTTCAAAAAAAAGTAACTTTGCACCATGTGTAAGAAGCACAGGGCTATTGCTTTATGGTATTATCTCAATTTTTGTCATTTTGGCACTTATTGCGTTTTGGAACCAAACTCTTCAAATGATACTGTCGGCCAGTGTGACATAAATCCATATGGAAGTGGTGGCAGTGAGCATGCAGCAAGAGAGTCAGTGGGGCCAAGATTGGTCATCAGCCTGTCGCCGCTGTCTGTAGGAACTCAACACTGCTGACCAAAAGCACCACAAGTTGCTGTTTTGGAGATGCCCTGACCCAGTTGTCTGCCCATGACAATTTATCCCTTGTCTGAGTCTCTTAGGTCTCAACTCCTCCCCTTTTCTTCCATGACCTAAACACTGACTACAAAACTGACTGTTCACTTATTGTCTAATATATTCCAGACCTTGACATGTGTTCTTGTTACAGGATAATCAATGTTATTCTCTTCATCTGTGAGTGGTCATAATGTTTTAGCTCATTTGTGTATGCAACATGCAAGTTTTACTCCATAAGCAATATTCATAAATGGACAAATAGGGCCTTATTTATTTTACTTATCCCTGGAGAGACTTTTGGGGGATACTGTGGTTTTGGAAAAAAGCCTGTCACAGCGTCTGCCACGGAGATTTTTGGCATCATTGCAGGCGAGCAAGAAATAATTCATGCATTTCTCTAATTTTTGGCACTTGGCGAGATGGGAACCTAAACCAGAAGCACAACGCTCATTCCTATATACGCATCCTCTTCGTGGCGAGGGATAATAATTGCGGGTGGCTTCATCACTGTTAAAATGGCGTGAGGGTTTTTATTTTTTGAGAATGTATGTAGTATGTGTGCGTGAAGGAAGCACCCTTGCCTTTTTAATCAGGGATAATTTTAGCGATAATTGTCTGTGTTTAGAGGGCAGCTGTGAACTTCAAGAACAGATATTCATGTTCTCATAGCAATTTAACCCTTTCAGCGCTATAGGCAACTATAGTTGCCCAATGATGCAAAATCAGATGCTGTTGAAAACCTATCATGTGGTGACTTGTTTAAAAAAGCTCCCCAGTAAACAAGTCGCCATATGATAGGTTTTCAACAACTCAGGATAATGACGTTTTTTATTCAAAGCGCTCAAAAATTTATTCAGCGCTCAAAGGCTTAATAAAAAAATCATTCCACTTAATTCTATACATATTACTGATTAATTCAATACAAAGTACTTCAGGCCAGAAGTAAGACAGGGACAGAACTCCAGACAGAGAGAGAAGCAGGTAAAGAATCAGGGAGGGAAATTGAATCCGTGGCGGCAGGACAGGGTGAGAAGAGCCGCAGAGATTGGTGAGGATGGCGGGGTCCCTGTTTACTGCAATAGAAAACATTTTAGCAGTTTACCATTTTAACTTTGCACTTCACAGCAGATTCATAAATTTAGCTGTGGATTGAATTCTGTTTTGCCTGCATAAGAAATATGGTAATATGAGCTACTTAGTATCTTGCATATAAGCGCATCAAAACTATTGTATTTAACTGTTTGATTTTCTATTTAATATCCACACCAATAAAACTATAGGCTTTCTGACAGTAAAAATATTGAAAGTGGTAAAATTACTGCACGTGGGATTGCACATTTTGCCTTGAGAGTTACTGACCTGGGGTCCCTTTCCCAAAAGCATAGTTGCTAACTAAGTTAGCAACTTACAAAGTTCATCCATTCACAGTCAATAGGTCCAACTATGTAAGTTAGCATCCGTGATTTCGGGAAACGCAGCTAAGTTCTCATTCCAAGAATCAAGGGGAATTAGGACTTTTAGCATCAACTTCTCTGTGACAGTTGTAGAACTCTCACACATTGGAATTGAAGGGTTGATTTCTGGAAGTGCGCAAGTCCCTTTGCGTCTTTTTAGAGAAACAAGATTTTAAGAATTTGACAACTTGTGGGGATCATGGTACATGGGTTAAGCTGATGTAAACGTAATTGAATATCGAAAAAAATTTCTTAAAACATATAAGGACACCCTCTAGCCTCTATCTTGATTCTTCACCCAGATATTTCAAACACCAGTCTCCGGACTTGAGTGTTTTTAGAAGCAAACGCCCCAAAATAACGAAAATTGAACTTGATTTAAAAAATTCACAGCATTAAATTTTATTATTTCACAGAACTAAAACAGAGCATCATATTGAAAACAAAACACATCACTTTCTAATGAAAATGAACGGCAAAAATAGTCACACCAGTGTACTACAGTCATGGATGTCAAAAGTTTCTTGAACAAAATGAACAAAAGATATATACAATGGCGAAATGGAAGGTAAATGCAGCTGAACAAAGGTCACAATAAAATCCAGTCTCCATGAATTATGAATGGGCAGTACTACCATCCAAACAGGTTTTAAGGCTTCATTCGTCATTGATAGGGATGTGGCGTGGTAATTAGAAAGTTTAGCCAAAGAATAAGCAGCTAAAAAGATTACCTTTTGCCAGACTTCTTTTTTGCTTGTTTTTAGCCCATGTTTCTGCCTGGGTCTTTTTTTTATTGGCTCTTTTAGGATGAGTCCACACACACACGCGCGCGCGCGCACATGCACACGCACACACACCCGTCGGCGGGGGGGGGGCATTGGGGGTCCGGGCCCGCCCACTGAGTCACCTGTGCCCGCCCTGACGAGAGTCCCGTACATGTGGGGGGAACGTGATAGAAGAACCTTAACACTAAAACAAATAATTAGAATTAAATATGTCAAATAAATAATTATGCCTAGTACATATATAAAATTAACAGTAAGGCCATCAGACTCCCTGAGAGAAAGAGAAAACGAGAGAGCAGGAGAGGCATTGTCCACCGACTGGACTAAAGTGCTCCTTGTCATTTTTGGTGATGAGGCTGATTAAAGTTGAGGTTACAGTCAGTCTTAGGTTTAGCTAATTTGAGGCAGAGTATGAGTCTGTCTTCCCTTGAACTCTGGAGGGGAAAAAAAAATTGCGTTGCTAAGTTAGACTTGTAACTAGTGTTGCACCGATACCGATACCAGTATCGGGTATCTGCCCGATACCGCGTTAATATGCTCGTATTCGTCCACATTTACCGATACCACGCACCGATACCGCTTAATGCAAGACGCAAGGTAACTGCCCGCTCACGGTCACATAGGCTACAGTATTTTGTACTGACTTCTATGTCTAGGGGGAGACAGCGAGTTAGAAAAAAACGAGAAAGAGAGCTTTATAGTCATCACATCACATGCAGGCATACACGCATACACACGAGGTGTATAGTAAAGAAGTACATGTTGGCAACTTCGTTACAGTACTTAAGTAGTTTTGAGGATTTGTACTTGAGTTTTTTTTTTGAAAACCGGGACTTCCACTCTACTAGATTTAAAAGATAAAAAGTATACTTTTTCTTCGTTACTTTGACACTGGCCACTTCACTACACGTTACAAATTAAAATATGTATATAATTCATCATTTAAGGATTATCTGGATGCGGCGTGTTCAAGAAGAACAACGGTGTTCGGCAGGGTATCCTAAGCTTTTTGTGCAGATGTTTCTGCCAGCGGACATGGAGCTGCAAGTTTATGCACGCAGTTACAATATTCTATCACTAGATGGCACACTCAGATCATTTATTGAATATTTCCAACAAGCCGAGCTCGCACAAGCACACACCCACACACAGAGAGACTTAGAATTGCGAATCTTATTTTACTACAAATATTAGTAACATATGGTTACCTTAAACATTTTAGTAGTGGTTAAATTAAATCTTTTTCATTTGTGTAATTGAAATATGGCAATACCACACACTTTAAGTGATGCCTTGTTTGCTTGGAAAGCTATTATTGACTTTAGTTGGACTGAGAATGCCTATGAGTGTGTCTAGAAACTCTGTGCCAATTAATAGTTCTGACTTTATGAAGTTGGGTGTGTTACCTTGCCTCTGCAGCGAGTTTACTTTTCATTTGTCAAGCTTTATGTGAGGTATCGTTCAGGAACCAGTCGCGAGAACCAGGAAATGCGATGAAAGTGATTTTATTAAGCGAGGGGGAAAACCCCCACAGGACCGAAGGCGACAAAGTCCACAATCCAAAAATCACAATCCCAGGGACAGAATCCAAAAGTCGAAAAATCAGGGCAGCAATCACAGTACTCGTAGTCAGACAAAAAGGGTTCGATACACAGGAGCAGATAACAATACCAAATCAGAGCCAGGAATCGGAAGTCGGACGGTCCAGTTAGAAAAGCACCACTATGAATACGAGGCGAAAACGAGAGCAGCACAGGTAGACAAGATAAACGTTCTGACAGGGATCTGCTGTGAAAAGACTGCTTAAGTACACTCAAGGGAAGTCACATGCTATGATCAGGGACAGGTGAATGGGATCAGACTAATTACGTGGGAGCAAACACGAGGGAGAACCTAACCACATGAAATTGGCAAAAGCCAAAACGCGGACAGGGATCACGAGACAACCTATAGACAAAACATACAGCTCCGGTTAGGGAGTTCTAATGTGCACAGATAATGAGAGGCAGGACAGAGTAGAGCAGGTGCGGAGGATCCGCTGAATTGCAGCAAAGACTGAGAAGGCAAGAGGCGGAGACTAGAACAGGGCGAGTGCTGAGAGCTTGTTAATCAATGAGTAAGTGCAGCTATACAATCCCTAGTGCTCGTTAGTAAGTTAGTATTATATACAATGTTAGTCTTGGTTAGTATCTAAACAAAATAACAAACTGTTAGTAAGGTTAGTAAAATAGAAAAGCAAGGCGAAGGAAGCAAACGAGATTAGAAGGAATGTTTGAAACCCAGAAACCATGAAATCACCTAAACATGTGACACGTAGGACTGGGGAGAAGCTGTAGCTTAAAAAAAGACCAGACAGGGGAGACAAAGTGCAATGAAGGGCATGAACAAAGACATGGACCGGAATCTAACAGAATAATGGATCTGGCATGGCAAAAACAAACACATGGCAAAGAACTAAAACATGGCAAAAAACAGAACAGGCATGTGAGAACATAACAGGGCATGGCAAAAAACAGAACAGACATGGCAGAAACATAGCGGGCATGACAGAATCATAACACTTTAGTAATGTTTTGCCTCATTTGATGGCTGTGCTAGTTCAAAGGCTTTTTTTCGGGCCTAAATACAGAAGGATGACTAGCAGTTAGGCCTACTCTTTTTTTTTTTTTTGGAAATAGCCATGTGTGAATTGTTTGATATTGGCCTCTTTTAGGCTTGTTATGAAAAGAAAATAAAACCTGTACTCTGAAATTGTCATTGTATTTTCTTGGAAAACATTTCAGAAATATCGGTATCGGTGCTCGGTATCGGCAAGTACACAAAATAAAATACTCATACTCGTATCGGTTTTTTAAAAAAGTGGTATCGGTGCATCCCTACTTGTAACGTAAGCTAAAGGATTTAACGAAAAAGTTCAGGGATGGGTGAAAGGACAATGTTTTAAGAAGATTTCGCTTGGTCGAAAAACGTCGCCTACCGCTCTGCTAGTGGTAAGTCGCCATTTGGTTACTTTATTTATTTTTTAGAGTCCCGGCTAGGTATTGTAAAACATTAGAAACTCAACCTCACTGCGCCCCCATTCCTCTGTCTGTCTGTCTGTCTGTCTGCAGATGTGGACTTTGAGTGAGCCGAGTCAAGAAAAGGAGTTTGGTAGCCTTACTGTTAGCCCACATATAGGCCTAGCCTGTAGTCTGTTATCTTGAATTTTACAGTGTTCTAATGAACTGAACTGTTTTATTACAATGTTGCTTGTGGGTGCAAAACATGATTCGATAGGCTATAATGTGGGCTTTTGTATTACTGCAAATGTCAAAGCATGGAGTAGGCTTAGCCTAATTATTTTGAGTATATTTGTGCATTTGTTTCAATGTTTTGTGAGGAGCATATAGCTTAGGTTTGTGGTTTGATACTGCTGCTCTGTTGCGTACTTTATGTGAATGGATCACATAGCTAGTGGTAATTTACGGTGTGCAGTAGGCTGCTGTCATCTCTCAATGGAGAGAGACCCTCCGACGATATCCGTTTCAGTCTTTTTATTTGTGCGAGTCAGTGTTTTTAAGGAGCGAGAGAAATTAGTCTTTTAGTTGCCTTTCCGTCGCATTCCGTAGGATTTCGGCCGTCGTCCAGTTCAGCACTGCAGACAATGCCAAGAACGCTTGTTACAATATAATTCCACTACTGGCAATGAATGAAATTAAGCTTTATTTGTTAAATATCCTTCAAAAGTAAAAAAAAAAAAAAAAAAAAAAAAACAATGGCTTTCCACTATGATTTTGCTCATAATGTTTAAAAATCATCATGCCCCCCCCCCCCCCCCCACCCCCACGAGTATATTTAGTGCCCGTCCAGGAATTTGTTTCTGCTGCCGGGTCTGGTTAGGAACTTGATTTTGCATGTGTGAATTTGTCTTGGTGGGTAGGAGTGCCTCATCCAGGTTTTGTACCACAATGACCTTTAACTCTGGCTCAAACACCTTCACCTTTGATTCAGTGTGTTAGGGCTGAGGGGTATTGCCTTCGCTCCCGTGAAGCACATTTTTTGAGATTAAATTCATTCGAAGAGTAGCCATGTCAGGCCTTATAAACAAGATTCACAGACTTCTTAAGCATTAAATGACTTAAATTAAGCACCTAAGTGCAGGAACAAACCAAAAATCAGCAGACACAGGTATACGTCATTCAGTCACACACAGTGACGTAGCCAGAACTGAAAATTGGGTTGCCACAAAACATCCCTTTACAACAATTATTAATCCAGACTTGTGCTCAATCACTTTTCTTTATTGACATGTTTTCCAATAATAACAAGGCAACATTGTCACCAATATCCCCCCGCCACGGTAAGAATGGTCACGGGGGAATGGGGAAACTTGTCCCCATTAAACACTCATACACCAAGTTCAGAGTCAAGGGCCATAAGTCCGTAAAAAACAATTTCTCGGAATCAATTGTCGAACTCATGCAATAGGGTCATTAGTACTGGCCACACACAAAATTTCACCCATGAAGGTGCAATAGTTGCCGAGAAAACTTGCCCCCATTGCTAATCCCATGCACCAAGTCGACGAACAAAAACAAGGACCATAACTCCGGAAAAAATAAATATCTCGGAATCAACTGTCAAACTCATTCA
Source organism: Gymnothorax javanicus (assembly GCA_029692085.1). Taxonomy (NCBI): domain Eukaryota; kingdom Metazoa; phylum Chordata; class Actinopteri; order Anguilliformes; family Muraenidae; genus Gymnothorax; species Gymnothorax javanicus. The sequence continues at coordinate 35,952,087 of CM056196.1, read as the reverse complement.
ATAGGATCATTAGTACTGGTCACCCACAGAATTTCATCCACGTAGGTGCAATAGTTGCCGAGAGAACTTGTCCCCATTGCAACACCCATACACTTAAGTCCACGAACAGAGTCAAGGGCCATAACTCTGTAAAAATGAATTTCTCCGGATCAGTTGTCAAACTCATTCAGCAGGGTCATCAGTACTGGCCACATACAAAATTTCATTCACGTAGGTGCAATAGTCTCCCAGAAAACTTGTCCCCATTGAACCCCGACGGACGGACGGACGAGCGCCATTCCAATATCCCCCGATCCACTTCGTGGCGGGGGATAATAATAATCCACTGGCAATTGAAGACACGGCTTCTCTCTTAATTGGGTCTGAAGGCGACTAAAAAATAAGCTAAACTCAGTTCAGAAAAATAATTTACTCAATGCTTTATGAAAGATAAAATGCTCTGGATCTTCCGCGCTACCGGTTCCATTTTTGGCACATCAGGCAATCTAACCTGCGCGTCACGATCAGTTAAATTGTTTAACCCTCATCAGTAAAACCTAAAAACTCATGCTGTGTTCACACTAGGCCACGATTGCCACGATTTGGTCATTTTTTGAAAATCGTGTTAGAATTGCAACTCATCTCATAAAGCGTGAGAGATCGCAGATCCAAATCGTGGTGATCACAAGGGATCTCCATGATCGTGAGGCATCTTGAACATGCTTAAATTTTGGCCGCAATTGTGCCGATTTTTTAAAAAAATCGTTTCAGAGCGTAGTAGAGAGTAGGCATCAGAACAGATCGTGTTAACGCGTGGAAGAACGCAATGGCGTGTGGCAGGCTAATCGTATTATAACGTAATAAAGCGTAACAGATTTATATATATAATATAAAATTATTAATGTCCAAGATCTATCATGATCTATTGCGCTCTCTTGTGCCGTGACCCGCTCTGATGCGTTTGTTATGCTTTCCTATGAAAGGTATATCGCTGCCTGACGAAATTCATTTTGATCCAGCTGCAAAGCATTTCACAAAATATAATTTGATTTGATTTCTTTATAATAACATAAGAAGATGCCGCCAAAGAAAGGCTCCAAGGGTAAGGGGAAGGGAAAGAGTTCCAATTCATATCCTGCTGTCCCAGAACCTCAGATGGAAGCAACCAGGGCCAGTATACAGGCATGCAGCATATGAGCAAATAAGCAATCTTCATCTGTAGGACATGCATCCATGTTTCCTCGGTGGAGTCACTGGACAAACTAACGAAATGTAAAATCTTCCTCCTTTTTATACCAGTCTTGTCCCAATCGTGTTCAATCGCCCATCTGTATCTTGACAAAAGGCAACAAAAGGTAGCAAATCTTTTTGAACGACAAGGAACGTAAGAAAGTGTATGAAATCGTAATAGATTGTAGACCCAAATCATGATGATCGTAGAATATTGTGACAGATAGTCATAGAATCGTAACAGACCTTCATGGAATGGAAACGGATCGGATATCCAATCATGGCAGATTTTGCTCAGGATCCTAACAAAACGTATCCTATCCTTTTAGAGTGTATGAAACCGTAAAAAAGTGTCAAAAATGGGAAAAATAAACAATAAGTTCCACAATCACGAAGATCTACTGCGATCTTTGGTTCGTATCAGATCGGCATATTCTTGGCTCTAGTGTAAATTAGCATCACGCTGGCATAAAACCTGGGTCAGAACTGACCCGAATTTTTAAAAATTCACAAAAAATCTAATACTGCTCCTATTTTAATGATCAATAGCTCATTTGAAAGGATAAACTCTCTACTTTTATGTATGCTTGAAATAAAGGGGATTAAAACCATATGGAAGTTTCACATTTCTCCATATATGTAGAAAAGTGTGAAACTGAAAATTCATTTTCCTTGATAACTCAAACATTGAAATTACAATCTTTTTGACACTTTATTTCATGCTTGGTACACTAATAATGAAATTATCTACCAAATATGAAAGAAGTATAACAAGCAGTTTCTTTTTTTATGAATTTTTAAGTAACGTAAAGTAATGATTTTGACTGATTTTGGCACCTCATACCAGTCAAACCATTGTATGAAAATTACCATTTATATAAGATAAACGAAAAGTTTTTTTTCTCAGATATTTAAACAATCCTTTCAACAACTCAGCTTGAATGAAATGAGGTAATAAGCAAGATAATATCCACTAAATATGAATCAATAGTAACTGATTGACACAAATAGCTTTATAATTGCAAGCACAGTTAGATAAAGCATGAATATTATTTTGGGTTGTATAGCTTGTTCTTTTACTTGCCATGGTTCACTTCTTTACATTCCTGCAAAAGAAAACCAATATTAGCTGACAAAATCAGAATTTCAGCATGAAATAAGTGACAACATTCGCTCGGGTCAGTACTGACCCGGTTGACCAATTTATTAATGCATAAAAACTGCTCAAGTGATCCTAAAAATTTTTTACACACTGTAAAACAACAAAATTTGCTTCACAAAAAAAAAAAAAAAAAAAAAAAAAATGGGATCGATAGATTGAGATTTGTAAAACATAATAAAACTTTTTTCATGCTCCGGGTCATTTCTGACCCGCGTTTTACTGATTAGGGTTAAATTAAATCCATGACAATTTGAAACAACTTTACACAATTTTGAAAATTGCAGATTTAAATGCACCAAGTGTACATCCAAATGAGTGGTTGTCCTCTTACCTAAATGAGGAAAACTATCAAAACTAACATTGTGGAGAGTTCTTGGAGTGAAAGTATCATTAATTAAGAAAAATGATTGAGAACAAGTCAGGAATAAAAATGATTTTTTAAAGGGATGTTCTGTGCCAACCTAGTTTTCAGTTCAGTTTCTAGCCACACCACTGGTCACACAGTCATATGTATGGGAAGTTAAGATGCTCAAAATTAGCCAATAACCTGTGCATAGCTTTTGACTGTATGTGCAAATCAGTGCCCAGCGGAGACATATGGACAATCATGAAACATGAGGACTATACAGGGCAGTTGCACGGATTTGAACATGCAGTGTCGGCGCCAGAACTGGAATTTGGGGGGGGGGGCTGGGCACCTCCCTTTTAAACAATCATTAGTCCTGACTTATGCACAGTCATTTTCTAAATTAAAGTGGCACCGACATGAATTTTAAACCCATAAAAGACAATACCTTTCATGTATCCAGATATTTTTCCTGTTATTTGATACCAAATACACAAAAATCTGTTCTGCGAGTTGGTTATAATAAGCTTTTTTATTCCATGTATTTTGCCTCCCGTGGATCGGTTTCACATTGCCGGAGGCCAAGTTTCACTTTGTGCTCGCTGGCATGCGTGACGTCACATCAGTGTGTGCGTGCTTGAGTGTCCAGAATGTCAATCACATAGCTAACTTTAACCTTGCCGCTTGAAATTAGTTGCCCTGTGCCTATGATACGATCCACAAAGCCAGTTAGACTGTAAGTAAATTCTGGGGTTCTTGGCCAATTAACTCAACATCACAACATCAACAATTAACATTATTGCTAGAACATTAGGGTAGTAGCATGCTGGCTACCTATGGGTCATACTGTGATCTGTGGCTAGCTGGCTAATCTCTGCTGCTTTTGCATGAACAAGGATAAAAGGATGACTTGTGCAGTAAATCTCGCGAACATACTTTAATGCATTTGGTTTCTAGAGATCACGTCTCTGAAGCTTATGATGAATCGTTGAGTAAACATCAGTAAGTTGTCGTCAGGGATGTCTAGTGGATAACGCATTTGTAGGTGAATAGCTGCGTGGACCACAGCTAACAGTAACCTTGGTTACCCTATAATTGCTGCAAGGTATAAGTAAATTGCTGTTTTATTAACTTATTGCTTAAACTGACATGGTTGGAACCATTTAATTGTACATGGTTAATTGCTTTTGCTGCAGAATAGTTGATTGTATTATTAGGTTTGAATTCCGTGTCCAACTTCCACTTCTTCTGGCTTTTTTAGCTGCTAGAACGATTTTAAAAGGGACATTCTAAAACGCTTAACGTGAAAAAAGCTTAACGAGGCTTAAAGTACCAAAACAGCAACCAATAAGCACCAAATTCCTTTCGGACATTTCTTGTCAGGAGCACTTTCTCCAGTTGAAAAATCAAAACCGAAGTCCTAAGAAAACAGACGTTATATCGCATAAAGCTTTTTCGCCTTTTTGAAAATATTTTGAGTTGAAGACCAAAAGGATAAACAGCAAGACATTTTTTCACGGCCAGTTTTCCTCATATACACAAGGGATGCCAATAACTCTAGATAAAATGTGACATAAATTGATATTTCTCTTTTAATATGCCTCAGTATTTATTTACCTTTAATTTACTCAAGCATTAAGCTACGTTAAGCTTTTTTCTTATTAATGTGCGCCAATGTAGGAGAAAATGATAAATGTGATAAGATGTCTGTTTTCTTAGGACTTCGGTTTTAATTATTTAAGTGGAGAAAGTGCTCCGGACAAGAAATGTCGGCGAGGATTTTGGCGATCATTGGTCGCTGTTTAGGTACATTACACTTTGTTAAGCTTTTTTCCTCATAATGTATGTCAATGGAAGGGAAAACGCTTAACTTGATATAACTACCATATTCCTTACTCTTCGGTTTTAATTTTTTGACTGGAGAAGATGCTCCAGACAAGAAATATCCGAGAGGAATTTGGTGATTATTGGTCTCTGTTTTGGAGCATTAAGCCACGTTAAGCTTTTTCACGTTAAGCGTTTTAGAATGTCCCTTTTAAAAGGGGCACCAATATATTTTTGAGGGGTTTTATCAGTGAGAAGGGGGTTTAGAATTTAATATTAACCCTTTACTCCCTGATACCGCCTACAGTCGTGATAATTTAGGTCGCTGTGCAGGCGAGTCCCGACTACAGGCGTGATAAACACATCGCTTCTGCCGGCGAATCCCGACTACAGTCGTGGTATTTACCTGTTGTGGAACGATGCATGATTGGCCGAGATGTGACATTCCAGGGGAAAACCTCGAATACCCGCCAATCAGAAAGGGTCTAATAACGCTTTATACAACTTCCGAAAACGATATGCCGTTCTTTCATTGGTCATTTTACAATGTAAAGGTCGAAGTCTCACCAGTCTCACGCAATTTATGAATGAGATTTTCTTACAAACAAACATGGATTCTAGCGATGGTAGTGGGTCAGAATTTGATGGTTTTACTGCAAACGATCTAGAGTTAGCTCAGGATAGACTAGATAGGTTATTAGAGTAAGCTTCAGACATCGATCTGAGTGATTTCGAAGACGATCTAGACGACAGTGACGACGATGTACCCCTAGCGAGACTGTTCAGAGTTCGACAAAACAATGCCGATAAAGGCGGCGTTGATGAAGCTCAGGAACCAGACACAGATATGTGGACACATCAGCTCACTGCTAAAGATATTGACGATTTTGTTGGGAATCCCGGACCAGTAACAATTCTTGACGAAACTAAGAAGGAAATTGACTTCTTCCATTTGATCGTTGACGATTCATTATACCAAACATTTGCCGACGAAACGAACAGGTACGCCAGGGCAGCACAAGAAAAAAACGGCCCAGACAACAAATGGTATGACACAAATTATGCAGAAATGCGGTCTTACATAGCATTTCATATTATCATGAGGATCGTTGTTGCCCCAAATCAAGATATGTATTTCACAAAGGACAGTTTGTACCGACCAACAGGTATAAATGAACGAATAACAAGAGACAGAATGGACAAACTTCACCAGTATTTCCATGTATGTGATTCATCACAAAATCCACCCAAAGGACAGCCTGGTCATGACAAACTGGCACGGGTTAGACCAGTTTTGGAAAGTGTCAGGGAAAAACTAAGATCACAATATCGTCCCCACAAGGAAACATCAATAGACGAGGCCATGATTGCCTATACTGGTCGTCTTGGTTTCAAGCAGTATATCCCCCTGAAGCCGACAAAACGCGGGATAAAAGTATGGATGTGAGCCGACCCAAACAATGGCTTCGTGAATGATTTTCAGGTATACATCGGGCGAGAAAATAATGTTGCTGAAAAGGGTTTGGGAGAGCGAGTAGTCAAGGACTTGACGAGAGAAATTTGGGGCCAGAACCATCACGTCTATTGTGATAATTATTTTACAACAGTCCCACTTTTTGAAGAACTCCTTCGAAATAAAACATACGCATGTGGAACAGTTCGGGCCAACCGTAAAGGACTTCCGCGTGCTGTTGTCAGTGCAAAACTGAAAAAACAGGGAGATTTGGCACAGAGACAAAAGGGAAATCTTGTGGCAACAGCATGGCACGACAAGAGAACTGTGCTCCTTCTAACAACAAATGTTGATCCGACAGAACAAACAACTGTGCAGCGGAAACAGAAGGACGGGACAGTTGTTGATGTCCCATGTCCAAATGCCATCAGGACATTTACTCAAAATATGAATGGTGTTGACAGAGCAGATCAACTGAGATCCACCTACTGCATAAACAGAAAATGTACGAAGTGGTGGAAATATCTGTTTTGGTTTATCATCGATATTGCCATATGTTCAAGTTTTATCTTGATGAAGGAATCCCCAAATCATCAACTTCAGACAAGGACAAGGAGACAGAAGACCCGAAGTCAATTGGACTTTAGACAGAAACTGTCTCATCAGCTTCTTGGGACATACTGGGGGAAAAGGAAGAGGGAGATGATACCCAAGAGACAAACTCGAGGATTGTTACATTGGCCTGTTGATTTAGGCAAAAAACGTACCTGTAAACAATGCTCAAAAAGTGGCTTGAGAAAAGAACCCAAGACAGGGTGTGAACAGTGCGGTGTGAATTTGTGTGTCCCGTGTTTCAAGCCATACCATAAGGATTCATTTCCTGAGCTATTTTAGTTTAATTTGAAATCAAATGGCACAATGTTATTTAAAACCCTGTGAATAGAAACAAACTTGAAAATAGTTTATGTGATGAACTGGACAAAAGACAATTTAATTTAATTTAATTTTAATTAATTTTTGGTGTGAATAAGGATTAAACTATTTGGAAAAAGTTCTGAAAATTAGGTAAATAAATATTAAGTATTAAGAAAGCTACACCAGCCATATTGTCTTAGGGCACCAGGGGTCAGTGGCTGCTAGGGCAGCAGTCTAAGATAGCTACTAGGGAGTAAAGAGTTAATATCTCCAATACACATGCTGCGCACGCCCTCGCAACCCGGTATGTCATCAGCATAGACTGTATAAAAAGATGGACACAGCGATGTCCGAAGTTATTCGCCCCAAAAACACAGTCTGCTTCGTGACTGTAGGCTGTTCGTGACAGGCTCCTATTAGAGGCATTGAGCTGATAAGCATATGCTCGTCACTGGAGTACATTGGGGAGGCATTACCAGTTATGGATGTATGTGTCCTGTGGCAAATGGTTTTATTTCGCTTGCTTCTATCAACATCAATCGCTAACCTTCTATCCTGATGGATTAGATTGGATGCGCTCTTCCACTCTAATCAGAAGTCCCGCATGTACATGATTATTCGCGCAGCATATATGAAATCGGTGACTGGTTGGTCCGGGTGCAAGATGATTTATTTCCATTAGAGTACGATAAAGATGAGAAAAGCTGTGGGTTGTAAGATTTATAGTCTGTTTTCTTTGGCGTTCCGATAATTAGCCAGCGGTCAATTGAGTAGTATTTTGTCAATTGCTACAGATGTTCAAAATTCTGGTTCAGAAACTAACTGGTAACATCTAACTAATGTACTCCAGTGAAGAGCATATGCTTATCAGCTCAATGGCTCAACTAGGACCCTGTCACAAACAATCTACGGTCACTAAGCAGACTGTGTTTTTGGGCTGATAACGTCGAACATCGCCCTCACTTTCTAATATCACAGAAGTTGCTCTCTGATCTGCAGTAATAGTCACCGAAGCCAAGGCCTAACGAATTTTTGTGCAATTTCACACCCTGATCAGTTGTGTTGGAGCAACCAAAAGCGACACCGATTATTCCCTTCCTTTTTTTTTTACCCGCAGAAGCCGATCTGGGTGCCGTTATTTCAGCAGAAGATACCGAGCAAGACGGAGTCTTTACATTTCCCGCCATTGCTACTCCAGCAAACTCAAACGAGAACTCACAAGATCAACAGCCACCGCGTAGACGCAAATACACTGATGTGACGTCAGACGGCTGCTCTCTGCCAGGCAGCAAGAGCCGCGAGTTTTCAAGTGATGGAAATTTTGTGCGGGAAGTTTAAACAGTGATAAATCTATTAATATGTAGAGTACATCAAAATATCAATGTACACGAGTGTACTCATGTTTCAGAGATGACACCTATCACCGATGGGTTGAAAAGTGTCACAGCTACTTTAACAATACACTCACTCCAAAAACACTCCGCACTATCAGGTGTCGCTAGTTCTCCCCATTAAAGTAAGGCGACTATCATTCATTTGGATGAGCACTTTAGTGCATTTAAATCAGTGTTATTGAAAATTGCACAAGGGCGTTTCAAATGGTCTTTTATTTAATTTCAACATTTAAACGATCATGAAGCGCAGGTCAAATCACCTAATGTGCCGATAAAGTTGCGCAGAAGTTCCAGAGCAGTTTGTCTTTCATAAAGCATAGGCCTGTTTGTTTGTAAATAAATTATTTTTCTGTACTGAATTTAGCCCATTATTTTGTCGTTGTTAGATTGCATGGGGAGAGAAGCCATGTCTTCGAGGTATTACTATAATCGGAAAATGTGTGGATAAGGAAAAGGATTGACAACTAGCCAGGACTAAAGCCCCTTTCCCACCTTCACGATTTTTTACGCCGATTCACGCCGATGTCAGATTGTGAAAAGTCATGGGGGTGTCGTAGTTGTAACCGGGGGGAGTCCTGAACAGTCGCAAAAGTTCGCAACGAAGTCATCGTCTCCTTTTCGTCCTGGCGCAAGTTTCAAAATGTTCAAAAAAAATCTTGTCACGGATCGTCATATGTCTTAGCAATGTCGTGGTGGTGTCGTAATGGCATCCTGACAGGTCATGTTAGTGTCGTGATGGTTTGTGAATATTCCTATGCAATCGTCTTGTGGAAAATGGCCATGATTGTGGAAGATGTAGTCACGATATGTTACGAATGCTCACAACATAACACGATGTGAACATGAACGGAATGAGACAGACCCACGATGAAAAAAGATAATGTGATGTAAAACGGCTTGGATGCGAATAGGCACGACGCCACCACGACTCAATCACGAATGTTCCACGAAGTCAACATCGTGGCCGTGACAGGATTTTGTGCTTTTTCAGGCGGACGGATCACGACTCACTACGATAATAGGTCTTGGTACATCGGCATGAATCGGCGTAGAAATTGTGAAGGTGGGAACGGGGCTTAATTGTTCTTAAAAAGGGAGTTCATGAGTGGTGCTTTGAAATGTAACATGTTCTATGTTACCACTACCTATTTAGGTCTTGAAATGAGGTATGCAGTGGCCATCATTTTTTGGAACATAATTATCAAGAGTTATATGCCAGAACAAGGGTTCCCAAACTCAGTCCTGGGGACCCACTGAGTCTGCTGGTTTTTGTTCCAGCCACAATTGCAATCCCAGAATTTTAATGAGTTGCTAACTTTTTTTAACTGCGGCACCCATACTCATATGGATTATTTACATTCTTAAGCCACATTATTTCAGAAGTAGCTATTTGGGCAATTGCTGAAGAGCTGGAGAGCTGAATATTAAAATCGCACTATAATACAAATTACGTTATCGCATGAAAAGAGAGAAAAATCATGACTCTTGAAATTGTAGAATCAATTCGAGCGATCGCCAGTACAAAAAAATAAAAATACCTGGACGTTGTAATCAAGCCCCATTTCTGATGTTTTATGGGATAGTTTGGTGGTTAAGTCGCTTCCGGTCTCGAGCAGCTGTGGGGTCCGGGGGAGTTGGTTACGGATACTTGGCCGTACAATACCAAGTCTAGAAGCCGTATTAATTCTTCATGCACTCAGTACTTTTTCTTAGCTTGATTTTAGCATTTACATTGTGTGCAGTTTCTTAAGTAGGCCTACAGCTGAACAGTTGTTGCCATGCTGCTACGCAAGCTGTGGACCAGAAGTGCGGCAGTCCCGGAAATGTAAGACATTTCGACAAGAAAGCCACATCCACGATTTTTTTTTTTTTTTTGTATCGGCAATCGCTCAAATTGATTTTTATTTGTTGAAACTATGGACATGTGGTCACTAAAATGAACCATTTATTGGGTTATTAAGATTTCAACAACAAAGCAAATTATGATGAGTCAAACTTGTTTGGTGTTATTTTTGTGATTTGTTTTAGGAGAACCATTTGGAAAGAACTTGAACACCTGTGTTCAAAAGCCTAATTAGCAGCTTATTGATTCACCAGTTTTCATTTTGATCATTTAAAAGTTATTGTCACCTTAGCTAGGCTTACTTACTGGGAATGTCACAAAATAAGTACAATATGAACACTGGGCTTTTAAACATCATGGAATGCATTGCCGTTTTTGTCAGTGGTTTAAGGGGGTGAAATGTCTCTCTGGCCTGAAAAGCAATTAATTAAAATAATAACATTTTGTAAAGTCTGGGATTGTAAGTGTGGTTGGAACGAAAACCAGTGTACAAAATGAAAAATAAAATCTGTGACCCATGAAGGTCAAGTGAGGTGCAAAGAAAAGCCCTCATCGAACGGGTATTTATGATGACTCAGACGTTACCATCGATCGCTCTGCATAGTGGATCACATCACACCACAAAGACAGATGGCAGTCCGCAATGTGTGAATTTTGGCCTGAGTAGTTTATCATCTGGGTGTCTCTGGCATTGTGGTAAATTTCATGTTGATCACACAAGCCTACTGTACACTACTTATAACTTTTGGCCAAGATCACTATCCGAGCAATACGTAATACGAGGTTTCAAACACGGCCATTACCCCAGAATCATCATCTGGTTTCTAATGTAAGTCAGCAGTCACCTCCAGCATCTATTAGCTGCTATCAAAACCCATAAAATATACCATTTTACCATTATTCTCAAGCCTTTCCTTCACCCCTCCAAAATGATCAGCTTTGTGTAGGTTACCATTTCATTCTCACTTAAATGCCATCTTTGCCATTTTATCAGAACCAAATGAATTACTCAAGTTCCCGCTCTCTAGCTCTTCTAAAGTAGTAGCCTGACAGCCTCGGTGGGCGGATCTCTCCTCCAACCAACCACTTTAGTGAATTTGCGTATGAAGAGGCAGGGCTTTCGTTGGCGGGAGAGACTTCCGTAATCGTAATTCTCGAAGTAGACTTACGTTTTCAGCGCAGAACGTGTCCACAATAGATCGTTGGTGAATGCAGCAGTAAACGAACAACTTACGCAAGGTTTACGCACTGCGCTGCCGTGCATTTCCTTACATGTGTTTGTAAATGGTAAAAAGGATGGCGGCGGTAGTATCTGTGCCAGTGGCGTCCACGGAAAGTGATCAGGAACGGTGTGGAGTAGAGGAGGATGCTCGTGACAATGAAGCTGAGGAGGAAAACGGGCAGCAAGCTGGTACAGTTTCAACGTCTCAGAGCCGTCTGGCCAAATTGCCCCTGTCCCGAATTAAAGCGCTGATGAAAGCCGATCCAGACGTCTCTCTGGCTAGCCAGGAGTCCGTGTTTATCATCGCAAAGGCAACGGTAAGCAGTCATTTTGGATATTAACGGGGTGCCCTATTAACGTTAAATATGAACAGATATCCTGTTGCTTGTTCTAAGTTGGCAGGCTACTATTGCGTTTTGATTATACTTTCGCTGGTCCCATTCACCATATCGTTTGATAAGTTGCACTGTACCGTGGCTGACATCCTAACTAACGTTACCTAACTATTACTACGGTTACCTGAACTAACTTAACGTTCACATTACGTCACCGTACAAAATGCTCGGTGCAAACTCGCCTGCTGAAGATGAAATTAGGAAGGCTACTCATTATTGACCTGACACTATACATGTGACGTTCCGTTTGTCGTTGTCCGCTGGATAAATTCCATCTCTATTCGGTTCTTCGTTAGTTTCTGAGTTACTGTTTAAATTAATGTATCAATGAGTCTATGCCTGTGGGGGCAGTTTGGATGTCAGTACTGCGCCAGTTTATTTAATATTATTTATACAAAGTACATGAATAAGGTCAGATTGAAATGGGGTGACGATGGAGCAGTGGCGTAGCCAGCGGGTGTGCTAAGACACGTCCCTTTATGACAGCAATTAGTCCTGGCTAGTTCTCAATCATTTTCCTTTATTGACGCGTTTTCCAATTATCGTAATTTGCAACTGAAGACACGGTTTCTCTCCATATGCAATCTAACTGCGATGAAATCATGGGCTAAATTCAGTACAGTTGCGGAACAAGAACAGAGAATTGGGTTGCACAAAACATCCGTTTAAAACAACTCAGTGTCTCGAGACACGGCAGTTTTTATTGGTACGGCAGTCGATTTCAAGGGATTAGAATAAGGATACGGGATTATGGTTAGGGGAAGGGTTAGAGGTTGGGGTTAGAGTTAGGGTTAGGGTTAGGTTAGGACGGGGCTTGAAATGGGGCTGCCGTACCTCTCCACTGCGGTACTCCACATTGAAATGCATTGAAAAACTGCGTACCCGTAGCAACTGCCTTAAAACAATTATTAGTTCTGACCTGTTCTCAGTCATTTTCATAACAGAAGGTTCACTCCGAGAGCACTCCACACTTTACAGATGCTGCTTGTTCTCCCCGATTAGGTAAGACGACAATAATTCATCTGGACGCGTATTTGCTGTATTTAAATCAACGTTATTCAAAATTGCATACCTGTCGACTCTCACGCAAATAGCTGGAGCCGCACGCTTTTTATAGCCTATTGAACTGCCGAGTGCCACTTTTTTTTTATTTATTTTTTTTATCAACCCACACAATACCGAGAATGAAAGTCCGCGTTTCATTGGAACACGGACCAGTTCAATCAACGCGAAGCATTGGCCTATTAATAAGTAAATTATTGTGCTGTACTGAATTTAGCCCATGATTTCATCGTTGTTAGATCGCATATGGAGAGAAACCGTGTCTTCAGTTGCCAGTTACGATAATTGGAAAACGCGTCAATAAAGGAAAATGATTGAGAACTAGCCAGGACTAATTGCTGTCATAAAGGGAGGTGTCTTGGCACACCCGCTGGCTACGCCACTGCGATGGAGGTGTTTTCTCTTCATGCAGGAGCTCTTTGTTGAAATGATAGCCAAGGATGCGCTTGTTTACGCCCAGCAAGGAAAGCGGAAAACATTGCAAAGAAAGGATCTTGGTGAGTTTACTGTAAGACCTTTACCTGTGCTCCTGTTTCTGAGTCAAATGATGAGATAATATTCTCTCAACATCGCTATCATGCTGATAATCTTTTAATGATTTGTCTCTCCTTTTATATTGACAGACAACGCAATAGAAGCTATAGATGAATTTGCTTTTCTTGAAGGTAAATGCCCCTCCTTATGCTTCCACCTTTAAAGGAGGATTTTCACGCTTACCTGTTTCGACTTGTATTAACTGCAGTGAAGTCCAGCAGCACCCCCTTCACCCCCTTTACGCAAGATAATTAGTCCATTCCACGTAATTGGTGATAATTGCCTGTAATTTCCGTCATAAAATCCAAAACGGAGACCGCCATTGTTTTGAACTCAAGCCACGCGAGACAGAGTTTCAGCCCGCGAAAGCACGGGATCGTCGCGGCGGCTGAGAGTGAAAACAAAGCATCCCTGATCAGAGATATGCCATTGTGCGAGTTTATAACCCAACGGCGAATTAAATCCCTGTCCTTTGGAAACGTGTGCATTGTCACACCGGCCATCTTCTGTTTAGTGTTGTTGACACAACCGTATGCCTGACAATGCAGCATTTTCAAAGCAAGTTTGGATCTATTCACTGACGAGAAAATTTCATTAAATTGAGTGCATCGGCCATGATGCCTGGAACCGCCAGACCGCCGTGCTGACGTCACTATCTCGCGCCCGGGAATCAGACGAGATAGGTGCTACGGAAAATAATGGCGCTGCCCAATGTGCTCAATTAAATTTGATTTTTTTCGTCAATTAGCCAACTGAGCTATATGAATGCAGTTTAACTAACACAAGATTAACAAATTGAAATGACAGGAGGGCAGAAATTTCCTGATGATAGTCCTCCTTTAAATTTTAAAACCTTCTCCTCCAGTTGTGTCAGTGAAGTGTTAAGTGTAATGCCTTCTTGTGTTTCTTGTGTTGTGTTTCTGTGTAGGTACTTTGGACTGAATTGCACATATGATTCTGGCAGACAACACTGCCACCGTGTCAAGGATAAGAACAATTTTGAAAAACCTCCAACTGCATTTCCTGAAATTGTGCATAAACGGACACGTTGAAAACAAGATTCTGTTGCATCTTGTTGGAAGACATACCTTGAGGTTACCTGGTTGTGTTGAGCCCGATAACTGATGCTTTTGCTCTCGTGGGAAGAAACTTAAAAAGTGAAGTAATACGTGAGGTTGTGTTTATTTATGTAAATACTGTTTTAAGTTGTCAAACATTTAATAAAAAGTAACTTTTTTTTCGATTGTGTTGATATTGGTTCATAAAGTTATTGTAAATGAAGTGGAGAATGAATTTACGGCAATTCTTGGTTTGCTTAAGGCCTACAGTCTCAGGACCTCAGATCATTAGCCTTTGAGCATTTATTTATTCTGTATACCTGGTCATCACTCTCTGTGTTATAATTCACACATATAATTAATAGTCACTCCACGGGTCCACCATGCAAAATCTGCAAAAAGCGGCAAGGTGGGAGGGGTCTGTGGGTCCGTTCTGTATATTAACAATAGGTTGGCCCTGGGGCATGGAGGTGACCGAGCCATTCGTCAAATGATCATGTTGGGTAGGAGACGGGGCCATTTTTGTTTTTCGCTTGTTATGAGCAGCTATTTCCCCCCAAAATATACTGATAATGTTTCAACTTTTTTTTACTGCAACTACAAAAAGAACAGACTTTTCCCTATTGTAGAATGAAAGTGGACATGTTGAAGGTTTTTTCCCTGCGATCAGTAATTTATCGTGCTTCTGGTAGTGCTGGCCCAGGGCCCCCTAAAGGGGCCAAGTTTGACACTGCGAAATCATATACCATATTTAGAGGTTGATATCTTACCTTCTGCTGGGTGTTGATAAATGAATCTTTGCCAAGAAATAGGTGGATGCCTATGCTTTTATATTCAAAAAGAAAGTTTTTGTCTGCTGTTTTCGTATTTTCACACTAGGCTTTCAAAAACCTTGTTATTAGCTATTTTTTGTAGTTTCACAGTTCCCCAATAGGGGAAGCAACAGCAACAACAACAAAATGGCAGCTCATGAACAACAGCAGCCCCCTAGTCCGTTCTTTATGCTGTAGGTTGAGGAAGTGACAATAGGGGGCAGCACCATAACACTAGTTCAACAAATTCTGGTCTCACTCGCAAACGGTAAACGTTCGCAAATTTTTTATGCCCCCGGAATCAAAGATTCGGGGGCATATTGTTTTGCACCTGTCTGTCCGTCTGTCTGTTTGTCTGCAGCAGCAAAAAAAAATTTAACCTCGGCCGTAACTTTTGATTGGTCAGAGATTGGTCTTGAATACTTGACGTGTATCCCTTGCCACGAGACCTTCCGGATGAGGTCATCATTTTTGACCTTGTGACCTTGACCTTGGCGTGGGACGCATTTTCCAAAAACTTTAACTTTGGCCATAACTTATCATTGGTCAGAGATAGGCCTTTGATACTTGACATGTGTATCCCTTGACGAGACCTTTCGGATGAGTTCATAATTTTTCACCTTGTGACCTTCACCTTGGCGTCATTTTGATTTCACAATAGTTTCCTGGAAAAGTTTTTTAAATTTTATTTGTTTATTTAACCCTTTGCAAGTCAAAGCAATTCCATCTGGTCCTTTTCCATATTATAAATCCAAACTATGCTTCTATCCGGGGGCATCAATGTTTCACAAACACATCTTGTTTTTTCTGTTTCCAGTAATTCAAGTAATGGTTCTCATCCCGTACCAGTCCCAAAATCCAACTCCCTGCAGAAGGCAAGTTATTGGGCTCAGAACATGGTCATCTTAAAATCAGTGCTTTAGGGTAGGGGTAACATTCTCACCCATACCTCCCACATTAGATAATATTTTTTATTGGTTTTCAGGGGGAACATAGGCCTTCCTATAGGGAATCCACCCACCAAAATGTAGTATCTGAAGTTGGACCATTTTCTGTCAAGACTTAATTTTCTCTTGCTCATTGAAATCTGTGAAATAGTGCTTAAATGAACGCCAAAATTCTATTTCTAGCAATTATTCTGTAATCACTGGAGATAAACCGCTCATACTGCACATTCTAAGTAAGCTAGGTCAGACACATGTATCCACCAAAAATTGTTCATTTTGGCTGACCCACCCCTTGCCGTGTTTTGCATGGTCCATCCGAGGGGTGACACTTAAACACTTTTGCGCAATTGGAAGCAACAGTGGTAAGTATTCTGGTCACAAAATCTACACCCATCCCTAAACCTGTCCCTGGAGATCTATCATGCAGTAGGCTTTCACGCCAATCCTGATTTGGCACATCCAAGTCCATTAATCCTCATTACTGATAAGCAGCACTCGAAGATCTCCAGTTGTCGAATGATTTGTGTTTTGCTAGGGTTAGAGCGAAAGCCTGCATGGTGGTAGATCTTCAAAAACAAGGTTGGGCAGCTCTGATCTACATGGTGATGTAGGTATCCTTATGATTTGGTAATGGAGTGCTTTCAGAAGGGATACCTCTGATATTCACTGACAACATGGTGACAGTCGATAATAGTGGCCCCCTGTGTTGTACTGCTGTTGAGTAGTTAATCTCGCTGCTTTGGAGAACAACATCTTTGAAGTGAGCATATAAGCCTCGGCCTTCGTTCAAGATGAGAACTTGGTCAGTTTGGGCTTTTTTTTCATGTGTTGTGCTGTAGGAATGCAGTAGCTGACTCTGCAGTCTGGGGGGATTGACACTAACAGTTGCCCGCTTACCCGGGGCCAGTAAAAATTATTTTCAGGCAGGTGGAGTTCGCGTTCTACTTGCCCGAAAGGGCAAGTGCATTTTTCCTCGTTATTTTTTTTTTTTGAAGAGAGAGAGACAGGGAAAAGCTTTCTTTTGTATGCTATTGACAACTCGAGATGTATAATCTGCACAAGATCAGCATATTGATATCTCTCTACTGCTTTCTCACAGCTTCAGCAACTGCTATTCTGTGGTCTCGATCTCACTGAGTGTGTGTGTGTGTGTGTGTGCATTAATCGTCCATCTGACATCAGAATTAATTATTTTCTCCGATTTAAAGACCCGCTCCCCCTTTTGGATGCGCATTTCACTTTAAACACTCAAGCAGCTGAAAATGACGTTGCGGACTCACGCGATAAAACAGACTAGGGTTAGTTTTGCTTTTGAGACGCGTTAGAGGTAAGGTTTAGGTAGAATCTCGTTAGCAAAATGAGCTTTCTGGCACCCCCCAAACCAGGCCAGGTGCCTGTGAAAAAAGAGTCAACTTACTGGCGGAACAAGTGCGAGAAGAAGAAAAAGGAGAAGTCTACGAATAAGCATTTTGACTTAGCCTCAGTCTGTTCGTGTTTTGAATACTTATCTTTTATTCATCTTTTGTCCAAAGTGACACTCATTTTCCTTACATGACTGAGCTACTAACTAGCTATGATGTGTTCATGTTGTTTAATCTTTGATATGCAGTTTAAATAAAAATATTACTGTTTACAACTGTGTATCATGGCTTGATTGTTCATTCCTGTGGACAGAACTTTAACTCAAACTTTCATCTTTTTCAACTGACATCAGCTGATAAGTAGGGAAACACTCTAAGCATACAAGTATATAAAATGTGAGTTAAAACGTTTATAATCAGTGCTAATGCATCAAGGGGAGGGTCAGGGCCAAGATGTTCTAAAATAATAATAATAATAATAATAATATATTTTTTAATTGATTCTATTTTAATTTTATCAATTCGTAATCTGACAATCGGCATGTTTCTGAGGAAATAAAGTTTTGAAACCTGCCTATTCAGTTTGTGTTGGGATGTCACTGTTCACATGACTGTGGTATCAGTAGTTGCTTTGCTGTGTGCTCTGTTATGATGTGTTGTAGGCTTATATGAATTAGTTTCGTCTGTTGGGGGGGGAGTGGCAGTCATGATGCCATTAGTAAGGAAGATTTGCATTTAAGAGACATTGTTGGCTATGTTAAAATGAAAGGTAATTCAAATTTGATCCATAATGGTTCAATGGACCTTTTTTTTTCATCCCCGGGCAAGTGAACTTGACTGTCGGGCAAGTAGAACATGACCTGCACTTGCCCAATGGGCAAGTGCTTCTGAGACCTTAGTGTCAATCCCTGTGGGGCGGTCTTCTGCAAGGTTTTCTGTGAGTATGGGCTGAAATGCATGAAGAGACCTTTGAACCTCACAGCCTCCCAGACCCAAGGCCTCTGCATGGCCTCTTCCTGGGGAGTATAGGCCTGGGAGGGTGGACTCCGTGGCTGGGGAGACCAGGCTGAGGTGGAGCACGGTCTTGACTTCGGCCAGGGTGACACTCCCCATTCCTGCTGCTGGAGTCACCAGTGTCTGTTGATACAGTGGCCAGAGGATGGCCTGCTCTGCCGCTCTCCGATTGGCTCTCTGATGCCCTGTCAGTCTGCAGCAGGCTCACCTCCGGGAACTCCTCCCACTTTTCCTATCGGAGATTTGGTGAAAGGCTCATGCTTATGAAATTAGAAGAAAAGCCAAAGTTGCTTATTTCACAGTTCTGTGGGTGAGATTTGGTATACGTCACTGCTTCAGCCACGGGATAGCAGTGTCCATCACATGCTAGTAAGAGTAAAGTGTATTATATTGTAATGTAAATTGTACTCAGGGCCACAAAGCCCTAATACTGAATAAATTTGTTTGTCTGTCTGCAAAGTGAAATTGCTAGTGGGCTGACTTTTGGTCAACATAGTATATAATTCCTCGATAGAGTTGCGACATGACGGTTCAAGTCAATCAGGTCATGGAGCCATTTTGTTTCCATTGTGTTATTGAGCACTGGCTCAAAGAGATCGAGTATTTTTCCTTTTTCTCTTTTCTCATGTAATATTTTCCTCTCTTATGCTTACAGTGCCTGACAGAAGTCTTGTCGCTTATCCAAGTTGTTTGAACAACAAATAATAACCTGACTTTTAGTTGATCAGTTGGAATCAAAAATGGCTTGTATGAAAGGCAAAGCCCTCTAGATTATGCGTATTATACCTAAATAGAGTTTTGTGTCATTCATTGAGTTTTATTATTTAATTAGTACAGAAAGGTCACATTTTGCTTGGACAAAAGTCTTGTTGCATTGAAAAAAAATGTGGAAATTATACATACACTTTATTTTGAATACACAAGTATGCCACTATAATATCAGAACATAAAGTCATAGTGCCTTGGAAAAAAGAATTAATATTGCGTATGACTCCCATGAGCTTGGAGGACTGCATCCATACGTCTTGGCAATGACTGAGATAACTTGATGATGAAATCATCTGGAATGGCAAAGAAAGCAGTCTTGCAGGACTCCCAGAGTTCATCAAGATTCTATGGTTTCATCCTGCAAGGCTCCTCCTTCATCTTACCCCTGAAATGCTCAATGATGTTCATGTCAGGTGACGGGGTTGGCCAATCCTGGAGTACCTTCACCTTCTTCGCTTTCAGGAACTGAGATGTGGTGGCAGAGGTATGAGAAGGAGCAGCAGTATGAGTCGGGCAGCAAGAAACTCTCGATATTTTAGGCTGTTAATGTTGCCATCCACTCCGCAGATCTTTCTCACACCCCCGTACTGGATGTAACAGCAAACCATGATTTCTCCTCCACCAAACATGATTGTTTTCTGGGAGAATCTTGGGTCCATGAGGATTCCAACTGGTCTTTTATGGTGACTGGGATGCAGTGCAATGGATGATTCATCAGAAAAATAAACTTTCAGCCACTTTTCCACTGTCAATCCTTTCTGCAAGCTGTGGGCCTTGGCAAATGCAGTGCAGGTTTTATGTTTTCTGTTTAATGCAGGCTTCTGTGTCCTAATTCAGCCATGAAAACCACTTTGAGAGAGAATTTGACAAACTCTTCTTGTAGATACCGGATTTCTAGTGGCATTTCCTCATGTAGCTTCGCTGTAGTTGAAGAAGGGCTGGCCATGTACAGTTGAAGCAACAAACGGTCCTTTCATACAGTTGTCATACCGGGGTCTGCCTGACCTGGGCTTGCCATGAACGTCACCAGTTTCTTCAAATCTTTTTCTGATCCACTCCACTTGGCATTTGGATGCATTAAAGATGTCTGCCACCTCAGCAGCAGACACAGTCTTCAGGCTCTTGATGATCAGCACTTTGGTCTGTGGTTGAATCTTTGGTATGTTGTCAGAGGTCTAGTTGCACCTCATATGAAAGTCTGGTGTTCTGGGGTTATTTCTATACACGTCTGGGAATGTGTTAATTACAGTATTTATCATGGGTTAAGCTCTAATCTGTGATTTGTTGAATCATTTGAAGACACAACAAGACTTTTGTCCCAGCAAAAACAGATGTTATGGGCTTTGCCAAGCTGTGAACATCAGAACACTTTTTGACGGTTTCATTCTGCACCAAATTATTAATGTGAAAGCCCTTGACATTAAAATGGACCATTTATTGCAACAATTGATTGATTAGAAATAAAGTTATATGCCATTTTTAGTTACTATGTCCTTATGTGACAAGACTTTTGTCGGGCACTGTATTGAAACCACTGCTAGCTGGTTATATCCCCCCCCAAATAAATATGTTTCCCTTCCAAGAAAAAAACAAAAAATCCAATGATTTCCATTGAGCGCAATTGCTCGGTTTCGCTCAATGGAAACAAATGGCCCCTAATTTGGGGTTGGTGCTACTATTTAGGGACTCTGACTGCATGGGTAGGTGGCTTCACATACCTGAATCATTTCAATGCTCATTCCAGCAATCTTGGGTGCCGGAATTGGTTGAAGCAGAACTTTTTTTTTTTTTATCCTGGAGGTGAATGGAAAATTCTCCATGCCACAGTAATATATTGTTTTTGTAGGTATATTGGTAATATCAATGGGGTCAATTATTCACTCTGGGTTGGCAGTTAAATGTGACAACTCACTGCCGTGCTGCACAGCAGGTAGAACAGGAGCAATATCAGCAGAGCAGCAAGTGGGAGATGGAGAACAGGAGCTAGAGAAAAGATCACTACAAGGTCACTGCGCTTATATTATACAAAGCAGACTTTCACTTAAGCCAGAGGTCTCCAAGCTAGTCTGAAAATCTCCAATATGGTGGCAGGACTTCATTATAGCTCACCAATGTACCTGATTCTGCTTATCAAGGTCTTGATTGAAGACCATGATTGGCCAAGTAGTTGTGCTCGGGTGATGCTAAACCTACCCCAATGTGGGCCCTTTTTGGTTTCACATGTTCACACTTTCTGGAGTGCGATAACTCCAGTGCGATAAGATCAGAATGTTTTAACAGTGATATTACAAACACTACTGGTAAATCAAAGCAAAAGAGGCCTAGAACTCTGATTTGATACTAAAGAAGCTAGTCTACAAACAGATACAGATCTAGAAAAGTGAAGAATTTAAAGAAGAACCTGAAAAAAACCTAATTTTCCAAGGGTGAGGCCTTGAGAAATGACATTTGTGTTTCTCAAACCTGTATTCTGGCTCACCCTGGTGGTGTTACCTGGTATTGTAGAAATTTTATTTCTTTAGGGGAGCAGGAAGAGGAGAGATTTGCTAAGAGGGCTGAACTTACCCACTGAGCGAGGTTTGGTGAATCTGCACTTTGTACTCCTGCCCAGTTTCCAGTGTGTACAAAGGGTAGGCACAGTGCTGTACTGGGGAACCCTGGGAACAAATTCAGTGCAGCACAAGCTATCAGCCGTCCGTGTGCCCTCCGAATTTATTATTCCAAACAAGTCATCTTCATCCAGAGTGTGCTTTTACAATAATGACCATACATTTCTGCATGTAATAATATGCTTTATAATGAATTTCTGAGGCCACTGGGCTGAAATATGAGAAAATAAATTGAGAAGAAACAGCCTGATTACAGTTCATTTGGTGACTGGAAATCTTATTTAACTGCAATCATATTCCCTTCGACAGTCGAGATTCGAGAGGCACTGGCAACATGTTTACTCTTCTCTCTCTTATCATAAGTATTGCTTTTTTTTCATTTATTTTATTTATTAGGGACCATGTACAATTTTAAACATAAATGTTACCATTTGATGCATTGTACCAGAGTTAGCCTTAGGCTAATTTACATCTGCAGTCCCCTGGCAGGGCACAATAAAAAACATACAAAACACCCCCCCAAACACACACACACACACACACACACACAAACACAAACACATAACACCCCCCAAAACACATTTTGTCAGGACCATGGGAAAGGGAGAAAGAAAGAAAAAAAAGAAAAGAAAAAAATCAGTGGTTGCAGATTTGAGTGGACTTCATAAAAATTAATGGAACTTAATGGAACTGCAGCTCTTTATGTCATCTGCTATTGCATTCCACTGTGTAGTGGCTTTAAAAGAAAAAGCGGATTGTCTAAAAGTTGTATGGCAAAAAGATATGTAGCAGTCATAAATAGAAGCTATTCTAGTAGATCTTATAGAACCAGCAGGGCGGTAGCAGACAAAGGCCAGTAAGCATGCAGCGGCCTGCCCATTTAAGATCTCGTACACTAGAGTCAAGTTTGAAAAGAGTCTAAAATTTTCAAAACTCAATGAATTATGTTTCTCTAGGATCTTGCAATTGTGGTACTGAAATGGCTTTTTATCAAGGATTTTTATAGCTTGCTTATATAATGATTCTAGGGGTCTAATGGCAGATTCACTGGCCTGTCCCCAACAGGTGATACAGTATGAGATATGTGAAAAAATTAAAGCATGCATAAATATTTTGGCTACATCCATAGGGACGGACAATCTAATCTGTCTAAAATTGGCCAAGTTATATTTTATAGTTTTTGTAATTTTCTTGATGTGTTTCTTGAAGTTAAAATTTGAAACTAAAGTAATACCAAGATATTTAAATTCAGTAACAATATCAATTGATTCATTTTTAATAAAGATGTCTGCAGTTGGAATCTGCCCCCTACTTTTACAAAAGAACATACCTTTTGTCTTGCTGATATTCAAAGTAAGACACGATTGTTCAAGCCACTCAACCACACCTTGCATGGCATGAGTTAAGGCAAAATGGCATCATGCCAAGTTTTATAGGACAGAAATTTTTAGTTATTCAGCCTCGTTAGCTAGCAAGTAGATTTAGAGTGAAATATCTTTATTTGGCACAGCTCTGACTGTCTGTCAAGTTGAAGCTTTTAGTGTTTTGAACAGTACTGCACTGCATTAGATGCTGTTATGGTCTGCATAAAATCAAACATCAAGCACTTTCCTAATAGGGCACCTATTTTGGTTGTTATCACAAGATGCAATAGATAAATTGGCAGTATTTGGGTCACTTTATGACTGAACATATTCACATCAAGCAATGAAGAACAGCAAATAATATTTACATGTCTTAAACAACGCACAACAAAAACATACCATTTTCCACTTGGCAGTGGAGGAAGATCGAAAACAGACTTGGTACTGCAAAGATATCCAACCAGAGAGCACATCTGCGGAGGTGGGCGGAGCCCAGTTGATGTCAGTGTAATGAACAGAACGACTGGCATTTAGAAGAGCTCAGTTTAACTGGAATGGTGGGTCAGGCTGAACTGTAATATAAAAGGTGTTTTATCAGAATCAGATTCTTAAAGTAAACTCTCATTTTAAGATTCCAGTCCTATTTCAGATAACAAAATGGTCTCTTACAGATATTTAAAATATTGAAAGAGTACGGCTCCGACCAGATCGACCCCCTCTCCATGGTAACTTCAATCAGAAGGCAGTAGTCTGTCCAAATCGATGTGAAAGCTCTGTCAAAGAAATAGTTGTTTTCTCCAGACGTTGCGTAGTTCAGGGCATTCCATAAGTTATTGACAGCCTTTGTGGGGAAAAAATGGGATGATTATGATCGTCAATAGTTCTTATGCATTTGGACAGTTAGTACCTATACATTGGTTGTAATTCCTTAGAAGATCACACAAAAAATTTCCTCCAAAAAGGCAGACTGTGCACTGTCCAGTCGGGACCTTTGAATTACTGGGTTCTAACTAACATTTATTCAGTTTTGAGGAATTTGCTAGCAAAGTTTGGCCGCTCAATGTACACTTAGGGAACTGGAACTTTGTAATTCTGATCTGAACCCAATTTAATAAATGAATTGAATACCCATACTTATTCATTATTAGATATAACTATTTATTACCAATTATGTACAACAGTTAACTCAATTTTGACCAAAATGTCAGTTAGAACACTGTAATTCTAAGGTTGTGTAATGTCATTGTCATTGTTCAAATTTCAGTTTGCCGGAGTACAGAATGAATCAAATAGCATCAGTGTCCAAATACTTGCAGACTGTTCCATAATTGCTTTATGGCGGGCAACATGACCGGAGTCATGTTGAATCATAACTTGCAGTAGCTTTTTTTCATTACTTGTATCATCACTATAAGACTACTTGCCGGTAAGCTACAGGACCCTTGGTCCTATTTTTGAGAAATAATTTTTTGAAATTTCAAGTCATATCTTTTAACATTGTTAATATTCCCTGACCTCGAGTTTGACCTCTCAAAGTCATCTGTGGTCACATTTAATATTGCCAAAAAAAAGATCATATACTTTCTATATGTATCTAATACAAACCTAATCTCTATCTGCAACCATTTGGCCTTCACAGGCCATCTTGCATTTTCATAAAGTACAGCGCCCCCAATAGACCCACTTCCATCGATTCAATCAAAATGGCGCTCACACTGTACACTGACGGTACCAAGGTAAGTTGATTACCTGATTTAGAAAAAAAAATTTATCACGCAGTTTTTGAGAAATAATTTTTTGAAATTTCTCAGTCCCATCTTTAACATTGGAGCCAAAATTTCAAGGGCCCATAAATCGGACAAAAATGATTCAATCAAAAATCCGAGAAAAACATCTGGAGATATGGTCTAGCAGTATGTTATTGCAAATTTACACGAAAATTCATCTGGCCAAAAAAAGATAAAAAATGTTCCGGACGACGAACGACGGACGCCACACCACGACAATAGCTTGTCGGCCCATAGGGCTGGTAAGCTAAAAACTATCTGATAACTTTTTTTTCTAAATCTGGCAATCAACTCACCTTGATACACTTTATGTACAGTGCGAGTGCCATTTTGATTGAATGGACAGAAGTGGGTCTAGTAGGGGCGCTGTACTATAACGTTGGGTCTTATGGAGAGTGCGGAGGAGCTCCATCTGGAGCCAACGGATTGCATCACTCAGCAAGTGAGCTGCTACTGCGGGGCGACGTCCGCATCTGCACTGGTCGTTGCACTCTTGTGTACCACAGTGCGTCCGTTGTGGAGGACCAGAGAGGCAGTCTGGTGGGGGCACGACACCAACTGCCTTTGGCACCGTGCAAGGCGTCTGTGATCGAGGTGGGAAGAAGCCCTGTGGCGACAGAGTGAATGCGACGGCAGCAGGCGTAAGATGCTGGGAGCTGCCAGTAGGATCTCTGCACACAGGCGGCGTGCATCTGATGGTCGCAGCCACAGCTGACCCCTGAGCACCAGCTGGCTGAGGCAGCAATGCGAGTGACCGGGCAGCCCTTTTCAGGGACAGCACTGCCCTCCCCGGAAGGGGAAGCCCCTGGAAAAGGTGGGGTAAAGAAAGCGTGCTCAGATTGCACCTGGCTGGTTCACCGTGGCCAGCGGGACTTCACTCGTAGCGGTAAAAAGCACATGAAGAAAAAGAAGATGACGGTTTCAACATGGAATGTGCGCACCATGCTCGATGGAGACAACCGACCGGAACGCAGGACTGCACTGTTTGCCCAAGAGTTACTGCAAAGTGGAATCGACATGGCAGCCCTGCAGGAAACTCGCCTCGAGGCACAAGGTCAACTACAAGAAGCTGACTACACCTTTTTCTGGATTGGAAAAACCGAGGGTCCGAGATCTGCTGGAGTGGCTTTTGCTATCCGTAACGAGATCGCAAGACAACTCGAGTCACTCCCCACTGGAAGCTCTCCCAGACTCATGACCCTGAGAGTCCCACTAGAGAACAAGCGCAATCTAACAGTGGTGAATGTGTATGCCCCAACAATGACTTACTCGGATGAGGAGAAAGAGGCCTTCTACTAAGAACTGACAGAAGTGGTGACCAAGGTCCTGAAAGAAGACAAACTGGTGGTTCTGGGTGATTTCAACGCCAGAGTGGGAACAGACTGTGAAACCTACTCTGACATCATTGGCAAATTCGGGAAAGGACAGAAGAACTCAAATGGGGAGCTCATCTTGAACTTCTGTACCCAACAGGAGATCTGCATCACGAACACTTACTTCTACCAGCCCGACAAGAACTTCTTCACATGGAAGCACTCACGCACAGGCCGCTATCACCTGCTTGACTACGCTCTCACAAGAAAGTCAGACCTGGCAGACATCCTGTGCACTAAGGCACTGCGCGGCCCAGAATGCTCCACTGACCATTACCTCGTGAGGTCTCAACTCAGACTGAAAATCATGCCACCAATCAGGAAATCTAACCCAAGTGCCAAACCTAAGAAGCTGGACACCAGGAAACTGCAAAACGCTGGCTATTGCCAAAGGCTTGCCCAAACAATCAACAGTGTCCTACAAGACCTGACAAGAACTGAAGATGAGGATGATGTGGAGGCGACATGGAAAACCCTGAAAGAGGCTGTGTACAGTGCCAGCAAAGAAGTGCTCGGCCACCCTAGCAGAAAAATGGCAGACTGGTTCTGGGAGCATGGGGAAGAGATTGAGCGGCTGATGGAAGAGAAGAGGCGCAAACACCTCCAACACCTGCAAGAAGGCTCAGCAAGAACAGAGGCAGTCCTGAGAGACATCAAGGCCAGCGTGCAAAGAGAGGTCAGAGCATTAAAGAACGACTGGTGGCAAAGAAAAGCAAAAGAACTCCAAGAAATGGCAGACAACCAGGACTACCGTGGCCTCTTTGCGGGACTGAAAGCCATCTACGGACCCAAAACCAACCCGGTGGCTCCAGTCAAAGCGGTGGATTGAAGCGAGCTCCTAACAGAAATGCAGGCAATAAAGGCAAGATGGAAAGAACACTTCAGTCTCCTCTTCAACCAAGAAGGAACTGCACAGCCAGAAGCTGGTGATCAGCTGGAAAAGAGACCCCCCAGAAACAATCTATGCAGAGAGATCACCATGGAGGAACTGGAGAAGGCCCTTAAAAGCACAGAGAGCGGGAAAGCCCCAGGCATGGATGTAATTCAGGCCGACATCCTCAAGAACGGCGGCAGCCTGCTCAAAGAGGCACTCCTCTCTCTGTATAACAGATGTTTCTGCACTGGCAGCGTGCCCCAGGACTTCCACGATGCCCTGATTGTCCCCATCTATAAGAAGAAGGGAGACCGAGCGGAGTGTGGAAACTACCGTGGAATATCCCTTCTCGCCATCGCAGGGAAATTGCTTGCTAAGATAGTCCTGTACAGACTGCAAGCAGTCTCGGACGAGGTCCTCCCAGAAAGCCAGTGTGGGTTCAGAGCCGGGCGGTCGACTGCTGACATGATATTCACCCTGAGACAACTGCAAGAGAAAGCAGTAGAGCAGCATCGACCCCTGTACATCGTCTTCGTTGATTTCACGAAGACCTTCAATACTGTCGATCGCTCAACCCTCTGGAAGGCCCTTGACATCTATGGCTGCCCTGAACAGCTTGTCAACATCATCAGACAATTCCACGTGCACATGAAGGCCCAAGTTGCTGTCGGAAACGAGCCAAGCGAGCCTTTCCCTGTCAACCACGGAGTGAAGCAAGGGTGTGTACCCGCACCCACTCTCTTCTCTCTGTACCTCACCGCTGTGTTGGACGCCATGGGTCAAGTCCGAAGTGAAGGGGTGTTGCTGCGTACTCGAACTGATGGCAAACTCTTCAATCTTGCCTGTCTTCGTGCACACACCAAAACCCGTGAAACCTGTGTCAGAGAGCTGCTCTATGCTGACGACTCCGCACTGGTGGCGGATAATGTAGAACACATGCAGGCCATTGTCGATCGGTTCGCTAAAGCGGCGGACATGATGGGATTGAAAATTAACATCTCCAAAACCGAGTTGCTTTACCAACCCCCACCTGGAGCTCAAGACGAGCTGCACAGCATCGAAGTGCATGGGGAAGCGCTGAAGACTGCCCAGAAGTTCATCTACCTGGGAAGCACAGTCGAAAGGAGGACCTAATCAGCGACCAAAGCATACAGCGCCCTGCACAAGCGACTGTGGAGCCAGCATGACATCAGCATCAAGACCAAGGTGAAAGTCTACACAGCGGCAGTCCTCCCCTGTCTGCTCTACGTAACTGAATGCACCACCCTCTACCGGAAGCACATCAAAGCCCTCACCAGAGTGCAGCTCCGACACCTGAGAGCCATCCTCAAGATCAAGTGGCAAGACTGTGTCGCAGATGTGGAGGTGTTGCGGTGAGCCCGAACTGTCAGCGTTGAGGCCCTCATAGCCACATCGCAACTCCGATGGGCTGGGCATGTGCGCCGGATGCCCGATTACAGACTGCCGAAGGCGGTGCTGTACTCTGAACTGAAAGTCGGGAAACAATGCCATGGTGGACAAAAGCTGCGCTACAAGGACGCCCTGAAAGAAACCTGAAGAGAGCAGGGATACCACACGAGACATGGGAGGAGGCAGCTCTGGACAGGGACAGGTGGCGAGGCGAACTCAAGAAGGCCACCAAGAGCATCGAGCAACTGCGCCAGTTAGAATATCAGAGAGCGCACGACCACAGGCACACAACAATCGCCGCGAGTGCTTTCCAGTGCACCATTTGCCAGCGGTTCTGCAGATCCCGAGCGGGTCTGCAGGCCCACATGAGAGCCTGCTGCGGCAGGCTCTCAACTTCATAACAGACAGTCAACTCCAACTTCATAACAGACAGTCAACGTCGATCCCGACTGACAGCCATTATTATTATTATTATTATGGAGAGTGGGCAAAATTGCCTGTGGAAGCTAAGTGGTTGCAGATCCAGATTAAGTTTGTATTACTGACATATAGGAAGTTATAAATGAGCTATATTTTGGCTCTGTGAAAGTTGACCTCAGATGACCTTCAAAGGTCAAACTTGAGGTCAAGCAAAATGTTACAATTTTCAAAGGCTTCTAGGCTTGAAAATATCAGAGATTGGGAACATATGTGTATAGGAAGTCATATAAGAACTTTCATTTGGTGACCTTGAACTTGACCTTCGGTGACCTTCGACGGTGAAAATTCACAGTGAAATCTCAATTACTTTTATCACCAAAACTATTACAGATAGAGCTTAGGTTTGTATTGTGGGCATAAAGGAAGTCATGTATGAAGTTTCATTTGGTGACATTGAACTTGACCTTCAGTGACATTGCATGACCAATCTTCACAGTGCAATTTCAATGACTTATATAAGCAAAATCGTCACAGATAAAGTGTTGGTTTGTATTGGAGATGTATAGGAAGCCATACATGAACTTTCATTTGGTGGCCTTGAACTTGACCTTCGGTGACCTTCGAAGGTCAAACTTCACATAGTAAAATTTCAATGACTTCTATCACCAAAACTATTACAGATAGAGGTTAGGTTTGTATTGTGAGCATATAGGAAGTCATGTATGAAGTTTCATTGGGTGACCTTGAACTTGACCTTAAGTGACCTTCAACGGCCAAACTATACAGTGAAATTTCAATGACTTGTATCAGCAAAATCATTACAGATTGAGTGTAGGTTTGTAGAGGAGATGTATAGTAAGTCACGTATGAACTTTCATTTGGTGACCTTCAACTTGACTGTCAGTAACCTTTGAGGGTCAAACTTGACAGTGAAATTACAATGACTTGTATCACCAAAATGGTCACAGATTGAACCAAGGTTTGTATAGAGACACATAGAAAGTCATATATGAAGTCCATTTGCTGACCGCAACTTGACATTCTGTGACCTTTAATTTCACAATTGACATATTGAATTTTCAATGACTTGTATCACCAAAACTGCTTCAGAGCTTAAGCTTGTGTTTGTATTACAGGAGGTCCTATAAATGTATGTGAAATTTTATTTAGTGGCCTTGACATTGATTTTCTTTAATTCAAATGTCAAACTTCAAATGAAATTTTCATAACTTGTATCATCACTATAAGACCACTTGCCAGTAAGCTACAGGACCCTTGGTCCTATTTTTTAAATTGTTTCTGCTATATTGTAGCCTCATGGCAGGTTTCTACAAGGCAACTTTGGCATTTTATCTAACCTAATTTAATTTCTTAAGAAAAATAAACTTCCCAGGAGAGATTAGTAGGAAAGAAAAATATTTTGAGTAAGGCTGAGACTACATATTTTCAGTTACACACATCATTTAGATCCTTGTTTTCATACCAGGGTGTTGTAGATAAACATTCCTGGGATTTTTCGGATGTTTACAATTTTCTGCTTGCAACTCTGAAACCAAGATACTCAGAAAACTAGATGGAGGATTCATACTTACTGGAGTGAGCGGCCAGTGACAACATACTGGCTGCAGTTCTTATGGAGCTGGCTGAGCTCATGCTTTGGGCTGTTCCACCCTGAAAATTAAATCACTTTTCAAACCTGTGGACTGTTATGGTTCAGTCATGTTCTGCATGTATATGCGGCACCCTCCACTAATATTGGTGTTCAGGGCAAATATGAACAAAAGTGGATATGAATTAATGCCTTTGTTATTCATCATATTGATATTTCATTCAAAATATGATCAAAATCATGTCTTTAGTGTTATGATCCAGACAAGGAGCTAAATGCGGAGTCAGAGAACAATCCAATTGTATGATTTACTGATAGCAGTATGGTATTGACAGACCAACGATGTCCTGAGTGAAATGACGCAGCTCAGTTCAGATGGTACAGATTTGAGTGCCAGGGGCGTCCCAATCCTGGAGACCATGAATAAGGCTTGGATGCTTGTTTCTATTTCTAGAACTAGGAAGAGAACTTCTGTATTTAACCATCATTAAAGATTAAGAATACTTTCCGAAGACGAGTCATTTTCACTGGAAAATACTGACTGGTTGCTTGAGGGCATATATCAAGTGACAATCCAGCACCTTGCAATCTCCAAGTAAGGAATATATATATACTCAGGCACACACGTGCGGGAATGGGGAAACATAGATGCAAAACAGATTGTGAGGAAAGCACACGGGACGTAAACCAATCAAAAGACAATGTAAAAAGACACGCAACTGCTGAGTGGGAGGAAACACAAAACGGATTCACATGAGGGTTGTAACATTTTGATTGAAATTTAAAACTGAAATTGAAGCAGATTGCCTGAATATTCTGAATGACTAGTAATCCATCAATAGACTTTTTAACCCCTGATGGCACAGGCATATTCCAGGATGACAATATCAAGATTCATCGGGCTCAGTTTTTTTTTAATTTGATGCGCAAAATGTTTTCTATTAGTGAAAGGACTGCTGGTAGGCCAGTTCAGCATCCAGACTCTTCTACTGCGAAGCCATGCTGTTGAGATGGATGCAGTATTTGTTTTTACATTGGTTTGCTGAAATATGCTCGGCATTCCCTGAAAGAGACGTCTGGATGGGAGCATATGTTGTTGTAAAACCTCTATACACTTTTCTGCATGGATAATGCCTTTCAAGATGTGTAAGCTCCCCACGCAACAGGCACTAATGCAACCCAATGCCATCAGAGATGAAGGTTTTCGAACTGTGCGCTGACAACAAGCTGGAAGGTCCCTCTCCTCTTTAGACTGCACAACATGGCGTCTGTGATTTCCAAAAAGAATTTAAAATTTTGATTCATCTTACCACAGGACAGTTTTCCATTCTGCATCAGTCCATTTTAAATGAACTTTGGCCCAGAAAAGATGGCAGCGTTTCTGGATCGTGTTCACATATACTGTAGCTTCTTCTTTGCATGATACAGCTTTAGCTTGCATTTGCAAACTGTGTTCAGATTGTGGTATATCTTTTTTTGTAATGAGATCATTAAAAGACAAAACAACCATTGGTTAGGAGATGATCAACTCTATTGATCCCATTTTCTTTCCATTTAGTCCAGTTTGGAGATGTCTTGGGCCATTGCAGCGCGTTTGTGTCGACATGGATATGCAGCGTTTTTCTCTTGCATTTGCTTTTGTGGTTTGCATGTTTTTAACTTTGCATCGTTTCTGTTTTTGCAGCGCATTTCTCCAATTGGAGATGTTTTGGGCCGTTGCTGCGCGATTGCCCCCTTCGGCCCCCGTCGGCCACCGTAGTATCCACTGTTGGAAATTATACCCAAAACCATATATTTTTAAAATACTCAACCCTATCAAAGGTTTTTTTGGCATCTAGAGTGCAAACAGCAAACAGCAGCAGAAGTATGACATTGTTTTGCATGTTTAATAATATTAAATAATTTCCTAGTATTAATTACATAAAGCCAGTCTGCTCTTGATGTATCAGTTTTTGTAAAACTAATATAAGTCTTGTCATTAATATTTTTGCCAAGATTTTATGATCAAAGTTATATCATGACACTAGCCCAAAATAACTTCATAATAAAGGATCTTTATCTGTTTTATGAATTAATGTGATATGAGAATAATTAAAAGTAGGAGAGAAGGATCCATTAATGAATGATATTCAAAAGTTCTCTAGGAGTATTAGCATCAAATCATCCATTTTTACTTGATACGTTCACAGATGCCTTTAACTAACAGTCAATATTTCCCAGCATAAGCCTAGTGTCTTCGGGATCTCTAATGATGATTAAATACGGACGTTCTCTACGCAGTTCTATTAATAAGTACAAGCTCCCAAGCGTTAGTCTCAGTCTCAATCAACCCTCTGCCCCGTTTATTAGGAACAACCTCCCAAGCCTTCTGCGGTCATTTGGATTTGGACCATATTCCTCCAAAACTCCACAGTCCTGCAATCTGACAGTTTGGCTCAGATGAAGTGTGGACTCCATCTGGCAGCTGTCCCTGATTGCTATTGGCCTGGCAAGGGTA
The DNA here is from genome assembly GCA_029692085.1 of Gymnothorax javanicus. Classification (NCBI taxonomy): domain Eukaryota; kingdom Metazoa; phylum Chordata; class Actinopteri; order Anguilliformes; family Muraenidae; genus Gymnothorax; species Gymnothorax javanicus. Next base: position 35,918,825 of record CM056196.1, on the reverse strand, counting down.
CGCCCTTGCTCCCAAGCCTGTACCATCTGAACTGAACTGCGTCATTCTGGTCTGGGCTCTGTCCAGCCAATTATCAATTACTTTGGGTCCCTTAAAAAAACAGGGATGAGACCACATATAAAGAGTGCAATAATTCCTAAGCTGTTCATCTGATTTCATTGTAAGTACCCTCAAATTATTATTTAATTTCTTCTATCCGCCGTGATGGACAACAAAAAGAACAACAACTTTGTTAATATCTCAATGTGTGGACCTGATCATATGTAATTTCTTGATATAGCCATATCATAATTGTTTTTCCATAACACACATTTATATACACAACCATACATTAGGTTGAATGCATCAAATCGCTTCTAGTACAAAAAGTGACGGAGAGAAGAGAAACTTAAAATGTTTTATAAAATCCTTATCAAAATAAGACATATAAATGCATGTTAAATAAATGTAAAAGAGATGTAGCTCACCTGATGAACAGAATCTGGCAACTGGCTTAAATGCCTGTACCTCACTAAAAGATAAATACAATAATGTGATACACAGTTAATTTAGATAAACTCCTGCATCTCCAGTTAATTATTCATTTTCAGTCCTTTCAACTGCCTCCACCGCCTATCCAATTTAGCTGTCAATCTTTTGTAATGGTCATACATCGACGAGTAAACAAGCATCAGTGGCGGCTGGTGGACGGAAAACTGGTGGGGGGCGGAAAACATCCTTTGAAACGGATGAGATTAGTGACCCGATTTCAATCATTGTTCTTGGTCAACATGTTAGTTTCCCTTATAATGAAATGTTTAGGCGAGTGAATAATAAATTCTATGAAATGTTTAATTCACATGCCTTAATAGGCAACTCTTCACAAAAGAAACCACTGTGGATTTTCCACGTTAAATTTTGTCACATCCTAAGCAAGTTGTCAAACCTAATGATTGTTTAATTGAAAAAGACTGAAATGCGCTCTTTTTTGCGTTCAACTGGTGCGTTTGATTTTTCGTCTTAACGAAGACAATTAGCTACATCTGAGAGGGAGAGTTCAAGTGTCTTTTACCAGGGAAATTGACTGAAAACAGATCAAGACTAATAAGCAGTTTAAAGACATGTTTATTGCCCTCCTTGTTCTCTGTCCACCGCCTGCCACTGACAAGCATCTAAGTAAATGTGATGGTTTGCCAAGCCTCTTAGGAGGTCTCTCACACTCAGTCTGCCTTGCATTATCTATCTCTCTGTCACTCTCACACACTCCTGCTCTCAATTTGTGATTGTCAACATTATTGTGTGCTTGCTTCACAATATTCTCTTACTTCTTCTTCTTCCGCCTAAATTTGGCCCACTAACTCCTCCTACACCGTTTAAGCTATTGATACCGTTCAAACTTTTTAAAAATCACCTTGTTTTTAATTAAGTTGCATCTGAACAGATTTTTTTTTTTTTTTTTTTTTTTTTGAGATATTTAATTTTAAGCGTCATTTTTTTGGAGTCCTATTAAATCAAACCATTTTCGTGCTGATTCAGTACATTCAGCACAGGGGAGCAGCAGTACTCCTTCGCTGCGTCATGCCTGCCAAATCAAGAGAAGAAGAAGAAGAGCCTGTCGGCATTATTCAGAAGTGTTTGGCCTATTGCTTAAAACACTGTTTAAGGCTAATGTTAAAGTTGGCTAACGTAAGGCTAACAACGTTAGCAAAAGCCAGTCGCTAATGCCGGCTAGAGGCCCTTAGTCAGTCATAATATATGCCTGCTGCCATTGTTTGGAAGGGTTGATGTTTGCTAATATAGTAGCATTAGGTTTGGTCAATCACTCTGCTACCATGACAGCTAGTAGAGTTAGCCGGACAGTCACTCTGCTATCATGACGCTAGCCGGTTAGCTGTCAGGCTAACAGCTAACTGCCAGCTCGTGGTTATAGTAGGCCTAATCAGTTTTCAAGCATGGTTAGTTTATTCAAGGAATATGCTTTGTAACTGTGTCTTGAAGGGTTAGCGGATAACGTTGAGTGTTTTTAGCGAGCTAGCGACTCAATTGACCTTCTCGTAGAAAGGTGATTAGAGGAGCAATGCTAGCACCGCATAATGGGAGAAATTTGCATCGCAATAATATTTACAGTCAAGCCGGTCAAGCCATATACTAGCTAAACAGTTGAGTGAGCCCTCTCTGCGGAGTACAGGACATCAGTCCCCGCCCCTCTGATGTCCGACCCCGCCCCCTGATGTCCCGACACTGCACATTCCCTACCATTTGGTGGCGGTAATACCCCTAAACGTTGTTGTCAAAAGGTCCAAGTTTATCCTGAAGCGCAGGTCTGCATCCGAATAGTCTTTTTTGCCTTGGAAAGTTCTTAACTCCTAAAAATTGATCTGGAAATAATTACGTGGCAGCCATGACAAGGGGATTGAAATTCTTTTAATGTTAAGGAAAGGTGTCTCAGTGCTTCCTAATTTACCTCCTTTAGCATAGGGTTCACAGAACCATCCTTTTCGAAAAGAAAGGAGATAACGCTATCCCACAATTCTGCGCAGCGGCAATATTTAAAGCGACAACCATTCATCTGGCCAATTGCTTAAAGAAACGTATATGGTGGGCAGGGGACTGATGATTACGTTGCCTAGTGTAAGTGCATTCGGATTCTCTAATTAGCGCGGTTGTCCTCCTAGGTCGTTTGGAATTCCCCTTTACACCTTTCCTTTATCTTATGACGTTTTCCACAAAGGTTAAAGAGAATTGGTTAGGTTTTAGTGGATAGGACGCAATTTTTTGAATATTCGGACCCAGCCCAGGACTCGTATTTCAGAAAAATGGCAAACTGGTCACCCGCCACGGGACTTAGTCAAATTTCTGAAAGCTGGAGGTATCACCGCATTACTTTTTAAAATCGGATTCCTTGCTCCAGAACATTACGACCACCCAGCTGAAGAGGGTGACACCGGTTCACCCCTTTCCCCGCCACCCCCGAGCCTGGGGCCTTTTGGGGGAAGTCACCTGGAAGAGAAAGGCGCGCCCTGGGGGGGTCGCTGGGCTGTGGGGCGGGGCGGGGCGGGGCGGTGTGGGGCGGTGCGGGGCGGGGAGGCTTTTCGGCAAATAACTTTGCGCTGCAGCATGCTATCGAGACGGGGTTTGCAGGGGGCAAAGGTGGGGAAGGAGCCCTTTCAGGGGACCCCCGGCTGGACCTGGGGCGCGGCGGTGGTTGGCCGCGGCGGGCGCGAACGTGTTCCGGCCCCCTGGCCTCCCCGGGGCGGGCGGGCCCGAGTCGCCGCCTGGGCGGGCACTTCCGGGGGGATGGGCTGGACGGGATGAGGCCCCTCGAGGGGGGCTGAGGCACCGTAGAGGCCCGGGGGGGGGCCATGGAAGGCGGCCGCGCCCCATCAGATTATTACCCGTATCTCCGCCCTGCGGCCGGCTATCGGGACGGTATTTGTGGCTGGGCGAAGCTGGGAAGGAGCCCTTTCGCCAGGCCCCTGGCTCGACCCGGGGCGCAGCCGCGGCAGGGCCCAAACCTGCCCCGTCTGATTACTTTTGGCCCCCACCTTCCCCTTTCGCCCCGTGTGGTTCCGCGGTGCCGGGCCTGCTCCCCGGCGCCCCGGGCTAAGGCCACCCCTGCCCAAGCTCTCGGGGCCCCGCGCTGGGCCAGAGTCGAGGCCCTGTCCTTCCAGGGCCATTGCATGTCCTCTTCGCGCTTTCATGCCTTTTTACTGTTTTCCTTTCGTGTCCCGCTCTTTCTTGTGTCTCCTATCAACTCCTGCGCTACTTTGGTATCATAGTTGTCATTGTGAAGCACTTTGTGTTCCGTTGTCTGCGAGAGGGATAATGTACAGTGAGTTGGTTATTATTGCGGAAAACCCCTTCTGGGCGATTAGATTAAAATATTACATATATACATATATATATATATATATGTATGTAAGGGATAAAATATTTATAAAGTAAATTTTTAATTGTATTTTAACATATTTACGCATGAACTTAAATGCGTTTACGATTTCCATAGAGTACGGATGAGTATTTGTACTTCTTGCAGACGTCCAGCAGATGGTGCTGTTCTTGTCATTGCCATAGACCACACCTATTGGATGTCCGTCCCTGCCTCTTTGTCCGACCCCGTCCCATTCCGCGGCCCGCAGTCAGGGGTACTTGAAACAGTTAGGCTTTGACCTGCTAAGTCTTCTTTTTCCAGAGTCAATGTAGGAGACATGTTGATAGGAATAAATTAAGTTCAGTTTGGAGAATAGCGCAGCCGTTACCAATACGTTGAATGTTAGGTAACAGTTGCTACAACACCTAAAGCAACACACAAACACACAAACACCTGAAGCAAGCACACAAATTTTCTTTGGAAAATTTAGCTTTTTCTAGTTATCATCGGTGCTTGTATCTGAAACTGTGCTTGTATCAAACTACTATGCACTTGAACCAATGCTCAGTAGTTTCATGAGGCCATCATTGCATTTACAAAGACATAAATAGGATTCTTGTCTGTCAAATTATGGACCCATGCAGCACTCCAATCTCCATTTTTTTTACATGTATTTTGTGTTCTGAGGATAATGACATTCGTCATTTCCATTACTCACAATGTCTGGTAAAATATTTCTGATTACAGTCGTGTTGTTTTTTATGAGCAGAATAACAGAAAGAAAAAACAATAAAAATAGAGAAATACAATTAAATGTAGGAATTCCTTTCACAAAAGGGAATGGCAGTCCTGGTGGTCCCATGATGTTGCATCATACTGTGTTGACACAGAGAATATGAAGTCTTTTTCATAGATAAATAACCTCCAATATTTGTTCAGTTTCCCTGCAGTCTTGCATTGATTGAATTCTTCTCATTGGTGGTCTCTGTGGTGCATGTAATAGGGGAAGCCAAGAACTTGATTTAAGTATTTGCCGATGGGTGTGTCTTACTGATACTGGCAGGATTAATCATACAAAAACACATTCAGTGAGTAAGACGACCTACAAATCAAAAACAATATTTTCCAGAAATGGTAGTAAGACAACTCCCTCTCTTTATTTATTTGACTCATACTAAAAATGCCCTGTCACCAGTACTTCGAGGTGTACTGCATCCACAGAATTATTTTTTTGTGGGCAACACAGCTGGTCGGTATACAAAGCTGCAAACAGTAACATTGTTTTTATTGATTGATTTAATTCAACCTTTTGCGTTCTGCTCATATAAATTGCAAGTTCCTCATGGTGATAAGGATGGAAAGAGAAAAACAGCCTGCTTCATTGCATAATTCTGCTTGACTGACTGCACCCTAATAAGTCCTTAATATTGTGTTTATCTTTTTAACGACAAGATCCTCTAGGCACCTGATGTCGTTCAAAATTGGAAATTTTTTTTTGACAAAGGACAAGTTTTTGATTTAATAATTAATTGCATGAATTATTACCATAAATACGGTAATTTTATCTAACCCTGCCCTGATAAAAATTTACTGTAGTTAACTATAGTTTACTACAGTAAAATTGATGTAAACTATAGTAAACTACACTTTACTACAGTAAGTTATAGTTTGTTGCAAATATACTACAGTAATTGAATATCATTGCTATAGTTTACTATAGAAGAGTTTGACTTTTGTGATTTACTTTAGCATCACTATAGTAAACTAGAGAGTTACTATAGTATATCTATAGTATATCTATAGTAATTCTGAAAAAATACCATAGTTAATATAGAAAATTATAGTATTTTTTACTGTACATTGTAGTATTTTGTGGTAATTTTTCATAAGGGTGGTTAGACAATAAAGATCAGTCCTGACAGGAACACTTTTTCATACGAGCATACATAGAGTTTGGCAACATGGCTTTGTTTTGGGAGATATCTGGTATCTGGGAGATATCGGATCTGAAGGCAACTTCCCCCCACCCCAAAAAAGCAGAGCCAGAGAAGAGACAAAGAAGAGACGCCGATTGTCATAGATCGGTGTAACTCAGTTATACAGCAAAATACATGAATGCGATACTAGCTGGGTGAAGCTAGGGTGATGGAGGGTTTGTGAAGTGAGCGCGGTAAGAGGCTTCTTTAAATAAAGCTATAAATTTGACCATCAAGCAATTCACTGATAGGCTGAAGCCAGGCGACAGTCAGTGTTTTCATGTAACTTTCACGAGCTGAAACAGCTGATCAACTGTTGATCAGATAGCTTGACGTCGTGGCCCATCAGAACCTATGCACAGCTTCATTTATTATCATAATGTCAGCCCAAACAGCCATTTTAAGTAAATCCATTTTAAGTTCAATCCATTACATATTGAACGGTTCAAGTAATATCTGCAAAAATGCTGTCAGGAGCACAATTATCACTCATTTGTATTTAACAACAAAACAGTCAGAAATGCAGTTATGCTTTAAAGGTGCAGAAATTAACCTATTGCCAAAAATTTGATCCCTGCTCTGAATTATGATAATAATAAGGGTTGATTAAAAAGTGTTGCCAAATATGTGCTCCATATCCTGTATCTTATACAACCCAAATTCCGAAATAGTTGAGACAAAGTGTAAATTGTAAATAAAATCAAAACGCAATGACTTTCAAATCACACCTGCCAGTATTTTATTCACAATAGAACAGAGATAACATAGCAAATGTTGAAACTGAGAAGTTTTACGGTTTTATCCACAACATGAGCTCATTTCATATTTGATGGCTGCTACAGGTCTCAAAAAAGTTGGGACAGGGGCCTGTTTACCATGGTGTAGCATCCCCTCTTCTTTTTAACACAGAGTGGAGGCGTCTGGGCATTGAGGAGACAAGTTTCTTGAGTTTAGCCATTGAAATTTAATCCCACTCTTGTTTAATACAGGCTTCCAGCTGCTGGAGAGTTTTGGGTCTCCTTTGATGGACTTTTCGTTTAATTATGCACCAAATTTTCTCAATCGGTGAAAGATCAGGACTGCAGCCAGGCCAGTTCAGCACACGGACTCTTCTACTACGAAGCCATGCTGTTGTAATAGCTGCAGTATGTGGTTTTACATTGTCCTGCTGAAATACACTAGGCCTTCCTTGGAATAGATGTCATCTGGAGGGGAGCATATGTTGCTCTAAAACCTTTATATACCTTTCATCATTTATGGTGCTTTTTAACATTTAAACATGCAAGTGTCCCACGCCATATGCAATAATGCATCCCCATACCATCAGAGATGCTGGCTTTTGAACTGAACACTGATAACAGGAGGGGTGGTCTTTCTCCTCTTCAGCCCGGAGGACACAATGCCTATGATTTCCAACAATAATGTCAATGTCATGGTTCTGGTTTTTGTGTTCATGTGTTATGTTCATGATTATGTCTTTTCTTTATTCTTTTTGGTTATTGTATTCTCAGGTTTTCAGTTTATGCCATTTTCAGTTTCATTGCACTTGTCTCCCCTGTCTTGTGATCTAGTTGGTTCAGTCCGTCTCCCCAGTCTGTGTGCCTACCTGCTTCCGGTGATTTCAATGGTGTCTGGTGTTTCATATTATTACTTCAATTCTCGTTTACTTCCTTCGCCTTGCTGTTCTAGATTACTAACAAGATTAACATTTATATTTTGTATCATAGTCTACTAACCCAACTAATCCATGTATATATTACTAACTTACTAACGAGCACTTTAGTTACTCTGTAAAGTTGCACCGCTACTAATTAGTACTAATTCAATCTCAGCAATCACCTTGTTCTAGTCTCCGCCTCTTGCTTGGCTTTCCCTGTCTCTCTCTACGTTTCTGCGAGATCTCTCGCACGTGCTTAATTGCTTTCCTGCACTCATTGTCTGTGCACTTAGAACTCCCTGACCGGAGTTGTTTAATTGTCATAGGATGTCTGCGTGAATCCCATCCGTGTCTTGGCTTTCGCCAATTGTTGTGGTTTAGGATTTCCCCATGTGTACCTCCTTTGTAATTAGCTCTCATCCCATTCACCTGTTCCCTGCATAGCATGTGACTTCCCTTCTGTCTATTTAGAGTCCTCACTGCTTTTCTGACTTTGTCAGAACGTTGATCAATATTTCTTTGTGCAGAGTCTCATGTATGCCATTGATTATTGCTTCTCTTCGACTGTTTCGTCCGACCAATAATTTAGCCATAGCCCTTTTTGTCTTGTTTTTGCCTCTCTGGAATTTTGACCCATTTTTGTATGACCACGTCTTCTGTGTTTGGATGCCCTGTGTATGACCCACTGCTTTGGAATTCGACTACGACTTTTTGCCTTTTGTCTATGTACCGTCGCACCTCTGTTCTGGTTCTGACCCCGGCCTGTCTAGTCCACTCTGTTTTTAGATTTCGTTTTGTGGCTTGGCAATTCTTGTGTCTATTGGTCTTGACCCGGCATTCAATAAAGGCATACTTTTTTTTGGATTTCCCTCTCTCGCTTGTGGTTCCTGAACGCACTGTCCCAGTCAAATTTGGACTCGTCTGACCACAGGACACTTTACCACTTTGCTACAGTCCATTTTAAATGAGCCTTGGCCCACAGAACACGGCGGTGCTCCTGGATCATGCTCAACAATGGCTTCCGTTTTGCATGATAAAGTTTTAGGTGGCATCTGTGGATGGCACGGCGGACTGCATTTACAGATGGTGTTTTTCTTGAAGTATTCCTGGGCTCATTTAGTAATATTAATGACAGAATCATGCCGGTGAGTGATGCAGTGGCGTCTGAGGGCCCGAAGATCACGGGCATCCAGTAAAGGTCTTTGGCCTTGTCCCTTATGCACAGATTTTTCCAGTTTCTCTGAATCTTTTGATGTTATGCACTGTCGATGATGAGACCTTCAAAGCCTTTGCAATTTGACATTGAGGAACATTGTTTTTAAAGTATTCCACTTTTTTTTTTTTTTTTTTTTTTTTTTTTAACGCCAGCCTTCACGGGTTGGAGAACCTCTGGCCAGCTTTACTTCTGAGAGACTCCGTCTCTCTATGACATCCCTTTTATAGCCAATCATGTTACACACCTGATGCCAGTTAGTGTGATTACTTGCTAAATGTTCTTTCAGCTGATTCTCTTATATATTGCCTTTTCAGCCCTTTTTTTTTTTTTGCCTGTGTCCCAACTTTTTTGAGACCTGTTGCAGCCAGAAATTTTGAAATGAGCTCATTTTGTGGATAAAAATGTAAAATGTCTCAGTTTTTACATTTGAAATGTTATTTATGTTCTATTGTAAATAACATATTGGCTCATGTGATCTGAAAGTCATTGCATTTTGATTTTATTCACAATTTACACTTCGTCCCAACTATTTCGTAATTGGGGTTGTAATAAAAACAAAAATAATGCCATTTGAAAAGAAAAAGTCAATATCTAGTGTATCCACATTTTGCTTTGATTACAGCATTTAAGAGCCATTCTGTGAAAAAATGGCACTTTTTGAAGAAGTTGTGGAGTTGACCCCCCCTGGAATTGAATGAAACTTGGTACATAGGTAGATATGGTAGTCTCACGGAAAAAGCCAAATTTTTAGGTCCATATCTAACTTAGTCTGCCCGTGGCGCCACCTGGAAGCCTCTAAAGTGGCTCAGTTTTCTTTTGACACCATATTTTACATCAGTTATTATGACTTAAAAGTACAAAATACCAGATGTGTTATACTTTTATCATGACCTGTGACACTTCAAGTCTGGATAGACATCTGCACGACATCAGCACCAAGCTGGGTAACTGTGTTTTTGAGCCAGAATTATTTGAGAAATAATTTGAGTAAAAATTGAGAATGGGAATAAAATGTCCCAGACATATACCAATCAATAATGCTTTGTTATGTGTTTACTTACAACAAATCTATCATTTTCAGTTAATAGTACCTTGGTATCTTGCTGGGTTAGTGCAATGGATGGCCGGAAATATGGTCAAAATTGATTTTCGGTGCATGTTTGTGGTATATTTTCTCAGTAACCCAGATATGTTCAATGGTGATAAATGCCGTTTGTTGCGCTTTTGGAACTCAGGACTATCAAGCATTTCTTTGGTAGTATCTACACTTTCAAGCTAGATGGAGCCAAAGTTGGAGAAAAACTTGAAACGGACCATTTCATTGCAAATTGTGCCTATGTTTGGGCGGCATTATTTTGTTTACCCAGCAAGATAGAGATCTGAAATTCTCTGGATACATAATCCTTTTGGGGTACATTACAGCATTAGCAAAATTTCAGTGGTAGTATTTTCAGTGTAGATGATATTGAACATCAAAAGTCGTAAAAATTCGCCTCCAGGGGGCACTGTTGGCTGGATGCAAGTACTGGCCATCCCCAGCAATGTACCAAAGAAATTTTTTTTTAACTGTGATACAGAGTCACAGCTAGTTTTCTCAGAAAGTGAAGAGCTTGGTTTGGTACTATGCTGGGTAGATAGCTTTCTGACTAAAGGTGGCACTCTAAAAGCTGATGTTCTACCGACCCAATATTCCACATTCCCAGACAAATACCAAAGTTCTGTCTTTTGAAATATATGAAGTACTTGCACAGTTATACATAAAATTTGTAATCCCTTTAGTATAAAGCTCATTTGGTTGTAAACTGGTGGTGACTGTGAGCGTTACAAACGCACAATACATGGGCTATTACCAAGTACGGGTGCAGCGCAGTCAGAAATGTACAGCACATTATAAAACACGACCAGTCCAAAATTTTTAAATGCCAAAAAATAACTAATGTAAAAGGCATACCACCATAAGTGCGAATGAAGACATGCATCAACAATATACGTACACTTACATAAAATAACTGTCCATAATTTGAACTCTAAAACAGAATCTTCATCACACAACCGTGTACATGGAGACAGAACGTTTAGTACAAAAGTTAAAACTGCTTCATACTTTTCATGTTATCCAAAGCAAAATGATGTCAACACAGTATGTGACTAGCTCTATCCGTCAGTCTGTTTTTGGAATTCGATTGTGGGTTGGCGGCACCTGGTGCTGTGCACCAGAGGTGCTCCTTGGCCTTGGCCCTAAGTAGCCATCCATGGTTCGATCCGGGTCGATGTTTCCTGCGGAGGCAGTTGAGCCCGAGGCAAGCCCTACTATACTGCATCCTGGGTCTCTACAGGGCTGCTTACAGACCATTGATAGTGAGCTTGTCTGTCTCTGAATTAAATAGCGGGCTGCAGCATTGTACTGACTACTGGTAAAAGTCTTGTATGTTGACACAATGCTACAATCATCACCAACATTCTTTTCCAATTTACAACTAACCCAGCTTTATACCAAAGAGGTAACAAATTTTATGCATAACTGTGCATGTACTTTATATATGTCAAAAGACAGAACTTTGGTATATGTCTGGGAATATGGAATATTAGGTCGGTAGAACATTAGCTCTTTAGAGCGCCACCTTTGGTCAGATAGCTGTCCATCCAGAATAGTACCAAGCTAAACTTTTCATTTTCAGAGGAAACTAGCTGTGTGCATCACTGTTCAAAAACAATTTATTTGGTACATTGCTAGGGATAGCCAGTATTTGCATGCAGCCTACAGTGCCCCCTAGGACAAAATTTTCCGACGTTTGATAATGAATACCGTCTACACTGAAAATACTACCATTGATATTTTACTAATGCAGTAATATATCCCAAAGGGATGATGTATCCAGATGAATTCAGATCTCTATCTTGCTGGGAAAACAAAATAATGCCACCTAAACATAGGCATAATCTGCTATGAAATGGTCCATTTTGAGTTTTCCTCCGACTTTGGATCCGTCTAGCTTGAAAGTGTAGATAATACCAAAGAAATGCTTGGTATTCCCAAAAATAGAGTTCCAAAAGCACAACAAACAGCATTTACCCTCACAGTACAAATCTGGGTTACAGAGAAAATATACCGCAGACATGCACCAAAAATGAATTTCGACCATCTTTCTGGCCGTCCGTTGCACAAACACAGCAAGATACCAAGGTACTATTCGCTGAAAGTGATAGTCTCGTTGTGAGTAAGCACATAATAAAGCATTCAAGTTTGGTATATGTCTGGGATATTATTTTATTCCCATTCCCATTTTCAATTTTTATTGTTATTTCTCAAATAATTCTTGCTTGATAACATAGTTACCCAGCTTGGTGCTGATGTGGTGCTTAAGTCTAAGTGGACTTGAAGTGTCACAGGTCATGATAAAAGTATAACATATTTGGTACTGTGTGCCCTTAAGTCATGATAGTTGATGTAAAATGTGGTGTTAACAGCAAAACTGAGCCACTTAAGTGGCTTCCAGGTGGCGCTACCGGCAGGCACAGGGAGATACGGACCGAAAAATTCAGCTTTCTCTGTGAGACACCTGTATCTACCTTTGTGCCAGGTTTCATTCAATTCCAGGGGGGGGTCAACTGCGCACCGAATGTCAATCTCTCATGGAATGGCTCTTAATCTTTCAGTCATAGTTTTCGCATTTTTTTTTAAATTTCCTCACTCGCTAAACTATTCCATATGGTTTGAAGTTCATTCCAAAGAGATTCTTCTGATGTTACAACAGATTTGCTCAATTGGATTAAGGTCTGGACTTTGAGCAGGCCAAGTCATAATTTTTATGTCACCAGATGTTTCTTTCTGACTGAGATAATTCTTGCACAATTCAGAAGTGTATTTAGGGTCATTATCTTATTGAAAATAAAATCCCAAACCAATCAGTCTCTGTCCAGATGGCAATGCATGTCTCACCAGGATGCTACGATACATCTTTTGATCCATGATTCCATCAATTTTAATGAAATCACCAGCTCCTTTTGAGCCGACTGAACCCCAAACCATAATATTACCACCTTCTTGTTTTACTGAAGGGGTCAAACAGTCATTTTTGAAATGTTCTCCAACTCTACGGCACACATAAATTCTGCATTTGGGTGAGAAAATTTTGACTTTTGATTCATCGGTCCGAAGGACTTGTTCCCAGTCCACTAGCATCCAATCCTTGAATTTCTAGGCCAACTCAAGTCTTTTTTTATGTTGACAGCTCTTGGCAGCAACATGACTAATCAGACCATTTTCACACAAGCATCTGGAAATTGTAGATCTTGATACTTTCATCTTTTCACTTCTGGTGCTATTAATATCATCATGGAGTTTTCATGCTGTAAACCGCTGATTTTTTTTTCTTGTCATTTATTTATTTTATTTATTTATTTAGATTTATTTAAGCAGGGGGCTGACTGAGACCATGTCTCCTTTTCAGCAGGGCCCTGCATTACAAACAATTAAAATAACAATACGCAGATACACAGATAACAAACATCAGAGGCACTTTACTTCTGTTTTGCACCTTTATTGCCACTACTTTTCAGTGAACCAAGCTCTTTGAAACACTTGATGGTGTTTCTTACAGTGCCATGGCAGCATTTAATGTCTTCAGCATCAAGTAAGGCTGCAATTTGGCAACAAACAATCTCAGAGAACTCCTTCCGTCGTGCCATCGTGGTTAACCCTGTGACACTGCTGAAAGTTCACGTCACCTTATATAGTGGAACAACTAACCATCAGAGATAATTTTGCAGAATAATGTCCCCTCAAACCAGTTTAAACAAATTTTTTAGCATCAATAATCACGGAATGTTCCTTCAAACATACATTCAGGCTGTGCAAGAGTAACAAAAAGAATAAAATTTGCAACATCTTTCAATTGTTATTAAGAAAATGGATGTTTTCAGTGTTTTTGTTTATAACCAATATTTTTACCTCAATATGTGCTTGTGGGAATGATTTTTTTTTCTGATCGCCTAAAATAGTATTTTTCAATACATTTTCATCAAAAAATTGTAGAGAAGTAATATATGAGGACCCCTTTTAAACAAAAGTGGAGGTGTATAATCAACACTGCACAGTACTGTAGTTGGCCCTCACTCATGTTACTGCAATTTCATAATTACTACGAAGACGCACAGAAAATGTGCTTTACTGGAAAGCAGATTGAAGCCTCAGGGTTTTGGATGTTTCTGCTGATGACTTTTGACCTGATTGTTTTTTCAGGTGACAGTGTATGTAATTTGTTTTTTATTTTATTTGTTTTTTTTTGTGGCTTTCTTTGAACAGATTCACATTGGACTTTACTTACTTAGCCTACTTAATCTCTTATACCCGAGACCTTCAATGACTTGCCATTGAAGGTTTAAAAATCCTTGAGAAACCTCCCCCTATATGCCCAATTACACCCAAGGGTTCTCATGCACATTTCCTGATAATCAACCAAACATTAATTTGTTCACTTGCAAAGACTAATTGGTAAAATTAATGGCCAATTTATTTATTTATTTATTTATTTATTGGGGCATTATTGTACATTGCATCACATTGGCTAGTTATCAGACATTTTCCTTTCCACATTAATGATGACATAAAACAGAAATATATTAGTTAATTATTTGTATTACTGCCATCCTTACAATATCACTATTAAGTAGGCCTATACGTTGTCAATGTACCCCATCTATGATCTCTTTGTCATTTCTTAATGACATTTATAGCCTATAATGAACATTTCTTGTTCATTATAGGCTTATATATTGGTCTTGATTCAGTAAATAAATTGTTTGATTATAATCTGGCGATCAGGTTGAAAGCAATAGCGCATTTAAGAGTCAGAGGCTGACAGCACGCCACTGAAAATCCTGTAGCGCTGGCGCTACTGCTAGGAGAATGTTTGGATTGAAGAGGTGAAAACAAACTTCTTGTTGCTTTGACTGCCCTGAAGTAAAAGACAACTCTTTGAAGTGTGGTCCAATTTAACTGGTCATAAAATTTTTACCAGTTCTAACAAATAATTTAACTATAAATGGAGACATCACTGGCTTCCTGTCTGTCTGTCTGTATGTATACCCTTCAATTTTTTGTAACCATAGTTCATCTGATCAACTTAAAAAACTTGGATGGTGAGGACCCAAGGAAGTACAGTGTTGAGTGTGAACTTGTTTTGGAGGTTTCTTGAGAAATCTTGAGAAAGCTGCATGCAGCAATACCACACAAGCAGCAAAGCCACATTAAAGTAGACGTATTAATTTGAAACTTTATAAAAAATTGTTGTACTCAGTATCATCTGAAAGCGCATGCAATACACTCTCGAACTATCAACAATTTTTACCAGGAGATGATAGTGGAATAGAGTAATCATGGATGTAAAACGGGCTTTTAGCAACCCCCAATATCGCCCTAGAACAGCACTGTGAGACTGGCCATGACCAGTGACGTTGCTTGTGGGATCAATTGTGACACATAGGCTACCGTATGTGTATTTTACATTGCAAGCAAGATGTCGAAATCCACTAAAAATGTCAGAATTTTTGCTTGACTTGGACATCGAAGTTGAAGAGGATGATTCAAGAGTAAGTTCAACAACTAGCAACAGTGATGATGAAGATGGAGAGGTAGGAGAAATGGAAAATGAAGAAGAAATCCGCGACAATATAGATGCAGCTGAAAGCAAACAGCCACCACCAAGCGTACCAGCTCAAACTGGAGCCTCGGGCATGGGTGAGTGAGCAGGAAGCAAATTCCAGGGTGCGTTCCCAAAAACGTAGTTGCTAACTTACTTAGTTGGTACCATTGGCTGTATATGGTCGACCTAGCTATGTAAATTGCTAACATAGTTAGCATCTACGTATATTTTAGGGAAACCTACCCAAGAGCGAGAGCAGAGGAAACCCGAACATGTACAAGCTTCAAATTTTATGGATGAGCGACCAGCTGGCTAACAGGAGGCCCTGCAGCAACGAACAATGCTGTAATCCTGTAATCCCTAACCGTCAGTCCCTCCCAATTTATTGCCCTGCAGCGCAAAGCCAATTTTGCACTGTTCTGAAAAGGCTACCGGGCACTAGCATGACTCCGGCTCCAACCTGGACCGTGGTGCTCACTACTACTCCGCAAAGCTGCGCCTTTACCAGGCAAGCTAACCCGGTTGTCAAACGACAACATACTTTTTGATGATCATAAATCTCATCCGCTAGAAATATAATACAAGACAAGACCAAGAAATGAACAAATTAGGACAGGCAGACGACGATCGATCCTCTGTGTGTCCCTGTTTCCCACGAATTACGCCATCAGAGAGGGGCTATTTGCGGTCTGATTTTTTGGAGATGTGCTCGAGTTGAAAGGGTGTTCAAAATGCCTTTTTTTCCAGACTATTCTCATTTGAGTGAGTGTCCAGCAAGTTTTATTCATCATCTCCATGACATTAGCTTTCCGTAGAGGTATAATTTGTCCATTTTTTGATTTCTCAATACATGTCTACTTTAACAGCGGTACTGGAGACCAAGCAATCAGTCCATACCGAATAGGCATATGTTGCATGGGCACTGCTTTAATGGGCACTGGTCTAGTAGTCTAAATATTTCAAAGTACCATTTCTTGATAAATGACACCAAAAATGGCCATTACTGGACCAACAGTAGTTTCTGTTGTACAACTCAGCTCCAGTTGCAGTACATAGGATAAGTCTATACAGGAGACTGAGTGTTCACAACTGGAAAAGTGATAGTTTTCTTCACTGGGGGTCGTGTTTTGTCAAGGAAACCTTTACTAAATGCTTTGGCCTTAGAAACAAAATCTGGCCAACTTTCAATTCTCCCTAGTCTCACAGGAAACTTGAACAAGCCTCTGACAATGTAATTTATGCTTAATACACTTGACAATGACCTGGAATGCAAGAAAATTCTGGAGAAGAAAACATGAAGCAGAACCCTTGAATGTATTAAACGGCTCATAGCTTTACAAAGACCCAGGTTTTTTTTTTTTTTTTTTTTTGCTGATGCGCTTGTATGTGATGCAGTGCCATGGTTGATGGCCTGTATTTGGAAATATGCTCCATGGGTTGAGAAATCAGCGCAGAACTATAAAAGTACACCTTTCAGCCTTCATACATTTGCCTCCTGCTGCCATCAGCATGACTCATTTTATTAACATTACTTGAAAAACAAAGCATTTCTAAACTAGGAGGAGGACCTGAAGTCGGCTCTGGCAGCCAGAAGAAAGAGTGAAGGGGGGGTGGAGAGAAGGGGGGAGAGACCAAGGAAGACTGAAAGAAAAAGGAAGTGTGCACATGTGTGAGTGAGAGAGAGAGTGAGAGATAGAGAGAGGGAGAGACAGAGGGAGGGGAGATAAGAAGGGGGAAATATAAAGGCAACGCAGGGGGAGAAGGAAAAGGCAATGCGGAGGAATAAAACCCCAGAAGGCTAACCATGTTACTGCGGGCTGTAGCGGCTCTTTCACTCGCTGTCGTTCTCGCTGGATATCTAGAAGGTAGGACCGGAATTTTTCTGTGGGTGCTGGCTTTGACTTCTGCGTGAGTGAGATGGCACAGTGCATTTGCTAAAATCGAATCCACCAGCCAGGGCAAGGGAGACAGCTGGGAGGCACACAGGTAACCAGAGCCAGAATAGATGCAGATGCACTATGATGCAGGCAACCTGCTTTTAAAACAGGGCCAGAAATAGGAAACAAAAGAACCCTGCAGGTTGTGTGAACTGTATCAATAAATTAATCAGAAAAATATGCATAACTGTATAAGCAAGGGCAGTTATTTTAAATGGAATGGGCAAAAGATGCCAGATAATATTCATCAGTGTTATCCAAGCATTTAAATATTTTGGTGGCTATTGAGATTGCTCACAAGATGCCTACAAAATGAAGTGCTTGCAAAGCAACAGATTGTGTGGGCTGTATTGAGCGCCATGCAGAGCACATTTTCCCAGTCTGCTTTGTTTTGTTTATGTTTTAACAGGCTCCTAGTTATGTCATCCGGTTGTTTGCTCTGCCACTCAGTGCAATGGTGTAATCACATTGGCTCACAGACCAGAAAAGGGGTGTGTGATGTTGTTCCAATTCCCCAGCTATTCCCTCATGTACATGAGATGGGGGGGAGGGTTGAGAAGGGGTGTGTGTGTGTCCGAGAGAGAGAGTGTGCGCGCGCGCACAAGCGTGTGTGTGTGTGTGAGTGTGTGCCTGTGTGTGTGCGCATGTGTGTGTGTGTGTGTGGGGGGGGGGTTTCCTGACTTTCTGTGGGGTGGATAACAGATGCTGTCATCAAGGGTGGCTATTAAATGTCAACCGCCATTTCTTCAGCAACTGAAATGCTTGTTGTAGCAGAAATATGAGGACAGACCATTTAAAATAAGATTACATTTTAATTAATGTCCCTCTATGTGCATATGTATACATATAATGTGTATATGTGTATATACATTTGTGTATATATGTATGTGTGTATGAAGCTATTAGCCCTTACATTTACATTTTAATAAAACATAGAAACATAACTCCTTGGCAGTGTAGCATCAGTGAGATCATTGCTTCCTGAGTTCGGTGATGTAATTCAGCTGATGCGTTTCCCTGAGTGGAGCTGAATGGGTGACATCGTTTTGTAAGGTCTTGTGCCATTCATACATTATTATGTCCCATTCTAATACCACTGCTTAAAAGCTGAGAAATGAAAACGTGCAGTTTTTTCCTCCGTACTTCTTCAAAACTAAATACTGCGAAAGTACACGGGAAACATGTGAATTCCACTATGGACCCCACTAGTGCGTGAGTGCTTTAGGTGGTTTTACATAAAGGGTCTCTCTCTATATCTGATGATATATTATTAAAGCAACAAAGCGTAGTGGGGGGCTTGGAGCAGCAGGCACATGGAAAATCGAAGCGGAAGAGCATTTGAAATAACCTGAAATGTTTTTATTTAAATGCAAGAAGCATAAAAAAATACATTTCCAGAACTTGAGGCCGTTATGATTAGTGAGGGCTACGAAAGAGTTGGGATTACAGGGACATGGCTTAGTGAAGAGGATGGAGATGAATATAATATAGAAGGTTATAAGCTCTTTAGGAAGGATAGATGTAATAGGTGAGGAGGGGGTGTAGCACTCTATGTGAACAAAAACATAATTGTGCAGGAAATTCCTGAAATTGAACATTCCTTGCTCTGTGAAGATATCTGGGTCAGGCTCATTGGCAAACACGAGACAGGTTTAAACATAGGAGTATGCTATCGACTGCCAGCTTTGGACAGTATTGTCTATGAAATGCTCTTTAAGAGGATTAGGCAAGCTTGTGGAGGAGGAGGGACGATTATTATGGGAGACTTCAATTATCCTGGTATCGATTGGGAAATGGTGAAAGGACAGGGTAAAGGGGAGGAAGAATTTCTAGATGTTATAAATGACAATGTTTTGGTGCAGTATGTTAATAAACCCACAAGAGAGAAGGCAATTTTAGATTTAGTGCTCTGTAATGACCGCGATAGAATTAGCAATGTTGAGGTAGCCACTTGGGACTAGTGATCACTCTACTGTTAATTTTGGTGTTTCATGGGAAGTTAAAAAGGTGTCTTTGAAAACCAAAATTTTCAATTTTAGGCGAGCAAACTTTGACAAGATGCACTCATATCCGTGCGAAATAAAATGGGAGACAGTCCTGGACTCTAAGGGCCCTATCTTACGCCAGAGTCCCTAAACCCGTTATTTGGGGATTTAGCATTGCGTAAGAGGCGTGCCCCCGCAAAAGTTGCTATCTTGCATACCTGCCTATATCCCTAAAACACCTGCGTTACCCGTTATATTATGCATAGGCGTGGTTTGGACGTTACGCCAGTTAAACCAATCAGTGTGCCAGGTGCCATTGCCTTTAGGAGCAGGCTGCGCTATCCCAAATCCTCAAACCGAAACCCGTGATGGAGAGAGGAAGGTCGCCACGTTTCTCTGAAGACGAAGTTAAATTGCTCATGCATGAGGTCAAATCCAGACAGGGAGGATCTCTTTTTGTAAAGTTAATCATGAATTGTATTATTTTATTATTATTATTATTATTGTTATTATTATTATTATTTGACATTGACATATTGTTTAATGTTTGGTATGTAATAAAAAAAACATCAAGCCTACCCCTTTGTGATGGAAACCTCAAAAAAAAAAAAAAAAAAAAAAAATGCATTTCGCCATGCACTTCCAACTCCCTCTCGCGTCTGAAATGAAGCATAGAATAAAATCCCATTTTAGAAAAATAAAATTAGGTCTATGCACTGACACTCAGCGACGTAACTTTTTTTCCAGCGAGAGCGGCATTTCAGAACTCTTCAGCGAATGAAGGTAATTCTGGTGGCAAGTACGTGGTTTCATCTGTTTACATTTTCCGATCGGACAGCTGTCTATTTTTTACAGCAAGTTGCGTGACCGTGCTGCAAAAACAGGTGTGCCTACTTGTCGCCGAAATTACCTTCATTCGCAAGAGTTCTGAAATGCCGCTCTCGCTGGAAAAAAAATTACCGTTGCTGAGTGCCAGTGCATAGACCTATTTATAATTAAATTATTTTTCTGTACTGAATGTAGCCCATTATTTTGTTGCTGTTAGATCGCATGGGGGAAAGAAGACGTGTCTTCAATTGCCACTTGATTATTCTTGAATTGGAAAACGTGTTAATAAAGGAAAACCATCTAGAATTAGCCAGGACTAATTGTAGTCAATAAAAGGATGGATATTTTCCCCCAAATTTTCAGGTCTAGCGCCGGCCCTGATATTATATATAATATATATCATTAATATATATTATATATAATAATTATATACTATTTAAAAGTGGAAAAAATGATTGATACAAAATACAAACAATATAGACTTACCTGAAAGGCCCAGGTAGCTGGTGCGCTGGCGGTACACACTTTCTGGGCTTCTTCTATTATTTAACTGGCGATCAAGGCGATTTAGTACTATCTCTGCCATTTTCTCAGGGGTTCAACTGAGGCTAAAGCAAGGTGGCTTTTTATAGGCAAGTTAATTCGGAAAGTGGAGCCGCATGTGCACATCCACATGTGTCCAAGTGGACGCGCATTGAAGCCGCCTGGGCGCGCTCTTGTAAAAGCCCAAATGAGTAGCGGGTGGTTTGAGGACCTGCTATACGCTTTCCCTAACGTGTGGTCAAGATAGCAATTTTAGGGAAAGCGCATAAACACGCCCACGGGCACACCTCCAGGCGCAAATAAGGGAGTCGGTATAATGCATAGCGGGTAGTGTGGCCGCAAGATACCGTTTAGGGATAGTGGAAGCTGCTAAATGCGTAATTCACGGGTAGCGGGTACTGGCAACGGGTAGGGCAGTGTGAAAGATAGAGCCCTAAGTCTGTAAATGAGATGTGGGAAAGATTTAAGGGGGTTATACTAGATTCACAATGCAAATTCATTCCAAAGGTGTCCAAAAGTAAGCTGAAAAAGCAGAATCCTCAGTGGATGACCACAGCTATTCGTAGGAGTTTGAGGGAAAAGAGGAATCTTTATAAGATGTACATAAAGGATAATAATGAGAATACTAAGGCAGAATACTGTAAAATGCGGGCTGTGGTCAAAAAAGAGCTGAGGAATGCCAGAAGACTGTATGAAAGGCAAATTGCGGAAGGAGCAAAAACTAATCCTAAGTGCTTCTTTCAGTACTGTAGCAGAAAAAGGAAAGTCAAAGAGGAGGTTAAGTGCATAAAGAATAAAGATGGATCACTGCTATATGATAACAAGGATATTGCAGATACCTTAAACAGTTATTTTGTTGAGAATTTTACCTCAGAGCGGGTTTTTATTGGGCCAGAGGGCATGTCCAATGCTCAAGATTATTTAGCGGAAATTGAGGTTAGGGA
Source organism: Gymnothorax javanicus (assembly GCA_029692085.1). Lineage (NCBI taxonomy): Eukaryota > Metazoa > Chordata > Actinopteri > Anguilliformes > Muraenidae > Gymnothorax > Gymnothorax javanicus. The sequence continues at coordinate 35,897,245 of CM056196.1, read as the reverse complement.
TTATGAAGTATTAGACAAGTGGCATTAACTAAAGGCAGATAAGGCGGCGGGTCCTGATGGCTTATATCCTAGAGTGCTCAGGGAAGTTAGTGAGATCATCTCTAAACCGCTCTCAGCTATCTTCAGATGGTCTTTAGAAACTAGAGAAATACCAAATGAGTGGAAGCAGGGCAATATACAACCCCAATTCTGAAATAGTTAGGACGAAGTGTAAATTGTGAATAAAATCAAAATGCAATGACTTTCAGATCACATGAGCCAGTATGTTATTTACAATAGAACATAGATAACATTTCAAATGTTGAAACTGAGACATTTTACATTTTCATCCACAAAATGAGCTTATTTCAAATTTTCTGGCTGCAGTAGGTCTCAAAAAAGTTGGGACACATGCAAAAAAGGGCTGAAAAAGCAATTAATATATAAGAGAATCAGCTGAAAGAACATTTAGTAAGTAATTAAGTTAACTGGCATTAGGTGTGTAACATGATTGGCTATAAAAGGGATGTCATAGAGAGGCTGAGTCTCTCAGAAGAAAAGATGACCAGAGGTTCTCCAACCTGTGAAGGCTTGCGTAAAAAAATTGTGGAATACTTTAAAAACAATGTTCCTCAATGTCAAATTGCAAAGGCTTTGAAGGTCTCATCATCGACAATGCATAACATCATCAAAAGATTCAGAGAAACTGGAAAAATCTATGTGCATAAGGGACAAGGCCGAAGACCTTTGCTGGATGCTTGTGATCTTCGGGCCCTCAGACGCCACTGCATCACTCACCGGCATGATTCTGTCATTGACATTACTAAATGGGCCCAGGAAAACTTCGAACCACTGTCAGTAAACACAGTCTACAGATGCCACCTTAAACTCTATCATGCAAAAAGGAAGCCATTGTTTAGCATGATCCAGAAGCGGCGCTGTGTTCTGTGGGCCAAGGCTCATTTAAAATGGACTGTAGCAAAGTGGCAAAGTGTCCTGTGGTCAGACAAATCCAAATTTGGCATTCTTGTTGGAAATCATGGGCGTCGTGTCCTCCCGGCTAAAGAGGAGAAAGACCACCCCTCCTGTTATCAGCATTCAGTTCAAAAGCTAGCATCTCTGATGGTATGGGGATGCATTAGTGCATATGGTGTGGGACACTTGCATGTTTTAAAAAGCACCATGAATGCTGAAAGGTATATAAAGGTTTTAGAGCAACATATGCTCCCCTCCAGATGACATCTATTCCAGGGAAGGCCTTGTGTATTTCAGCAGGACAATGCAAAACCACATACTGCAGCTATTACAACAGCATGTCTTCGTAGTAGAAGAGTCCGTGTGCTGAACTGGCCTGCCTGCAGTCCTGATCTTTCATGGATTGAGAACATTTGGCGCAAAATTAAAAGAAAAGTCCATCAAAGGAGACCCAAAACTCTCCAGCAGCTGGAAGCCTGTATTAAACAAGAGTGGGATCAAATTCCAATGGCTAAACTCAAGAAACTTGTCTCCTCAATGCCCAGACGCCTCCACTCTGTGTTAAAAAGAAGAGGGGATGCTACACCATGGTAAACAGGCCCCTGTCCCAACTTTTTTGAGACCTGTAGCAGCCATCAAATTTGAGATGAGTTCATTTTGTGGATAAAATTTTGAAACTTCTCAGTTTCAACATTTGCTATGTTATCTCTGTTCTATTTTGAATAAAATACTGGCTGGTGTGACTTGAAAGTCATTGCGTTTTGATTTCATTCACAATTTACACTTTGTCCCAACTTTTTAGGAATTGGGGTTGTAATACCATTATATAAGACAGGGGACCGTACTGAGCCAGGAAATTACTGGCCAGTCAGTTTAACATGCATTGCATGCAAAATACCGGAATCTATCATAAAAGACGAGCTGGAATTATTTCTTGAAAGTAATAATATCTTGAGGGATAGCCAACATGGTTTCTGTAAGGGAAGGTCATTCCTGACAAACCTTCTGGAATTCTTTGAAGAGGCCACCAAGACTTATGATCAGAGCAGGGCTAATGACATCATATACTTGGATTTTCAGAGAGCATTTGATACGGTACCGCATAAGAGACTAATTTTTTAAATGAGCTCCGTTGGAGTTACAGGAGGTGTTCTGGAGTGAATTCGAAACTGGTTACAGGACAAAACACAAAGAGTGGTGGTCAGTGGAATCTCATCTGAGCTAGGTATGGTGGGGAGTGGAGTCCCTCAGGGATTGGTGTTGGGACCCCTGCTGTTCTTCATCTACATTAATGACCTTGATAGGAATATTGAGAGCAAATTAGTTAAATTTGCAGATGATATTAAATTGGGAGGTTTGGCAAATAGTTTAGAGTCCACTAAAGTGATTCAGGATGATTTGAACAGAATCCAAAATTGGGCAGAAATGTGGCAAATGAAATTTAATGTAGCAAAATGTAAAGTTGCACATATAGGTAATAAAAACATTAGACAGGATTACTTCATGGGAGGTTTAAAACTGAAATGCGCTCCACATGAAAATGATCTGGGAGTGATTGTTGACCAAACCCTCACAGGTTCTAGCCATTGTGTCATAGCAGTTAAAAAAGCCAATCGGATGCTGGGATACATTGCCAAAAGTATTAAGTACCAATCCAAGGAGGTCATACTTCTCTTGTACAACACATTTTTCAGACCACATCTGGAGTATTGTGTACAGTTCTGGGGACCATACTTTAAGAAAGATATAGTGGCTCTAGAAAAAGTTCAGACAAGAGCCACTAAGCTAATTCCAGGTATAAAAGATGAAAGCAATGAGAAGAGGCTGAAGATCCCTAATCTCTTTAGTCTTAGGAAAAGGAGACTTAGGGGTGATCTGATTGATTAACAAAGTGAATCATGTATGATTCCTTCGGCCAAGTTTTGTTAGTAGAACTCGGGGTCACAAATGGAAGTTGACCAAGGGTAAATTTAGCATTGATATTCGAAAATATTTTTTACCCAAAGAGTAATTACGATGTGGAATAGCTTGCCTGACCATATCGTTGAGGCAGAAACCTTGGGAATTTTCAAGAGCAGGCTTGACTTAAAGCTAGATACCATTGAGTCATTGAGTATCTGAAGTGATATATTCACAATAGTTAAAAGAAACTGGCGAGCCTAGTTGGGCTGAACGGCCTGTTGTCGCCACTCTTGTTATGTTATGTTAGATTTCTCTCCTCTCTCTCTCTCTCTCTCTCTTTCATTCTCTCTCCTTCTGGCAGCTAAGGGGGTTCAAATGCAGAGGGATGTTCAGTGCTGCATGCAGTACTCCCAGGGAAAGATACGTGCCAAAGACGTGCTGAGGTTCGAGGTGCAGTCTGACGGCCCTGACTGCAGCATACAAGCCCTCATGCAAGTATTCCAAGCATACCAGAGCAATCACGGAGCTGGGAACCATGCCACATGCCGTCTTCTGCGCAGACCTAGTTGAAGGTCTAGTTGGAATATTTCAGATTCTTGGACAGCTGGCTTGGAGTAAAAGGACCCACCTGGCACAAAACATTCACAAAATGTTGCTGCAATGTTATAATATTGAGAAAACATTACAGTAACATTGCCAGAACATTTATTGTTAGCCAAGGAATGTTGCCCAGTTGATGCCAGGCCCCAAACAAAAGCTCATCCACATATTTTGTCCAAATAAGCAGCTGCTTGTCATAGTCCGTTTTTATCTTTCGTAACATTCCTGTTTGATTCCTGTTCTTAGTCCAACAGCCCATTAGCATAATGCGGAGGTCCTGCGTCTGTCGTCCGTCCGTCGTCATTGTACACAATTTCTCCAGAATCTTTTTCTCCGAAACCGTCAGGCAGAATGACTTGATATTTCTTATGGAGCATCCTTGTGACAAGGTCCACCAAATTTGTTCAAAGCACTTGACAATATTGATTTTTTAAGAATTTGTATGAATTTTTTAAATTTTGAATTCTTCAATATACTCAATATTGGGCATATTTCAATGGGCTGTAACATGGAAACGACTGGATATATTGATCTAAATGGTATTGACAACAGATAGGAAGTCATATAAGGGCTTTCATTTATTATCATGACCTTTGACCTTCAGTGAACTTGAAGTGGAAATATTCAAAATCTTCTTTGTTATGGAGTAAAAGACAAGGTTAATCAACTCTGTTCAACAAATGAGAAAATTTACAACGTAGATTTTTTTTTATTTTTCATCAATAGTTAATTATCTCTGTTGTTTTAATCTTCTTCTTCGTGTTCATAATTATGATTTCTTACTTGTCTTTCAATTGGAGAATGGTAGCATGGTCGTATGAAGTCTCTGTAATTTATCAAGTGGAAATGACTAAACATATTAATATTATTATCCATTAGTGTTGAAAGTATATGGTTGGCACCATGACCTCTGACCTTGAAAGAGCCACTTTGTCACAAAAATGTACTAAGTTCTTCTAAATTTTCTATCTTTTGCCTTTGAACTGCAGGACCCGTGGTACTATTTTTTTTTTTTACCCTTAAAGCAACACAGTGAATTTGTGACTTGCTGCTAATGCAGATTTGGTTAATTGTGTTGGATACAGACTATACACCAAGAGGGCGGTGAAGTGCGCTGACCCCAGAGACAGGAAGGTAAAGAGGCTGCTGAGGAAGTTAATGCAGAGGCAGAGGACCAAAGTGCACAGCACCATGTGGATCCATACACATGGAAACCTGCCTGCCATGGCTACTGTGGTATCCAACAGTCATACGTACCATACTGGAAAAGTCAAAGGAAACTGGCCACTGGAAGGGAGGGAAAATGCCAATTTTGACCAGTAATGTGGCAGTTCTAAACCTCTCGCCTTTTTTAACCCAGTTCGGTTGGTTCTGTTTTTCAACTGGCTGTCTTCTTGATTGCAAAATGACAAGGCCATTTCTTTACTGGGGGCAAAATAAGTCTCAGTGGTACTCTTTCTAGCTCAATTGTTGAGGGATGTGATGATCAGACTTTGCACTAAATGTATGCACCATTGCATTGTATTGTTTCAGTGATGAAATTGATTAATACTACGAGTCTAATCATAAGTGGCAACCCAGCTGATATTGGACTACAAATTGATTTTGTGATTAACTGAGGGCTAACATATCACAAATAGATGAAAACCGTGCACACACATACACACATAAACATATATTAAGACTGTTATTGTGTTCACGTATAATTATTTATATTTGAATGCCAAAAAAAAAAAAAAAAAAAAATCACTGTTCTTATATGGGACCTTTTGTGATCTAGTTCCATGACAAATATGTAACATAATTGTTATGGTCGTTCATTAATATTGGTAACAGTAATATAGCTGTTGTTATTGCAGAATTATCAGTGTTATGCTGAATATAATACATCCACACTCACTGGCTCTGGTTTTTAACATGTTTTAGGCTGAACCAAAATAACATTTTGTAAAGGCATCTTATACGGGCTAATATCCAGTAATATATGCACCAGTACTTCTGTAGTGTAACTTTGGAAATATATTCTCCTTTGCATTCATTTCTCTAATGAGTCAACTAACAGATGTACGTCAAGGTTAAGCTTTCACTATTATCATAATATGCAGTACATAATTACCTGTTTTGATATGTACTGTCATAGAATACCACAGTGATATGGCTGTACCAAAGTATTCACTGTTGATGCTATGTTGTTTGAGGAAATATTTCCACTACCTGTAGCACTCTTATTTTGATTATTTGTAGCATGTCAAAAATGATTGTCTAATTCTTGCCAGGTGCAAAAAGCACTGGAAATAAATGTGAGCTGAAACAAAATGTAAAAATTTAGTCAAACCATTTATAAACAAATAAATTGTGGAAAAGACATTGAGTATTTTTTTCTAAATGATGTATGTCACGCTTTGCTCAGCCAGACATAGCCCTGTGGTTTTTGTAAGATTTAACAATATGTCAACAGAATAATAAAGTGGAATTTATTTAAAGTTGACTGAATTCTGTGCTACATCTTCAGGCTCATTGGTTTCTGTCATGCTAGTTTGTTTTGAGCTGTGGTGAGGAACTGGTTGCCTGGCTATGTGATTTTCAGTCAGGCCTTTCATTAGTCTGACCTCCTTCCAGATGATTCCTTGAAATAGATGCATTGTTAAGTTGCATTGGTAGTGTTTTGGAAATTTAAAACAAAATGAATTAAAAACTAGTGCTGATGTAGACCTAGCAGCTCATCATCCATGTCCTCTGTTCCTCTGTCCTACTTATCAGCTTTCACCTATACATACGTTTTGTGTCCTTTTACGATTCTCCCTGGATTTTCTTTTCCCATTCTGTAGAGCCTCAGATAGCCTCAGTCTGTAAGTGTACACATGGGCAAAAATTATGCACCACCAAATTCAAATGAAATTTTCCTAAAATTGGCAAATCCAGAACTCCATACATTTGCTGACCTCAAAGGAAAAACAATCAGAGTCCAGATTTTGCATTTTTGTATATTTTATATATTATTATAATATTTTTTATTTTTTGCATATTTTTTCAGTGCTTTGTTTCTAAGATCATTTTGAATTTTTAATTTGTCAATTCTCCACAACATGAAAATGTGACTGACCATTTTTCCACTGTGGTCTTCATTTCCATGTTAAGGCATGTATTCCATGTACGTAAATTTCATGATCAAAAGGCTTAAAAATGAATCGTGCTTAATTGCACGTGCTGAATGTTAGCAGTTGGGTGGCCCGTCTATAAACTTAGGATTCATCTTCGTCATATTGATTCTGTTTCATCCAATTAAAGTTCAGATTTCAGGGGACAATTATTTCACGACAAAAGTTCTTCTTGCCATCTTTAAATGACAGTGGGCCCGTATTTTTAACAGCATTAAATGTGTTGAAATGTGTTGAAAACATGCCTTTTCTTTAGAAGCTAATAAAGTGTGAAGTAAAGATCAAATTATTTTCAGACTGATTTTTTATGCCAGGGAAGGTATGGCCGAGACATATGTACAACAATTGGGCAATGTTTGTTGATTCTATTAATTTTGTCTTCCAGAGAAGTGGAATCTGTTCTAAGAATTGGGTGATGCTTTAAGTCTGCCCAGGAGTATATATGGACCAAAAAATGCATTTAGGTTTCAGTACATTAGATTTGAAAACAATGGATATGGCCTCATAGTTGAGACTCAGCTTCAGGGCACAGGTATTACATCCATTTAATGCTATCCATGCAGAAATTGCACTTTTTATGGAGCATGACTGCCCAGTTGCTTCACTGTGCTATCAAGGCATTGCCCCCATAAAATACATCATCTACAGATGCCAGCCAGATGAATTCTAGCCTTAAATGTCTCTTGTGCAGACCCAGGTTTTTACAGCTAAAGCTAAAAACACTACTCAATCTTAAGTCAAACCTGTCATACCTCCAGAATATATATTTCATCCTTCTGGGAGTATTGCGCGGCATCCATAAGTACCATGGAATACATATATTATATTTTTCATGCTATTTATGACTTTGACATTAAAGCGTGACTTGAGATAAAATCTGTTTTGTTCATATTGCATTGATTTTAGGGTTGAAAATCTCACGAAAGCCCAAAGCAAAGTGAACGCACTGTATAGGGACACTGGTGTTGTTTTCTTTCAACATACGAACAGAGAATTTCTGCGTCTGTCATTTGAAGATGTCAGAGTCTGAGTGTGGAGGTGTAACCCAATTCATCTCCACACCATAAGCAGTGTGAAAGTAGGTGAGGATGAAGTTAATACATCAGAGGCTAATAACTTTACCTGCTGATACAATATCTATGACCAAGTCAGTGACCCACAAAGATCGCATGCAGGGCCTCACTCACTATCACTGAGTCTACCACAGAAGATCACAGGCAAGCATCAGTGTACTTCATTAAGCAATATTACATTTAGATTATTGTTCACCTATCATCTCTTTGCCAGGCAGGTGGTATTCTGTCACATAAATGCTTTGATTCTACAGACATGCTGTCCAAAGCATTTCCTGCTGAATTACTCACAGAACCAGCTACATTCCATATGACCCAGCCTATGAAAAAAAAAAAATCATTATGAGACAAGACCAGTCTACCAACATAATTTGTCCCCTTCCATCCAAAATATTCTTTTGTATCTTTTAGTATTTTGCGTCCCATCATCAATTTCTTCAGTATCTTGCGTTAACATCATAAAATATCTCAAAAGGCGGGCAATAAGTAGCTGTTATTCAGTTGTCAATTCTGGCGATGTGAAATGCAATCAATTTTCATGGTACCTGAGATAAATGAGCACCAGAGTGAAATAACACAATTTAAGGCGAAAGATGGTTTTTCTTTTGATTCTAAAACTAATACACATCGTTTCTGTGCCCATTTTACCGAAACCTGAAACATAAGTGCTGTATCATTGGCTTTGTATTCATGAGCTATAGACTGGGGCCACTCAAAGCAGCAGGCCTTGCCATTTGGTGCTACACTGAATAAACACCCAGACGGCGGCTTCTCCTTTCAGCTAACACCCCATGCTGATCCTGTTTACTTGGCCTGGGGTTGATTCTGTTTCAAGTCAAGGTGCTAAACACCTTCACCCTGAGATAAAAGATGATTAATGCCTTTTACCCTCTTTGATTGAGCAAAACTTAAGGCACCCAAAGCCGCTTAAGCAGTTAATTAGGAAGAGATCCACACATCTCCGCTGAGGTCCTCCAGCAGAAACGAGAGGGCTGTCGATCAAGGTGAAAACTTGATACCCTGAAGATTCCCTTTGATGTGGAGCCCCCACCTTAAATACCGTCCTGCAGGCACTCCTCCGTGGAAATTTGATTAGTTTTCTCTTTAGTCCGCAACCCTTCAGAGCATTGCCTTGCTGCATTTGTGACTGCTGCATGAGTTGTGCTGGGACTGAGTGTATATATATTCAGACCAGAGTGACCAGAGCAGACCACTCTCAATCCTGGTAGAGTCCAGCAAAGGAGTGACAGAGGGACCATTACTATGGATGTGCTGAAAACATGCGTACTCCTCATTGCGTTTGCCCTGCACCCAATCTGTAAGTACTGTGTACTCTATACTAATCATCCCTTTTGATGACACTTCAAGGTTACCGTTCGATTCCTATCTATCAATGACAGGCATGACTAGCAGCATCAGCTAAGGCATGACAGTGGTTCAGTTCCTTAAAAAACAAATTTCTGTCAGTTTCTGAACATACATTTTAAAATTTCGAGCGTAAATGTATTAAGAATCATGTGTATATTTTGATTCTCATTATCTGTTCAAATTATGTAGCAGCGTGAAAACTGCAAATCACTAAGAAATAATCTTATCCAAATTTCAATGTCAAGCATGGAGATGCTGTTCATAGAAAGGGCTTTTAAGATGCAGAATAGATTATGACATATGTACGATTGGCTTGTCACATTTTGTTTTGCAGACATTTTACAGACAAAAGGGTGGAAACTGCCGATAAATATCTTCATGCATGTTTTAGTGCTAGCATTTGCTGCTGTTGGGAAAACACTGTCATTTGAAGAACCTTGTGAATGTGTTGTCATGTTTTTAGTGACTGCTGTGTTGGTCAAGGGCACAGAGCGCAGGCACTTATTCTCCGAAAGAAGCTGCTGCAAGAGACAAGGCCACTTCATTTATGTAGGACAAGGTAAGGATCACATTATTTTTAATGAGTAACACTCATATAATTAAGAGAGTAAACTGCCTTTGAGGGAAAGGTACTGTCTTCCAGTTCATCTTGAATGATAAATACTAGTCTACATTGGTTATAGGCGTGGATATAGACTGTTTCACCAGATTTCATGAGTTCAAAATGTTGGTTCTGATAACATTCATTAACAACAATTTTTTCATTCTGCACTGACAGAGTGAGAGTGCATGTTTCAGAAGTTTATGTCCAATATTAACCACAACACTTGGCGCTTTTTTCATTTTGATGTCTTTATTTTAATCCAGATATCTCAGGTAGTCCAGTCAGTGTGGACGTTGGTGTGTGCAGGTCAACCTGTGGTGGCGTTAAGCGGACCTCCAATTCATATGGACCGGGGCTGCCGAGTTACCCTAAACACTCGTCAATGCTGGACTACCTCAGGAGCAAAAAGGTGAACACTTGCAATTACCAAAATCCATATATTTGATACCACACGGGGGCGCCACATCATCCCCACATTGTTAACCATTGTATTGATTGGAAGCGTAAACCTGCTGCTTTTAGATTCTTCAAGCTTGAAATTAAATTAGAGTATATGCAAGCGTGTGTTCCCAAAATATCGTTAAATTATTTTAAGGGGCAGGCCTACATGTTTTAAATAAGTAGTTTAAGATCAATAAATTATACGTTTAAGTTATGGCAAAAAATGCAATGCAAACATATTGTAATGGTATTTAAACATTGTGACTTTTACAGGGAAATCATGATGTAATTATGAAATGACTGTTTTTTACGATCTCTTCCCACATGAAGATGCGCGACCACACTTCCCTTGAAGGCGCGGGTCACGTGCCCTCCTGCGGCAGGAGTTCTACTTGCGAGCCCGCCCGAATTCGTGTGGAGCGCGTGCTTCTGATGGAAGGTCTGCGAGAAGTAGAAGTCGTTGACGAGTGTCACTGCGAGCTCAAACTGGAGCAGTGCGTTCGCATGCCTGCTTTGAAGACCTACTTGTACGAGACGCCATATGAGACTGTCGTTGACGTCGGGAAGTGTTCCAGTTCGACCGAGTTTCCAGGTTTGAATGGCCTAAAGTAACGGGCTACACAACGAAACCACCCGAAAAAGCCACAAATGCAACCGTGGCATATTGTTATTCCGTCAAACGGAAATATAATGAAAGATGAGAAACTGGTACACATCATTATTAGTTAACAGGCTGCGACCAGCTGATTCAAGCAAAATCTGAATAATTGGCCGATACATTACAACATTTGGCCTGTCTGAAAATTGGGAATGAATTGTGATCGACGCTAAATCATATTTTATTAAATAGCCCACAATAAGTTCACGGCTGAACTACGTTAGCTTCATTAAAATGACTCGCGATGTATTTTGCATAAAAGGACTTGTTCTGATTTTTTTCCCCCCTTTAAGCACACTTAGTCCCATTGTGTCTACGTTATATTTCTCTAAACATTGAGTCACTGATGACAAGTTTTATCAAGCAATCAAAAACAACAGTGGTGATCCATAATTCAGCCCTTCAAGAAAGGTCTATCAGGGGTTTAATTTTCATTGTCCTGCATAAAAAAAGGTAGATATTTGAGCATTTTGTGTTCTTTTTTGCCTTTGCAGTGGGTTCCTCTTGTGTTCCTGTGAAATTTGACTCAGCCCTGGTGGAGACTCCTAACAAACGTGACCTAGTTAGGACACTAAGTGCCTGTGAACTGAGACAAAGCTGCTACAGGATTCCATACATTGAATATCATTATGAAGTCATCCACAACTCTAATGAAGTAAAAGAAGAGAAGATTAAGGTGAGTTACAACCCCTATTTCTACAAGAAGAGAGAAAATATTTCAAAGATTATTTATTTTTTGTGCAGAGAATAAATCGAAGGCTGACTGCAATAAACAGTTATGTCCAGATGTTTTACATTGGAGAGAGACAGGAGTATTTAACGAACTTAAATTAGATATGCCTTCCGTGTGCGAATGCACATTTTCTGTATGATTTTAATCACGGCCATTTTAGCATGTATACACATTCACCTTATTAGCATGTGAACTCATATTATCAGTGTTTGCATTAGTTAAATCAAAATAGCAATTGTTCTGTAGTCATTGTGCAAGAAGTGCTATATTCATGTGCAAAATATCCATCCATTCAAAGCATGGCAAGCTACATGGAGCTAAAACCAATAAGGGATAGTATGCCTGACCAACTTATCATTGATCCATGACACACTAGAAAGCGTTTCATAATTTTCATTGTACATCTCCTGGATGAAGTAACATTGTCCTGCATGCTGGTGCTTTTCAATCTTGACTAGTGTTGCTTGGAAATATGGCCTGCTTTGACATTACTGGAGATATTGCCATCACTTACAGGAATTCAGAAAGCAAAATATATTTGCCCATTGAGTAAGGAAGTCTGACTAATTGGGAACTAAGTCCCAAAATACTTGATTGGACTCATCAAGTGCCAGACGTGCCAAATGAGTCATTTCCACTACTGTGAAATGGCAGCTGTGGGGTGCTTTTTAACAGTTTGCCTGATTTTCTTTTTTTTCTTCTTCTTCATTTTTTTTAACAGGGTCAAGAATTATGCCACAATTATACATAAGTACAGACATACATACAATCGCAGACAGCAGGACATGGTCTGTAAATGGTTTCAATGCTAAACGTGTTACTGTGACATCCATTTTACAGTAGTGAACTAAAAAAGAAACAAAAATAATTGCAAGTAACACAAAAGTGAACTAACTGGTCGCGTTTCACTGACACACAGAAAGTCTGGCCTTAGAAAAGATTATACTTTGAGTGGAGATTCCAAATTTAAAACTCCGTGGACTGTGTGTGGAACTGACAAATTATTTAGAGTGAACAGCATTCTTACAATAAATATGGGAGAAAAAAGCACATTCAGACGTTCAAAAGAGCAGCCATTGTCCCATTCATCGCCACAGTAAAAAATGTATCAATTCTTTGAATTCATCTAATAATGCAAAATCTAATAATTTTATGGAAATACTGAGATAAGTGGTTCATTAAAAGGGCAATTTGATCCTATTAGGCTGACAAGACCTGTATCTTGGCAATTATTGTGACTCATTTATTTCAGTGTCCCCTGTCTGCCACTCCTTTAACAAAAGGTGCAAAAAAAGCATACACAAATGGTCTCTCCAGGTGCCAAATCAAGGCACTTAAAATGCTAAATACCATCTTCCCCAGTCCTAGCTGCGGAGACACTGGGTGCCTTGGTTGCATATTGGCATCCCGCCGTGAGCTGATTGCCTTGTCTTTGTGTTGCTAATTTTCCCCAGGAAATTGACATTGGCAGATGTTTAGGAAGCTGTGCCACAGGAAAGCGATGCCTTCTCAGGTAAGCACAGCTGCTGCCCCCCTCCCCAGCCATGCACTCTCCACCCCATTTCAGCACTGCCATCCCAATGGTCTGTTTGTCTTGACACCCCCTGCACCCATAAACACTGGCCACAAACATTTCTTGTTTATTTTCTCACTAACATTCCAACATGTTCTAAGGGTGAAAATAAAAAATATTCAACTCAAAACACAAGCCAATGTATACACTTAGGCAAAAGTTAAGCACCACCAAATTCAAAATGAAATTTTCCAAAAATCGGCAAGTCTTATAACGTAAGCATGCATTCCATGTTCCTTTCTTGTTAAGAAGGCTTTGTCATGAATCATGCTTAACTGCACATGCTAAATGATAGCAGTTTGGAGGTACTTTAGAAAACTTAGGTTTCATCTTGGTTAGATACTGATTCCTTTTCTTCCAATTAAAGTTCAAACTTCAGGGGACAGTTTGTTTGTGAACACTTCTCCTCTCCATCTTTAAAATGACTGTTGCCCTGTGCTTATAACTGCATGAAATGTGCTGAAAACATACCCTTTCTTTAAATGCCAATAAAGAGTGAAGATTATTTTTGAACTAATTTTCTATGGCATGAAAGGTATGTCCAAGCCATATTTCCAAGAATTGGGCAATGTCTGTTGATGTTATCAATTAATCCTTCGGTGTAGTGGAACTTGTTTCAAGAATTGGGTGGTGCTTAACTTTAGCGCTAGTGTACTATACCGTATATATCGGATTCAAAGTTCATGAGAGGTCTCAGAACCATTTAAGCAGGCTGCTTTTGACAAGTCAAACCATGTTAACACACCAAAGAAGTGAAGTTTCAGAAGACCTATCCACTTGATTACATAATATATTAATGGTGTGCTATGTTATGTTACATTTAATAGGTACTCTCCTATCCAAAGCAATGTACATCACTGCATAACTCCTTGCCTGGTTATTTTCAAGGGGCACAACAAAGCCAGAAGACTGCCTAATTTGGGAAGAGGGCACATCCAGTTCTTGCGCTCCCGTGGGGTACCAGAGCCATGTTTTCAGAAGTCGACAAGGTCAAATTCGTAACATCCTCGCTATCTCCTCTTGCCAATGCCAGCAGTGAAAACAGCACCTCTAATGGAATACTCCACACATGTATGATCATCGAAGAGGACTGGGGTTGAAATAAAGGGGAAGCTATCTCCCCTCTCAAAGGAAATAGGATGTTTTTCTGTAATTATCTCACTGCTGCTGGATGAATAACTTTTAATCTTTACATTTCCAACAGTAAAAGACTTTGAAGGAAAAAACTTTAAAGGCCTGAAATTTGTAGCAGTTCATTTGTTTGTTGGACAGATGTGCAATTGGGCATACTAGTGGTGCAGTTATATTGTTTTATTTTAAGATTTTGTCAAGATTTTCCAAGGTCTTCAGTTTTTATTGTAAAATATGTAAGTTATGTATAAACTAATTTTGTAAATAAAATTCCGAGAACATTTTTAAATAATGAGTGTACAATTTATGAAATTCCAAGATACATTTTTAATAAGGGTGTATGAATGGTAATCATTTTTCTATTTTTAAGTACCAACTAGAGCTGTGATAGTATCAGAAGTATAATTCCCTATAAAATACAGTACAACTCTTAAACTCTTGATAAAAATGCACAAAATACATTAAATTACAAACCCCAATTCCAATGATGTTGGGACGTTGAGCAAAACGTGATTAAAAACATATCAAAATGATTTGCAAATCCTTTTCGACCTATATTCAATTGATTACACTACAAAGGTTCAAACTGATAAACTTAATTCTTTTTTGGAAATATTCACTCATTTTGAATTTGATGTCTGCAACACGTTCCAAAAAAGCTGGGACAGGGGCAGTAAAGGACTGGGAAGGTTGAGTAATGCTCAAAAAACACCTGTTTGGAACATTCCACAACTGAACAGGTTAATTGGAAATAGGTTAGTGTCATGATTAGGTATAAAAGGAGCATCCCCAAAAGGCTCGGTCATTCACAAGCAAGGATGTGGTGAGGTTCACCACTTTGTGAACTACTGTGTGAGTAAATTGTCCAACAGTTTAAGAACAACGTTTCTCAACATGCAATTGCGAGGAATTTAGGGATTTCATCATCTATAGCCCATAATATTATCAAAAGATTCAGAGATTCCAGAGAAATCTCTACACGTAAGCGCTAAGCGGCAAGGCTGAAAACCAATGTCGAATGCCCGTGACCGTCAGTCCCTCAGGTGGTACTGCATTAAAAACCGACATCATTCTGTAAAGGATATTACCAAGTGGGCTCAGGAACACTTTGGAAAACCATTGTCAGTTAACACAGTTCGTCGCTACATCTACAAGTGCAAGTTAAAACTCAACCATGCAAAGCGAAAGCCATATATCAACAACACCCAGCTTTCTGGGCCTGAGCTCATCTGAAATGGACTGACACAAAGTGGAAAAGTAAGCTGTGGTCTGATGAGACCACATTAAACATTGTTTTTGGAAATCCAGACATCGTGTCCTCCAGGCTAAAGAGGAAAAGGACAATCCAGATTGTTATCAGCGCAAAGTTTAAAAGCCAGCATCTGTGATGGTATAGGGATATGTTAGTGCCCATTGCATAGGTAACTTGCACATCTGTGAAGGCACCATTAATGCTGAAAGGTACATACAGGTTTTGGGGTAACATATGCTGCCATCCAAGCAACATCTTTTTCAGGGACGTCCCTGCTTATTTCAGCAAGACAATGCCAAGCCACATTCTGCATGTGTTACAACAGCGTGGCTTCAGTAATAGACTGGCCTGCCTGCAGTCCAGACCTGTCTATGACTGAAAATGTGTGGCACATTATGAAGCCAAAAATATGACCACCCCGGACAGTTGAGCAACTTGATCAAGCAAGAATGGGAAAGAATTCCACCTATAAAGCTTCTACAATTAGTGTCCTTAACAGTGGTAAACATGCCCCTGTCCCACTTTTTTGGAACGTGTTGCAGGCATCAAATTCAAAATGAGTGAATTTTCCCCAAAAACAATAAAGTTTATCAGTTTGAACATTAAATATCTTGTCTTTGTAGTGTACTCAATTGAATATAGGTCGTAAAGGATTTGCAAATCATCGTATTCTGTTTTTATTCACGTTTTACACAATGTTCCAACTTCATTAGTATTGGGTTTTGTAAAATGAATTATACTATGCATTCAATTATAGGAAAATATACAATTTTATACCATTGTAATTGCCCAGATACAACCACTGTTTGACAAGTTATGTTTTTTGCCAAAACACATCACAATTATTCATCCCATTATTTTCAAAACTGTTGATGAGTAGTCTTTGTAGTTATAGAAGCATGATGAACTTACTGGAAAACATCTGACCATTTTTACAAACTTACTTTAGAACATCCTTTGATCTACTTCAATGCTCTTGCCCTTTAAAGTTCAAACAACAGATTTTTAATCATAATCAACATGGAAACAGATGTTGATTGGAAATCAGCCATCTTGGATTCAAAAATGTCTACCAAAGCTAAATTAAATAAAAACCTTCACGAAAACTCAACATATTCAGATTTCCATTCATCTTCATCTCCTTATGGGGGAATGGAGGACGAAGTTCTGAAAGCAGAGAATTACGGAAAAATCCATCCCCTACGGGAGAGCATATTCCTAGTTATACCAGAACCTTTTCTGTTCAGAATTTTCCTGTCTTTGGCGCATGTTAGTCATTCATTTTGTTGCTTACTCAGTGTATTGGGTTTTGTAAAATGAATTATACTATGCACTCAATTATAGGAAAATATACAATTTTATACCATTGTAATTTCCCAGAATCAACCACTGTTTGACAAGTTATGTTTTTTGCCAAAACACATCACAATTATTCATCCCATTATTTTCAAAACTGTTGATGAGTAGTCTTTGTAGTTATAGAAGCATGATGAACTTACTGGAAAACATCTGACCATTTTTACAAACTTACTTTAGAACATCCTTTGATCTACTTCAATGCTCTTGCCCTTTAAAGTTCAAACAACAGATTTTTAATCATATTCAACATGGAAACAGATGTTGATTGGAAATCAGCCATCTTGGATTCAGAAATGTCTACCAAAGCTAAATTAAATAAAAACCTTCACGAAAACTCAACATATTCAGACTTCCATTCATCTTCATTTCCTTATGGGGGAACGGAGGACGAAGTTCTGAAAGCAGAGAATTACGGAAAAATCCATCCCCTACGGGAGAGCATATTACTAGTTATACCAGAACCTTTTCTGTTCAGAATTTTCCTGTCTTTGGCGCATGTTAGTCATTCATTTTGTTGCTTACTCAGTACAACCGTTGTCTCTAATTTTTATCAAGCGTGTCAATCATTTTGGACAGCGTGTAAAACCAAAATCTTCAAAAGAAATTTCATTGTGACTGCCATTGTATGTATCACTATCTGTCAACCAAAAACAGACAGATCAAATAAGAATTACGTCTTGATCAGTCAATGATGTAATTTATCGTTGCCATTGTCAGACTTGGTTTGTTTGTTTTCCCGTTATGGTGCTATGAACTTTCATTTCTCCCTGAAAAGTCACTAAGCTAACATTGCTTCAGGTGAGCAAAGTTGGGAAGATGTAGAGTGTGCATGTTTTCAATGGCAATTATGTGTTAGTTGTAACAAGGAAGTGGCAGGAAAAGGATTCAGGCCTGTCTTATATATTGATGCACTTTTTTTTTTTTTTTTTTTTTTTTTTGCTGCAAAGAAAATATTATTTTGTACCATTACTAGGAAACCATCATTTTACCCAGATTTTAAAATTCAAGATTAAATGATCCTCCATTTTAATCCTTGATTTCACATGTATGCTATCCTATGTCTCATCTCAAAAATGGCCAATTATTTCCTGAAGCATGAGAATCAGATGTATCTGCAATTTTTCCATAAGTGTTTTGTGAAACATTCAGGAAACACTGATAACATAATACTTCGAAGACAATATATGCTCAAGAATTAAATTATCTAATGGATTTTTGCTAAATGCAATCATTTTAGGGAATTAGAAGGATATAACAATTTAACAACTATCAGATAATACCAAGATTAGCGGTGGTAGTAGCAGTAGGCTATGGAAAGAATAAAACCCCTGCTACTACCACCACATTACCGATACCACCACGACTGCGAATAATAATAATAATAATAATAATAATAATAGCAGCAGCGCAATCATACTGGTTGACGTTTCAAAACCCTCTCGCAAATAGAGCATATAATTACGAGTTGCATGCTGTGCAGAGTTGCCCGACGTGTACGTTATTGTTGTGCAGGAAGGTGGGAGACAAGGAAACCTCAGCTTCCGATCTTCTCCAGTACACAGTGCAACAACTGCACATTAGCAATCGATTACGTCCCTGCAAACGGATAAAAATCAGCCAGCAGACTTCACTGTGAACAACTGAGACCGATGCATATTCGCTCAATGTGCAAGCCAGGTCAACTGACTGTTCTTTAATGAGGCGTAATAAATACTTCCATTCAATTTTGAAATATTCTGTCACCATTTTGTGTCATTCGACGGAGAAAAAATGGCTATGCTAACAACATTTGCAGAAATTGGTCTGTATGACCCTTTATGCAGTTAAGGCCTTACAGTGCCGTAAGGTTTTACATTTATAGAGCGGTAACACGACTGCCGTAGGCCCAGTTTGTCAGAGACGCTGTTCAAGGCTTTAAACAGGATTCTACAAGCAAGGTATCATGCTAGGCTGCTTGTATGATTACAAAGCTGTGTTTGACCAGGTGACCACGTAACTGGTGGTTAGTATTAACACATTATGCTGTATATCCTTAAAATGCTGTTGAGTATTCACCACACATGTTTATCAATGTAATTGACGTTCCTGTAAGACATTAGCTCCCTGTTTGTCTAAATTAATTGATCCATTTAGAAGAAGTTAGCCTCCCAGGGAGAGTAAACTTCCTCGGCCAATACAAAGGTTACTATATCGTCAGTGGATAGAGCCGGACAAGCCTTTTAACCTGGAAGATTAAATAAGCTCACCGCCCTGTCACGCCTCGTATTCTTTTATTAGTCGCGGTCGGGACATTAAATTTTGAAGGAAGGAATGAAATTATCTGTGATGTCCACCTCTGCACGACTGGATGTTGACGGAACAATTTGAGTCACCTACAATCAAGTTCACACCTTGTTAACACCGCCATTAGATTGTCTTTACAGACACTGATTGTTGATTTGCATTTGCGTCTTAATGGAATCTTTCACTGTTGTTGTCCAAGGGCTTAGACACACAACTCAACGCTTTGCCATTTGATATAAAGCTGTGTGCTCCAAGAGACTTTTCACTCTCTAAATTCTCTGCCTCAGATACAGTGGGGTACCTCATTGGGATCTTTTCCTTGTAGAGCCGAAAACCTAGTAATCGAATATGCTGGCTAATGTCTTCATAATTGCTGCTATAGCGAACGCTGTCATCTCTAAACCATCGAAGAACCATTTGGAAAGCACCTTTACTCTTGAGAACGAATCCAAAGAAGTGCGTTCTGAAGCTTTAAAAAGGCTTTTGGAAGTTTTTGGAATGGAAGATCCACCTCACCTGCGTGGTCTCCAAAAGCAGCCGCCACAGTACATGCTTGACTTGTACAATACAGTGGCGGATATTGATGGTGTTACAAAGGACCCAGACTTGCTGGAGGGCAATACTGTCCGCAGTTTCTTCGATAAACGTAAGATGGTCCATTTGCAATTCTGAGCTTGAATGAGTAGATGACACACGCGAAATTACTTTTCTTTGGCTTTAATGTATCCAGCATTTTCCTGAATTTTTCTAGAATGTATTACAATCAAAAGTATTTGTGTGTGCATAATTTAAGTATGGATTTGTTGTAGCATCCTCCTATATTCTTCAGAGGTCATTCCGTTTTCTACCGTAAACGCAAGAGATGTTTTGCGCCTTATGGTCTTCACGGCCTGTCCTGAACAGAGCTTCAGATCTCTTGCTTACCTCGCTACCTCGTTGACTCTTTCTTACAGTTCACAGCGAACAAATCCAGTTCATGTTCAACTTGTCTAATGTCGCCAGAACGGAGAAGGTATTGACCGCTGAACTCCACCTCTTTAAAATGCGACCTCTGGCTTCCTCGACATTTAACAGACATCACTTTTGCCAGGTAATTCAGACTTATAAATTGATGGAAATTAACGTGTTTTGTGATATGTTGCCCACTGGTTAGATTGAATTTGGATTTTATTGTCCAATATATAATCATTTGAGAAATATTGACCAAAAGTTGATGTTGCTGTCCATAGATAAGTATTTACCAGCTCCTTGAAAGCATGCATGGGAACACATCACAAGGCAAGAAGCTTTTGGCTTCAAGGCTACTTCCTGTTCACTCCAGTGGCTGGGAAGTTTTCTCCATCACACAGGCAGTAAGTTTTACTTCTATTTACACTGGACATTTTGAAATTATGTTGCTTTCATCATCTCATTCATACATTTTAAAGTGTACAACACAAATGAACTGTGTAGTGGGCTTGTAGTAAACAGTTATTATATTTGAAGGTGCGCTCCTGGATGGGGGATGAAGGCAGCAATTTGGGGCTGCTGGTGACCGTAACGACCTTGGGAGGAACCCAGATTGATTCAAAGGTGGTTCGCTTTGGCTCCGGTCGTCACCATCACCAGAGCAAGCAGCCCATGTTGGTCCTCTTCACTGATGATGGGAGGCGAGCTGCCTCACTTAAGAGCACAATGAAAGGTACAGGACTAGGCCGACCCTCCCCAGGATAACCACTAACCATACTGATAATACTGAATTAGGTCTTGTAGTTACCGTCATGCGATGTGAGAAAATTTAACCACTGAAGATTAAATGAATTATTTTACACAATTTTGTGCTTTTTAAAAGGTACAGTACAGGCCAAAAGTTCGGGGCCACCCTCAGATTTTTAATGGCACACCAAGTGCAATGTGACCCCTTGGTTTTGGGGAAGGCATTTATACAGCATGCCTTCTTGTTACATAACATGATTTTATGTCACTAGGATGTGAAAAGTGTTAACACAAAGGCATTTGAACTCAATTATAAAACATTGTGGTCAGTGATCAATCAGTCAAGACAGGTTTAAATTGTGCTCTGAGCTCTGGAATTCACCCAAAACCTATTGGCTTCTTATATTTTACGCATTGAAGTAATTTCATGTGCAAAAAATAAGGAAAGAACAGTTGATGTGTGATTTTTTTTTAAATCTGAGGGTGGCCCCAAACTTTTGGCCTGTAGTGTATTTGTAGTAATACGAGTTTTATGTGTATTTATATGTTCTCAGAAAAAAATGGTTCTTTGCCTCGTCACCCAAGAGGAACCATTTTTATTTCTTTGTAGGGCCCTCTATCATGTTGTGAAAGGGGAAAAAGGCCCACTACTGCACCATTTCGCACATCTAAAACCCCTTAAACTTGACCCTCTATGGAAACAGGGGATTCCTTTTAGAACTGTTTTCTCCGAGAGTGCAGAATGTATAAAACTATACCACAATCCTAATCCCTTTCTTGTGTATCCTAACCCTTTAGATACTAGTGATTACCTAGCACCCCCCAGCCTCCCGTTGGCTCCAAAGCCGCCTGCAGCCAGCCTCCGTAGCGCTCGCTCCCTGGACAACGAGGAGGATCAGCAGATGCCCTGCCAGCGCCTTCCTCTCTACGTGGACTTCGAGGAGATAGGCTGGTCCAGCTGGATTGTGTCACCACGCGGCTACAACGCCTACCACTGCAAGGGCTCCTGCCCCTTTCCACTGGGCCAGAACATGCGGCCAACCAATCACGCCACGGTGCAGTCCATTATCAACGCCCTCAAGCTCACTAAGGGCATCGCGACTCCCTGCTGCGTCCCCGACAAGCTCTTTTCCATCAACCTCCTCTACTTCGACGACGACGAAAATGTCGTGCTCAAGCAGTATGACGACATGGTGGCAGGAAGCTGTGGCTGCCATTAGATGCCCCCCTTAGGCCACCTGGGGCTGTTGCATGCAACTGAGGGCAGCTGCTGAATGCACTACAAAGTCAAACTTCTGGTGGACACTGAATGGAAACAAGTTATACTATTATTGTCACTGCCAGTTAAGAAAATGGAACAGTAGTTTCAACAGTCTGGCATTCACAATTGATAAGTGTTAGTGGTCTGTGTGGCCGTTTGGATTCATATTCCCGATAAACGCACCAGGCACAATATGTGGTGAGCATTTGAGACCTAATAGTGGCATGCTTGTATTTGTATTCTCTGTGCCATTGTATTATATGTAAATAGCAACATAAATATTAATATAAGATATGGAATTTATCTTTGATAAGCTGTACATGTGTAAATTTGTAAAAATTTATGGTTGAAAATGAGTTTGTTTTTTTTTTACAAAAAAATAAAAAATTGAGACACACGGGTATGCTGATGGACTTTCTGACAATGCAAGTTTGATTAATTAATATTTCAATCTCTACAAGGACTCAACAGACCTTTAAATAATCATCAATTTTAGCAGGCCACCATGTTAACTACCACAGAAACAAGCAGTTTATATTCCTGAGCCATTTATTAGTTCAAACATTTTTCCATAATTTTCCAATATATGTGCACTCTAAATTTCCATTCTACTTTACATCAATAACAATATCAACATTTACATCCCATTTAGAGAAAAAGTTAAGAACTAAGAATTTTTTGGCCCTTGCACAACAAATTAATATGGACTGCTTGGAGCACAAAAAGGTTAAGTACATTTTTTTAGTTTTGAGAAAAAGCTACGTAAAAATTTGAAACTGAAAAATATGATTTGCATGCAACTTACTAGTTTCTTGGCAGGTAACTGTGTATAATAATCAGGTTTCAAGTCAGTATAATTTTGCATCAATAATTTGACAAAAAGCACATTTTTTCAGCAAAAAATGCACTTTTGTGCTCCAAGCAGTTGACATGTGGAACTCAACAATCGAAGTCCTCGATATTTCCATCTCTGCTATTCTATCTTACATCATGGCCATTTTCACAAACATCAATTATATAAACAATATAAACCCAAAATGTACAAAAACATCACTTTTCAGAAGTACACGAAAGGAAATAATCCAGAATCATACCTACATACTCCACAATCAGGAATCCCTAATCCAACAGAGAGATAGTGTTTACAATTTCTGTTTTTACATTATTGTCCTTCTCTATGATGTGGACTAGTACATTCGCAGTCGCCAATCGGTATAAGAACACATTTGTAATAAGATAAATGCGTTAAGAATCACACCAAAACAGTTGGGAGAGTTCCAAAATATTAATCACAATTGAAAAAAAAATCAGTTAAAAGGAGGAGGCTGTTCAAAGCTACCGTGAAGTATTCAGCAATGATAAATAGGAAAATAAATAGTCAATGAATTAGCTGTCTCAATATGCGCACTTAATGCACGGAATCCTGCTTAAAATGCAGATTTGCAGAGTTTAGAACTAATAGACGAGAGAGGAGGCTTCTCATATGTTTAATGTAACTAATGTATGGATACTCAATAGATAAAAGGTACTGCATTTTACTTGTCTGATTTGTAATCTACTGACTGTGAAAAGTGTTCCGTGTGTACGTGTATATGCGCGCGCGCGTGTGTGTGTGTGTGCGCGCGCGCGCAAGTGTGCACATGTGTACGTGTGTGACCGAGCCCCATTGGTGTACTTCCAGAGAATGGCAAAGCATTATTTGTGAAACAGAATACTTCGAGCTTCTTCAAGAACACTTTGATCCGTCCAATAAACTTAATGTATTGCAAATAATCATTAGGTAAGAAAACAATGTAGAAAATTATGCTTTGTAACAAACCATAACATTTGGAACACATGCACCGAATTAACTGCTGCACGACAGCACGTTTGTTACTTATCTCCTTGAAGTCAGAATATAAGCACTAAATTCTTTCCAGTATACAAAATAAGCTAGGCCACAATCACTGTTAACTCATTGCAAATTACATCAAAATTACAAGCAGCATAACATATCCTGTGAAGTTTCTTTCACCCTTATAACTCAAAAAAGAACAAGTTTTGCACATTTTTCAAACTCAACTTTTACAGATGCAAACTTCTATGGAATCCTCGTTGCAAAATCATAAATAGTAACAAAAAATTTATTGTATTAATTGTAAAACTCTAACTAGATTCCAAGACCAAAGAATTTAAAGAAATAACTACTGAGGGCCTCCATTCGGTTTGAACACAAGCTAAAAACTAACTACTGATCAAATAAAGAATAGAGGTCTAAAAGACTGTTTGTCGAATAAACATATGAACCCCAATGAGATCCCCTCTTTTTAAAACAAATGTGCTGTATGCAAACCCATTCAGAGTGGAGAATTGTCACTTGATCGCAGGGGAATGCACTAGAAATGATCAAACTTTCGGCCGCACAGCTTTCTGGGTAAAGATTGCATCGTTTTTGAGTATTATTGGAAATCATTTTTCCAGAGATAATGAGAAAATATGTTCCAAATGTTCCCTGTTATTAATGAATAAAAAAGGATCATATTGGCAGAGGATGCAAAAAATCAAACATTTCAATGTTTATAAGGAGACCAACGATAAAAATGTGTCACAGTATGTCTTCACTCATTGCAATACTCAATATTTTAGGTCTCTCAATATTTTATTATTGATTAATACTTTTCATCAGATTGCCAAATATTGTTTGCATAAATAACTGCCATAATGCCTGAAACATTTATAAAAATATTGTAAGGAGCACCAAGTAGTCAGGAATGTACATGACAAAAAAAAATGAAGCTGAGATGTAAATGCTTCATTTAAGAACCCTGCAGAATATTTTTATTTGGTTAAGGTGATTCGTTCAACTGCACCAAATTCGATGAGTAACTGTAGCCAAATTTATCATAACCTCCTAGATCTTTATAACAATATAACAATATCTTTTCAGTCAGCCAATGGACAGAAAGCCGGAAGGGCGTAGAACATGCCCTAAAACTGATAATTAGTCTGTTTTTTCAGTCATTTCCCTTGATTACAGATATTTTGACTCACCACTCTCGGGTGTTGCCAATTCCCTTTGTTAAGATGAGAAATAAAACGCATCAATTGGATGCAAAAATGAGCACATTTCAATCTTTGTTTTCATTTAAACAATCATGAAGCGTAGATTTGATGGCCTGACGAAAGTTAGCGTGGAAAATCCAGAGTGGTTTATTTTTTTCATGATAGGTAGCCTATTAAAGCAAGTGCATATAACATTTTTATTGAATTTATTATTTTCTGACCTTAACATTTCATGAATAAGGAAACTATGAGTTTAACTGCCAATGGATAATTCATACTGTTGGAAAATGTGTTAATCAGGAATAACAACTGAAAAAAGGTCAATAATCATCTGTTTCAAGGGATGTTTGCCTTGCCCCCCCCCCCGGCTTCTTAGACATGGATTTGTCCTACCTTTTTCAGGTACCTTTACCTAAAGCTGAAAACCTTCTTGTACAGCTGACACAACACGTCCATATACATAACATAACAAGTGAAACAGCATAACAGTTCATGTTAAAGTTCATAAAACTAGCTGCATTTCTCAGTGAATGGTTTGACAGTAAGATCTGTTGTGACATCCACTGACAAATGACAGAGCTATGCGAGTTGACACAAACTTACAGCGTCTGTTATGCCTTTTTTATGGGTCTGGTTTCCCGCACACATCACAATAGTTAATTATTTGAATTAATAATTATTTTATTTCAGTAATCACAATTGTTTCACAACTAATTACCCTGCACTATGTTCACCAAATGATTATAAGTCAAGTAGCAGATTTAAGCTTCAAACCAGGCTATAAAATCCAGCTGATGAAAACAAAGGGGCTTCCATAAAAGTGTTTAATTGAACAGCACCTCTATATGTCACAGTGGAGGTTGGCAAGATAGAGGCTACATCCACACTAATATGTTTTAATTACCCCGCCCCATCCGAAGGGGGAGGGCAAGGGGTATTGTTTTTGGTTCGGTTTGTTTATTTCTGTGTTTGTTTGTTAACACTTTAGCAGCAAAACTAATGGCCAGATTCACCCCAAATTGGGTTTAGGGATTGCCACTGATCCAGAATAGATGCCTATTGAATTTCAGAGAAGTAGGTCAAAGTATGTGCGAGGGGCGGGATTTGTTGTGCCTGGCACCACTTGTTTTAAAATGATTTCCGTCTACTCTAAAATGCAGTACCAGAGTTTTAAAACTAATAAAGGGTCGAAAAGTCTCCGTTTTGGGGTTCGAAAATGTCAAAAAAGCAAGACGCTGAGAGAAAATATAGCAAAAGTAAGGCATTTTAAAATGTTTTAATG
Source organism: Gymnothorax javanicus (assembly GCA_029692085.1). NCBI lineage: Eukaryota > Metazoa > Chordata > Actinopteri > Anguilliformes > Muraenidae > Gymnothorax > Gymnothorax javanicus. The sequence continues at coordinate 35,870,876 of CM056196.1, read as the reverse complement.
TGGATGCAGAGTCTGATAGGATGTAATTCATATGCATTCATTTTTAATATGTGTGGTTTTGTTTCACCAATAATATATGCACTGACACAAGCAAATGTTGAAAGTTTGTTTTCCCACTCGTTGATTTGCAGCACTTTATCATTAAGAATGATTTTTTAAAAAAAGGAAATGCACTCTATCATGCCAAATGTGCTCTACAATAGTTTGAATATTTCAAATGGTACATAGCAATAATCATAATTTTCATTATCATTATAATCTGTTTATATGCTAAAAAACTATTACATGTCAATATTTCAAAATGAATGATTAAGAAAAGCATTTCTTTGGATAAGGTTTTTGAGAATTTCAGACAATAATACTGTAAGAACGCTGGAGGTAGATCTGCAGTAAAGAAACATTAGTGAGGCATTATTGATGCTGTTTTCCAAATGTTGGCTCCATAGTGAGAAGATGGATGCTATTTGGTGAGATGAAATCTGACAAATTTAATTGACCAAATGCAGCTAATGCTAATAAACATAGCACAGATAAAAGATGTATACAGGATTTTTATCTCCAAAAATAAACCTTTCATGCATCAGTTACCACATCTGGTTTCTAGATTTTAAATATAATTATTCCTCAAAGCATCTCTGAAAATGACCGTTATTTTTAAAGGATGAGAGGGTTGTGGTTGTAATATTGAAAAAGAATGTGAAAATCTCCGGTGGGGAAATAAAAGACAGACCTAAAAGTGTTGGCCTTCGCCTGGTACTTTGTGGCTTTGGATGAAGAAACCACAATATTCAAATAACAATAAATGGTGCATTCAACAAAACAAAAGCAAAATTAAGAAATGAATGCTTGAACTTCGATGAATCACTCATTGTCAAAAGTTGAAACTAAGACCAACAGTTTAATCCTTCAAAACCCAATTTCGTTGATAAAAACAATCACGAATCACTAGGTTCACAGTTGTGTTTCTTGGTCAAATCCATATGACATACCCTGTATTCAGACTTGCCTGGCTGGTTCGTGTGGCTGGTTGTTGGCAGCCAAAGTCGGGAAACCCCAGGTCCAGAAAATAAAATTCCCGCCAAGTGTTTGATACTCTCTTGAAGTAAATCAGCTAATAGTTAATACCCCAACTAGTTCTACATGCCGGCTGAAGGATTCTTCAATCACAGAGGTACTCACCTTTATCCAGAAAGGGCTGACGTGGATTCGGGCCTTCAGTCCAGCCAAGCAGTTACACACCTGATCTTGCTATAAAACCCAAGAGCAGTGGTCATCAACCCTGTTCCAAGAGATCTACTGTCCAGTAGGTTTTCACTGCAACCCTAACAAAGCACATCCTATTCAACTGCTAGAGATTCATATTGAGCAGCTGAATCAGGTGTAGAAAAATTAGTGAAAATCAGCAGGATGATAACCCTCCAGAGACAGGGGTGGTGATCACTGCCCTACATTATTTGTCTAAGTTCATGATAAGAAGAATCAGGCATGTAAGTGCTTGGGTGTAATGAGAGCCTACACTCACACTGGCCCATTCTTGATAAGATTGAGCGCCCACATGCTAAGTGGCAAAGCCAGATGACTGGAACAAAATACTGGACTCTTACTTTCTTGACCTGGCTTTTCCATATATCTCGGAGGCAGTGATCAGGGTAGGTCCCTCACATAGCACTCTCACTGTTCCTGTGCTTCAGCATGTCATTGTCGTTCTCCTGGCAGATGAGCTGATAAGGCTTCTCGCTCTCCTCGATCACAGAATTGCCGAGCTCAGCATCCTGGTTCAGCAGCTCCTGGCGGGAGAGGTGCTCGACAATCCCCGCACCCAGCGAGTCGCCCAGGACATTTGTGGTGGTCCTCAAACGGTCCCTAAGCACACATACAATCAGGCTTCATTTCAGAGCCCAGCACTGACAAGCACCCACCTCAGCACCATAATGGTAAATGACTAAGCATACACTGCACTCTTCAGTCTTCCATGTGTTTCTTAAGGACAACATAATTTTCAACAGAAATGTGCTGCAAACTGGTCCAAAATGGGAAAATCTTTGATAAAACTGATACTAGACAACAACATGCAAGATGCCACAAGGCAATAAAATTAAACGAAAACATTTCAAAAATAGCATTTCTCATAAACATTGAAGATGAGGTAATCATTTCAAAGACCTTTTCTATCAAAAAAATTCAATGAAAGGAATAACATACAAGGTCAATTCCCTGGACATGAATTTAGCGTGGTGCAGGACCAAACTGAGTCTTGCACAGAGAATTTCAGTTTAATTAAATTTAGTCCAGGTCTAGACCCCAGGTGTTTGCATTGTGAAATAAGAATCAGGTCCATTATGAAACAGGTCTACTGTGTTATGGCAGGTTGTTTTTCAGACTGACGTAAAGAATAAATTTAATCTGTTATAAATCAATTAAATATGGTCTGCAATATCTCATATTATTATTTATGGGTGTAAATGAAGAAGATCAGTGTAAAGTTGCAAGTTCGAAACTGATTTTGGTCCTGCTTTGACGCCACTTTAAATGAATAAATTTCACAAGTATTCAAGGCAGAAAAAAATGAATGGCATTTATTAACAAATCTGGAACCAGGATGGAGAACAATCTGGCAAGCAAATGAATAAAGTAATATTTATACATTTAATTCACTGCCATTTAGGGTGTTCATGTATAATCTTTGAAAGCGACAGTGCCGGGGCTTCAAACATTATAGTGACATTTGAGGAGACTTACAGGAACCAATCCACAGCAATGATCAGTGTTATGTCCTCTGTGGGCAGTCCCACTGATGTCAATACAATCACCATGGTTACCAGACCAGCCTGAGGAATCCCTGCCGCTCCAATGCTGGCAGCTGTTGCTGTGATACTGTGAAACCAAGAAGGTGAAATAAAATAAATATAAATCTTGATACATTCTGGAACAAACATGTTCACATTTTGCATTTGGAATCAAAACAAATTCAATTAATCTGTCTTCGCTCAATGATGTCAATCTCAAAGTGAGGAGAACTAGTATTTTGTTTACCCCCCAAGTTTCCGTTCGATGGCAAAACAGGCAGCAGCTTCCTTTGAAGCCCGTCTGCCTTCATTAATATGACAGTCAAAGCAGCAGCTACTCTGGTACGCATGAATAGTTTATACTGAACAGTGAACACAGTCTGCCTTTGCTTGTCCTTAACTCCTACCTGATGGTGAGGATCTGGCCAAAGTTGAGGTCCATTTCGTTAACCTGAGCAATGAAAATGGCAGCCACAGCCTCGTAGAGAGCAGTACCGTCCATGTTGATGGTGGCACCAACAGGTAAAACGAATCTTGTGACTCTCTTGTCCACACCATTGTTCTCTTCCAGGCATCGAAAGGTGATGGGAAGGGTGGCTGAGCTGAATGAGAAGTGGGGTGGATTCAGACACTAGAAAATCCCATGTAGTAAATATAGGATCTTACATAGTGGCTGCGTCATGTGAAAGTTATAAAACAAGGTCAGCAAATTTTGTGTTGTGAGCAACAAACCCAAAATTTATTCAACAAGTTTAATAAATTTCTAATGGCCAAGAGTATAAGATTCTGTTTATCACATAACTGAAATGCGAAATTTAATGGAAATCACATTTCCGCACATTTCTGTGTGCGCCCATTGTATGTTGGCAATGAGCTAACTACATCGGTCTGCTAACTTAGTCAGTCACGGAGTCACAGATGTTCCCAGGTGAACTAGCAATGGTTTGTAAATTCAGTGAATTGAGAAGATAGTTGATGTTAGCTCGCTAGCAAACAAACTATTGTTATTTAATGGTCATGAAAAAGTACTGTGTGCATGCTAGCTGGCGAAGTCACCTAAAGTTAGTTATGCGAGTGGCACTTACTAGCTTGCAACAGCGCTAAGCCATACCGATTCAACCAATGTTAACGTACACTTGTATTCAGTTTGAATAAGAATTAACAGCAAGACGTAATACAGAATTTTTTTTCCCACGCTCTAAGCCGATGAAATTTTTGCGGAAGTTACATGTACCTTGGGTAATATCAAAAATATATCCTGAGCTGAGCTATGGGAAAAGTACTAAAATATGTAATAATGGGTATTATGTCATTCTATTTCAGCACTTTCAAAATATAACAAACAGTGACCCCGCCCAATGAAATCCACTTTGAAATATGTCAGTGGAGTGCAACTGATTATATAAATGCTGGGTAACAATTATTACCGGTAACTGCAAGTAATAAAATTCTAGATTTAAAATTTCAACAACAACAAAAAAAAAACAACATCAAAAAACAACTTGTAAAAGGGTTGAAAAAGAAATACAGGCACACTCAATACTGGACTGTAATATAGCGCTGGAGGCTACTTTCACGAACCATGTATGATTTTAGCAGTGCCAACTAAGACAAAAGAGGTTGGATGGAACACAGAGCTGACAGTCTGGTTGATATATTACTGGCAGGCCAACACTGTCCCTGGAGACCTACCATTCTGTAGTTTTGGAATTTGACCCTCATTTGACACACTTATCAGAAGCTCAGTATCTACGTTTACATGCACTCTAATTTTCCGCTATTATTTAGAATATGACAATATTCCAATTCATTATGGGTCATGTTAACAGAATATTCCGTTTGGATATTCCAAATTAAGCTTCATTCCGAATGAAGCATTTTTTGATTTAACGTGTGATATGCCAATATCATTCAGGTTTAAGGCGCATTCTTTGGATAAGTACACAGTGCATTCGGAATATGCTTCTCAATTGGAGTTTATACTGCAGTTTATGACACACAGCCTTTTGCCTGTGAACCACGAGCAACTATACAATCATTAGCAAGGCTGGGATAGAGATGTATGCACAAAAGAAAAGCCCACATTTCTGGTCGGAAGGAGAAAAGTCTATTTTTAAACATTACAAAAGACTTGGATATCAACAAGTTTTTTAATTTGCGCAAATATCACAACTACGAACAGTTTAAGAAGGTGTCTGAACGCATGAAAGAAGGAGGCGGTGTTTGCATGGTTGAACAAGCCTGCCACTGGTGGACAGCACTGAAAAAAATTCTATTCTAACCTCTTCAACCTGAATGTTGTGGAATATTCAGCGGGGAGTCGTCAAAGATGAAAAAAAAAGCCTTTCAGTTACCTCACCTTATAATGCATGATTACTCCAGACTGGTTCCCCTTTACTTTTCCAACTTAGCAACCAAGATAGAAGAGACAGGGAATGTAAAGCAGTGTTGGAAAGGTGTTAACCATGGTGAAAATTCAATTGTGAGGAAGGGCAGTTGCACACTTGTAGCCACAATTCAATAATAATTATTTCATTAAATCACTAATGTTTGACACCAGTCTTCTTCAGGGTATTGAGTCATCCCTCAATGCCCAAAAGAAAACATGTCAAACTGGAGAAATACCAAATGAGTGGAAGCAGGGCAATCTACAACTCCAATTCTGAAATAGTTCGGACGAAGTGTAAATTGTGAATAAAACAAAAATGCAATGACTTTCAAATCACATGAGCCAATATGTTATTTGCAATAGAACATAGATAACATTTCAAATGTTGAAACTGAGATATTTTACATTTTTATCCACAAAATGAGCTTATTTCAAATTTTCTGGCTGCAACAGGTCTCAAAAAAGTTGGGACACAGGCAAAAAAGGGCAGAAAAAGCAATTAATATATAAGAGAATCAGCTGAAAGAAATTTTAGCAAGTAATTAAGTTAACTGGCATTAGGTGTGTAACATGATTGGCTATAAAAGGGATGTCTTAGAGATGTCTCTCAGAAGTAAAGATGGCCAGAGGCTCTCCAACCTGTGAAGGCTTGCGTTAAAAAATTGTGGAATACTTTAAAAACAATGTTCCTCAACGTCAAATTGCAAAGGCTTTGAAGGTCTCATCATCGACAGTGCATAACATCATCAAAAGATTCAGAGAAACTGGAAAAATCTCTGTGTGGAAGGGACAGGGCCGAAGACCTTTACTGGACGCCCGTGATCTTCAGGCCCTCAGACGCCACTGCATCACTCACCGGCATGATTCTGTCATTGACATTACTAAATGGGCCCAGGAATACTTCAAGAAACCACTGTCTGTAAACACAGTCCGCCGTGCCATCCACAGATGCCACCTAAAACTCTATCATGCAAAAAGGAAGCCATTGTTGAGCATGATCCAGAAGCCCCGCCATGTTCTGTGGGCCAAGGCTCATTTAAAATGGACGGTAGCAAAGTGGCAAAGTGTCCTGTGGTCAGACGAATCCAAATTTGACATTCTTGTTAGAAATCATCGGCGTTGTGTCCTCCGGGCAAAAGAGGAGAAGGACCACCCCTCCTGTTATCAGTGTTCAGTTCAAAAGCCAGCATCTCTGATGGTATGGGGATGCATTAGTGCATATGGTGTGGGACACTTGCATGTTTTAAAAAGCACCATGAATGCTGAAAGGTATATAAAGGTTTTCGAGCAACGTATGCTCCTCTCCAGACGACATCTATTCCAGGGAAGGCCTTGTGTATTTCAGCAGGACAATGCAAAACCACATACTGCAGCTTTTACAACAGCATGGCTTTGTGGTAGAAGAGTCCGTGTGCTGAATTGGCCTGCCTGCCATCCTGATCTTTCACCGATTGAGAACAATTGGCGCATTATTAAACGAAAAGTCTGTCAAAAGAGACCCAAAACTCTCCAGCAGCTGGAAGCCTGTATTAAACAAGAGTGGGATCATCTCCAATTGCTAAACTCAAGAAACTTGTCTACTCAATGCCCAGATGCCTCCACTCTGTGTTAAAAAGAAGAGGGGATGCTACACCATGGTAAACAGGCCCCTGTCCCAACTTTTTTGAGACCTGCAGCAGTCATCAAATTTGAAATGAGCTCATTTTGTGGATAAAATTGTAAAATTTCTCAGTTTCAACATTTGCTATGTTATCTCTGTTCTATTGTGAATAAAATACTGGCTGGTGTGACTTGAAAGTCATTGCATTTTGATTTTATTCACAATTTACTCTTTGTCCCAACTATTTCGGAATTGGGGTTGTAATAAATGAATTATTATCACATCATGGCTGAGTGTGCGACTGCCCTTCTCACATCTAGCAAGAAGAAACCAAACCATTAATTGGCTCACTTGCTAAGACAAATTTGTAGATTGACAGGCCATTTTGTTTTTAGCTGACATTATTTTTCATTACATAACAAAATTATCAGGCAGTCTATAAACACATTATGATGAAATAAAATGTCAATATGTCCTAATATGATTCTGAATTCTTGTCACTTATAAAACAAAAATTTGTTAGGTAGGCTTATTAGTAGCATTTTTATGTGCCAATGTTAATAGGGTTTGATTCACCTAAGAGGATGTTTCCCCCTTTTTAAAAAAAAAATTGGCATCTCCAATCCCACCTGAGTCCAGAATGTCCAAATTGTGAACTATCTACAAGTTCGCTCGTATGCTGCCATCTCGGGAGAGCGTAGACAGTTCCACCCCTCCTCTGAAACACGCGACTGTCAGTTGACGCTCCTTATACACTCGTAGCTTAAAACCTTGAAAGGTCAGAACGAGGGTAGAGGAAACCCGAACATGTGCTAGCTGGCCAGCAGGAGGCGATTGAGCAAAGAGCATTGCAGACGCTACCTGACTGTATCCCTCCCAAATCTCCAGCAGGGCGAAGTCAATTATGCACAGCTTTCAAAAGGCTGCCAGCCAGTGGAGGTAATTATTATACTGGAATGTGGCACTTTTACCGAGTGTACTAACCCAGCAGCCATGTTTCTGTTTATCTTTTAACTCTGAAAACACTTTGAATTAGTGCCATCTTAAAATAAATTACATTGCTGAAAAAATACTCAAACAGATGATGGAATTCACAGAAAGTTTTGGATTAATCATATTTTGGATTACTGCCATCATTACAATATCACATGTAGGCTATTCTACAGCATGTGTGCTGTAAATGTAGCTTACCTGTGATCTCTTTGCCATTTCCTAATTGATAATTTCTTAATTATTATAGACTTACATAAAAGCCTTGATTATCCAGTAAATAAATAGTCTGATTATTAACCTGGTAATCCTAAATGAGACCAGGGGGAGAGCAATCCGGTTAAATGGTAAGGTTACTGAAGGGTTTCTCCACACGCCACTGAAAATACTGCTCCGGCATTATGGCATGATGGAGTTAGGACTAAATAGGTTTTAATCTAAGCAGGCACGGCTGTAAGTAAACAGGAATATCATTGGAATATTCATTTTCATTAGCCACATAATTAGTTTAGTAAGAATATTATCTTTTTTGGAATAAGGGCAAATCCCAGAATAATTTGTGCATGTAAACATAGTCAATGACATGGCTAGCTTTTGAATGAGATTTGCTTTGTTAGTGTTGGAGTGAAACCGACAGGATGCAACAAGAATGGAAAGTCTTGGAGTTCAGAATCACAGATACAACACGCAATGGGACCCACAGAAACCTATCTAGCCATGCACACCTGGAAGAGGTACCCAGGGCTGTGATAAGGGCCTGGAGCAGCCCGCCGATAAATGTGAAGGGGTTCTTCCGCGTCACCACAAAGTAGAGGAGCGGCAAGACGAAGCCTCCATGGATGAGCAGGCCCACCATGACAGTGATCGTGTACATTCCCAGCTGTCCACCCACCTGCGCCAGGTCCTTCATTTCCACAATCTTCCCAGCAATAAGGAAGAGGATTCCCACAGGGGCATACCTAAGGGAAAGGGACAAGCAATGGTGCAAAATATAGCAGTCAGAAAATACCAGTCAAGTAATGCTTATAGTGGGCCCTATTCTGCAGAAGTTAGAACATCTGATTGGGACTCAGGAAGATGGCGGTTCAAGCCCAAGTGTAATTTACCCACAGTAAGACCAGTGTAGCTGTTAGGCCCTTGATCAAGGTCCTTAACCCCACATTCCTCCAGGGTGATCGGCTCCAGCTTTGCCAAATTAACTACAAGTTGTCTTTGATAAAAGCATCAGTTAAATTAAGCTCTTGCAAAAGATCAGTCAGGGAGACTCTTCTTTCACATGCTTTGGCCAGTACATTCACACTGCTGTTGTGTGCCCTCCACCTCCTCATCGCCTCTCAATCTTCGCAGATTAGATTCATAATCTTGATCATTCATCAACCTCATCAGCCTATCTTTCAGCAGAGTCATCAGCCTAATTAGCCTTGACGTTCTTATTTTCCGACAGGAAAGGTTTTATCCTACCTTGACATGTTTTCAACGGCATACTCCCCGCTTCTTCAGAAGAGTCACTGATGTTACGAGTGACGTGTCTTATCAGCTGATGTTAGCGGCGTGGCCGCCCTGTCAGATTTGACAGGCGGCCACGCCCCTGCTATCCGCCGCCCTCCAAGATGGCACTCCAGGTGTGGGAAAGCATGTATGCCCCCTCGTCCCGGTTCATAGTCCTGTGGGCGCTTCCTGATTTCAATTGCCTCCATGATCCAGCGTTCATGTCGGTTGTTCTGAGTGCGGATAATTTTGGCCTTGTCCCAGTCCATAATATCACAAATCTCTCAGTTCACGACATATCAGAGCTGCTAAGGTTCGTCGCCACATCCACTTATTTCAAATTCCGCAATATAATATTTAGGCAAAAAGAAGGATTCCCCATGGGTGACCCACTGTCTGCCATCAAGTGTGGTTTTTTCATGGAGGACCCAGAAACGAGGGCCATAGCATCGGCACCCGAAAGTAATCGTCCCACGCTCTGGAAAAGATACGTGGACGACATCTTAGAAAAAATAAAATCAGGACATACGCAACAACTCACAGATCATTTAAACAGTATGGACCGCACTGGGAAAATACAATTCACGCATGAAGAAGAGACAGATAAAACCATAGCGTTTCTGGACATAAATATACATCACACTAATGAAGGAGACATTAAAATTAAAATATACAGAAAGCCCACTCATACTGATCAATACCTGCTTTGGTCATCTGAACACCCCATAAATCACAAACTTTCCATGGTAAGAACCCTGTTTGATCGTGCATCCATCATCACAGAAGACACAGACAAGAAAAAGGAAGAAGAACATATAACTAACGCACTAAAGAAATGCCAGTACCCACTATGGGCCATAAACACAGGAAAACTACAGGTACAGCAGAAGCAAAATACCGGCACATTCAGAAAGAAACGAAAAAATGAAACCGAAACCAAAGGAGTCGTCACGTTACCATACATAAGAGGCGTCACAGAGCGGATTCAACGGGCCATGAGAAAATTCCACATCAACACCCCGGTAAAACCATACATAAAATTACGACAACTACTGGTACACCCGAAAGACCAAATTGACAACTGTAACAAATGTGACGTCATATATGAAATCCCTTGCCGGTCTTGCCATAAAACATACATTGGGGAAACAGGTAGACCTTTTCACACACGTAAAAAAAGAACACCAAAAAATGCGCGAAAAAGACAACAGTAAGACAGACACGCTCAGTCAAAGAACAAGCACTACAGGTAAACCTTAAATCAGCAATCACAGACCATTGCAAGAGGGAAAATCATATTATGGACTGGGACAAGGCCAAAATTATCCGCACTCAGAACAACCGACATGAACGCTGGATCATGGAGGCAATTGAAATCAAGAAGCGCCCACAGGACTATGAACCGGGACGAGGGGCATACATGCTTTCCCACACCTGGAGTGCCATCTTGGAGGAGCGGCGGATAGCAGGGGCGTGGCCGCCCTGTCAAATCTGACAGGGCGGCCACGCCTCGCTAACATCAGCTGATAAGACACGTCACTCGTAACATCAGTGACTCTTCTGAAGAAGACGGGAGTATGCCGTCGAAACATGTCAAGGTAGGATAAAACCTTTCCTGTCGGAAAATAAGAACGTCAAGGCTAATTAGTTACTACAGACAGTATGAACCTTTTTGGACTAGAGTCATCAGCCATCACCACCACCAGTATCAAAACTCCATGGGGGGATTTATCCTGCTGCGGCTCAGGGCAGATGCTCTTAAAAGACAAAATACCCATGTTGAGTCCAAGACTTTGTCAAGACTATCATCACATCATCAGTTAATCTGTACACCCTGTAGTCTGTAATAAATAATGAGAACATCATTCATTGGTCTCTCCTCACTGAAATAACTGATGAAAAATCTTTCTTACATGCATTAACTCAACCAAGTGATTTTCACATTTCAGTTAAAATTCCTCGCTGTAGGAATTGCACTAATGAGCAAATCCATTCCACAGGATTCAAATATTCGGGATGGTTTTTACTTTCTGCACTTGAACTTTCAACCTCTGATAACATGAGAGCCAGTGAGAGCCTTCACTGCCTGCAAGGCAGGAAAATAAGATGTCAATACAGATAGTATTTTCTCAGCACACTGAACAGCCCTTACATTGAATAGGACCATACTTAGCAAAATAACTTCATTCCACTGAACCTCGATGTCTCAGCTTTTCCAAGAATTGGACCAGAAAATTAGAACAGACACAGTCAGAATCAGTCAAAGATATCAAAGGGAATTGCATCCATTGACAGTGAAAATTGTTACAGAACAAAATAGGTTCTTCATAGAGCAACGCTTTCTAGTTCTCAACTGAGCCCTCTATCAGCAATATAACAAGAGAGGATGTTCCAGACAATGCCCATTGTGCCTGATATAACTTCAACAAAATTGGGGTATTTTATGTCAGGCAGTTTCACATGGAATTAACTACCAAGAATGAAACCTTACTTTCAGAGATTGTGCATGAAAATGATGACTTGACAACTGGGAAACAGTTAAATGGCCATTGTTACTCTAAAAGTGTCCAAAAAAGTGATTGTTTCAACAGTAGCGGTCGGTCGGCAGTAACTAAGGCCTTCGGAAACCTCACCTTAATAACCTAAACCTCTCACGGTTTACTTTTCCCGATTAGCAACAGTTGCTCAGACTAATTGGTAGAACCGCCAACACTCTAATTTATTTTCGATAGCATTGTTATGCATCACACCACTAAATTATGCAGCGTTTTCTTCCGCAAAAAAATGACGATGTAACATATCAAGTCTTTATAATTTCTGCGCTCGTGTAGCTTGTGAAACAGCACAGATTTGTGTAAATTAGGTTGCGAGGTTCATTGCAATAAGTCACAAGAATCTGTTCTATATTCTGAATGTAGTCACTGCGAAAGGGCGTTGTTAGGCACGATGCACAGCTGAGTGATGGCGAAAAAAAATGGTACTAAGTCAGCGAAAAGTTTCAGATTTTTTGCATTTATATCGCCATCCTGACAATGTCATATCAATTATATAAAAGTAGGCAATAGGCATTCATTTTTTTCATTATCATTTCTTATTATAGGTCATGGATTGGTCTTGGTTGTTCAGTCAATATATTGTTTGATTGTTAATCAGGCGAACTTAAACGAGGACAGCTCGAGGGCAATCCAGCAGAAGAGGATGAGGTTACTGAAGGCCCTCTGAACATCTGACGGCATGCCACTAAGTTTCAATAGGGACCAAATGTATTCAGTTGCAGTTGATCTACACAGAACATTTTGCTGTCCACTGACCAGATTATGATAGAGACCAGGCGCATGATAGCATCATTGAGGCAGTCGAAGAATTCCCGCAGGGCTTGACCCTGTTGCTTCATCTTGCCAATGACCAGACCAAAGCACATTGAGAAGACGACCAGGCCCAGTGCATTGATCCCACCGGAGGAGCCTGACATGGGCACAATCTCTTCCACCGTCTCCTCCACCGTCTGCAACACTTGGCTCACATTGGCAGGGAAGCCCGATTCGGTGAAGTTCATGGCCTCTGTCAGGTTGAGCATGATCGTCACATTCCTCTTATAGATCCTTTTGGAGTACACAGTCTTGTACTGGATGCATAATTCAAAAAATCAAAGATCACGGTTACACTTTTATAATGAAATGCTATCTTAATATATCGATTTGTACACTTTTAAGCAGTCCATGAATACTCAGGTATAAGTCATACTCCAAATGGCAAGATGTTAAAATCAATATTTGTTAAATGGGTTTGGAAGATAACCACATAAAACTCAGTTCTTGCATATTAAGCAGAGTTTTTGAGCACATTTACCACATCCCTGTTAATGTCCCATTACCTGCTTAAAACAAGCTTCCACTAAATTAGGAGGGAACATGTTTCTGAAAGAAAGAAGAAAGGAAAACAACAATAGTACAGTTTATTATGACGTACTCATGGTTTTGCAAGTCCATCTATTAATATAATTAAATAAAGTGGCACAACAGTCGGAGGCAATACAGTGCATACCGAATGAGGTCCAAAAAAGCATCTGCGGCTTGTACCGGCTCAATGTTACCACTAGAGGCCACTAGACTGTCCCTGTTGCCTTTTCCTGGTCGGATGATTATCACCATGACAATCCCAATGAAAACAGCGACTAGGGTCGTCACCATGTAATAAATGAGAGCCTGAAAACCCATCTTGCCGGAGGCTTTGCTGTCCAGAGAGGAGATACCTGCAAAACAAGGGGGTCTAAGAATCTCTGGAATCACTGGAAAGAATCTGTGCTCTCAATCTCACAACCACAGTTCACACAGAATTATTTATATAATTCATATACATAGATAGACACAGCCAATATGCAAAAAAATTTATAAGCAACAAAATAAAGTCATGAAAAAATTAATCAAAACGAGGGCTATTAGATTTAAACGTCAAACATATCTCTTAGGCAATGCCATAAAAACAAACGCTGTACAAATGATTTTACTGAGGTGCAACGGACTACCTATCACCTGTAACTATACCAACCTATAAAGGACAAGCTGTCACCTGTACCTATACAAGCCTATTAAGGTCAAGCACGTACCTGTAACATTACTAGCCTGGAAGGGCCCAGGTGCTCATGTAACCACAACAGTCAGTATCAACCAAGCTGTGACCTGTGAAAATACCAGCCTGTCATGTCCTGAAAGTTCGTTAATTAGTGTTTCCCTGCCGTCTAACCATCTGTGTTGTTTTCAGTTTGTGTCTTTGATTGATTTCAGTTATTCAATTACTGTCTCAAGGCTCCGCCTCTCCCAGCGTACCCCCCCCCCCCTCTCTTTGCACTCCTGGCCCTCATTGGAAATTTTTGTCACTGTGTATTTTACTTCTTGGTTTTTGTCTCCTCTTCCCAAAACTGTCAACCTCCACTGTGCAGGATTACTATTTCAGTACTGTCAGTTTTTATTGTTAATCCCATTTCCAGTTCCCTACTTCCTCCAGTTTCTTCTTTGCTGTTTCTCCAGTGTTTCTTCATCTTCATCCAAGTCATTCCCCAGCCTTGTGTCTTCTGCTTCCCCGGCTTGATACCCTGGCCTCTGACCCCAGTCCACCCCTGACCACAATCTTCCAGCTCCTTTAATTCAGCTGCTTTATTGTTTTTAATAAATGTGTCCTTTGGGGTGTCCACTCTGATTTGCGATTGGCTCCCGGGTTTTGCCCTCTGACATCAGCCTATAAGGGCAAAGCTGGCACCTGTAATCATGCTAGCCTATGAAACCCACGCATAACAGCCAACAAGGATTAAGTCATTACTGATGCAATGCCAGCCAACAAAAATCAAGCTCTGACCAGTAACCATTTCAGCATTAAACAGCCAAGCTAGTAAAAGTAACATTACCAGCTTATAAGGACCAAGCTGTTACCCATAACCATATCAGCATGTAAGGATTAAGTCATTGCATGCAACAATGCCAGCCTATAAAGCTCAGGCTCTTACCTATTACCATACCAGCCTGAAATGGCCAAGATGTTACCTGTAATCAGCCCAGCCATTAGGGGTCAAGCTAGAACCTGTAACCATATCAGCCTATAAGGAATAAATCATTGGCTATAATGCCAGCCTACACTGCAAAAAGTACCTCTCTTAACAATTAATTTAATCTTACTATGAGACTCATAAAATATAATCATTGGTTTGTTTAAAGTTACAATGTGCTTAACAAGTGAAATTTTCTTACTCCATGCACAAATCTAGAAATGAGTCAAAAGAATCTCACATCAGTAGCAGGATTTTGTTTTACTGAGAATTAAGGTAATAAAAATAAGTGTTCATGTCTAAATACAAGATTAAAATGCTAGGTTTTTTTTTTTTTTTTTTTTTTTGCATCATGTAAGGATCAAGCATTTACCTGCAATCATACAAGCCTGAAAAGGCCAAGGTGTTCCCAGCAACCATGCATTTGTTACCAGCTTACAGAGATTACGCTCTTATCAGCAACCATACTAGCCAATTTAAACTAAGTTGTTACCTGTAACCAGACTGGAAACTATGAGGGGCAGCACCAGCATCCGCAGCATCCGCATCAGCAGCTCGCCCGGAAAGGCAAAATACTTCATCTCCCTGAGGGACATCTGGCGTGAACGGACAGCAAAGCCCAGGAAAACTCCTGAGCAAGTAATCAAAAAATAAGTGAGCAGATTGAGCAGAGAGAGCAAGGATCAAGATGTTCCAAAGCACACTTAAAACACAATGTGATGTATCCATGCTGGAGAAGAGTCATCGAGTTATGAGTCAGCCAAAGAACGTCTACCATGTAATTTAATGTGACCCATTCTCTCTCCCGTTGCATCTTCAAAAAAAAAAAAAAAAAAACTGTTTGCGGGCATGTGTTTTTGCACGTGTGTGTGCATTCAGACAAGCCCGTGAGCATGTGTGCATCTTTGCCCATATCTTTGTCTGTGTATGCTTGCTTGCACCAGGGTTGGGGTCAATTCTGTTTGATTCATTCCAATTCCACTTCAAATCCAAATAATATATTCCAATTCCAATTTCACCCGATATATACATTCCAGTTCCAATTCCAATTGCAGAATTAACCCCAACCCTGGTTTGCGCACAAGAGTTTAGTTGTGTGTGCGTGTATGAGTGTGTGTGAGTATGTGTAGGCGTGTACTCTAGCAGACGTGTGGTCATTCATATGTTTGTGTGTATGAGAGTGTGTGGCCATGTGCAAGTCTGCTCTGCTCTGTTATGTCTTGCCGAGAATGACAAATGCTTGTGCACAGTCCAGCTAGGTTACTTACCAAGTGCCACGGCAGCCACGGTGAATGACACAAATGCATTCCGTTGCAGGAAGTTCCTGCAGCTCTGGCGTGTGATGCAGCTCATCTTCCTTTGGGTGCCGGATGCGCGTTTCTGCATCGCCTTATGGAGCCTCCGGAGACCACAATTTGGATGGGGGGGCTTCTCAGAATCCTCGTTCAGGAAAAGGTTGTTTGCATTTGAGGTCTTCTCATTCATAATCAGGTCCAGAACCTGGTCTAGGAGGCAAGACTCGTGGGAAACTAGAGGAGAGAGTACACTGGATGTAAGCCTGAGCAGTGGCAGGTTTTCACTCCAACCCTAACAAAGCATGCTCCTGTCGTGCTCGATGAACCACTCTATCTCAATTTGAGCCTGATTAATCTTGGCAATGTTATTCTGAAATATGCCTGTGACATCAGGGATTTTAAAAAATAGGACCAAGGGTCCTGTAGCTTACCGGCAAGCAGTCTTACAGCGATGATACAAGTTATGAAAATTTCATGTGAAGTTTGACATTTGAATCAATGAAAATCAATGTCAAGGTCACTAAATAAAAGTTCACATACAGTGCCTGACAAAAGTCTTGTCGCATAAGGACATAGTAACTAAAAATAGCATATAACTTTATTTCTAACCAATCAATTGTTACAATAAATGGTCCATTTTAATGTCAAGGGCTTTCACATTCATAATTTGGTGCAAAATGAAACCGTCAAAAAGTGTTCTGATGTTCACAGGTTGGCTAAGCCCATAAAATCTGTTTTTGCTGGGACAAAAGTCTTGTCGTCTCTTCAAATGATGCAACAAATCGCAGATTAGAGTTTAACCGATGACAAATACTGTAATTAACACATTCCCAGATGTGTATAAAAATTATCCCAGCACACCAGACTTTCATATGAGGTGCGACTAGACCTCTGACAACATACCAAAGATTCAACCACAGACCAAAGTGCTGATCATCAAGAGCCTGAAGACTGAGTCTGCTGCTGAGGTGGCAGACATCTTTAATGTATCCAAATGTCAAGTGGAGGGGATGAGGAAAAGATTTGACGAAACTGGTGACGTTCATGGCAAGCGAAGGTCAGACAGACCCCGGTATGACAACTGTTTGAAAGGACCGTTTGTTGCTTCAACTGTACAAGGCCACCCCTTCTTCAACTACAGCGAAGCTGCATGAGGAAATGTCACCAAAAATCCCGGTATCTACAAGAAGAGTTTGTCAAATTCTCTCTCAAAGTGGTTTTCATGGCCGTATTAGTACACAGAGGCCTGCATTAAACAGAAAACAAATAACCTGCATTGCATTTGCCAAGGCCCACAGTTTGCAGAAAGGATTGATACTGGAAAAGTGGCTGAAAGTTTATTTTTCTGGTGAATCATCCATTGAACTGCATCCCAGTCGCCGTACAAGACCTGTTGGAACCCTCATGGACCCAAGATTCTCCCAGAAAACAATCATGTTTGGTGGAGGAAAAATCATGGTTTGTTGTTACATCCAGCATGGGGGTGTGAGAAAGATCTGCAGAGTGGATGGCAACATCAACAGCCTATCAATCAAAAGAAACTAGCACACCAAAAAAGCCAATACAAAAAATAAATAGGTATTTATTACATCAGCAAACGCAAAAGTGCTGCAAAGTGCGTGCAGTGCAAAAGCACGTTTTTCGGTCACAATCAGACCATCCTCATTGTGATTGGCTTTTGGTGTGCTTTTTCTTTTGATTGATGGACTGATTACGCTCTTGGAACCTACGCACCCACCAGGCCTGGAGTCTTTGGCGCGACACCCTATTTGCTTAACATCAACAGCCTGAAATATCAAGAAGTTCTTGTTGCCCTACTTATACTGCTGCTCCTTCTCATACTTCTGCCTCCATGTCACAGTTCCTGAAAGCGAAGAAGGTGAAGGTACTCCAGGATTGGCCAACCCAGTCACCTGACATGAACAATTATAGAGCATTTCAGGGGTAAGATGAAGGAGGAGGCTTGGAAGATGAAACCATAGAATCTTGATGAACTCTGGGAGTCCTGCAAGACTGCTTTCTTTGCCATTCCAGATGATTTCATCATCAAGTTATTTCAGTCATTGCCAAGACATATGGATGCAGTCCTTTAAGCTCATGGGAGTCATACGCAATATTAATTCTTTTTTCCAAGGCACCATGACTTTATGTTCTGA
Source organism: Gymnothorax javanicus (assembly GCA_029692085.1). Taxonomy (NCBI): domain Eukaryota; kingdom Metazoa; phylum Chordata; class Actinopteri; order Anguilliformes; family Muraenidae; genus Gymnothorax; species Gymnothorax javanicus. The sequence continues at coordinate 35,852,633 of CM056196.1, read as the reverse complement.
TATTATAGTGGCATTTTGTGTATTCAAAATAAAGTGTATGTATAATTTCCACATTTTTTTTCAATGCGACAAGACTTTTGTCCAAGCAAAATCTGACCGCTCTGTACAAATTAAATTATAAAACTCAATGAATGACACAAAACTCTATTTTGGTATATTTCGCATAATCTAGAGGGCTTTGCCTTTCATATAAGCCATTTTTGATTCCAGTTGATCAGCTACAAGTCAGGTTATTATTTGTTGTTCCGACAACTTGGATAAGCGACAAGACTTTTGTCAGGCACTGTACATTTATAAGACCTTCTGTAATACAATCCTAAGCTCTGAAGCAGTTTTGGTGATACAAGTCATTAAAATATGTCAATATGTATTCAATATGTCAATTGTGAACTTTAAAGGTCACAGAATTTCAAGTTGTGGTTAGCAAATGGACTTCATATATGACTTTCTAAATGTCTCCATACAAGCCTTGGCTCAATCTGTGACCTTGGTGATACAAGTCATTGTAATTTCACTGTGGAGTTTGACCCTCAAAGGTCACTGACAGTCAAGTTGAATGTCACCAAATGAAAGTTCATATGTGACTTCCTAGATGTCAGTAACACAAACTTGGGCTCCATCTGTGACCGTTTTAGTCATACAAGTCATTGAATTTTCACTAGGTCACATTTGACCTTTGAAGGTCAATACGAAGGTCACCAAATGAAAGTTCATAGATGAATTCCTATGTCAGTAACACAAACCTAGGCTCCATCTGTGACCTTTTCAGTGATAGAAGTCATTGAATTTTCTCTAGGTCAAGTTAGAGCTTCGAAGGTCAATATGAAGGTCACCAAATGAAAGTTTATACATGACTTCCTATACTTCTCCAATACAAACCTACACTCAATCAGTAACGGTTTTGCTGAAATGAGTCATTGAAATTTCACTGTATGGTTTGGCCGTTCAAGGTCACTGAAGGTCAAGTTCAAGGTCACCCAATGAAACTTCATACATGATTTCCTATATGGCCACAATACAAACCTAAGTTCTATCTGTAATAGTTTTGGTGATAGAAGTCATTGAAATTTCACTATGTGAAGTTTGACCTTCGAAGGTCACCGAGGGTCAAGTTCAAGGCCACCAAATGAAAGTTCATGTATGACTTCCTATACAACTCCAACCGAAACTATCTGTAACCATTTTGCTGACATAAGTCATTGAAATTTCACTGTGAAGTTTGGGCATTCAAGGTCACTGAAGGTCAAGTTCAATGTCACCAAATGAAACTTCATACATGACTTCCTATATGCCCGCAATACAAACCTAAGCTCTTTCTGTAATAGTTTTGGTGATAGAAGTCATTGAAATTTCACTATGTGAAGTTTGACCTTCGAAGGTCGCCGAAGGTCAAGTTCAATGCCACCAAATGAAAGTTCATACATGACTTCCTATCAGTGTTCAAAGCACATATGTTCCCAATCTTCAATATTTTCAAGCCTAGAAACGTTTGAAAATTGTAACATTTTGCTTGGCCTCAAGTTTGACCTTTCAAGGTCATCTGAGGTCAACTTTAACACAGCCAAAATATAGGTCATATATTACTTCCTATATGTCAGTAATACAAACTTAATCTCTATCTGCAACCACTTAGCTTCCACAGGCGATTTGGCCCATTCTCCATAAGACCCAATGTTAAAGTACAGCGCCCCCACTAGACCCACTTCCGTGGATTCAATCAAAATGGCACTCGCACGGTACATAAACTGCATCAAGGTGAGTTGATTGCCAGATTTAGAAAAAAAGTTATCAGACATTTTTTGAGAAATTATTTTTTGAAATTTCAAGTCATATCTTTTAAAATTGTTAATATATTCCCTGACCATGAGTTTGACCTTTCAAAGTCATCTGAGGTCAACTTTAACATTGCCAATGTATAGGTCATGTATGACTTCCTATATGTCGATAATACAAACTTAATCTCTATCTGCAACCACTTAGCTTCCACAGGCGATTTGGCCCATTCTCCATAAGACCCAATGTTAAAGTACAGTGCCCCCAATAGACCCACTTCTGTCGATTCAATCAAAATGGCGCTCGCACTGTACATTGATGGTACCAAGGTAAGTTGATTGCCTGATTTAGAATAAAATTTATCACGCAGTTTTTGAGAAATAATTTTTTAAAATTTCTCAGTCCTATCTTTAACATTGGAGCCAAAATTTCAAGGGCCCACAAAACGGACAAAAATGATTAAATCAAAAATCTGAGAGAAGAGCCCGGAGATATGGTCTAGTAGTATGTTATTGCAAATTTACATGAAAATTCATTGGGCCAAAAAAATGATGAAAAATGTTCCGGACAACGGACGACGTACGACGAACGCCGGACGACAGACGACGGACGCCACACCACAACAATAGCTTATCGGCCCATAGGGCCGGTATACTAAAAAAATCCATTGACGGAATAACTTGATCACCAGCACACATTCAGGTGGTGTGCTGACTTCATTTTATTGCTGCTTAACATTGCTGAGCCAATCCATCCTTCCATTTTCTTCCGCTTGTTCAGAGCTGGGTCGCAGGGGTAGCAGACTAAGCAGAGTGGCCAAGACATCCCCTTGCCCAGCCGTTTCCATCAGCCCTCGAGCCAGCCAGGGGATATAATCCCTCCAGCGTGTCCTGGTACTGCCTCGGGGCCTCCTCCCAGATGAAAATGCCGGGAACACTTCTAAAGCGAGGCATCCAAACCGAATGCCCGAACCACCTCAACTGACTCCTCTCAACGCAGAGGAGCAGCGGTTCAACTCTGAGCCTCTCCCGGATGTCCAAGCTCCTCCCCCTACCCCCAAGGGTCAGCCCAGCCACCCTGCAAAGACAGCTTATTTAGGCCACTTGTATTCCCGATCTTATTCTTTCGGTCACTACCCAAAGTTCATGACCACAGGTGAGGGTTGGAACATAAATTGACCAGTAAATCGAGAGCTTCGCCTTTGAGCTCAGCTCCTTCTTCACCATAATGGACCGGTACAACACCTGCTTTACTGCAGATGCTGGACCGATTCGCCTTTCGATTTCCCGCTCCATCCAACCCTCACTTGTGAAAAAGACCCCGAGATACTTAAACTCCTTCACTTGTGGTAACAACTCGACCCCCACTCGGAGGGGACAATTCACCTTTTTCCGGAAAAGAACTATGAGCTTGGATTTGGAGTTGCTGATCGTCATTTTGACTGCTTCACACTCAGCTGTGAACCACCCTACTGCGCATTGGAGGTCACAGCATGATGAAGCCCACAGGACCACATCATCAGCAAGCAATAGAAATGCAATCCTGAAGCCACTAAACTGGAAACCCTCCTCGACTGTGCCTTGACACCCTGTCTATGAAAATCATGAACAAAATAGGTGACAAGGCACACCCTAGGCGGAGTCCAACACCAATTGGCAACAGTGTGACTTATTGCCGAGAATGCAGACACAACTCCTGGTTTGGTTGTACAAGGATCAGATGACTAACTAACGACTCTGGAGCCCTGTACCCCTGCTGCACCCCCCACAGGATACTTCATGGGAAATGGTCATAAGCCTTCTCCAAGTCCACAAAACACATGTGGACTGGATGGGCGAACTCCCATGAACCCTTCAAAATCCATTCCGAGGGAGACTGGGGACATGGAGTCTGAGTGAACTCTTTCAAAATCTCCATTGTGGAAACGGCAGCCGTGAGCTGTGGCCTGAAGGTTGTTGGTGCCAGGCGTGGCAGCAACCCAAGGACCCGCTGGTAAACACCAACGGTGATGGAGGCCGTCAAGCTGAAGAACGTGGCCTTTTAGGCCTGGTAGGCCCGGGGGACTTCTGACTCGGCAGACCGGTATCAACAGGCTGGAAGGACTGCAGCTGTAGTAGTCGCAGAAGCAAAAACTCAGGCTTGGGAGGAATTTGAGGAGACTATGGAGAAGGACTTTCGGATGGCTTCAAAGATGTTCTGGTACACTGTCAGACAACTCAGGAAGGAGAAACAGGGCTTCGCACAAGCTGTTTTCAGCAGGGGCAGGGAACTGTTGACCTCAACTGGGGATAATAATTTAGCGGTGGAAGGAGCATTTTGAGAAATTCCTAAATTCGACAGACACATCCTCCTTGGGATGGATAAGATTCGCTCTGAGATGCTGAAGGCTCTGGATGCTGTAGGGCTGTCATAGATGACACGCCTGTTTAATATCGGGTGGAAGTCGGGTACAGCGCCTGTGGACTGGCAGACTGGGGTGGTAGTTCCCATTTTTAAAAAGGGAACTGGAAGGTGTGCTCCAACTGTAGGGGGATCACACTGCTCAGCTTCCCAGGGAATGCCTATGCCAGGGTGCTGGAAAGGAGACTGCCCGATAATTGAACCTCAGATTCAGGAGGAACACTGCGAGTTCCATTCTGGCCATGGAACAGTGGACCAATTTTTTACCCTTGCTGAGCCCACACCTGTCCAACTGAAGCAACCCCAGATCACATGTCTGCCTCCACAGGCTTATACACAGGACACTATGCATGACGAGTGCATTGCTTCATGGGCTTCCTTTCTCACTCTGATGCACCCATCTCCGTGCATGGAATAGGGTAAATCTGAACTTATGTGACCACATGACCTTTTTCCATTTCACCACAGTCCAATCTTTATGCGCATGAGCGAATTGAAATACCTGTAGTTTTTTCTAAATTAGCCTCACAAACAAGTGGTTTTCTTGTGGCCACACAGCTAATTAGACACAATACTGTAAATTCTTATCACATTGTGTGAGAAAAATTATTTTCTTTTTCAGAATTAAACATAGCCATGAGTTCTACAGTCAATTTTAATGATGAGACTTCAGCAAGCATTTTAGTGATCTCCAATCATGATTATTCACATTTTTTTCAACAAATTTCCTCTGCAAAGTTGACATTTCACCATTATCAATCCAGGTTTTAGGAAAGCGTTGGACTGTTCTTAACTCAATTCCAGTAATTTCAGCATTCTCCTCAATTGTTCTCTTTGCATGATGCAGGCTGATAATTTGCACTTCTTGAAACATAGAAACATCTTTTCTTTGACCATGGGATACATCTTCCAAACTGGTTGTCTAAGAAATTAGAAGCTACACTGCATCTTTCAGGATTAAAAGAATAATTACCATCTGAAAACTACTAATCACTGTAATAATGATTCAATCACAGGCTCTTAAGTATTTTCTTATTTAAATCCAAACAGCGCCTTTTTTCTTTTGGCCAGGCAGTGTAAACAGAGCGATCGTTCTATGAAGAAAGAGAAAGTCTTGGTGAGAACCTGCAACGAATGCACAAACAAGACCCCGGGGAAGAAAATATAAATCCTAGGCTAGGCTAGCCCACAGATATGCAAAAATACATCCAGACCATTAATGGCAACATTCAACAGCTCAAACTTAAAAGAAATTGCTCCACAGATGGATTTTGAAAATAATGAAATTTCAGCATGCAATTCCTTAAACTTTCACTTACTCTTCCCATGAAACCATAACTCACTGCATGCATAAGTCTGTGAGTCAGGACTCGTTCTCCTCTCTGGTCTTCTTCAAAGCCACATAATGTTTCCAGTCTGTTTCGCTTGCACACAATTATCAGCTAGTAAACAGTGCTACTACCCTTGCCAATTCACTTAATATCTAAGTCCATCCGCTTCCTCCCTTCTGTCTGCAATGGTCCTGTATGGGGAATGGTTTGTGTGTAATAGGGAAAGAGGGAATTTACATGAGGGAACTGGGTGGTGGGAGAGTATGTTAACAATATTGTCATCTTAAACTGTTTTCAAGCTTATTTACAGAAGTTATATTGTGGTTGGTGCAATTCATGTGACTAATTTATGTTCCTTTCTTGACACAGTAAAATCCTAAATTAACTGAATTTACCTTGATTATATAAGGGTATCCTGTGGAGAGCGGAGGAGGGGGGTCAGTTGGTTGACGCTAAAAAATTCAAAAGAGATCTTTTCATATAGCCCCTCACACTATTCCAACAACCAGCTGAACCAGTTCACTGTGCACATATATAAATCATCATTGGCACCCTCCCCCTTTTTACCTTGGTGTTCCTTCTGTCCTTGAACATCAGAGGTGCAAGCCTGGTCCTGCCTGTAACGCTGGTCTTGGAAATTATTAAACACTTAATTCATGCCCAAGTAAGCGAGGTGCCACAGAAATCTGCAGCTATTGTTGATTGATTAAAGGTAACCAATTCATTCCTTATCCTCAACTTTTTTTCTCATAATTTGCCAGGCTGTTCCAATAAAAAGATTTATGTATAAGTTTTAATTGTCGTCCTCGACTCCTAACAAGGATAAATTCCGAAGGAAAGCAATAACTCGACCGTTACGATCAGCCATTGTGGCTGCTGGACCGTGGCCATTTCGACGTGCCTACTACTTAATATGCATGAGCGATTTGCATGAAAAGTCATGCGAGATCAGTCATCAGATTCTACTGCTAGTAAAGAAAGAAATTCATTACTACTAGTAGCATGCAGAGCCCACCTCCTTTAAAGCCTTTCTTCTCTATCCTGGACGTCCTGAGTATTGATTTTAGCAAGCTAAATGTATGTAGCGATGATAAAACAACAACAACTCTGAAAACAAAACAATAACAAGAGGCTCCTCGGAGCCTGGGCCAATCGCGAAGCCGCGCGCGCATGCGCAGGGACAATTGCGACACCAAAAAAAAAAAGAGGCTCCTCAGAGCCTGGGGGGTATACTATGAAGCAAGATAAGTGGGTTAGCGAGGTATGTTGAGCCTAAACCTAGGCTTTTCAATGTCACGGAGGTGCCTCTCTTTTAACGTGGCTAGATTACCATGGTAATTTACGCTGCGAACTTAACCTGGTCGGGAGCAGGTTATGAGCCGAGTTTCGGCTGTAATCGGCTATACATGTGCTGCGTTATAGCACCTCCTTTGAAGTTGGCATCACCTTTCTTGAATAATCCTGTGGATTTTGGTGTCCGAAACGCACGCGGTTCTCTTCGGAGGGAGGCTGGCATGACCTGTTCGCTTTTTCTGACGATTCTCTCTATGAACGCTACAGATTCTCAGGTGAGAGAATTCGTTACTTATGCGATCTACTGGAGCCATATATTGGAAATGTAGCAAAGAGAGGCACTTAAGTTGCATGAACAGTATTCATAACATTGCATGTTATTTATTTATTTATTTTTTGCCACGGGAACCGACAACATTCAGGTGGTGATGCAGAAAATATGAGCAAGAATATTGTATGCCGCACTATACGTTTTACACAGCATACCATTAAAAAGAATTTAAATAATTATGAAAGCAAAGCAGCATAGGGCGTACTACTTTGAAAAATGTTCTCATGCTTTGTTTTCACTTGCTGCCATGTCCTCTTGACAGTGCTGGTACTGCAACTATTAAAGTGTATTCAACTATTAAATAGTATTTTATGCCACAGGACTACTGTAAATTTGCAATGGTGCAACTGGTTAGGGTTAGTGGTGGAATACGATTTTATTAAAATCATGCTGTATAAAAGAAAAGCAATAGAAACAATACTTTAAACCAAAAACAAAGAAATTAGTAAAACGGAGTTTACTATTGGTATTCATCAGTCAGATAATATTCAATCAATAATTTTATTTCACTTTGTTTCATTTTGGCCGAAAAACTAAAGTGATTTCCTCTAGTCTTTCATCAGAGGACTCACCCATTTACACGGTCAGCAATTTTCTGCCAGAATTCTTCTCTGGCCTTTTTACAACCAACAAGATTACATATACTAACATAAATCTCAATTACAATTTCCCAAGTGTCTTTCCGAATAAGCGCATGCCTAATCGTGCAGTCTTTCAAAATGTCCAACCAATCAGTGTAAAACTTCGTATGTCTCCCATTAAGCCGCTGGGGCGCCCCCCGGTGCCGCAGGGGGACACATCCCGCAGTTTTCCTGATCCTGGATCAGGGATAGCTTCCTCGGAGGAACATTCAGCACGCGATCGGTCATTTTATGAAGGGAAATACGGTAAAATGACGCTTGGAACGCCCTTTAATTGAGAGCGCTCACGGCGTTAAAAGCACAAAGCCGAGGTTAACAAAGAAAGATTATAACCACCGTTGTGATACCGAAAATTAGACTCGTCGCCTACCGGCCCGTGTGAAAATTATGTACACACGTATATGAATCTGGATCTGCGCATCCGCGATATTACGTAGGTCGTCAGACGTAAAAGCTTAAGCGCGAATTTCGAGCAGCGGGTTGATGACAGACATACATACATACGCATTGAGCTGGCCAATAAGGGACTCGCTGCGCTTGCCCCAAGCGATGAATGCGGATGCGCGCATGCGTGATATCGAGCAGCCGGTCGGTTGATGACAGACACAAACAGGGCGCATTGAGCTGACCAATAAGGGGCTCACTGCGCTCGCCCCAATATATCTAGTTACAAATATGGGACGATTTCAAGTACATTAACTATCTGAAAGTGCTAGGAAACAGGGAAATCGGGCATTTTGAACCATGCAACAAGTTTACTTACGTATCCAGCAAAAGTTTGGCCACATTTTCATCGGAAATATCTCCAAACCTGGCTTAAAAAGTTTGCCAGCGATCACTTTGGCCTTTTATAATTATCCTGGTCTTCAATCGATCTTCTTCCTTGCCTTTTTTTTAGCACTTTCACGGGCCGAATCAGTCAGTTATTTCTTTGGCCACGGAATTTTGTTATTGGCCAACTTCTATTTATTTCTGCATCCACCGCGCACATCCGCTTTCGCGTGACATCATTTTTGCATACTTACGAATACTAATGAAGTATTTCAAATGGCACGGGGAGTTTTTGCGAATCGCAAGAACTATTTTCACATTCAATATTCGACGGATTGCAAGCGTTCTAGGAGAAATCATTTATTTATTCCCGTTTCTTGTGGAACTTGTAATCATATATTAAATTATATTTTAAAAAAAGAGAACACATTGGTTACCTCAGAGGAACAATGAAAAAAACAGCAGAGCCCATGGCCACCCGGAACCATGTTAGCAGCACACCTAAGTACTGTGGTAGCAAGTAACAATTATTTGTAATCGCTATGAACAAATCTCACCCAGGACTCTGATCAGTCAAATGCTTCAGACGCCCAGTACAGCACTAATCAAATACTGTTGAGATAGAGAGTACAGGTGGAGAAGAGTTTTTTGAACCATTCTTCCTTCAAAAAAACTGTCGAAGTTGCCCTCAATACAAGATTCGTCTCGAATTTTGGCACTGCTTCCGTTTAATTATGACGGATGCCATACGTGCTTCGGATGAAGTTTGGCAAAGTGCATGGATATGTTACAGTAGACACACTAACTCATTGCTTCTAGATGACAGGTGAGATACATTATTGTTCTTGATATACAATCCCATTTCCCATTTTGATGTTAGTAACATGTTTCAAAAAAGTTGGAACAGGGGCATATTCATCACAATGTTGTATCATTTCTTCTTTTAAAAACACTCAGTCAGTGATTGGGAACTGATAAGACCAACTGCTGCAGTTTTGAAAGCGAAAGGTTTCCCATTCTGCCTTGATGTAGAATTTCAGCTGCTCACCTCCATTGTCATATTTTTTGTTTCAAAAAGCACCAAATGTCTCACTGGGTGACAGAACTGGGCAGCAGATAGGCCAGTTTAGACCCACTTTGCCTCAGTCCATCTTAAATGAGTTTGGGGCCAGAGAAGGCGGCAGCCTTGCAGAATCTTGTTCATGTGTGGCTTAATCTTTAATCACGGCGGTTTGAACTTTTGTTTGTGGATGCAGCAACAAACTGTGTTCACTGACAATGGTTTACAAAATGTTCCTGAGCCCATGCAGTAACTTCCACTACAGAATCCCATTTGTTTTTAATGCAGTACCACCAAAGGGCCTGAAAATCATGGTGATTCAATGCTGGTTTTGGCCTTGTCCCTTCCATACAGAGATTTCTCCAGATTCTCTGAATATTTTAATGATATTACATACCATAAAGGATGAAATCCCCAAGTTCTTTGCTTTGAGAAATGTTATTTTTAAATTGCTGAACTATTTGCCCATGCAGTCTTTCACAGAGTGGTGAGGCCCTCGTCATCTTTATGCCTGAAAGACAGCCTCTCTGGGATGCTCTTTTTATTCCCAATCATGTTACTGACCTGTTGCAAATTAACCTAATTAGCTGTGAGATGTTCACTCGGTATGGGTCGAAAAGTTCTGCTCAGAAGGGATGACAAATTCATGTAAGGTCTTGCTTTGGGCACAAGGGGAAATCATCCAATTCTGACAATGGAAAACAATTTGAGGAAACAAAACTATCTGTTTGCTGCTCCCGAATCAGGAATGTGATGAGGCTAGTCAATACTCAGATCTGAGTCCTGCTGAGCATGCATTTACATGCTAAAGAGGAGACTGAAGGCTAAGAGCCTCCAAAACGCGCAGAAACTGGAGACAGCGGCATTGCTTAGCTCTGCATGCCTGGCAGAGCATCACGAGGGATGATAAACGGTGTCTGGAGACGTCTATGTTTAACACACTTCAAGCAGTCTTTATATGCAAAGGATATAGCACCAAACATTGAAAATGATTCCTTAAAGATTGCGAAAAATAGCCATCAAGCCAAACAGGGCCCTGGATTGAGTTCGAAACCTTCTCTTCTCCACAGTTCACAATATGTGAGTGTTAAGTACAAGGACTAAGGGAGAGGCTACAATGAAAAAGTAGGTGAAAATACAAAAATTTCATGCCACTATTTTTGAGAATGGCAGTTTTACACCACATCATTTAATTCAAGTAATCGACAATACGAAGGAAAGGCTCTGATGTTGCAGTCACGCCCCATTTCCGATGCTTTATGGGATAGTTCGGTGGACGAGCGAACCGGTTTCGGTCTCGTGAAGCTGCGGAAAGTTACTTCAGCGTGCATGTTTATGGATACTTGGCCATACGATACCAAGCGTAGAAGCCGTATTTAGAAGCTTTCAGCTGGGGAATGGTCATTTTCTTGAACTTTTGAGAAGGGCCTTCAATGGTGATATTCAGGTGATTGATATAATTTCTTGTATAATTTTTGGCATTGCCATCAACAATCACAGATGATCTAGATCAGAGCTTCTCGTTATCAAGCATCTTCACAGGTAACGAGCTGGTCATTCGACTCACCTGTGCTGGAGCAGGCAGAGCTCTAAAAGATGCAGGAGTAGTGGTACTCAAGGAGAGATTTGAAAAGCGCCGATGTAGATGATAAGATTGCTATCATTCAGTGTTATTATGCACGTGCAATAGACCTAAGCACTAGCAAGCTGCGCACCAGAAGTGTGGTAGTCTCGAAATTTCGACGAAAAAGCTAGATCCGGCTATTTTTTGTGTATTAATGATTGCTCAAATTGAACACCCCGACAATAATTTGTCTGCTCTAAATTTTGTGTCGTTTTGCAAGTGAAGGATGGTGACTCCATGGTGATAAGGAAACTTATGATAGTTTTACATAACAGCCAAAATCCTGTCCTCGAAGGCTGTTCCTAACTACACACCATTTTTGCCCACATCCGTCCAGAAGGTTAACAAGCCTTAAAATGACCTCATATCAGGAAATCATACCAAACATGACGCTCTCTGATGACAAAGACAACAGTCAGTTACACAGTTCACAACTGCTTTAGACTGAGCCCTGCTAATTAGCCTTGATATGTTGAGGTTCCAAACTGCCCAATCCTGGCACTATGGTGTGTCTCCAGCACCATGTCATTTGCTACTCCTCCTCAGAAGTCCAAGAAAGTCATATTAAAGCTGAAAGAGATACTGACTGGAGATCAGAAATGACAGATCTGGCTCCCAAAAGTGTCAAAGCCCCTCCCTCAGCAATGAAGGAAATTTCATATTCAGCTGTATAGTACACTACTGATAAAACAGAAAGCAGGAAGGGAGAGTATTTAGATATGGTGATTACAATACAATCTATTGAGGCTATTTTTTTTAAATGCTGTATATTCACTGAATAATGGAAAACCTGAGTTAAATTACTGAGGAAATGTTGGAGAACTTTGGAAGGGCTCAGGCCCAAGTCAAACTTTCCTGTATCACTTAATATGAGTCTAATTATAACCCCCTTGCAGAAAATATAGGTTAAGCACAGGGGCAAACAAAAATCTACACAAGGTGCTGCTAGCCTCTATCATTTTTCCCTCTCCACCTCTCTTTCTCTCCTTCTCTCACTCATTCACATTCTCTCTCTCTCTCTCTCTCTCTCATTCTTTCTCCTCCACAACATAGGCATGTTCTAATAATTTGTTCAGAGGGATGGCATTTCACATCTAACTGAAAAGAATGACCAGAGGTACTTCAAACTCCCCTGCTAAACAGACTCCGGATAAACAAAGTGCAATTAAAAAAAAAAACCGGAATGTAATTTTTACTTTTGCTGAATGAGTCCAATTGTGCGCAAGAACACTAAGAAAGGATAACTGCAGTTTTGAAAAACACAAGAAACGATTCTCATAAGCCTATCGTCAGTCCTGCAAGGCATCTTATTAGCCAGGTAGTGCCATCATGGATTTCCTTCTATCAAACACCATGATATATTTCTGACGTGACAGTGCAAAAAAAAAAAGTTGTTACAATGTGGAAAACGGTTCTTATCTATAGCATGCCAAACTATTTATCTGCTAAAGTCCTCGCCAGCTGTAGCGTGCAATACAGTAAAACCTTGCTGTATAGCGCTGATTACTCATACTTATCCGCCATGAACTAACGGTGTGAACTGCAAAACAAGTAAAGCCGTGAGATATACTAATAGCCAGAAGCCTGGCATAAATTGATATCGCTGAGGGATTTACTTGCTTCTCTACTCCTGCGAACATTGTAATGCTGATTATTTGGACAGCAGCTGTCTCTCTATTTGAACGCCCAGACACTCACTTGGTAGCAACGACTGACTCACCACTCATGGTTCAGGTCTAGCGCACAATCCCAAGTCTGACGCAAAGTCTGCCGCCGAGGTAGTTCGCGGTCCAAGTGAATGCTATCACCTCTGTACTGAGCTCATACGCACGCGGACATGAAAAAGACTGTCATTTCCACTGACCTGACCTTCAGGTGCCATGGGTTTGACCAGTTAAACGCATGCTGAGGGTTCAGCACTTCAAAGCTCAGCCAGCCATCCGCACAACCCTCACCCTACCCCAGGGGGCATCTCAGTCCAATCTGCTCACCACGACCAAGAATTCAACGGCCAGCTAACAAAAGATGTATGAAATGCCACATCCGCGTCATTGTCGAATCTGCATTCTCATTATAGCAAAAATGGTGATGCTACTTTACCAAAAAAAAAAAAAAAAATCATCAACAATGTCATCTGTCGGCCAAACCTATTGAGACACACTGTAGCCAACAGATGATTCATAAACTAAGCAAGCTTACTACAACTGTTAAAGTAAGGTAGTCCACGGGATGGGACAACATTTTTGAGATGCTGTAAGTAAAACAATGGATCAGCTTCACGACATCATAAAGGTACCTCATTCTATATATTAACCTATGCTACCCTCGGACGCATTTTTATTCAACGTTGCACTTTCAAAATGTTAGGAGAGGATACTCTCAGTTCAGATGTGTTGATAGCCTAAATTAATAGTCTTGCGTTTCAAGATATCGGCTGTTGTAAAAACTGCGCGAATTCATTCATAAGCATCAATTATGCGATTAAAGTAATGGAACACGTGCTGCTGCAGAAATAAATTGCACTCCTCGGGCAGTGCAAGCCCGATAATGCCAACAGTCCCTGACAGACGGTTATAGTTAACTGAGTAGCCACAGCTGATCGAGCCAAAAACAAAGCGAATAACCACGTAACAAGCCATGACTTTGGTAAGAGCAAAAACACCCCTCTGCGGACCCCGAAGATACAAAATAAACAAAATAACTTTTCAGAGGATAATCCAAAGCACGCTTCCGCGGACCCCTCAAATATGACATAAATAACGTCACAAAAATGATATTTTGTTTGTAAATTTTTGTCTTGATTCAATGAAAGGTGTACATGAAATAGATTCCAAAAGTAATCAATAACGCATAATGTTAATGACTGGGTTGGCTACCTGTTGCTCAAAAAGGAGATATCGACTGCTAGCTAAAATCGCTCTCTAAAACATACCTTCTGTAAAGATGTTCCCACACAGCCACGGTTTTTCTTATATCTCGTTGCTCTTTGAGATGTCACCAAAAAGAATTTTCCAAACCCCTAGCGCAAAGCGCGCATACACAAACATTCAATTCCAAATGAGAGATATATGCGCCTTCTTTTGCTCGTTTCAGTTTTCTGAGTGGTGCACTTTATCTCGCAAGCTAAATTGACAAGAAAATAGGGTGTGTGGGAGGGAGAGGTTAAGGATTCTTCAGGCGCAAGAAACAGAAACCACCTGCTGCCCATCCGCACCCGAAATAGCAAATCAATTCGCCATTAACTCATTTTCAACACCTACTTATTGTACTTAATTGTGCTACCAACAATAATAGTCAAACTCAAACTTTAAACTTGTTCCAACTGACATTCATTACACCCCAGCATATGATTTTCAGAGCCATTATGGTCCATACAGCCCATTCGTAAACCACCGTGATGACGTCAGCGGTGGCACTCGGGAATGAAATTGTTGCTGTACGTACGGCAGTTATCAGCTGAGCTCATTTCAACAAGCTACTGATTTTACATATGAGCATTAAATGCAGATAAGGGCCTCTTACAGAATTGTGCCTGCAAATTTAATACTAACGCTATTTTGAGATGATGGACATATGTTTGTTTAACTCCAACTTACGCAATTCTTTTAAGTACTTTGCGTAATGTAGCCTGGTGGATTTTTGTGGCTGCCTTGGTATTTTTTGGTGAAAATAATGCAGTCGGTTCCCATTACCATGACAACCTGCCTCCGTGAACCAGATGAACATGTAAAGCTCAAGGGATACATATTTTAGTGACCTTGAACCCATTTCTTCCCACATACACACCCACGTGTTCGGCTTTAGCGCTCGCGTTTACGAGCTGCTTCGCACTACGATTGTGCCAGAACTTTTCAAATGGCTTCCAGGAATAAGATGTTCAGCTGTCATGGCTGCGTGCAATGGCACTGACATAATTAGATAAAACACACAAATAAGACTTCACAGTAGGTAAAGATAATGCAAGGAGAATAACATTCCCGTTATTAAGCTGTCGGAATTGTCTGAAAACATTCCAACCAATATATTTAGTGTATTTAAATCGTATCATTGAGACAAATCATAGAATACAAGCGATTGTTTTTTTCAAATGGCCATTCCACATGCATTCTAAGAGCATTAGAAGTATTTCAATCAAGTCATTCAATAGGCCTACTTCTGTGGTAATCTACTGGGCTACGTGAATAAATGATCAAATTTATTGTATCTTAATATGGAATGTCAGTGGGGCTTATACATTCATTTACTGATTAAATATTTTATATTATTGTATAATAATATGGATGCTGCTGGATGACATATTTCGTCATGCTTTATACACCCGTGGTTTACAGTATAAATAAAAGCATAGAGCAAATATCAAGATTCATGAAATGTTGAAATTTTGAGCTCAGACATAGCTGGGCTATATTCAAGCATTCTGCCTGGAAATCAGGAATGTTTATTCAGTGAGAGCATCGCGATTGTTCTTATGATATATGATACAAATCCTGCTAACGGACCACTAATTACCTGATAGTTCCTCAGTTATCTGCAGCTGTACTACTTATTTCCTATCGTCTTTAATAGTTCTGGTCTGTTATGATGACAGTTAATTTGTGGTATTATGACTTTCTAAACAATAAGTTATTTTTATCGACAAACACATTTTTTGTTCTTCAATTTGTAATACACGTCATAAAATGATCCTGAAATTGACGTTGCGCATCTATAAATATATTTCAAAAGTATGTAAAGGGCAGACTGTGACTTGAAGTGAGAGCACTAATTAATTGTCTAGTTCCATGACACTGAATCAAACAATTAATTTTACCGGAAATACCATTTTCATTAATTACATTTTGGGTGGTAATGAATCGCTTATAAAAGATATACACTGAATGCTCGTGCAATGTAGAATGTGTATGCATATGTAATTATATACATTTATATCAATGACATCACAATGAATCCAGGAACTCAATTCAAACAGCTCCGAAGTGTAGCACCAAATTGGCCTACAAATGTATTGTAGATAGATAGACTTTATTTACCCATTGTGAAAAGCATCAAGATATACAATAATAAATAAATGAAATAAAATTATACAACCTATAATAATTCTAATAACCATAATTTTAATCATTCTAAATCTATCTACTTTGGCTAATATAAGTTAAAAATAGTAATGATAATAATAAAAAGACAACAACAATAACAAAATAACCTGCTTTACATGAGTTATCTTGTTATTGTTGTTGTCTTTTTATTATACTCATTTCTCAATTAAAACAGAAAATTTTGCCTGCACAATACTAAATAATTACTAGGTTGTATGGTGTCTTTATCATTCACGAGTCATTCTCTCAGTTTGATGCAGAAACACTCACAAACACACACACACTCACACACACACAAATTCACACACATACATACACACACACACGCAGCCATGCACACACGCAGGCACACACATGTGCACACATACGCGTACACACACAGAAGCACCCATTGCATCTCATTGAAAATTGACCTTTTAATGATAAAATTTGCATTCAAGGCCAATAGAATTTTTGCTATCAGAGTCCATCCTTCTCCCACTTACTCCTCAGAAATCCAAGCTGGTATAGTAAATGGAAAGCCAGCATAATGCATCACTATGGAAACACAATTTCACTGTTACAGCGTGGGAGGTGTAAACCATAGCCCATCCACATTTAGCTTGTTAATTATTTGCTTGCCTGCAGAAACAAGTGCATGATATAACCCTCATATATGTTCAGGGCTGTACTTATTTGCATTAAATCTTCTCTGTATTAAGTAGCAAAATCCATAATGAGAATACAATCGAGAATTTTGGAAGACATCACATTGCTGCAAGCTTTAAAAAACAGGAGAGCTTTCATTTTAAAAAGACAGACATCTGTCATGAAAATTCACCAAACGATCATCTGAGACAACCACTCTTCAGGCTAAAAAATAACACATTTATTAGATGAAACCATTTCATTCAGAAGTTAGAATAAGTCGAGACGTATGGTTCTTTGAAAGCATTCATTATTTATCTACTGCGAAAGAGTAGTACTACCTTCTGTCTTTTGTCAAAGAATGAATCAACGGTTACTTAGCAACCACTTTTTTCCCATGGTTGAAGAAATATGCGCTTTACAACTGCATCATAAAAATACCCTATATAAACTAAGTTGCCCACTTTATTTGGTACAGCCTGTTCATTAATGCAAATAGCCTACTCTGCCCAACACTAGCTCATCTGGCTGCAACTCAATACTTAATGAGACTAGACATGGTGTAGGTGTTCAACTAAACATTACAATCAATAATTGAAACCAAATGCTAGGTACTTTAACCAAGGCAATTTTCCAGGCATGTATATTTTTCTATTTTACAGAGCAAGCTGTTTCTGTACTTTAGCAGGGAGGACATTTCAAACTGTGTAACATCAAGTTATTGAGCCAACATGAGAGTTAATCAAACAAAAATAACTAATATTTTCTCATTGTGCTGAAACGGTCCTACTGAATCAAGTCTAAAACCCAGCGATATGACCAAACAATTGGAATATTTTTGGGAATGACAGACGATGCCATAGACACCCAAACCATGATACTGACTCCTCCACGTTTCACAGATGAAGTAGTGTTCTTTGGATCATGGCTCCCTTTTCATATATTTTTATCCAACCATTTTTGTCTAAAATATTAGTTCTTGGTCCCATCTGTCCAGAAAATTTCTTTCCAGAGCATTGTATTCAGGGTAATCAGTTTTTTTTTTTTTGGCCAAATTGTAATCCGGTCTTTAGATTCTGCTTGCTGATAGAAAGTGTGCAGCTTGCAATACAGCCCCTAATAATTGTCTCAGAGTGCCGAATATGATGACTGCTATTTCAACCCAGCTCTTTGGTGGCTGTTCATGATGTCACTGGCCTTTATTTGCAAGGTGTCATGTCCTGAATGTTTCCTTAATTGTTTTTCCCTACCGTCAAGCTGCCCATGTTAATGTCGGTTCCAATGTTTTTCTCCTTAATTGATTATTGTCTTGTTTCCCTCCGCTCCTTCCATGCATCTCTACGTGCTTGCATGCTCCCCATACCATCACTGTTTATTGGCACAGTGTATTTTTAAGTTTCTGTGTCCTGTTATCCCTTTTCTGGATTGTCTTGTTCTCTGCTTTGTGATTTAAAGCATTTCTAGTCAAGAGCTCAGATGTCTTCTATCTGCGGTGTAATTATAGATTACCTCGACACTGGTAATATTTATTAGGGATTGTTCTCCCTGTGTTGAGGTTCACGAAGCACACAATCCTGCGGGTGCTGCCCCACCGGATATACCTCTCAGTACTGACCTCGGACCAGTTACTGACCACAGCTTGCCTCCTTGCCTTGATCCAGTAGCCTGACTCAGACTGTCCAACGATCACTCTTCTCCTGAGCCCTCTTTTGTGTTTTCATGCTTAAGTTTGTGTTTAAAGGAAATATAAAAACTGTGCATGTGCTAAGGTTATTGTGACATTATATAAGACTGGACCGCCGCCGTGCTCAATGTTTATGCAAGTGGAATGGAGCATGCTTCCCTTTGTGTCCGACACCTAGTGCAATTGCGAGAGAAATCTGCTCTCAACAGATAAGTTGTTTTGGCTTGCTTAACAAAACTTAATGGGTGTTATGGTGCACCTCAAGCTCATGGGAAAAAAATTTCTCGTTAAAAATGATATGAGACACACATTGTACATGACACACAACATCACATCATATTATGTAATGCAAGTTTATTCATTCAAGAAGAAGGATGCAAAATGAGCCTTTTATGGTGCAATATACAGTGCTGTGAAAAAGTATTGCCCCATTCCTGATTTCTCTTTTTTTGCATACAGTGCCGTGAAAAAGTATTGGCCCCTTCCTGATTTTTTTGTTTTTGTTGCACATTTCTCACACTTAAATGTTTCAGATCATCAAACAAATTTTTATACTTGACAGAGATAACCTGAGTAAATACAAAATGCAATTTTTAAATGATGATTTCATTAGTTAAGGGAAAAAAAGCTATCCAAACCTACCTGGCCCTATGTGAAAAAGTAATTGCCCCCTGAACCTAAACTTGCCCTCGGCGACAACAACTGCAATCAAGCGTTTGCAATAACTAGCAATGAGTCTTTCGCCTTGCTGTAGAGGAATTTTGGCCCACTCTTCTTTGCAGAATTGTTTTAATTTAGCCACATTGGAGGTTTTTCGAGCATGAACAGTCTGTTTAAGGTCATGCCACAGCATCTAAATTGAATTTAAGTCCGGACTTTGACTAGGCCACTCCATAACCTTCATTTTGTTTTTTTAAGCCATTCAGAGGTGAACTTGCTGGTGTGTTTCGAATTATTGTCCTGCTGCATTAGCCCAGGTGCGCTTGAGCTTGAGGTCATGAACTGATGGTCTGACATTCTCCTTCAGGATTTCCTGCTAGAGAGCAGAATTCATGGTTCCATCAATTACAGCAAGTCGTCCAAGTCCTGAAGCAGCAAAGCAGACCCAGACCATCACTCTACCACCACCATGTTTGACTGTTGATATGATGTTCTTTTTATGAAATGTGGTGTTAGTTTTACACCAGATGTGACAGGATACATACCTTCCAGATAGTTCAACTTTTGTCTCGTCAGTTCACAGAATATTTTCCCAAAAGTCCTGGAGATCATCAAGATGTTTTTTGCAAATGTGAGACGAGCCTTTGTGTTCTTTTTGGTCAGCAGCGGTTTTTGCCTTGGAACTCTACCATGGATGCCATTTTTGCCCAGTCTCTTTCTTATTGTTCAGTCATGAACACTGACTTTAACTGAGGCAAGTGAGGCCTGCAGTTCTTTAGTTGTTGTTCTGGGTTCTTTTGTGACCTCCTGGATGAGTCGTCCATGTGCTCTTGGAGTAATTCTGGTAGGCCGGCCACTCCTGGGAAGGTTCACCATTGTTCCAAGTTTCCTCCATTTTTGGATAATGGCTCTCCCCATGGTTCGCTGGAGTCCCAAAGCCTTAGAAATGGCTTTGTAACCCCTTCCAGACTGATAGAAGTCAATGAATTTTTTTCTTATCTGTTCTTGAATTTCTTAAGATTGAGTCATGATGTGTTGCTTTTTGAGATCTTATAGCCTACTTCACTTTGTCAGACAGGTTCTATTTAAGTGATTTCTTGATTCAACAGGTCTGGCGGTAATCAGACCTGGGCGTGGCTAATGAAATTGAACTACAAAATTTTGTTAATCACAGTTAATTCATGATTTAACAGGGGGGGCAATTACTTTTTCACATAGGGCCAGGTAGGTTTGGATAGCTTTTTTCCCTTAATAAATGAAATCACTATTTAAACATAACGCGTCGCTGAATAACCCTCGGCCCGGACGAGATTTCCTGCCTCAAGGTCACAGCGCTAAGGTCAAAGGTCAAATCCAGCAAAACAGCTGACATTGCACATCTATGTGTCACAGTGAGTTACCATACCAAATTTGGTGAAGCTGCGATCAGTAGTTGCTGAGTACTGACCCATAGAAGATTTCCTGCCTCAAGGTCACAGCACGAAGGTCAAAGGTGAAATCCAGCAAAAAACATGACATTGCAGATATATGTGTGACAGTGAGTTACCATACCAAGTTTGGTGAAGCTACGAGAATTAGTTGCCGAGTACTGACCCGGACAAGATTTCCAGGGTCATGGTCACAGAGCTAAGGTCAAAGGTCAAATCCAGCAAAAAACCTGATGTTGCACATCTATGGGTCATAGTGAGGTCCATATCAAATTTGGTGAAGCTGCCAAGTAGAATTTTCCAGGGTCAAGGTGACAGAGCTAAGGTCACTGACCAGCCAAAACAAGATTTCCAGGGTCAAGGTGACAGAGCTAAGGTCAAAGGTCAAATCCAGCCAAAAACCTGGCGTTGCACATCTATGGGTCATAGTGAGTAACCACACCAAATTTGGTGAAACTATGAGGATTAGTTGCCGAGTACTGACCCGGACAAGATTTCCAGGGTCAAGGTCACAGAGCTAAGGTCAAAGGTCAAATCCAGCAAAAAACCTGATATTGCACACCTATGGGTCATAGTGAGTTACCATACCAAATTTGGTGAAGCTGCGATCATTAGTTGCTGAGTACTGGCCCGGAAAATGTCACCCAGACAAGATTTCCAGGGTCAAGGTCACAGCGCTAAGGTGAAAGGTGAAATCCAGCAAAAAACCAAACGTTGCACATCTATGGGTCATACTGAGTTACCATACCAAATTTGGTGAAGCTGCGATAAATAGTTGGCCAGTACTGACCCGGACAAGATTTCCAGGCTCAAGGTCACAGCGCTAAGGTCAAAGGTCAAATCCAGCAATAACCCTGACGTTGCACATCTATGGGTCATAGTGAGTTACCATACCAAATTTGGTGAAGCTGCGATCATAAGTTGCCGAGCACTGGCCCGGACAAAATCATGGACGGACGACGGACGATGGATGACAGACAGACACGCAGGTGACGACAATACCCCTCCGGGCCGGAGTCAGCCGAGGGGTGAGCCGGAGTCGGCCGAGGGGTAAAAACTGGATTTTGTGTCTAATATTAATTAATTAATTATTAATTTATTAATTAATTAATTATTTGTGTCTCATCTGTGTCTAATATTAAAATTTTTTGATGATTTGAAACATTTAAGTGTGACAAATATGCCAAAAAAAAAGAAATCAGGAAGGGGGCAAATACTTTTTCACAGCACTGTATGATGCCGCAGTTTTACCTAAGTGACAATGGAATTGCAGTAATACTTAAAGCCAAACCTCCAGTGTCATCAGCAGACATTGCAATGTCCTCTTTAATCAGTATACAGATCTTAAAGGGGACCTATTATGCTGATCCTTCTTTTAATACATATAAGTAATGTTATAATGTGGATGTCCATACTCAACCTCTGTAAAGTTTCTAAACATAACATACATGGGTTTTGCTGTAATCCAAGAACGTGATTTTGTGAACGTGATTTCCTCTCTGAACAGCTCGTCCCGAGATCTTCACGAGATCTGGGAAAAACCTGACGTCAGCTTTTGCCATCCAATTAATACAGACCTAGCCAGAGCCAATCACGGCGCTGGATCTGCCCACACTGGAAACTATTCTAGCAGGCACAAACAACCACGGATCATACTACGCCTTAGTAGCATCTACACTTTCAGAAATACAAAAGAAGAACCGCACATCATTTGAGGTGCAGTTTTGTCAGTATCTCTCCCAAAGCTGCTTGTCCGTTTACTTTTGGACGCGAAGAAAAACACTAATTTCTCTTCCAAAAGAGGATGCCACCAGAAATCAGTGGGTAGCTTGTTTGTTTGCTGGCAGCAAACAGCCACGGCCAAAGGGAATGTTAGCTGTTTGCGCTGAGCATTTCACCAAATACAGCTTTGCCAATAAAGGATAATTCGACATTGGATAAGCGTTTCAGCTGCTTCTCAAAGTATACCCCCAAAGCTGCTCGTCCGTTTATTTTTGGACGTGAAGAAAAGCACCTATTTCTCTTCCAAAAGACAATGCCACCAGAAATCAGTGGGTAGCTTTTTTGTTTGCTGGCAGCAAACAGCCACGGCCAAAGGAGACGTTAGCTGTTTGTGCTCAGTATTTCACCAAAGACAGCTTTGTCAATAAAGATTAATTCCACGCTGGATAAGCGTTTCAGCTGCTTCTCAAACCTGAAACAGTTGCATCGATCAAGCGCTCGGAGCCACAAGCTGTAAGTAACGATATAACATCAAATAACGTAAGTGAAGCTAACGTGTTATGGGTGGCTAGCAGGTCTGCTAACAATAGTTAGCACTAACAACTGGCCTCAAACACAGGCTTTGTAAAATATCTGAAGATAAAGCTTGGATCGGTCGCGACTGTCCGTGACTCACAGACGAAGAAGCTGTAAGTTGCTTTTATGGCATAAGCCTACCTAACGTGATAGCCAGTTGAATGTGGCTGTAGCACAGCGGCTAACGTAGCCAAGTTACTGTTGCAAATGTTTGTGTCCTAAATATGCAAGAGTAATATCAGGGAACATTCAACAGGTGTGTGAACATAAACCTCATTTGAAGCTAACTTTTTATACTTGTTTGTAATTTGGATGCTTGGTATAACTGTTCACGGTAACGGAACTTGCTGTCTGTAAGACCTGTATTGCAGGGTAACGTTTGTGTCTGTTGTTGTTATGACCGCTCGGTTACCAGCTACTGCATGTTAGTTTGCGTGCTGCGCTACTTAAAAATGCTCCTGGTAACCTGCATGCAGTAATTCTGATCAGTATGCTTGTGTTACTTTGGTAAGCATCAATGTGGCAGTTTCATCATAACGTTGCCTGATTGTAGCTGCTTCAGTTGAAGCTAACCGGAGAGGTGATGTATGTGTCTGCAAAGTTGGGCTGAAAAGGCTGCAGTTAGACCAGACATAGGTTTTGGAGAGCTTGGGGAGCATGTTTGGGTGCTTGTGAAATGATTGCTTTACTTATCCATGACCGGGGTCAGCCGGATGCTTCACCAATATCTGGGCTAGCTCTCTGATTCTACCGCGGTGAAAGCAATCGCCAAATGCACAAGCTATAATGTGTCTGGTATAACGAACGATTTCTCTGCATTGCCGTGGCGTAATTTCATCCCCCTTTAGAAATTGTTCTGCCTAATAAAATGCCGAAAAAAGGCGGTGTTGTAGCCATTTTCTACACATATAATTTAAGATAATATGAATCAATATTCTGTTTGAGATGTTTGGGTTTGAAGTATTTTCTGTTCCGTGTTGTAATGTGGAATGAAGGTTTGGGCAGTGACTAATGATTTTATGATTCTGTTGTTGCCAGGCCATGTTTTTGTTATGACTCTGCTTTTACCAGGCCATGTTTTGATTTAGTCCATGTCATATTTTGTATTTTGCCTGTCTTGCCTTGCCATGTCTTTTTCTTACCATTACTCATATTCACTGTTTAGATTATCATTCTGGTTTATGTATTTCTCCATGCTATGCATTGCACATTGTCTCCCGTGTCTGGTCATATGTGTTAGACAGTTTTATTCCCCAGTTTTGCGTGCCACGTTTTCAGGTGATTTCATGGTTTCTGGGTTTCCAATTATTCCTTCCTATCTTGTTTGCTTCTTTCGTCTTGCTGTTCTGTCTTTACTAATAAATACTAACAGTTTATTATTTTGGATAAATTACTAACATTAACTAACATTGTTTATAGTACTAACTTACTAACGAGCACTAGGGATTGTATAGCTGCACATTACTAATTGACTAACGAGCTCTCAGCACTCGCTCTGCTCTTATCTCCGCCCCTTGCCTTCACTCACTTTGCTGCAATTCGGATTCTCCGCACCTTGTTAAACACTGTTCTGCCTCTCACTCTCTGTGCACTTTAGAACTCCCTAACTGGAGCCGTTTGTTTGTCATAGGCTGTCTGTGTAATCCCTGTTCGCATTTTGGCTTTCGCCAATTTCATATGGTTAGGAACTTCCTCTTGTTCATTCCCTTGTTAATTAGTCTGATCCAGCTCACCTGTTCCCTATTATAGCATGTGACTTCCTGTACGTGTATTTAAGCAGTCAGATCACAACCAGCTCTTGTCAGAACGTTTTCTCTTGTCTGCTCATGCTACTCTGTTCATGGCCTGTATTCATAGCGTTACACTTCCGACTGGAACGTCCCAGATTTTGATTCTGCCTCTGCCTATGATTATACTTTGCCTGTGTACCGAACCTGCTTTGCCTGACTTTGAGATTTGTGATTGCTGCCCTGGTAACGAACCATTTCTGTCTCTCTGGATTGTGTTTTTGGATTCTGGACTTTGTACTGCAATACCCTGCCTGTGTACCAAACCTGCTTTGCCTGACTTTGAGATTTGTGATTGCAGCCCTGGTAACAAACCGTTTCTGGCCATCTGGATTGTGTTTTTGGATTCTGGACTTTGCACTGTTGCCTTCAATCCTGCCGGGGTTTTTACCCCTAAATTCAATAAAGCCAATTTTGCTGCACTTCCTGGTACTCGCGTGTGGTTCCAGAATGCACCCTCACAAATGACGCAATAGAAAGGTGTTTTCTCATTGGCTGCTGTGTGTATAGTATAAATACATCATGAGCCCGCGAAACGGCAGAAGCCACTGGACCTTGATGCAACAAGGTCTTTTGACCAGCGCACTAATTTCGGCTAGTTTACTAAGAAAAGTCGAAAGTCTATTATTTTTCTATTTTGTATGATTTCAGTTTTGTAATAAAGATACTAAAAGAAGCATTTAGCTTCAAGATTTTTGCTTTCCGATGTCAGTGTGTTGCGTGCAAAAACTTTGAGGTCCGAAGCTAGTGAGGCAGCCAGCTGCTGCACCCACATCAAAGTCAAGAGACCAGTCATTTCTCTCGGGAACTAACCTGCTGTTCAGACGGCGGACCTGCGAGTTCGGTCGGGAAGACAGTTTGGAGTTCGAGTTGAAGCCCCGAGAATACCCGAGAAAAGCTTGCGGAATGGAGATTTCCCTGGATCAGGTCTGATATTCTTTATTGACTCTTGTAGTCTTTTGGCGACACTGGCGCAGACCATCGTCTGAAAGTAAAAGTAAATGTTCAGTGGATATTCTGCTACGAAAGCCATCAGGTTTTAATGGAATAAATTCGGCACATGTAGAAACTCTTTTCACAACGGATTAGACGCATTAGAAGAGTTAGAAGCTGTGGATAATTCAAGGAATTGTGGCAGTTTAGGTGTAGAGGATTCCGTAGCTAAACGAGATGGCAGAGAAAAGCGCAGCCGCGCGTGATGACCAAAAGAGGGCACCAAAGCCCACAGAAAAGGCTGTAGAGGAGAAAATCAACCAGCTGAAAGGAGAAAGAAGGAGAAAATTGGCTCAATTAACCAGGCAAAAGAATGACTAAAAAAAATTGAAGAAAAATGAAGATAATGTTAAATTCATAAAAAATGAAGCATTGCTGATGTTTGAAAAATACTTTGGAGAGTACAAAAGGCTCAATGAGCAATTGTGTGAATTAATGGATGAAGAAATTCAATCAGATCAAGACGCTTTTGAGACAAGGCATTCAGAATTCAAGCAGTTCTTACAAGAAATGAATAGGTGGATTTCAGATGTGCTTAGAGACCCTCAAGAAGAGGAAGAAGGTATTTGGCCACAGGATAGTGCATCTAAGTCCAATTCAGTTGTAAGCCGTACTTTCAGCATTAATTCTGCAAAGCTAAAAATCAAAGCAGAACGCAAAGCACTATTAGAAAGAGCTGCTGCAATGAAAAAGAAAGAAGCACCAGAGCAGGAGGAAATCCGCCTGAGATTAAAGAAAGAGCAATTAGAAATTGAAACTGAACTTGTTGCTTCAGATGCCAGATTGAAGGTGTATGAGGAATTTGAAGATGCTCAGGAGTCAATGGATGATCTTCATAATACACTGCCAAGATTTAAAGCAGAACGCCTGGCTAGTAGACATGAAAAGCATCGTGTTGCCAGTGGTTACGTGCATCATGGAGCTAGTGAGCTTTCTCTTGCTTTCAACCCAAAGCCAGCTGTGCAATTTGGTGCTTCAGACAGCAGAAAGCCATTGTCAAGTTTTGGTGCTGCCAGCAGTACCCCGCATCCTGATCGCCATGACCGCACGGATACTTCTACAGACAACTTACATGAAGTGCTGCAGCGGCAAAATGAAGTCACTGAGATGCTCATTAAACAGCAGAGTTTGTCCCAACTCCCTCATAGAGACCTACCAACATTTACAGGAGACCCTCTGACATATAGATCCTTCATTAGGGCCTTTGAACATGCAATCAATAGCAAGACAGACAGCTATCAAGATCGGTTGTACTACCTTGAACAGTTCACGAGTGGAGAGCCGCTTGATCTCATTCATAGCTGTGAGCACATGAGACCAGACAAGGCTTACAGAGAAGCTAGAGCATTGCTTGATCGTCACTATGGAGACGAACTGACCATCGCCACAGCGTATATCAAGAAGGCAATGGAATGGCCTCAGATAAAGCCTGAAGACAGAAAAGGATTGAATACCTTTGCATTGTTCTTGATTGGATGTTGTAACACAGTGAATGATGTGGACTACATGGACGAAATGAATAATCCCACCAACATGAAGTGCATTATATCCAAGCTTCCATTCAAATTGAAGGAAAGATGGAGGAGCTATGCCTATGACATTCAAGAAAAAAGAGGAAAAAGAGCCAGATTTCCTGACTTAGTGGAGTTTGTTTACCATCAAGCGAAAGTCGCAAATGATCCACTGTTTGGAGATATCCTAGACTCCACCTTTGGAAATCAGAAAAGCATGAAAAAGAAACCGAGCCCTGTGAAAGCTGAGTCCAAGAGAAGCAGCTTTGCTGTGAATGTATCTACCACAGAGAAGGATGCCGGTAAAGGTCAGTCAGAGAAGAAAACAGCCACAGTCAAGTGTAAAACCCCACCAAACAATACCAACGACGGAAATTGCAGGGTGAGAAGGCTCAACGTGTTCTTTGGGCTGGTGTTAACAAGCGTGATCTCCTGGCTGGTGTGAATCACAATAAAATG
Source organism: Gymnothorax javanicus (assembly GCA_029692085.1). Taxonomy (NCBI): domain Eukaryota; kingdom Metazoa; phylum Chordata; class Actinopteri; order Anguilliformes; family Muraenidae; genus Gymnothorax; species Gymnothorax javanicus. Next base: position 35,824,867 of record CM056196.1, on the reverse strand, counting down.
AATCAATTTTCTCCGTTCGAAGAACGGGGCGCAAAAGCACAACAGTTACAATTAATCTGACTCCTTGGTAAATTTAGAATACCACATTTAGTTATACTCTCGTGAAATATCTGACTCCAAATTAGAATTCATAATTTAGGGAAAACTTGCGTGGATCTCGAAGTGACTACACCTCGAACTCTTAGGAGACGACCGCCGTCACTAAATATATGCTGCCGGGTATTAGCATTATTACCAAATCCTAGGTTCGTTGGTGATATCAAGGGATGGAAGTCAACCATCACAGCAACAGCAACTTTTGGCATGAATACTGCAAACCCAGATCTATGCATGCCCATGGGTTCCTTCAGGGAATTTTAACAGATAACCGACTTTTCGTCCATGGGTTTCCTTAAGGTTAAAATCCCAGAACCGGCAATACATAAACCCTTTATGTAAGCAGATCATGATTGTCTCTCCAACTTAATAAAACCAATTCCCATACTAAGCTGCTGGCCAGTCAGTCCTCAGTTGGGATTAAACTCCTAAGTATCTGCCGTAACGTGGCTAGAAAGAATAAAAGGATTAGGAGCCACAGAGACCACACAAGTTTAAAGGAATAACAATGATTTATTCTCCAGGTCGGCACAAACTTAAATCAACAGACCAAACATCAGTTACCACGAATTTAGACAAATATATTAGTCATACCTGGCGAAAGCTACACACACAGAGTTGTGTGAGGACGAGATCAGAGAGACAATCTGCCCTCGCTATAGAGGCTACACACGGCAAAGAGGTGCACGTGTGGGAAGTTGGCTGCGATCTTCCCTAATTAAAGAGGCTACTACACACGCACTGACATGTGCGGGGAGAGATCGGATACGATCTTCCATAATTAAAGAAGCTACACACTAATGTACGCGGGGAGAGATCAGATACGATCTTCCATAATTAATGAAGCTACACACGCACTAACGTACACGGGGAGAGATCGGATACGATCTTCCCAGAATGAATTGTTTCTCTTTGCTTTAAGCCAAATCGCGTCTTTGATCCAGGCGGCATGGCCATAAATTACCTGGAAGGGGGGTCGAATCTGGTTTTTGGGTTTCCACCATTTGGAGGATGTAATAAAACAATTAAGCAGAGAGAGAAGAACAGGATGATTACCCAAGAGGATTCTGACCAATTTTCAGGAGTTTCCAAAAGGGAATGAACCATAATTTCAATGGGAATGAAACATACTCCACTCAACTCCTTGGATTCCCCTGAGAATAACAAGACCAAACATGATATGAATATGAACTAATATGATGCAGTTGTTATGAAAAGCTCTTAAACTGGATTATGGTATAAGCCAGTTTTGGTTATGAGCCCATAAGTATTGCATAGTAGTATGTGGAATATATAAGGGTTTGACATTACTATAGTGTCAGAAAATGTAAACAGATGAGTTTAAGGTCCAGTTTCATGAAAGGCATGGCCAGGGCCGGGGATGAGGTTCATGGGGGGGAACTGTGATAGTTACCCCCCTCACGTCGCCAGAGTTCTGCTGATTGTCCTGGGCCATCATAAACCCCCCCAGTCTTCCACAGACACAGTCCCAGCTGGATTTCCCATCTTACACAAGTCTGCAAATGTTTTCCAAAGTCCCTGTCTTTACTGCCAGAAGAACCACGCACTGAACGCGTGCAACAAGATCACAGGCGAACCTTTCAAAGAAAGAATACAGTTCTTGAAAATGAACAGTCTTTGCTTCAGCTGCCTGACAGCAGGTCACTTGGCCAAGGACTGTAAGAAGAAAGTTTCATGCCCAGAGTGCTCCCGCAAATACCCAGCTATCCTGCATGTGGCAAAAGAAGATGCCGCATCGGCCCAGAACAGCGCACACGACAATTCACAAGGCACAGGAGAAGTCACAAGTGCTCTCGTGTCTGCGGGCTGTAGAAGAGCGGACCACACTGGGGCCGGGAACAGTGAGAGTATACTGCCCATTGTACCTGTGCATATAAAGCACAAGAAAGGCACAAAGATAGTCAAGACCTATGCATTCCTGGATCCAGGAAGCACAGCAACTTTCTGCACTGAAGCCTTGGCGAACCAGTTGAACATAGGAGGCAGAAAGACAGAGTTCCTTCTCCACACCATAGTACAAGAGCAGAAAGTGAGTAGCTATGTGCTTACTGATTTGGAGGTGTGTGGCTTAGAGGAGGAAGAGTACATTCAGCTGCCCAGTGTGTATACACAGCCAGATTTATCTGCGAAGAAAGCCAACATACCGCAAGAGACAGATTTGGTGAAGTGGCCTTACCTGAGTTGGGTCCATCTCCCAAAACTTGAAGCAGAAATTGGCCTTCTCATTGGCGGCAATGCATATAAAGCTATGGAGCCGTGGGAGATTATTAGTAGCCAGAACGACGGACCGTATGCCATGAAAACAGCGCTTGGTTGGGTTGTCAATGGGCCAATTAGCGGATGTCAAGAGAAAGAGTCAGCTGATGACAAAGGACTAAGTTTTCTTGTCAACCACATCTCCGTGATGAACATTGGAGACATGTTGATGAAGCACTACAATGCCGATTTCCCTGAAAAACGATGTGAGGACAAGCAGGAAGACTCAACATGACAAGCAGTTCATGCATGCTGTGATTACATCAGCACAGCTTGTTGATGGTCACTATTGCATCAAGCTGCCTCTGAAAGATGACAAGGTGAAGATGCCATGCAACCGCGGTATTGCTGAACAGAGACTTAACTCCTTGAAGAGAAAGTTCAATAGGAACCCAGACTTCTCTCAGGAGTACAAGACCTTCATGAACAAAATACTGGAGAAAGGCTATGCAGCAAGAGTTCCAGAAGAGCAGTTGAGTCGCAATGATGGAAGAGTGTGGTTCATCCCGCACCACGGGGTGTATCATCCGAAAAAGAGAAAGCTGCGAGTCGTCTTTGCGCGGCAAGGTAACAAGGCATGTCATTGAATGATCAATTGTTGCAAGGGCCTGACCAAACAAACACCCTCATCGGAGTGTTGCAGAGATTTAGACAGGAGCCCATCGCTGTGATGGCAGATATCGAGTCTATGTTCTATCAGGTGTGGGTTCCAGACACAGACGCTGATCTGCTATGCTTTCTGTGGTGGCCAGGCGGCGAAGTGAATAGAGAAGCAGCTGAGTACAGAATGTGTGTGCATCTGTTTGGTGCTACATCATCCCCCAGTTGCGCGTCGTATGCACTGAGAAGAATGGCAGAAGATTCAGCAACTGAGACCACACCAGAGGCCACACAGACTGTCCTCAAAAACTTCTATGTTGATGACTGCTTGAAGTCGGTAGACACTGAGGATCAAGCAGTTGCTCTCGTGAAGGAGCTGATGACATTGTGCGCTAGAGGTGGGTTCCACTTGACCAAGTGGATGAGCAACAGTAGAGCCCTGCTGTGCTCCATCTCTGGCTACGAACGAGCAGATGAAGTTAAAGATCTTGACTTGGAGAACGACGAACTACCTATGGAACGAGCACTAGGCTTGCAGTGGTGCACTAGTTCAGACAACTTTAAGTTCAAGATACACCTTCCAGGCAAACACAAGACGAGGCATCTTATCTGTTGTCAGTTCGGTGTATGATCCAATGGGCTTTCTGGCGCCTCTCCTCTTACCCATCAAGCTCATTCTAAGAGATCTCTGGAAAGGGAAAAGTGGTTGGGATGAAGAGATCCATAACAAGCCACACAAAACATGGCTGAGGTGGCTAACAGACCTCGACAAGCTTTCAGAACTGGAAGTCAGCAGATGTTTCAAGTCTGCCATGTTTGGGCCAACCAAGACTGCCCAGATCCACAATTTTTCTGACACAAGTCAAGATGGATATGGCGTTGTGTCGTATCTCTTGTCGATGAATGGCCAAGGTGAGAAACACGTATCCTTCCTGATGGGAAAGTCTAGAGTCGCTCCGCTCAAACAGATCACGATTCCTAGAATGGAGTTGACAGCAGCGATGGTTGCAGTCAAGATTGATCGGATGCTGAGAGAAGAACTCGAAGTTCCCCTGATGGAATCAGTCTTCTGGACAGATAGTACAACAGTACTAAAGTACATTGAAAATGATGCCCTTCGTTTCAAAACGTTTGTGGCAAATCGAGTTTCATACATTAGAGAGGTGACAACTTTGTCTCAGTGGAAGTATGTCAACACCTCACAAAACCCTGCAGATCAGGTCTCAAGAGGTTTGAAGATTGAAAGCTTCATGAAAAGTAAGAGCTGGTTTGAGGGGCCTAGCTTCCTGCCAAATGAAGCTGAGTGGCCAGAACAACCTGAACAGTGTACTTACCTGACAGAAAATGACGTTGAGGTGAAGAAGTCTGCTGCGGTGTCATGCACAAGTCAAGACAAGTGCACAGATCCATTTAACCAGCTTGTGGAATATTACTGGAGTTGGCATAAGCTGAAAAAGGCAACCGCTTGGATTCTGCACCTAAAAGAAATGCTGCAACACCTAAGTAAGAAAAGAAAAGAGTTTGAACGGACCATATGGCAATCTGAAAAAGATCCAGAAAAACACAGATCCGTGATTGAACAGCAGATGGGGATGTGTAAGAATAACCTGAAAAAGAGAATACTTACCGTTGAAGACCTATCCAGAGCAGAAATGGAACTGATCAAATACAGCCGGAGACAGACCTATACCGAAGAGATGAAAGCTCTGCAGACAGGAAACACTGGCGTGAAAGGACCAGTTCAGTTTTTAAGCTGGATCCATTCTTGCAGGAGGGTGTGTTACAGGTTGGGGGGGCGTTTGAACAGATCGGCGATGCCTGAGGAGACCAAGCATCCTGCTATTCTGGATAAACATCACAGAATAGCCTGCCTCATCCTCCACGACATCCACCAAGAGACTGGACACGGAGGAAGGAATCATGTCTTAGCCAGACTACGACAATGGTATTGGATACCAAGAGCCAATGCAGCAGTAAGAAAAGTGATATCAGAGTGCAACCTCTGTAGAAGACTGCATGCAAAGGCAGGAGAGCAGAAAATGGCAGATCTGCCGCAAGACCTTCTACTCCCCGACAAACCACCCTTTCCTAACACGGGTGTAGATTACTTCTGTCCATTTGAGGTCAGAAGAAGACGGGCCAGAGTCAAGCGTTATGGAGTTCTATTCACATGCTTAACTGTCAGAGCAGTGCATATTGAAGTAGCCCATTCCCTTGACACGGATTCATGCATTAATGCCCTACGGCGTTTTCAAGCAAGAAAAGGACAAGTGTCAATCATTCGTTCCGACAACGGTACAAATTTTGTTGGCGCTGAACGAGAGCTGCGAGAGGCATTAGCAGAGCTGGACCAGTCTCGTATCAATGAAGCAATGATGAGAAAGGGGGTGCAATGGATTTTCAGCCAGCCTGCAGCATCCCACCATGGCGGAATTTGAGAGCGTCAAATCCGCACGGTAAGAAAAGTGCTGAGCTCTGTTGTGAGACAACAGCAATTGGATGATGAAGGACTACAGACTCTCCTTTGCGAAGCTGAGAGCATCATCAATGGAAGACCCTTAACCGTGAACACAGACCACCCGAGTGACCTCGAGCCACTAACGCCGAATAACTTACTCCTACTGAAAGCACAGCCCTGCTTTCCGCCAGGCGTGTTTACCAAAGATGACGTCTATGGCTGCCGTCGCTGGAGGCAAATCCAATATCTGGCGGATCTGTTCTGGCATAGGTGGAGTCTTGAATACCTACCTCTGTTGCAAGAGCGTCAAAAATGGCTCAGTCTGAAGAGAAGTTTCAAGGTTGGAGATGTCGTCCTTGTCGCTGACTCGTCTCTCCCACGAAACGTCTCGACGTTGGGCAGAATCACCAAAGTGATGCCAGACTCTTAAGGGGTCGTCCGAAGCGCTGAGGTCCAGACGAAGACCAGCGTCATCCAGAGACCCATAACAAAACTGTGCTTATTGCAAGGAGAAGAATGAAGAGTGAAGAAAAAGACTTAAAAATTATAATTACCTGTTGAATAGACTGTAAATACTTACCTGTGAAGAGAGAAGTAGACTCTAGTTAAAGAAAAAAGATTTGAGAAATGTTAGTAATGACGTAAATGGCTCCAAGTTAAGTAAAGTTGGTAATTGATATGCTAAGGCTTAGTCAATTAGGGGCCGGGATATGTTGTAGCCATTTTCTACACATATAATTTAAGATAATTTGAATCAATATTCTGTTTGAGATGTTTGGGTATGAAGTATTTTCTGTTCCGTGTTGTAATGTGGAATGAAGGATTGGCCAGTGACTAATGACGCGATAGAAAGGTGTTTTCTCATTGGCTGCTGTGTGTATAGTATAAATACATCGTGAGCCCGTGAAACGGCAGAAGCCACTGGACCTTGATGAAACATGGTCTTTTGACCAGCGCACTAATTTCGGTTAGTTTACTAAGAAAAGTCGAAAGTCTATTATTTTTTTATTTTGTATGATTTCAGTTTTGTAATAAAGATACTAAAAGAAGAATTTAGCTTCAAGACTTTTGCTTTCCGATGTCAGTGTGTTACATGCAAAAACTTTGAGGTCCGAAGCTAGTGAGGCAGCCAGCTGCTGCACCCACAGGCGGAGATTGAATATGAAATTCTTTCCTGTAGAAGTTATCAATTCGCTAGCTCCACATAAGCAACTGTTAACGCTAATGGAACTTACGATCTGTAAAACCTGTATTATATTCATAACATAACAGGAGATCTCTCTAGCTGTCGCATACTATCCATAACGCGCCCATTTTCCACAAGCAAACGCTGGTCATTCTGGCGCAATAAGTAAACCATTACCACGGGCAATTTCCGAAAAGACCGTTTAGCCTGGAGCTTTTGCCCCCCGTCATATACCAGCGCAGAAGCTGTTCATTACTCCACGCTAACGATACACCACAGTTATGCACACGGAGCAGCAGGTCCTTATAGTACACACCTAAGCAGTCCATAAGTTGCTGGTTCACTTTTTGCTGCTCCTCACTGTCCATGTTTCCCTCTAAACTCAGACCCACCGAATTTCTACGGTTTCCGGTCTACACTTGGGTATGTCGACCCGTTCTACAAATGTATCTGTATGGGGTGGATTCTAGCTTTCCCTCAATCCTTGCTATAGAGTAGAAACACCGGTGTACTCACCATAGTAGTTGTAGGTAGATAGCAAATTCGAGCTTGAGCTGCCAGACTTTCGCACTGTCCTCCACTTTCGCCGCTGCATTTATTAGAACAAGTTCATTTCATTAAATCTATACACATGTACAGTGTTTGATTGCGGAATTTCCCTGCCAATTCCTTAGCTCAGATGGCAGACGCGTCTCACGTTTCACACTAGGGAGGCAGACCCGGAAAAATGCATTCTGCCGAGTTCCGCCCAGCTCCGCCCTCAACAGAGCTGGCCAATCAGAAGAAAGTGGGCACACGGGGAGGGATGGGGGGGGGGGCACAGCGGAAGAGCCACCCAAACGAGGCCTTTCAGACAAAGACTATAATGGACTACAAATGGGGTTTTTTGAGGATGGCAGTATGAGCTAAATAAGGACTCTTTTTTGGACTTCGAACGATCAGGAGTACTCTAAGGGAGTCCAAGATCAAAATATAAACTTGGAAATGTAGCATAATAGGTCCCCTTTAAGAAGCTATATCTTATTTTAAAGACAAAACAGGGGTTGTCACAACTGTTGTACTACACTATGTCTATAACACTAAGAGCCATATAATTTAATGCATGAACTAAGCCATAACGGCTTCACTCAAAACAGCTCCAAGGCGTCATATGTCACCTCTAGCCAGCCAATGGTATTGATTCTACACCGATGGCTGGTTTTGATGGTGATGGTGCACCAAGGGCGGTTCTCCAGCAGTCATCAGATCCTTGGGCTGAAAATGGTGTGTTTGTTTTTAGACCACTGGCAAACATTACCGAATGAAAGTTCAGAAATGACCCATACTGAAATCCCCCAGAGCATACCAAAAGGTCACCGAATAGATTCTCTGCTCTGAAATATCATCTGATGTCCTTAAAACCAAAAACGTGATGCAAAGCCAGAAAATGGATTTTATGTAATCACTGCACTCCCAATATTCCATTAAAAAATTAAGGAAAACACTTTAAATGGAAACTGATCATTTTCTTAATTTGGATGCTTTTTCAAAGGAAATATTAGCCCTGGGATGGAGCATGAAGTAGCACCATTTCCTCATAGAATGATGATTATGGGCTCAAATCTGGCCTGGGACCTTTCAGCGTGAAGTTAATACTTTCAGCTCGTGTCCACGAAAAGTTCCCATAAGAACTCCAGTTTCCACCTACAATCCAAGGATATGCATGTAAGGATAAGTGGTGGCTATGAACTGCCAGAAGGTGTGAGTGAATGGTGCACGATCCCTGTGATGTATCAGTAAGTGGCCCAGGGCTGTGTTCTGCCTTTTGTCCATTGTAAGGCAGGTTAGAGTCCAACTCCAGCTCTTCTAGTGACCCTGCTTGGGAATATGTGGATTACATTAGATGACTTACGGATATCATGCCCCTGTTTCCTAGAATTTTTTGCCATTTCTTGTGAATAGCCCAGGAATAAAAGACCAGGGATAAGTAAAGAGCCAGCCCCGCTAGCCTTGGTTAGTGGCAGAACCGAGATGCAAACGTAATTTTTTTTTTTTTTTTAAGAGTAAGGACAGTTTAATGATGAGCTCAGAATTAGTCATCCGCACATAACTTAATCAGTAGATCAGGGTCTCTAAACAACACCTGTTCTTGGCAACCGTTATTGCATTCCTTCATTTCACAAGAAAAGCTGAGAAAACAGCTCTTTATAATAAAGCTCCTCCCATGTCCTCATCTCACCAGGGAAATTCTGCCTTAAAAGCACAAATTTTCTCTTTTTTTTACACTCTCAGAGTAAGCTGCTGCATTTCTGTGGCAGCTGCTAACCAGCTGATTATGTGCCAATGGTCACCTTGAAAGTACCTAAATTACCACTCATAAGCTTGGAATCACAAGTGTTCATAATTCTGCAATAAGAAAGAGACTGGTCAAAAATGGCATCCATGGAAGAGTTGCAAGTCAAAAATCAGTGCTGGCCAAAAAGAACCTAAAGGCTTATGTTACACTTGCCATAAAACATCTTGAGGACTCCAAAAACGTTTTGGATGCTATTCTGCACACTGAAAATCAAAAGCAGAAATTTTTGGAAGATAAACTGCAGGTCCTGTTACATAAGACAAAAAAAATTTAACACAACATTCTACAATAAGATCATCATACTGACGGTAAAACATGATGGTGGTAGTGTGATGGTCCGGGCTGCTTTGCCATTTCAGAATCTGGGCGACTAGCCATAATTGATGAAACCATGAATTTTGCTCCCTATCCTAATATACTGTAGGAAAATATCCGGCCATCAGTTTGTGCCCTAAAGCTCAAGCGCAGCTGGATTATGCAGGACAATGAAACAACGGGCACAAGCAAGTCCAGCTCTGAATGACTCAAAAGAAACAAAAAGAAGCCCAGTCATAGTCCTGACTTGAATCCAACCGAGATGCTGTGGCACAACCTTAACCCCTTTGCGAAGAACACAAATAATGCCAATTTTTTTCCTGTTATGCAGGAACATATTTAGGCTTTATAACTCAGTATTTGTGTTACAGAGACTGTGGAAAATTATTCCATTGAAGCAAGACATTTGGAAATTCAATTACAGAATGATTTAGTGTTATGTCCCTCAGCCTATTGTGGCTCTATTCAAAGGGGTGATTGTTGTTTTTGGCTACCCCTGCTGGTAGTGGTCTGTCTTTTTCCTTATCACACTACAGATAATGCAGAGCACCTGTGAGGGCAGGGCCATGCCCACAAAAACCCTCCTCCTGGACCCTGAGGTCGGCATTCACCGGGACAGGTAGGGACGCACACAGTTCTATGCGGGAACGGTTTCCTCCTTGTGCAAGACTGGTCGTCGGTCCAGGCTCCGCATCGCCTTATTGTTATTAGTTTTTTCCCTAGACCATATCCTCTGTTAATTGTGATCAATAAAACTATTGTTGCACGAGCCAAACCGGTGTTGTCCACCCTTATGTTGCATTCGGATGTGTCCGGGCATAACATAATAAAAAGACAGGCCACTACCAGGGGCCTGTCTCACGAAGCTGGATTAACGTACCCGGGGTTTCCCTCAGTAACCCAGCTGCACTTAACCAGACATCCGCGGTCTTGATTATCAGTCTCACGAAGCCGGTTATGAACTCGTTAAGCGAACCCAGGAGTTTCCAATCTAGATCAGTGCGCGCTCACATAAAAAGGCCGGTGTTTGCTGCATACGACCAATCGCAGACATGGAAAAATCCTCCCGAGCCGCATACTTCACAACGGAGGAGAGGACAATAATCTTAACGCAGTATCTAGAGATACGGAAGTTTTATAGGTATAGTTGTCGATTTGAAGGGATAGGGATAAGGATTAGGGATTAGGGTTAGGGTTAGAGTTAGGGTCAGGGTTAGGTTAGGGCAGGGTTTTAAATTGGAACTGCCGTACCTCTCTGCATTGAAATGCATTGGAAAACTGCCGTACCCGTAGCAACTGCCTTATCTTAAATAAATACGAGGAATATAAATCCATCATCCAGACGAAAAGCAACATAGTTGCAGCTGCCAAAAGCCGCAAGGAATGCTGGCAAAAAAATCGCCGACTGTGTCAATGCGTAAATTAGTGGGATTATAATATTACTTCCCCACCATGACGGCACGAGTAGATCTGACTATAGTAACATTTGTGTGTTCCATAAATGTATGTGTTTATGAAATTTGTCGTTATGGCATGTGATTTTGGCCTTATCATTTCAGATGCGACCCCAGTGGAGCAAAAAGAACATGGGAGCAAATAAAAAAATAAGTAGAAAAAAACACACTGCAAAGTGGTCAGTACGCTTACTATATCTCATACGTGTAGCATATGTATATGTACATGGCTTTACTTCTTCACACTGTCTCTGTAGAAGGATGATCACAATGGAATTGTGGAATTAGTAATGAACGGCTCCAGCAGCTGACAGTTATATGTAGTCCTTCTGCGGAAAACCTGTACCTCTCGTAACGGCAAATCAAAAGCGATCGCGAAACACTCTTTCGCGCCTGAGCGCTCTTCGCACAAGTGCTCCTGGGTTCTCATCAAATGGGCAGGCCATTTTCCAAGAGAATTGATTGGTCAGTAGGAGGGGCTTTTATACCTGCTGAGCTCTTATCCTGAACTTAACCTGCTCCGGAGCAGGTTAGGTGTTCAGCGTAGGTTGCCACGGCAACGTACCCCGATGAAAAGCAAACCACCTTCGTTATACGGAAAACCCATGGTTAATCCAGAAGTTACCTCGCTAAACCGAAATTCAGCTTCGTGAGACAGGCCCCAGTAGGGGTAGCCGAAAACAACGATCGCCCCTTTGAATAGAGCCACAATAGGCTGAGGGATGAAACATTTAGGAATAAAAGGCGGTGTTGCGTCAGTATGGGAAAATTGCCCATGAAAGCTTTTTATTTCTTACCATATTGACTATGTGGACAGATGCATGTTGACCTAGAAAATGCATTTGTTTTTTGTATCATATGTGCTAGGACAGATGTGGGCCAAATCTAGATGAGCACCCTCCTAAAACCAATATATGGGGATAAATCAATGAATAACTCCCAATTATCACAGTGCTAGTTCTAAAATTTATAACTGTTATTGTTGCTGCCATCCCAAGGAACAATTTGACACCAAACATGGCTTAATTACTTTGAAAATATGAGACCCAGGAGGAATTGAAGCCATAAAAAGCATAATTTGGCTACATTTTTCATCACAAATTGAAAGTCTAACATTAAAATTAAGATAGTTCTCAAAGTGATCCACCCTAAATATTTGGTAAAAAAGTAGGTGCAGTATGCAAAGTTCGTTTGCACTAAGGTTCAAGAAATTCTTTCACCGGTAACAATATAGTAGGACAGCTGTATGTACACCATCCTCGGAAAGTGCTGATGTTGAGTTTCCTGAGCTTTCTCTAGAGTACTTACAAACTTTGGTATGTGGATGTTATCTGATCAAACGGGCACCAGGATACACAGCTGAACACTGAAATGATGAGGGAGACTATGAAGTTTGGGTGTACAAACACCTTGATAACCTTATACGTTGTCAGATACATTCACGTCACAGGGGTCAAAATAAGTACAACAAATGGATTGAGTTTGATGTTACTCTAGTTAATGACCCTATTACAGACTATTATTGCACATGCCCTGCAGGGAAAAGAACAAATGGCATTTGTGCGCATGTTGCAAGTGTATTATACTACCTGTGTTATTTCAGGTCTCAAACCAAAGACATTCAGCCTTACACATACACATTTTGACAAGCTCTCAACAAGTGAAAAGAAATATATAATTAGTGGCTTAGATGTCAACTTAAGATTAGATATTTAACTAACTGAACCACAACATATTGCTGACCATAAATCTTTTATCTTTATAATAATTTTCCCACACTGACGCAGCACCACCTATCAAAATTTACGGACGCCAGCATCTATATCTGCGCAAAGGGGTTAAGCAGGCAGTTAATGCTCAAAAACCTTCCTTTGTGTCTGAATTCAACCAAATCTGCAAGAGTGGGCCAAAATTCCTCCACAGCAATAAAAAGACTCATGCCACTTATCACAAACTTTAGACAGCAGTTGTTGGTGCCAGAGATAAACACAGATATGGGTTTTGAATATCTCTTTACCTTCAATAAATGAAATGATCGATTAAAGGCTGCATTTTGTGTTTACCCATGTTATCTTCGTCTTAAATTAGTTGGTTATGCAAAATTAGTGAAATACTCCCATCTATAGAAAATAGACACGACAATAAGAATTACTGCAGTGCATACAGAAATCCTTTAAGTGGTATGATGGTAAAATAGAAAATTTATATCATGAATGCCAAAAATTTGCATAACTGGAGGGATACATTCACACATCACCAGTATATTTATCTCTGAGAAACTTTTTGCCCTCAAATATTTGTTATACCTCATAAAACACATTCAATTACAATTGATGTGTATGTACCAAAATACTTGCTGATATAAAAACACGTCAACAGAATTAAATGGAATGAATTACTTAAATGATGTGAGATTTCAAACTTCCCGAGTAATAGACATAGAACTGTAAGAGAAGGATAAATGTGTACAGTGATTGTACAGTATTATCCACAGCCTTTTTTTTTTTTTTTTTTAACCAGGAACAAGTTAGGAACAGGAACAGCTTGGAATGGATGATGACCCAGCTTCAGTAAAGTATTATTTTGAGTAAAGACGATAACATGACAGAGGAGACCCAGGAGCTGGTAATTCACTGTTTCTCTTGCACACAGGAATGACTGAAATGAATTTTTTATATCACGAAAAAACTAAAGCAGGTAAACTGGTTCCCTTCGTAACGTTATCAGTGAAAGCAAGGATCAACATTTATTTTCTTATTTCTAAAAAAGACGTAGATGTCATGCAATAATACATATTTTGCAGAGTTCAAAATTTCTACATGAATTGATTACTGGCTGACATTACCACAACAGTGTTGCTTTAATGGAAAAAAGAACATTTATTGTTTTAAATATCGCAACAAATCCATGGTGGCATACAAAATCCACATGTTAGTATTACAAAAACACTGTTCCCAAGCAAAAAGTGATCACTTCTTAGTATTCAATATAAAATACATTTATTTAGAGTAAGACATTGTAGTGTGGGAGATCGTATTAAATTGCAGTGTGGCTCTCAAAACTGGTGAAGAGCAGTTCATTTGAGTAAAAATCTTCTCTGAACTGTGAAGAGTTTCAATGATTGGAAATCCAGTTATTGCTAAAGACCTATAAAGTACTCAAACAGAAATGATACACTATACTGGGCAGCCTGGTGAACTGCGTTTATTTTTAATACAACTTTAGTGTATTACCAAAAAAAAAACAAGCTTATGAACAACTGATTGGCTGGGTAAAATCATGGAGTTAACTGCAGAATCATGTCAACTGAATTATTGGAGAACAGGAAAATATTTTCTCAGGAGTAGGAAGGAGACAGTTCGCCAAGTAGGCACAGGCAAAATCGTTAGGTGTTATTCCTAAGGCAAAAATTACATGTGCTACAGGCTAGTGATAGCCACAGAATTTGACCCAGAGCTAGACCAGTGTAGCACTGAACAGAGAATACACTGTTAGTTCAAAATAAAACAATCTCTTCCACTATACAACTGTCGGCAAATGACATCACTTTGAAGTCGAACAAAAGGCACTTGTACAATCATTCAACGTATGAAATCCCACAGTGCTCTTAGGTATCATCTGAGGAATTGGCAAATGAACCACAACAACAGGCTGCACCCTTCGGAATGCTATGAATCATGTCAATCCAGCAACATTTCTATTTTTTTTTTTGTTGCAATGGCTGCATGGCGCAGGAAACTATTCATAAAAATGAAAATCTGCACTAATTTTTTGCTACAAATTTTTCTTTGGTACAAACAACTTCTGGAAAATCTTGAATGAAATATGAAATATTAAGGTCACAACAACCACAGGAAAGTGTACTCAAAACACACCCATCTGATTTCCAGCTGTGTGAAGCTCTGAATGTTACGGCTTGTGGCTCATATTCAATGCATACGCAAAACAGAAAAGTAAAAAAAAAAAAACAAATGGGAATCCAAAGACTGAAAACCACACATTGCACCCAAAAACTGATGTATCCATTAATACCACTACATAAATGCTTCATTGAATCATAGCAGGCTAAATACACAACAATAAATCATTCTGAGAAATTAAAACTTTGTGTTTTTAAAGGGTTCTGAACTGGCAATTTCCCCATTTGTCAGGTGACAGTTGTAAATGCGCAGACATGTGGCCTCTTTTAAAGTGAATATGAGATTTAACTCACCCAGGGATGCGCGTGTAACAAATTTGCACAGACTGGCCAAAAATATCTGTCGACACTTTCAATTTGTTTGTAAGCAGCTTAAATTTGGGAAAATGGAAAAATTCAGCTCATAGTCCTCGTCTATGCCAATGGTCAATTTGCATGTGCAGTTTCATACTGGTTGGCCAATCAATTACATCGAAAAATGGATTCAGACAGATGGACAGAATTTTCCTTTAACAGAAGAATAGTTAAAGAACTCACAAATGAAATGAAGCTCAACTCTTGCGTATTAGATATTGCTTCACAATGAGCAGCAACAAGAGATACATGGTCAGGAAAACTGCCACTGCACCAAAACTTAGTACAAGCTCCATTAGCCATTGAAAAATTGTATTACTTACAACAGGAAAAATAAAACCATGCTGTTTGGTTTGTAATTGGTACATAATAACAGAAGGGACAAACCACACCAATTATAATGGAGAAGTGGGCAGCTGGCTCCAAAAGTTAGAGCAGATGCCTAAGCTCAGATCTGCTGACTAGTGTGGAATAAGTCTTTGGATTCCTCCTCTGAGCACCATCTAAATCTAGCATGCAGGGTTACTGCATCATAGACTGCCTGACTGCCTCCTCCAGCGATTTCCTTGTCACCAGCAGCCTCACCACGTCCTCGTTCTTTTTGGTGAGCCTCTTACGGGCCTGGTCATGAGTCGTCATGGTCATGTCCCAGCCATTCACCTGGTATCAGCGACAGCAAGACAGTACAGGACATCAAAACACAGCATGAAAATCCACTATATTTTCACATAATAACATTTCAAACGAATTTAGCCACTTGGCAGGCATCAAAATTATGTGGAAAAGGGCATTTTACATATGAAAGTGATCACAAGAGATGTACCGATACTGATACCAATATTAGTCTGATGCACACTAAAATAGCTGGACTGGGGACAGGTGACAATAAGATGATCTGGTACTGTAGACTGTTATTTTAATAAATAATACATTTGTTCTATACTGTATGCTGCAGAAAGATATGAAAAATAGGATGGCCAGCGGGAGAAGGACACTAATAGATATGTCTCATTGATGTATACGCAGAAATCAATGTGCTGCCAACCCCAGTTCCTGGAGTTTTACCGTTCTGTAGGTGTTCACTTCACACAGACAAAACGGATTTATTCAAAAGCAAGATGGCAGTAGAGCCATTCATTGGTAGAATCTGCTGTAGGAAAATAGGGCAGTGGTGTATCTCCAGGAACAGACGCCAATTTTTTGAAGCCAATTTAAGGCAGTGCCATTCTCAGGATTCTTCGTTTGTGACTAGGATTTGGACCAAATGGAGGGACTCATGTGAAGCCAGTTAACCCTTTAACACCCAGCTTTTACAATACCAAACATGACTGCTCTGCCCAAGTTAATTAAGACCAGACATCAGATATGCTTAAAGTTTTTATCAAATTCTGAGTTTACTATATATGGTATGAAATAGCAAAATTAAATGTCGCCGATACATTTCAGCACAAGTTGGATGCATTTATTCACAGCAAAATGCAGCAGATTTTACATATCCAGAGGAAATATACAGAGATACATGATCAGTTTGAACCTTGGTTGAAGACCTTGATTAGTATAATCCTGTGCGTAACTGCTTAGTCGTAATAAAAGCATGTCCTCAGATTGGCCCTTTCTGAATAAAATTGAGGACCCCAAGAAAATTAAAAAAAAAAAAAAAAAAAACATGGAAAAATCTGTACTTGGGCAGAGGAGTCAATTAGCATAATATGCAAATTTACTTATGCAGGCACAAAAAGGTTAAGGGTGGTCAGCAGTGATTTGAAACTTTTTGATTCTTCTAATGGTCTCTGTAAGCACAAAAAAAACCTTTATGTTCCAGGCAAGAACATTCATGTAAACAATAAGATCTGATCCTAAAGAGGCTGCCCAGTTTCCAAGTCTCAGACAATGAAAAGATGGCATGAATAAGTTCCAGCAACAAAAGGTTTCTTTCACTAATGATTATGTTCACATGCAATTATTCAGTCAGTGCCTCCGTTGACTATTGAACAATGGTAAGTATGTGATGAGAAATCACAATGAGAATACTTCAAGAACAACCTGAAAACACACAAGTCTTCGCTGATCATTTTCTTTAATAGATGCATTCAGGGCTAGAGCTGGCTTCTGAAACCTATTAGTCAAATGATTAGCCAAAAAGCAATGTCAATTAGTCAAATAACTTTACCCCTAGTCACTTTTTTTTTTATCTGATGTCCAGTTGTGAGGGTCTCTAATACCAATCGATTTCTTGTAGGTTTTGTTGCACCGTCGTTGTATTATTTTGATCATGCTTTTACCTACAACCATGTGCTGTTTAATGTCCTATCTGACCGTGTGCTTTCCTCTGTCCTTTCTGACTTAGCCTCGCCTTCCTTGTTTCCTGTGCTAGTAGCATGCTTTTTTTAGTATAAACCCCACCTCACTTGGGACTTTCTCCCTTAGCTTGCTTCATTCCCAGTCTGCTTTTTGCATGAATTATTTTTTTAATCTGCATGTTACTGACACAGGTTAAAGAAGCTGATCCCAAGTCCAGAAGAAGAGGAAGGGGGTCAGAAGGCTTTGGCAAAACAGAAGAAGCTACTGCCTATGAAAGAAATGCAAATAAAAAAAGACTTATGCCAAAAACAACTTGCTTTTTATTCAGTACAAAGGACCAAATATTGATAAAAGTACTTTCAAATGTTCTTTACTGACCATTGAGCTTCAAGGAACAACTGTAGTGTTATGCTGAGTGAGAACTGAACACTTGGACTTGATAAAATTACATTAACATAGACTACATGTGCAACATCATAATGTTGCATAAATCCAACCACATCAACTTGCTTTTTATTCAGTACAAAGGACCAAATATTGATAACAAAGTACTTTCAAATGTTATTTACTGTCCATTGAGCTTCAAGGAACAACAACTGTAATCAGTACCAGAGGGAGAGGCATCATCAGTTTTTTCAGTGACAGATGCTCTAGAAGATGATACTTTCTTCTCAAAGGCAAAAAAAGAGCACCAAATAAGGCCCCGTTACTACGCGATCCATTCAACCCAACTAACAGCTGCGTAGTCTATTGGCTCGAGCATGAGCTGGTGGGTGGAGTATTCCGTCCTAATAAGGGCACAGTAGGCTACACGCGGTTCGTTTCACGCTTCTTCATGAGGTCCCTGGAGCTTGTGCCCCGGACGGGAGACGGAGTGCGGTACACGGAGTCGGAGAGCCAGAGTCGGCTTGTGAGTTGTGTTTTCTTGGTCGACCCTATATTATATATTAACCCCCCCTCCCCCCCAAATATTATTGCAGATTTGCGCAAATCTCGTGACCCCACTTTTGAAAGGTCTTCGTCAAATTTATCGTCAAATGTGACTTACAGATCGTCAAACTGCAGGAGAGATTGTCAATTGCGAATTGACGAACGGGTAGCGCGAGCCCTGTGCATTCAAGTAAGCCAAATGCTGAACATAATAAAAACTGAATACACAGCACCGTCTAGTGGATATATTGAGAAGAATGGGCGTTTATCCCAGGTAAAATTGAAAAATGCCCAAGTTACAGGCTTCATTCCCACATTTTCATTGAGTGTTTTTGGCAAAAATAAACTTTTTGGCTCACACTCTGAATAAGGCAGCAATCATTCTCTGCCAGGAATTATACACCCAAAGCTCATCACAAAACAGTCTATGGTACAGGCTAAACACAGCAGTCTTCAAGGTTACGTACCTGCATTATCTTGTCTCCCATCGACAAGCCTGCTATATCCGCCGGCCCTCCAGGTGTTACCTTTGTAACATAGATACCCTGAACACAGAAAAAATGCATGCGGCACAGCACAACACAACATCAATGAAGTGACAATTCCTCAGGGGTCACAGTCTGCATTTATACTGCTCTGGTAACCGAGACCAGACAGGTCTGGACCAGCTTTTCTCTGAAGCCCCAGCAGAGGGACAGTCACTGCTTCCTTGCCCTCAGCCAGCTTAACTGCAGCCTGAGCAAAGAAGCAGCAGCATTCATGTGCAGCTGGTCATAGCAGACAGTGGGAGCCTGGCTAACTGGAGGCTTCCACAAAGGAAGGCACTTACAGTTCCTATCCACCCCTATCGGGTTATTGCCACAGCCAATCATGACCCACTTCTGGGGCTGCCAGACAAAGTCATCAAAGTATGGTCTAGCTCTTCAGACAGACTAAGGCATTTAAAAAACCATCCAAAAACCTTATCTCAGCGAGTCTTCAAATAGGCTGGATTCACACTGAAAACATTGTGTTCCCAAGGCTAAGCTCACCCGTAGGTGGACTAGAGTAGTGGTTCTCAGACTCAATACTGGTAGAGATGGCAATTTCGACACGCAGATTCGAACTGTTTCAAACACGTTCGAAACTTCCGGGTTTGACACGGGTTTACGACTCTGATTCAAAACTTCGGTCACGTGACTATTGACGTTTTTTCCTGCTCCGCCCGGCAATGATCATGTGTTTTGTTTCACTTCAAACATTTTATAGCTGCAGTAAAAGTTTTTGCCACTAGGCTGTGCACTACTGAAATAAATCTGGTTTCGAAACAATTCGGAACATTTCGAAACAGTGGACGTTTCAAAGCTTTCAAAACTGTTTCAAAGGTTCGAAATTGCCATCTCTAAATACTGGAGGCCCCCTGCTGGTTTTTTTTCCAACCACAATTGCAATAAAAGAATTTCAACAAGCTGCTAATTTTTCTTGAGTGCATGCATTTGGTTTTTCGATAGAATACTTGTCTTACGTATCAATATCGTGTCAGAAAGACAAAATACCACAAAAAATATACTTAATCCCCAAGTTCATATTGTGCCTCTTGAAAAATGGCAATTACATTCAAAAAGAGGTAACATTAACCACTGAGGTGATAGGCTCCCAAATTAGTTGGAATTAATTACTTTTCTTTTTTAAGAGCCAATTTTTCTAAGAATGAGACAAGGCGTGATACATCACCCCCTCCGAATCCTATCAATTTTTTTTGTGGGGGTAGATATATTGCCAAAACTGACAGAAATCACGTTTTTTTTTATCTCTGGAGCCCTTCGGAAAAAAAAAAAATTATTGCCCTTTTTAGGGTATGGGTCCAGGAGGCCAAAATTGCAAAAAACTAAAAAATGGGTGTTTGACTTTGATTATCTCTGTGCGCCCTCATTCAGCCTCTGTGATTTCATGATATATGATATATCGGGTAGTGTCTTTCAAAAAAGATTGGTATTTTAGAGCCTGAATGAGGGCGCCACCTATAGGTGGCGCTTCAAATCACTGCTTTTCACTTTTTGGGCTGCATTCGAGGACCTCCCACTGCTTGCGCCCTGATTAAGCCTGGCTCATTCATGCATATCCGGACACCTGGAGACCTTTCCTTTCTAAATAGGCACGAATGGTGGTAGCTTAGGTTGGGCGCTTTTGTATAGGGGGCACTTTTTGTGGCAAAAAAGCCATTTTGACACATTTTCATCAGGCCATACCTTAGTGTGCCCACTATGGAATGAAATGAAACTACATTTATTATGTTCTTCTATATCTCTACTTTCAATGATAATAATATCAAGAAGGCTTTTTGTCCCACTAACCATTTCTGAGCCAAAACATTCACGGCAGATTACAGCCACTCGGTACTGCATTGCTAGGTTGGTTCTTCAACTGGCCACTTGATGGCTTGTCGTTGTTGTTCAACTGTTGTCGTTGTTGAATTTGCAGACTATATCTGTCCCTCAGTGGTTTGCAATTCATGCCCTGAACATGGACTACCAGGGAGCATTACTTCTTCATGAAGACAATGTTACAGATTGAAAGTCGCAAGTCTTTAATCATTGCATAAAACAAGGGGACTGTTATTGTTATTGTTTGAAGTTAAAACTTCTTGGAGATGGACTAGCATATTATGTCCTTCAGTTTACCACAAAAGAAAGGCCACAAAATGGTACATGTAATTCTTCGTTGTGAGTTCATGCAAATAAAATGCATTTCAAGTTTAATTCTGAGCATAAACCATTGATTAGCTATAATTAATGCTGCAATGGACCCTGTCATTAGCCATGGCGCCCTTATTTTCACCTTCCCTGGGGCACCTGTAACTCTGGCATGTAAAGGGTTAATGATGCAAAAAGCCTTTCTGATATTGAAATCATAGAAAGAAGAGATAGAGAGGAACATAATAATAGTAGTTTTATTTAATTCCGTAGAGGGTGCATTGAATTATGGCCTGATGAAAATGTACCAAAAGTGCATTTTCGCCATAAAAAGCGCCCCCTATACAAAAGCATCCAAACTAAGCCACCGCCATTCATTCATATTTAGAAAGGAAAGGTACCCACGTGTCAAAATATGCATGAATGAGCCAGTCTTAATCAGGGCGCAAGCCTTGGAAGGTCCCCAAATGCAGCCCAAAAAGTGAAAAGTAGTGATTTGAGGTGGCACCCTCATTCAGTCTCTAAAATACCAATGTTTTTAGAAAGACACTACCCGATACATTCATACACCATGAAATCACAGAGGCTGAATGAAGGTGCACAGATATAATCAAAGTCAAAAACCCATTTTTTAGTTTTTTGGAATTTTGGCCCTCGGGACCCCTTCCCTTAAAAGGGCTGTACATTTTTTTCCGAAGGGTTTCAGAGAGAAAAAAAATTGATTTGTCAGTTTTCATGATACGTCTACCCCCACAAAAAATTTTGTTGGAATCTGAGGGGGTGATATATCACCCCCTATGCTTTATTGTCTCATTCTTAGAAAAACTGGCTCTTAAACATCAATATAATGCAGGTTTGCCACATGATCATGTACTTCATCTTTGAATAGTTCGTTATCCATCAGCTGGCTATGATTGGTGGCCAGGTATCTGGACTTCCACTAATTCACAGCCCATTGATTCAGATCAGTCTCAATTTGATCTGAGATTATTTGCCTCCGTTTATTATCCCCCGCCGCGAAGGAACATGTATCATAAATAGCGCCGTATGATAATATGATTAAGATTTCAAGTAATCTTGCATGAAAAGCACCTAGTTTGAAAAGCCAAAATCTTGTTAAAATAATCTAATTGTAATTTAAGCTGGAACAAAAACTAGCGTGCACAGGGGGTCTCCAGTACCAGGTTTGGGAACCACTAGACTCGACGACTTGAACGGGGCTTGCAGACGGCATTTCTTCATTTAGCAAGAAAAAAAAAAGACCAATAGAGATAAACATAAGTTTCATTAAAAATATGCAGGTGATTGTTTTAACGCTTCTGGCGAAAATGTTGTGCCACGACTGGCATGCGACGTGTCGCGAACACATCCACTGTAAATCCAGGGTTTGTACTTCACTGTGTTATAATGCTTCCCAGCAGCTTGTTACACTCATTAAGAAGGCCAGATTCCCCCCCAAAAAAACCATTCCTCCACTCCATCTCTGCCCTACCTTGTCACACTTGTCCTCAGAGAAGGGGTTCTGCCCTGGGTCTTGGTCCATTCCACCACCTATGCTGAACCCCAGGATCAGGTTGTCACCATGACGCAGTTTTTTTATCTCAATGCATTCCTGAAAGGCAAGTTCGAATTATATCTTATTTCTGTTCACCAACTGCAGCGTAAATAGTTAACTGCAGTATAAACAAACAAATACTTGGGCATCTTGGCTCTGACTCTAATACAACCTGCAGCCTACTAAGTTTGAAAAGAGTGCAGAACTTGTCAGGGTTACGAGGGCTCAAAAATCCTAAAAAAAAATTATATATATATATATATATATATATATATATATATATATATATATATATATGTGCCAAAATATCCCAATTAAAAACCAGGTAATTTTGACCCACTCCTATGCATTTCGTGAGCCAGAACAAAAAAAAAAAAAAAAAAAATCTACTTCTGAGGGGGTTAAGAGGGAGGCAATGACTGATTTCTCATGGAATGACCCAGAGGAGAAGAGCAGTGGAAAATGTCCATGAGGGTTCCCAGGAGAATGGGGACTCTGCCCAATTTCAGCTATCCACAAACTGCCTTACTGGCCAGCTCCAGCTAGGGACTGCCTTAGGAAACCGTAGAATACAATGCATGAGGTACAATGTGTTCCTATGATAAAAAAAATTAAATTAGCCAGTTTTGACTATACTAAGTGCACAATGCAAAGGACAAATAAAAAACCAAAATTCAGAAAAAACATGTCCAAAAGACCAGGATTTTAGAGCAATTCACATGACAATTGACATCAGAGATTCAGGAAGACAAAACAGGAATTCCTCCAAAAAGAGACAAGCACAAAATGTAACCAATGAAAGGGCCCATCCATATGAAAAAAAGGAAATAAAAATGTGCTATTTCTTCGATCAAATATTACATTCTTGTCACTCTGAACCAAAAACACAGATTTGCACATTGACACCGGACAGTCATGTTTTTGAGTAGGCCATCCTTCTACACAGTACTTGTCTTAAGAAACCTCTATTCTCTCATGATGACAGATTGAGGTTTCTGTAGAGCTTAACACACCAATACACAATGCTTTTCTTTGTGATGATGAATTCCATGTTCAGCATCTGCTTCTCAATAGCATATTGTACCACAGCAGCAGACAAGATGATTTTGATCCTATAAACAGGCCTGTAATATTCCCTTGAGGTTTATGGTCCTTTTTTGCAGAAAGTTCGGGATGATATAAAAGATCAACGTTCCGAACTTTGTCCTTTCTGTTAGGAAATAATTAGATATAATGCAATATCTTGGAAACAGACACACATTCAGGGAGAAATGACACATTTGTTAAGAAAAAACAAAAGATTAAACCCGGGCTTGCTACTTTTAAACAGGCCATTTATAGATGCATGTTCCCACCAAGAAACACTGTACACAACGGATTCGCACGAGAGAATAACCACCTTGCCATAAGACAAAACAAAATAATGGAACCAAATAATGTACAGGCAGAACTATTTCCACGGTACAAATCGAGTGTTCTGGATTTCTACCTCCAGAACACAGCTCAGTGTTCATTTAACAAACTCAGAATGCGAGTAACTCAAAAGTACAAAAAATGCATCGCGGCCCCCCAAATTTACACTCCAAATTTGCAGCACTTGGAGAGTGCGGACACCTGCAACACGCCTATGGCTACATGCCATCCAGATTCTACCACCCCGCACTGAAATCTCCAAGTACAGCTTTTTGCGGGGCAAATGCAAACACGCTCCGACTTTATTCTAATTTACGAGGAAAAACCTACGGACCATGCCATTATTTTGGCCTGCTAACAAACGACTTGCGCCGGTGATCGACAGACGAGAGAGGTTTGCAAATAACAAGACATGCTGTCTTGTATTTTGATGGCTTTTTGACGGTATAGTCAAAGTCGCTAATTTAGAAACTGCTTGGCCCTGATAAAAATCTTAAGCTGCACCCAAACTAAGAAAACTGCCAGGTGTACTACTGACCGAGTGCTAGTTACTAATTGTCTTCATTCATTCAAATAGCCACTGAAATACTGAAATTTCACAGTCAGCCAGCTAATATGTGACAAGAATACCAACTGAGAACGAACACTCCTTCGCGGAAACAAAGGCACAGTAAAGCCAAGATGGTACAGTAATACATTATAACATGACAGTTACGTGAAAACGTCAATCGAAAATTGACTGGTTGCAAACTGTAATGATACCGATATAATAACATAATATACAGCAGCCAAAGTTCAGAAAAGTTTGTTCTGCAATTGCCAATGCATAGCTTTTCGATCCTGGGTCGAAATTGTTAACGCTAGACCGAGGCTTTCTAAGGCCTAAACAATAGATACACCGGTCGCGCAGTGGCTACGCCCCGCACGTAGCAAGCCACTTTGTTCACTTTTCAACTTACCACAACAGCAGTGACCGGCTGCCCTGGGACGAAAGACATTTCTTCTAAGTAAACGTCAAAAGCTTGTTCACTTCGTAAAGACACGGTCCTTATGATTTTTCGGAGGAAAACAGCCTTAAACACAGCTTCCTTTCGTAGGAGCGGCGCACCACGTTAATAATTCAGGACTTGTGCAGGCAGGGACCGATGATGTAAAGCGCTGACTCCGACTTGTGCAGTCAGGGACCGATGATGTAATGCGCTGACTCCGAATGGTTTGCGATGGTTAGTCATGATTCTCGAAGATCTGGGACTGCTGTGGCGCTGCCTAGAGCGCATACTAGCACGGGAAAAATATGTCAACTTTTATAAAAAATGTGCACTTTGTGACAAGTTTTTGCAATTTGGCACAGTATTAGATATAGGCTTGTTAATTTCAAAAACCATCTCAAACAGATTGCAGCAGCTCCCCGGTGGCCGTAATGCGCAAAATCCAACATGGCCGCCATCGAAGTAACGTATCATCATATCTCTGCTCCTATTTACTGCATGGTCTTTTGTAATACCACTTTTCCTAGGTTTTTTGGGTCAATGAATCCATTTCTGATGTCATATTGCTGTTTTGAATTCTACTAATTGCTGTCTGCGATCTTGTCAAGGAGGGTACAATTCTCAATCCATTCAAAGAGGCAGGTCCAGAGCTCATCACCTTGGACACTGGCGAGGCCATGGACCCTGAGGTCGCCAGACACCTCCGGGAAGCTCCGCACATTGGCCAAAACATGTACACAGAGTTCGTGAGGACCAGAATAGAAACAGCTACCAAGCCATTGTCTGACATCATCCCAAGAGCCAACTTGTTCATGTTTGCCAGCAGGCCACCTGTGGATCTGAAAAAGGGTACTGACAAGCTTGGAACCGCTAAGGCGAACACAGCTCTAGTCACAAAGCTGTTCATGTCCCTCCAAGCACGCCTTGACGCTGAAATGGAAGATTTTTTCAAGCACGAGAATCAGCGTGAACCTCCATCATTATCTGATCGAGGTAAACTGCGGTCAGGAACCAAGTCTGATGTTCCTGCCTGTCTGCCAGGCATGCCTGGTCCTGGTCGTCCCTCAGCTACCAAAGAGGCTTCTGTGGTTGTTTTTGATATAGCAGCAGTCATACACACGATCAAGCCCCAGCATGCAAGTGTATTCGGGGAGTACACACAGATGCAGTTGTTGCCATACATGCAAAGTCAGATGACAGACAGCACAACGAGAGTGGATGCAGTGTGGGACATGTATGAGGAGACGAGCCTCAAATCCCAAACTCAAATCAAGCGTGGTGGGACTGCAGTTCGCCGAACACAAGTATCTGCAAAGATACCTCTACCCAAGGGTGTACAGTGGCAGGCGTTCCTCAAAGATTGTGAGAACAAAGACGAGCTCTTCCAGTTCATCAGTCAGGAATTGCAGAGGAATACAGTTGTTTCAGCATATCTCCTCCTCACAACAAAGGCTGATACTGTGCGCAGTAACAAGCCAACAGATCTGTCGGGCTTGTCCCCGTGCAAACAAGAAGAAGCTGACATCCGGATGATGCTTCACCTGGGCCATGCTGCACAGCAGGGTCATGCCAAGGCCTACTTGAGGACAGTGGATAGTGACGTGGTGGTGCTGGCCGTCAACTTCTTCGAAGAACTAGGCCTCGAAGAACTGTGGATCGGATTCGGATCAGGGAAAACATACAAAGATATGTCAATCCACCACATCTCGCAAATGCTAGCAGCTGAACATTGCCAAGCGCTCCCCCTCTTCCATGCGTTTACCGGGTGTGACGTTGTGTCAGCAAGGTTTCGAATTGGAAAGAAGACAGCATGGAACGCATGGGTTGCCTTCCCGGAGATCACAGACACCTTCATCGCCATCACCCAAAACCTGTTCAGCCTCAGCATTGACTCAAATCACATGCAACGTCTCGAGTGTTGGACGGTACTGATGTACAACAAGAACTGCGACACTCAATCACTGACCGAAGCAAGAATACTCGTGTTCACACATGGCCTAAAGTCACTGGAATCAATTTCGCCAACGCAGCACACTTTGTTCCAACATGCTAAACGTGCCTTGCTAACTGCAGCATTCGTCTGGAAACAGTCACTCACCAAAACCCCAGTGGTCCCAAATCCCAGTGAGTGGGGCTGGGAATGGAACAGCAGAAACAAACAGTGGATGCCACATTGGACAGACCTGGCCGACATCAGCAAACCATGCTCGCTTCTCCTTCACTGTGGTTGTGTGGTTGCCTGCAAAGGAAATTGTAAATGCAGCCGAGCCGGACTCCGCTGTAGCCCACTGTGCAAGTGTGAACCAGTGGTGTAGCCAGAGGGTGGGCCAAGACACGTCCCTTTATGACAGCAATTAGTCCTGGCTAGTTATCAATCATTTTCCTTTATTGACGTGTTTTCCAATTATTGTAATTGGCAACTGAAGACACGGTTTCTCTCCATATGTGATCTAACAACGATGAAATCATGGGCTAAATTCAGTACAGCAAAATAATTTACTTATTAATAGGCCAATGCTTCGCGTTGATTGAATTGGTCCGTGTTCCAATGAAACACGGACTTTCACTCGGTATTGTGTGGGTTGATAAAAAAAAAAAAAGTGGCAGTCGGCAGTTCAATAGGCTATAAAAGCATGCGGCTCCAGCTATTTGCGTGAGAGTCGACAGGTATGCAATTTTGAATAACGTTGATTTAAATACAGCAAATACGCATCCAGATGAATGATTGTCGTCTTACCTAATCAGGGAGAACAAGCAGCACCTGTTAAGTGTGGAGTGCTCTCGGAGTGAATCTTCTGTTATGAAAATGACTGAGAACAGGTCAGGACTAATAATTGTTTTAAACGGATGTTTTGTGCAACCCAATTCTCTGTTCTTGTTCCGCAACTGTACTGAATTTTGGCCATGATTTAATCATTGTTAGATCGCATATGGAGAGAAACCGTGTCTTCAGTTGCAATCTACAATAATTGGAAAACGCGTCAATAAAGGAAAATGATTGAGAACTAGCCAGGGCTAATTATTGTCATAAAGTGACGTGTCTTGGCCCACCCTCTGGCTACGCCACTGGTGTGAACGGGCATGTGCTAATAATAATACAGACTAATCTGAATTTGTTTGTTTGATTAGGGCCATATCTTCAACGAAAACGTGTTACTTGCTAATTATCTCTTCAAAAATGTTTTGTTTACATACTATTATTGCAAAACCTAGCAAGATTTGTGTTCTGTCAATGCATGAGGTATGCTCTTTGCTCATTTGGAATAAATGAAGTGTTCCATGGTACTACTGTGACTTTTATTCCGACTCGGCAAAAGACAATTGGTTTGACTAATCATTGTTACCAGGCGTAAATGCCATCTGAAGTCCCCAGTGTATATGTATATTTACCCACTATGTATGTTATATAGTCAAAAGGGCAACAAAGAAGTGAACAACTAACTCAAACTTGAATTCTGTAAAGTCAAAACATAAGCCTGTGGCTTTGGATAATATTATTACAGGATTTTAGTTTCAATTTGGTGGTCATTCTCGATAAACTTGACCTTGAAAATATGAATTGATGTGGAAAATGACTTTGAAACAGCAATATGACTTCAGAAATGGATTCCTTGACCCAAAAAACCTAGGAAAAGTGGTATTATAAAAGACCATACAGTAAATAGGAGCCGATATATGATGATATATTTCTTGGATGGCGGCCATATTGGATTTTGTTCATTACGGCCACCAGGGGGCCACTACAATCTGTTTGCGATGGTTTTTGAAATTAACATGCCTATAGCTAATACTGTGCCAAATTGCAAAAACTTGTCACTAAGTGCACGATTTTTATTAATTCCCTCTGTGCTATACAGTCTGTGTTAGAGCGTCTACAGTACATTTAAAATGGTTTTTGTGGCTCTGGGCAAGAATCTTATTGTCCCCCCAGAATTCTCTCTTTTTCTTCATTCAGTCTTTTCGATAGAAGTTGGTAGATCTGCGGCTCGGAAACACGAGGGACCACTTCTGGCAGGTGGTCTTTAACATATTAAAACTGGCGAGCCTATACTTGTCAACGGCTAACGGGCATGAATCAGCACTAATTCTATTCCTTTGCCCATGTTTGCGCAAGTGCCATAAGGACAGAGATTTTGGCTTTGAAGGAGGTATTACACCTTAAGACTTTGACTGGTTTGGACACTGGTAGGCTATCTAGAACTGATTCTGAAGATGACCCTCTCAGTCACTCTTCAAGTCTACGAGAAAACGTGAACTCACAGCATCACAAACAGATACAATAAATTATAATCATCGGAATTATTGACACCTGGGCATCCATTTGACAAACATGTCCTTCCTTTATTAGTCAGATGAATTAGCATTTTGAAACGTGGACTATGCTTGAATAATATTCATCTGACTAAATGCCAATAATATCTAAACAATGCTTCGTCTCCTTGCATAAAGCAAGCTGTAGCTTATCAACAGCCTCAGGGAAACGTTTGCTTGATTGGCTGTCAGTCTTTTCCGTCCCTAAATATTTTCTCGGTATATGTTTTTGAGGCGAGCTTAGAACCGAGCACAACTGCTTGATATTTTTTTTCTCAGAACAGATCAATGCAAGATTGATTTTTTTTTTTTGTCTCGTCAGGTTTTATTATGACTTAAAATACTGTGCTGTGAAAGTATTTATTCCGTTCCCGATCAATTCCATTTATTTTTTTAATTATTTTATTTATTAATTTATTTAGATTTAATCTATCTATCTATCTATCTATATATATAGATATATAGATATTTGCATATTTGTCACTCTTTAATGTTTCAAATCGTCAAACTAATTGTAGTTTCAGGCAAAGATAACCCAAGTTAACCAAAATATGCAGTTTTTAAATGATTATTTAATTATTTGAGGGAATAGTTATCTAACCCTACCTGACCCAATGTGAAAAATTATTGCCTCTGTAGTAGCAAAATCGACCAATCAAAACAAATTTAATCGTAAATGGGTTCAATTTCACTTGACACACTCAGGCATGATTACTGTCAGCCCTGTTCAATCTGAACTTTGACCGTAAAGCTCATGTTAGAAGCTTTGGTTGGGTAGGTAATGGAAAGGCAGAAAATATTGATTCAGGCAATATACAGTACAGTCCAACAGTCCCTTTGTCAGGTATTCCCCCTTGGTTATTTGTAAAGCCTTCTGTAGATTTCAGCATCCACGAAAGGCTGAGGAAGCAGTCCATACAGGCTGGGCGGATAGCCCAAAATTACATTCACACTAACAAGTCCACCTCTGAATGGTGCAAAAGAAACTAGATTAAGATTTTGGAGTGGCCTCATCAAAGTCCTGACTTGAATGCAATTGAGATGCGGTGGCATGAACATAAACAGGCAGTTCATGTTTCAAAACCCTCCAATGGGGCTGAATTAAAAGACTTCTGCATAAAAGAGTGGATGTTTGATTGCAGCTGTTGCTGCCAAGGGTCACACAACCATTCATTAGGTTTGGGGGGGTCACTTTTTTACATGGGTGGCATAGTGCTTGAATGACTCTTTGCCTTCAGTGAACAAAATTATCATTCAATAGCAACATGATGTCTTTTTTCATGTTGGCTTCAGATATTATACACTGCCTGGCCAAAAATGTCATACACTCTAACATTTTGTTGGACCACCTTTAGCTTTTATTACAGCATGCATTTGCCATGGCATCATTTTGATAAGCTCAATGTCACAACATTTATTTCTGTCCATAGTTGCATGAATTTTTCACCAAGATCTTGCATT
This sequence comes from Gymnothorax javanicus, assembly GCA_029692085.1. Lineage (NCBI taxonomy): Eukaryota > Metazoa > Chordata > Actinopteri > Anguilliformes > Muraenidae > Gymnothorax > Gymnothorax javanicus. The sequence continues at coordinate 35,794,241 of CM056196.1, read as the reverse complement.
GATGATTGGAGAGTCGGAATCCCGTGTAAAGTAGTCTCCAGCATATTCCAAAGATTCTCAATATGGTTTAGGTCTGGACTCTGTGGTGGCCAATCCGTGTGTGAAAATGATGTCTCATGCTCCCTGAACCACTCTTTCACAATCGGAGCCCAATGAATCCTGGCATTGGCATCTTGGAATATGCCTGCGCCATCAAAGAAGAAAAAATCCATTGATGGGAAAAATCTGGTCATTCAGTACATTCAGGTAGTCAGCTGACCTCATTTTTGGGCACATATCAATGCTGAACCCAGACCTGACCAACTGAAAAAACCTCACATGATAAATCTGCCCCGTCAGGCTTGTATGGTGGACACTAGGCAAGATGGGTACATCACTTCATCTGCCTCTCTTCTTACCCTGATGCACCCATCACCCAGGAACAGGGCGAGTTTGGAGTCATCAGATCACATGAGTTTTTTTTTTTTTTTACATTGCTCCAGAGTCCAATTTTTATGCTCCCTAGCAAGTAAAAGCCTTTTTCCCCCAATTCGCCTCCCTGATAAGTGGTTTTGTTATGGCTACACAGCTGTTCAGTCCCAATCCCTTCAGTTATCTTCGCATCATACATGTGGAAATGCTCTTATTTTTCACTATTAAATCGCTGTGAGTTCTCCCGTTGATTTTTTTTTATGATTTGATTTCACCAAACCTTTAAGTGATCTCCAATCATGATCATTCCGGATTCTTTCCAACCATATTTCTTTTCGAAGATGATCATTCACTGCAATCCTTACAGGTTTTAATAATGTGTTTGACGGTTTTTAACCCAATTTTAGTAGTTGCAGCAACCTCCTCAGTTGTTTTCTTTGCTTAATGTAGGCCAAGAATGAGACTTTTCTACAACAGAGTAACATCTTTTCCAGAACAACAGGAAATTTCTTCTGACATGGTTGTTTAAGAAATGAGAAGCTACTCACTGCATCAGCTAGGATCAAATAACTTGTTGCCAGCTGAAACATATTAATCACTGCTGTAATTAGCTAATGTGAGGCTTTTACTGATTTGATCAGTTAAATCCAGGTGGTGAATTTTTTTTTTTTGGCCAGACAGTGTATTAAAATTTGTCGGATGATCTGAAACATTTCATATGACCAGTAAGCAAAAATACAAGACATTGGACAGGGTCAAATACTTTTTCACAACACTGTACCCTTGAATATTTTTCTCTCAGGCTGCAGGTTGAATTAATGAGTATAAATATGTGCACACATTTTGGTGAAATATATTTTATAGTCATTTACTATGATGTAAAATACTCATTTTATTTTCTCTGTTTTCCTACTCATAATGATGTTGATGTTGTTAGTTTGAGGTTTTTTTAATGGTAAGTTTTGCAGCCAACTAAAATGAGTCTTGTTGATCCAAAATTCCGGCACGTAATGTAAGTCATGTACATAGTTACTATATCCCAGCTGTAACATGAGTATTGGCCAAGACCAGGGCAGGCATACTCATCGAGTACTGTTCAGGTGTTGATGCCACCCTGAATGATGCTGGGTGACAGCCCTTGTTTGCATTCAATGAAGCTGCCATTCAGATGAGGCAAAACGATGAAATGCTCCAGTATAATAGGGAATGAAAGAGGCCAAGGGTTACCGACACCTGATACTCTGTTTGCTGGGCTTCTTTTGTTCTAGCATTTTCATATCTAAAATATCCACAGGTCCCCTAAAAGGATCTCAGTTGAGCACAATATAATGGCACGAGGAGGGAGCATGCAAATGCAAAGATGGGAAACAAGCAGACGATCTTTACGGCGCAGCAGTTAGACGCCTACCAGGTTTGTAATGCTCTTTCTATCAAGCTACTCGGTTTGCATGTGCAAGTCTGTGCAACTTCATTTCATATCTGATAGCTGAGATACATGAAACACAGTAACTACATTGTACCTGTTCAAGCAGTAATGCAGGTGGCTGCAATTCATGGAATGGGCCTTGGTGAACCTCGATCAATCCGTCAGTTTCGCATTTTTAGATGTTAGATTCATTTTCGCCAAAAAAAATATTATTATTATTTAAAAAAACAAATAAATTAAAAAATTAAAAAATACAATCCTCTTAATTAGCAACTTCCAAGAAAAAAATGTGTCAAAATATTATAGATTGGTAAGCAAAGAAGATGGAGTTGCAAAGCTGAATAGTATAGGAAAAAACTCATTGATGAGCATTGCTTTCTGTCTCTAGGAAAGTGTCCATGAAATGGTTTTTAGCATATGTAACTATATACACATGAGTCTGAAAGCTGATTATAGGGTTCTTTGTTATATGAGCATCTGTGTGTAGTGCATAGACAATGTTAAGAGTTTTTTTTTCCTTGTCATATCAATAGTGAATATGGGATATTTTGAGTGTTAGAATGGAAATTGAATATAACATTTTATTCCTTGTGTATGGATTGATTATACTCACATTCTGGAAAGGTCTGCCATTGGTTTTTGAGATAAGTTTAGCACCCGCTGAGGCATCCTAAGATGAAACTGTCCTCAAAAGACATCAAGAGTGACCAGGCAGAAATGTGTGGATTTGTTTTTGAAACAGCAGCTATGCATCCTGTTTTGGTAGCTTGTCAAAAGTAGTCAGTCCATGTTTTGTGGTTACATTTGTAGGACTGCACATTTTTCACCAGGAAAGAAATCATCAGGTAAGAAAGTCAGTCATTTTATTCAAAAGACTGTCTTCAGCTATCCCATTACTCAAAATTTTAGAATCACTAGTGATTTTCCTTTAGGTTAAATGGTCCGAACTTGTTTCAGCAATACAGTGATCCAAAATTTAAATCTGCACCCTGCGGGGACTTTCATGAAAAGAAATGACAAAATGTGAAGCGGCCAGCATGATCATTGAATTTAAATCACATTATAGCTGTTGTTATTTCTTTGATTGTTAAGTTTGTGAATTGTACCCATCCTCAAAAACACTCCAGGGAGATGCAAAAAAAAAAAAAAACTTTTTTTGCACCAAAATACCTGAAATACTGAATAAAACATTTAAAACATTTTAAAATTCAGGTTGGAGTTTATTTAATATAATTGACTATTACACTGACACTTTTTTAAAAATAAAGTAGCAAGAACTACTGAAATGACAAGTGACTCAAAACTATTGAGCGATATTGGTCACTCAGGGTGATCATGACATTTTTGTTTACGTTGATTTAACTTGCTTTCGATTGCGCATGATTTCCAGAGCGTGGGGAAGTTTCTAGCCTGGAACTTTACTATCTGACCGTTGCGGTCATGCTCAGACAATAGGACCTTTGTTCTGACACGCTGAATTTGACTTGTAGCAGAACTTTGTGGAAGAAAGCCACCTTGTTTAATGATGATGATAAAAACACTGGCTTTCTGAAAGGCAACTCGGCAAACTTTCATGCAGAGGGAAAGGCAACTCCGGCACAGTATCTAAAAAGTGAAGAGCGAAAATAGAAGAGCAATATAATGCTTTCAAACGTAGTTTTCCCTGTAGCCCCTGGAGCCAGTATCCTACACGTGTATGGGCTCATGATTTTCCATGGAATTTCTAGTATCCTAAACCATGAAGTTACGTGTTCTGTGACAAAATATAAAGTATATTGCCTGGCCAAAAAAAAGTTGCACACTCTTAAATTCTGTTGGGCCGCCTTTAGCTTTGATCATGGCGCACACTCTTTGTGGCATTGTTTTGACAATCTAATGTAATGTCACAACATTTATTTCTGACCAGAGTTGCATTACTTTTTGGCTCAGATCTTGTATTAATGAGTAAACCCACTCCGTAAAGCGTTCTCCGACACATCCTCAAGACTTTAAATTGGTCAAATTCAGAACTCTGTGGTGGCGAATTCATGAGAGAAATTTATTGCTCATGCTTGCTGACCAGTTCTTTCACAGTTTGAGCTCAATAAATTTTGGCATTGTCATCCTGGAATATGCCTGTGCTGTCAGGGTTAAAAAAAATTCTATTGATGAAATAACCTGGTCATTCAGTACATTCAGGTTGTCTGCTTACATCATTTTATTGCTGTTTAACATTGCTGACCCCAGACTCAACCAATTGAAGCAACCCCAGATCATAACATTGCCTCCAGAGGCTTGCTTGTACTGAGGGCACTATGCGTGACTGGTATATCGCTTCATGGACTTCTTTTCCTGCCCTGATGCACCTATCGCTCTGGAATTGGGTAAATCTGGACTCATCAGATGATTTTTTATTTTTTTTAACATTTTTCTACAGTCTATCCTTTCTGCTCTCTGGAAAATTGAGGTATTTTTTCCCCGATTAGCCTCACTATCAAGTGCCATTCCTGCGGCCAAGCAGCAGTTTAATCCCAATCCTGGGGATCTTGTCCTATTGTGCACTTGGAAATGCTCTTACTTTCACTATTAAACATTACCATGACTACTTCTCTTGATTTTTTAGGATGCGACTTCACCAAGCATAATAAATCATCATCACTCATGATTTTTTTTTCTGACCAATTTTTTCGACTAAGTTATCGATTCACCATTATCTGTCCAGGTTTTGAGTTGGACAGTTGTTGATTTAATTCCAATGATTTCAGCTATCTGTTTTCTTGCTAATTCCCCTCTTGAAACATGGCCGCATCTTTTCCATGACCGTGGGACACATCTTCCTTCATGGTTGTCTAAGAAATGAAAGCTTCACACTGCATCAGTCAGGGCTGAAAGAATTATTGCCAGCAGAGACAGTACGTTGTAAGCAGTGCAATAATGATTCAATCATAGAGTCTGAAGTATTTTCTTATTCAAATCCAAAGGGCGACTTTTTATGAGTCAGGCAGTGTATATCCAACAAAATGAAGTCTCTATTTAATTCAAGCTAATTATGATTTTTAATTATGCCAATCTATTTGACTTTGAATAAAAATCTTTACATGCTGTGTCTTGTTTTTTATGAGTTCACAAGCCATTTTAAGAGAAAGCCTAACCTACACTTGTGGTAAAACTGTTGTCCTTGTAGACTATTCCACCGATACCGAGACTTGGCACCCCAGCTAATCCCCCTTGACTACACCAATAAGCCAGATGTTAAGGTACCATACGAGCTGATTGGCAGCATGCCGGAGTTGAAGGTACACCCGCAGTGAGGGCACCAAGCTGTTCACTGCCATGCCTCCTATCAATAATTCACTGCAGGCTAATTGAGCCTTGGAGAGTTTGTGCACCACTTGATATCTGTGAACCTGAGGAACATGCGAAAGGTCCAGAGCTTACGCTCTTGGAAACAAGTTCTATTATGTACGGCTTTTAACACTCAGTTCCAGCAAACACATTGAAGTAATGACAGACATGCCAACTAGCACAATTAAGCATCTTGCTAGCATTTAGCATAATAGTATTGTTAATTAAAAACACAAATTCTAAGCCACGTGAACAAAATAATCAAAGTGCATTATGACCATAGGAGGGTATATAATAATAGGTGAATGTTTCAAGTAGAAAGTTCAAATAAAAGTGTGATAGTACGAAAGCTCCATGCATTTCTTGCATGCTTATACTTTGCAGGAAAACCCATTCCGCCAGAGGATTGCAGAAGTTTTCTCAGAAGATGGAGAGGGGAATATGACTCTGGATGACTTCTTGGACATGTTTTCAGTTTTGAGTGAAATGGCACCCCGGGATTTGAAAGCATATTATGCCTTTAAGATATATGGTCAGTGCTGATTAAGTTCAGTAAGCACAGATTTCTGTGGCATCAATATGGACCGTGAGATCTAATGGCTCCAGAGTCATGCAAGACAGTATAGAAAATATAAACTAAAAAATTGTGTGTTGTGAGAGCTGACAGTATTTAATACACTCTTCTATTGATGAAATTCTCTTAAAATCTTGACCAACTGCACTAATTCAATATAAAATCACTCAGATCCATAAATATTTGGACAAAGTTATTATTATTTTAGCTGTCAAGCACAGCATATTGGAGTTGAAATTCAACAGTATATATGAGCTCCATGTGCTGACTGTCAGTTTTAATTTGAGGGTATTTACTACCAAACCATCTTTACTCATGGTCCCCAGTTTTTAACAGACCCAAAGTAATTGGACAACTGACAGCACAGCTGTTCCATGTGTAGGTATGTGTTACTCCCACTTTATTTCATTTCCAAGTGAGCAGATAACAGTTCTAGAACTGCTGTGAACTGTGGCATTTGCATTTGGAATCCATAGCCATTCACATTAAATATAAGGCCCAAAAGTGAATGCTGGTAAAGCAAGCCATATAGGCTGAAAAATCAAACCAAACCAATCAATGGAGAACAAAAAATATTGTGCGGTCAGATCAAATACTGGTATACACTGTAAAAAATATTGTTCACTCAAGTCAAGTCGTCATGTTGAGAGAGATAAGTTCCGGGAATGTAAGGAGTAGTGATAAACTTGACACTTTAAATCCACATAACTTCACTCAGTGAAAGCAGCAAGATCACTTTACTTAGCCAAGTGAAGTGCACAAAACAAATCATTTTAAATTGTGTATTCTTAAAAAAAAAAAAAAAAAAAAAAAATGCACGAGTGAGCTCATGACTACCTGGAAGACCATGGATAACATTGGTGGGGGATAATGGAAGAATTCTTTCACTGATATAGAAAAAACTCTTCACAACATTTGAGCAGATCAAGAATGCCCTTCAGGGGTTGGTGTATCTGAGTCAAAGTGAAAAATGCAGGGGCTGGTAGTTTAGCTCACTCAGTAAAGGTACCATTTGTTGTGCAAGCATTACCGATTGAATCCAGCTGTGCAGTGCTAACTATGGTCAGCAGCCTCATGGGCGCAGTGCATATTTGGCAGAGCACAACTCAGGGATATGGGAGGGATACAGTAGTTTGAGCCATCATTGTTCATTGCTCAAGCACCTCCTACTGGCCTGTTTGGGAGCTAGTGGGTTTCTATCTGAACAAGCTCATTTGGATTTCCTACACCCCAGTCTATGCATACTTAGATTGAGATCACAGGTGAAAAGAAGCGGTGGCTGATGTGCATATTTCGGCGAAGAACTGCAAACTGTCTGTGCTCCCCTGAGACAGCAGCATGAGTCAGGTACAAACCGGACAATCTAGATTTGGGTGGGATTGAAGATGCCAAATTTATTTTATAAAAGGTAAAAAAATCAAGAGAAGACTTCACTGGAGTAAATTGAGACAATTTACTAAAAGATACAAACCAATGGTAAGCTTTGAAAACATTTTTCAAAAAACATCTGAAACAAAAAAAGCTTGTAAAATTCTGGAGCAGCTTCCTATGGACAGATAAAGAAAATGGTCAACATTTACCAGAATGATGTGATGAGGGGAATATGGTGAAAGGAAGGAACTGTAGATGATCTGAACATACCACCTCATCTGTGAAGTGTGGCCATGTGTGGGCATGTATGGCTGCTATTAGAACTGGTTCCCTCATATTTATTAGAGACGTGACTGGGAAGGATGAATTCTGTATTTTATATGTCTGTATGACTCAGTCTAATGCTTCAAAACTCATTGAACAGAGCTTCACAGTGCAAATGGACAATGACCGTTAGAATTCTGCAATACTTAATTTTTTAAGGGAGGGAAGCAGAATGTTATGCAATAGCAAAATCAAGCACCTGACCTAAATCCAATTGAACATTCATTCAATTTCGCGAGGACAAAACTGAAAGCAATATGGCCAAAGAACAAGCATAACTTCAAGCTAAAAAGCCTGGGGGAGCATCACCAGGGAAGAAACCCAGCATCTGGTGAAGTGTATGGGTTCCAGGCCTCAGGGAGTCATTGACTGTAAATAATTTGCAATCAGGCATTAAAAAAATGTATGGTTATATTTCTTTGTCCAATTACTTTTGAGACCCTGAAATTGGGGGCCAATGCATGCAAATTGTCGGAATTTCTTCAAGGTTAATACAACATTTGTTTACGAAACCTATAAATTAAAGCTGAAACTCTACAGTTTAAGCAGACAATGATTGTTTAATCTCAAAACCATTGTTTCGGTGCATGGAGCTGAAATGATAAAACAAAGTGTGTCATTGTCCAAATATTTATGGACCCGACTGAATATACCACCCTTTCCTTCGGATCCATTCATCAATACATAAAAACATGACTTAAACGACAATTGTTTGGAATCCAGCTGCCTGTCGTGTGTGGTATCGACCACTAATAGTGCTGACTCAGGTTAAGCTACTCAAACTATTAAGCTTTCCTGATTATTCCAGGGCAGGTCTGCTTCATATAATAAGCTTTGCCTGTTCAATTGCCGTAAACCTCTCCATGGCATTGGAGTGTGACAGGATAACACCATCTGCTATAATAATCTTTGGTTGCCTGGATGTCTAATTCAGACAAGGTGTTACAAAACAACCATATAGGTCAATTCTTCCCTACCATTTGATACGATCGCTACTGATAGCACCTACAGGACCGTTTCCGCATTACATCAATTACCGTAAGCAACAGCAACATTGCACCTTACCGTAAGTAACAGTAGCACTGCGCTATTAAGACAAACAGTCAGGAAATCATTGTGCCTTTTGTTATAGGAGCTGTGTCACGATTACTGTGCGTACTCAAAATTTACATCCCAAGAAAGTGAATCTGCTTGACTGCAATTCATAATCTGATTCCACCCTAGCCGACCATCTTCGTTTTGCAATGTATTTGTATATTTTAGTTATTCTGGCATTATGCTTTTTATATAAAGGAGCTTTCTGTGGAAATTTGAGGATTCAAATAACTATTTTAAGCTTTAGCTAAGGGATACGAAAAATGTAAGCTGGTTGCCATCGCCAATAATCATAAAACAAGTAAAATACCTTCTTGATTGTTTGAATTGCTGCTGAACGGATTTACTTGGTTCAAAATTGTGAGCAAGCACAGTAATCATGACACAGCTCCTTTAAAGTTACTGCTTCTAAGAGGTTAAGGCTAGGCTTAGGATTAGATTAAGGTTATGGTAGGGTGATCATGGCTGATGGGTCTCAGTTCCAAAGATGCAAGAATCAAGCCCTGCTCTCCAGCGGCAAAGGCTGTGATTTTATGCTCCCGAACCACAAACCATGCAAATTTCATCATTATGTAATGACATCAGCACACCTAAGAGGTCAAATTTACAGGTTCCCAATTTTTTAAAAATTATGCTTCCAGGTGAAAGCATGCACATCCATCAAGCTGCCAAAAAAGTTATTTCACTCACCGTTGTTTGGATCAAAGAATAGGAGAGAAAACCACTTTGCACGCTTTTCTGATCTCTGCCAGATTTTGGGTTTTGCTGCATTCTACCACCAGGAGGCAACACTCCTGACATAATTCACATCAAATGTTTGCCAAGCCATCTCCTCTGAAAAGAAAGACAATCGCCCAGTCATGTCTATCTCGCGGTAAGGTGGATCCGTTGTTTACGGAAACCTACATGAGGTCATGAGGTGGATGTATGTATACATAAATCCACCTGGGATATTACTCATATTGCTTCCTACTTTTTATATTGCATTGGCTGCAGTGGTGTAGTGAGAACTGAAAATTTGATGGGGCACAGAACATCCCTTTAAATGATAATTACAGTGCCTGACAAAAGTCTTGTCGCATAAGGACATAGTAACTAAAAATAGCATATAACTTTATTTCTAACCAATCAATTGTTACAATAAATGGTCCATTTCAATGTCAAGGGCTTTCACATTAATAATTTGGTGCAAAATGAAACCGTCAAAAAGTGTTCTGATGTTCACAGCTTGGCTAGGCCCATAACATCTGTTTTAGCTGGGACAAAAGTCTTGTCGTCTCTTCAAATGATGCAACAAATCGCAGATTAGAGTTTAACCTATGACAAATACTGTAATTAACACATTCCCAGATGTGAATATAAATAACCCCAGCACACCAGACTTTCATATGAGGTGCGACTAGACCTCTGACAACATACCAAAGATTCAACCACAGACCAAAGTGCTGATCATCAAGAGCCTGAAGACTGAGTCTGCTGCTGAGGTGGCAGACATCTTTAATGTATCCAAATGTCAAGTGGAGGGGATGAGAAAAAGATTTGAAGAAACTGGTGACGTTCATGGCAAGCGCAGGTCAGACAGACCCCAGTATGACAACTGTTTGAAAGGACCGTTTGTTGCTTCAACTGTACAAGGCCAGCCCTTCTTCAACTACAGCGAAGCTACATGAGGAAATGTCACCAAAAATCCCAGTATCTACAAGAAGAGTTTGTCAAATTCTCTCTCAAAGTGGTTTTCATAGCCGAATTAGTACACAGAAGCCTGCATTAAACAGAAAACATAAAACCTGCATTGCATTTGCCAAGGCCCACAGCTCGCAGAAAGGATTGATACTGGAAAAGTGGCTGAAAGTTTATTTTTCTGGTGAATCATCCATTGAACTGCATCCCAGTCGGCGTACAAGACCTGTTGGAACCCTCATGGACCCAAGATTCTCCCAGAAAACAATCATGTTTGGTGGAGGAAAAATCATGGTTTGTTGTTACATCCAGTATGGGGATGTGAGAAAGATCTGCAGAGTGGATGGCAACATCAACAGCCTGAAATATCAAGAAGTTCTTGCTGCCCTACTTATACTGCTGCTCCTTCTCATACTTCTGCCTCCATGTCACAGTTCCTGAAAGCGAAGAAGGTGAAGGTACTCCAGGATTGGCCAACCCAGTCACCTGACATGAACATTATTGAGCATTTCAGGGGTAAGATGAAGGAGGAGGCTTGGAAGATGAAACCATAGAATCTTGATGAACTCTGGGAGTCCTGCAAGACTGCTTTCTTTGCCATTCCAGATGATTTCATCATCAAGTTATTTCAGTCATTGCCAAGACATATGGATGCAGTCCTCCAAGCTCATGGGAGTCATACGCAATATTCATTCTTTTTTCCAAGGCACCATGACTTTATGTTCTGATATTATAGTGGCATATTTGTGTATTCAAAATAAAGTGTATGTATAATTTCCACATTTTTTTTCAATGCGACAAGACTTTTGTCCTAGCAAAATCTGACCGTTCTGTACAAATTAAATTATAAAACTCAATGAATGACACAAAACTCTATTTTGGTATATTTCGCATAATCTAGAGGGCTTTGCCTTTCATATAAGCCATTTTTGATTCCAGTTGATCAACTACAAGTCAGGTTATTATTTGTTGTTCCTACAACTTGGATAAGTGACAAGACTTTTGTCAGGCACTGTAGTCCTGACTTGTTCTCAATCATTTTCCTAATTAACAATAGATTCACTCCGAGAACATTCCACACTATCAGGTGTTGCTAGTTCTCCCCGTTTAAGTAAGATGACAATTATTCATTCAGACGCGTAATTTGGTGCATTTTAATCAGTGTTATTCAAAATTGTTTACCTGCCAACTCTCACGCATTTGGCGTGAGTCTCACGCCTTTTAGTGGCATATTACATTCTCACACTGTAGTGAGCAATCATACACTAAATAACAAAAGTGAAAATTGAATATTTTAATTCGGCAAACAAAATTATATTTTATTGCGGAGTCAACCTATGTTGCACCGAGAGTGAAAGGCGATATTTCGTCAGAATGTGGATCAGTCACTATTAAATCGGCACACATTTAAGAGATTCTCACGTGGCATTGAAGTCCTTATGCATGGAAGTTTTTCAGTTTCACATGCGTTACGGTAGATTTCATTAATAGTGACATGGAAACCGAGTATGTCGCTGGGCCTCTTATGCTTTTCTTTTCTCAGGGGTTGGAAGCTATAAAATTGCATAAAGACGTTTCAAATGGTAATTTTTTCCATTTTAACAACTTAAATGATCGTGAAGTGTAAGCTAAATCGCGGAAAAGGTAGCACGGAAGTTTTACAGCAGTTTGTCTTTCATAAAGCATAGGCCTATTTTTGAGGAAATTATTTTTCTGTTCTTAATTTAGCCAATTATTTAGTCACTGATAGATCACATGGAGAGAAAAGCCATGACTTAGATTGCCAATAGATTACTATTATTATAACTGGAAAACGTGTTAATGAACGAAAACGATTGAGAACATGCCAGGAAGAATAATTGTTGTAAAGGGATGTTCTGGGCCCACCAATTTTCAGTTCTGGCTATGCCAATGAATGTCTATGTAGTCAAAGTTTACCGAACGAGTTATTGGAAAGACAACTAGACAATTTATGTTTTGTTTCCATAACTGTGTTCATGAAATTCTCATGAAACACCACAGAATTGTGTTTACAAGCTTGATTGTTCTAAAAGCGGCAACATATAGCCTGCATTGCATTCAACAGATTTTTGGGGAAAAAAAAACAAATACGGGAGATGGAATTCAGAGAAATTTTGATTTTTTAAATACAACCCCAATTCCAAAATAGTTGGGACAAAGTGTAAATTGTGAATAAAATCAAAACGCAATGACTTTCAAATCACACCAGCCAGTATTTTATTCACAATAGAACAGATAACATAGCAAATGTTGAAACTGAGAAATTTTACAATTATATCCACAAAATGAGCTCATTTCAAATTTGATGGCTGCTACAGGTCTCAAAAAAGTTGGGACAGGGGCCTATTTACCATGGTGTAGCATCCCCTCTTCTTTTTAACACAGAGTGGAGGCGTCTGGGCATTGAGGAGACAAGTTTCTTGAGTTTAGCCAATGCAATTTGATCCCACTCTTGTTTAATACAGGCTTCCAGCTGCTGGAGAGTTTTGGGTCTCCTTTGACGGACTTTTCGTTTAATTTTGCTCCAAATGTTCTCAATCGGTGAAAGATCAGGACTGCAGGCAGGCCAGTTCAGCACACGGACTCTTCTACTACACAGCTATGCTGTTGTAATAGCTGCAGTATGTGGTTTTGCATTGTCCTGCTGAAATACACTAGGCCTTCCCTGGAATAGATGTCGTCTAGAGGGGAGCATATGTTGCTCTAAAACCTTGATATACCTTTCAGCATTCATGGTGCTTTTTAAAACATGCAAGTGTCCCACACCATATGCACTAATGCATCCACATACCATCAGAGATGCTGGCTTTTGAACTGAACGCTGATAACAGGAGGGGTGGTCTTTCTCCTCTTTAGCCTGGAGGACATGACGCCCATGATTTCCAACAAGAATGTCAAATTTGGACTCGTCTGACCACAGGACACTTTGCCACTTTGCTACAGTCCATTTTAAATTTGCCTTGGCCCACAGAATACGGTGGCACTTCTGGATCATGCTCAACAATGGCTTCCTTTTTGCATGATAGAGTTTTAGGTGGCATCTGTGGATGGCATGGCGGACTGTGTTTACAGACAGTGGTTTCTTGAAGTATTCCTAGGCCCATTTAGTAATGTCAATGACAGAATCACGCCGGTGAGTGATACAATGGCGTCTGAGGGCCCGAAGATCACGGGCATCCAGTAAAGGTCTTCGGCCTTGTCCCTTACACGCAGAGATTTTTCAAGTTTCTCTGAATCTTTTGATGATGTTATGCACTGTCGATGATTAGACCTCCAAAGCCTTTGCAATTTGATGTTGAAGAACATTGTTTTTAAAGTATTCCAAAATTTTTCTTACCCAAGCCTTCACAGGTTGGAGAGCCTCTGGCCATCTTTACTTCTGAGAAACTCAGCCTCTCTAAGACATCCCTTTCATAGCCAATCATGTTACACACCTGATGCCAGTTAACTTAATTACTTTCTAAATGTTCTTTCAGCTGATTCTCTTATATATTAATTGCTTTTTCAGCCCTTTTTTGCCTGTGTCCCAACTTTTTTGAGACCTATTGCAGCCAGAAAATTGAAATAAGCTAATTTTGTGGATAAAAATGTAAAATGTCTCAGTTTCAACATTTGAAATGTTATCCATGTTCTATTGTAAATAACATATTGGCTCCTGTGATCTGAAAGTCATTGCATTTTGATTTTATTCACAATTTACACTTTGTCCCAACTATTTCGGAGTTGGGGTTGTAAATGATTTGGATAAAAACCATTTCTTTTTGTGTTATCAAAGTGTGACACAAGACTAAGAACCTATGTTCAGTCTGTTGTCCTCAAGCCTCAGTTTGACAGGTGTGACGTGAGGCTGCGATAGTTTCTGAGTGGCTCCGGGAAAAAGGTTGAACTTTTGGAGCTGTGAAAAATACGCCAGATTACTTCTTTATCAGAAAGTATCAGAGGGAAATTTCATGCTTAATATACAGTCCGCACCACCCTGCATCAAAATTTCTTGTGGTTAAGACCTGTACATTTGACTTTTAAATGTCCATCTACATCATTTTTGTTCATTTGCATTTTTGACCTATCTGGTCATTTTTAACCACTTGTGTTTTTAACCTATCTGGTCAGTTTTTTTTTTTTTTTTGTGAGGACGACCTTGAAGAAACATACTTGGCACTTAACTGGACTTGTTTTTGTGAAAACAAGAAAAATATATGATAAACATTGAGGAATAATTATTATATCCCACTAGTTGATAGGCTTTAGGTGAAAGCATCATTCATGTCAGTGTGCCAAAGATGTCTCATTAAAACATGCTGACAGATCAGGTTGTCTTAAAGAACAGAGCTGTGGTCATGGGTCAAGGAAAGTTTTCATGTATTATTAACGCTTGTTAAAAGAGAAGGCATGAGCTTAGCTTACAGACAACTCCCCAGTTCGGTAAATCTGCCTCATTTTCTCATGTGGCTAAAGGAAGTTAAAATTGAGAGTAAAGTTAGTATCTGATATTCACCTCAGGCCTCCCTAGAGTCCAAAGTACAGTCCAGGCCTTCCTACAGTTCCGTCTCAGTCCAAAGTAGACTGAGAATGGTCATTTTTTGACAATTGTGAATGACAACTGCAAGATGAACTTGGTTTTTAGGCCTTGATTGTATCGAAACGGTGAGGTCTGTAAGTTTTTGGAGGCTGATTCAATTTCAAACTAGAGCGTATTTTAGAGCAAAAAACAAATGTTTTTCCCCCCACCCCAACCCAGCCGCCCCTCATTGATGTTCACAGACATTTAGGAAGAAACTAGAAAAGTTAATACCTCAAAATAGCAGAAGGCATATCTGCACAACCTGATGCAAATGTGTGCAAATTTTCATGGAAACATATCAAAGGGTTCTGAGTTATGGTCCGGAAATGGTGGAAACGCCGACGCGGACACACGTGCGGATGCGCACACACGGGAAACCAGACAAAAACAATATGTGCCCCCTCCATTTGGGGGGGAGGCATAAGTAGGGTAATTTCTGCTCTGTACACTTATATGCACATCAACTACATAAGTCCTTTAAGGTGTTGTCACTATCCAATTACTTACGAACCTCTTTGTAACTAATATGGTTTCTTTCTGTTTCAAATGTGGGCAAAAGTTAAGCACCACCAAATTCAAAATGAAAATATTGCACAAGTCTTGAACTCCATACATTTGCAAGAGGGTTTTCGCATGCACTCCACGTGCATATCACATTGAAAACTCTAACTGTAATTAATTCCACATATTGAATGTTAGCTGGTTGGTGACACTTTTGAAAACCTAAGTTTCATCTTCGTCAGATCCTGTTGCTTCCAGTTACATTTCAGACTTCAGGGGGCAGTTTTTGGCAAACATGGGTCTTACCATCTTTACAGGACAGCAGGCCCATAATTTTAACAGCATTAAATGTGTTGAAAACACACCCTTGTTTTAAAGCTAATGTAGTCAAGATCAAATTAATTTCAAACTGATTTTGCAAGCCAAGAAAGGTATCCCAAGTCATATTTTCAAGAATTGGGCAATGTTTGTGTAATGGCCGGTAGAATACAGAGGCCAAGTGCAACGACCAGAGAGAAAGAGAGTAGCACGGACACAGAACAAACACAGAGAATAATACAGACCAAACGAAAGTACTCACGCTTCCAAATGACGTATAATAGTCCGAACCACAGAAGCAAAGCGAGATAGAAAAAGGGAGAAGAAACTCCAATAATTAGAAGACAGAAAGTCATACAAAACCTGAATACAGATATCTTCGGCTATAGTGCTTAGCTACAAATAGAAACTCTAGCAAAGAGGTGTGGCGAACATCCGGCTTATATAGAGTCCGAGGAAGCGCCGCCCCAGTTCAATCAGCCAGCTGGGTAAAGAATCCGATTGAACAGGAATTTGATATCGTCCCGGGACGAGAGCCACAAAGAAAAGTCCAAAATACACGCACAAACATCCAGAACCATGATAGGACCCCCCCAAGGAACGGCCCCAGACGTTCCAAAAGAACCCCGAGCACAGAACTCCGAAATAAGGGTGGGACCCAAGATATCCCGAGAAGGGACCCAGCACCGCTTCTCAGGACACCAAACCCTCTGGCTAACCTGATAAGCCGGTGCAAAACGGCGCCTCCTATCAGCGGCAGCCTTCCTTTTACGCACCGCCATGGGGACAAACAAACAGCCAGACGGCTCCCCACCAGAACCAGGGTCGGGCCGCAAGGCCTCCTGCACAACAGATTCAGTATCCCACTGCATGGGAGCCACAATCTGAGCCACCAGAAAAACCGGCTCAGAAGTGGGATCACGGCCAGAGCGGTCATAAATCCGTGACAAGGCGCCAGGCTTGATATTTTTGGAGCCGGGGCGATAAGTTAACGTAAAGTCAAAGCGATTGAAAAACAATGCCCACCGCGCCTGCCGGGAATCATGTTGCCTAGTCTGCTGGACACACTGGAGATTCCTGTGATCCATCCAAACCACAAACGGATGTTCAGCCCCCTCCAACCAATGGTGCCACTCTTCTAACGCCAATTTAACAGCTAACAACTCCCGGTCACCAATACTGTAGTTCCGTTCAACTGATGACAACGACCGGGAGAAGTAGGCGCATGGTGCAACTGATTGTCCCCAAGGGGGCGCTGGGACACAATGGCACCCACCCTGACCTTCGAAGCGTCAACTTCCACCACAAATGGGAGGGAGGGGTTGGGCAAAACGACAATAGGTCCAGAGCTAAGTCGTTTCTTCAGCTCTTGAAAAGCAGCCTCCGCTGCTGGAGACCAAGCAAATGACGAGGAGGAATTCCTCTTAGAAAGCGCAATGATGGGGGCAGCCACAGCGCTAAAATTGCGAATAAACCTCCTATAAAAATTAGCAAAGCCCAAAAATCGTTGAACCTCCTTAACATTCTGAGGGGCAGGCCAATTCCTAACCGCTGCCACCTTGTCAGGGAATAGTTTGATCTCACAATCGTAATCATGATGCGGAGGCAAAGACGAAGCCCGTTGTTTGCCAAAATCCGCCGCGAGATCAACATAATCATCTGAAATGTTGGGAGGTAAACCAAGGTTCAGCGCGGCTCTTACACACCAATCTTGTTCAGAACCCGACGCCTCCCCCATGGGTAGAAATTCGGGGCGACTTGCCAGAATCTCACTACAGTGAGACCTACAGTCAGAGCCCCACTGGACGATTGGGTTATTTTGACTGCCCCAAAAGATCTGTGGTCTATGCTTAAGCAACCACGAATGACCTAAAACCACAGGACAAACCGGGGAATTGATTAAGGAAAAACTAATTTTCTCTGAATGATCACCAAAAGGGATAGACATAGTCAAAAAATCTGAGACCTCAGTTATAAGCCTATCTCCCTACGGTTGACCATCCAAAGCTTTGATCGAGTGCAAATGTGAGAGAGAGCGGATGGGAATGGAATGTTTTCTAGCCCACTCCGCATCCATAAAACAATCAACAGCCCCCGAATCCAAAAAAGCTTTAACCCATATTTTCCTTTTCCCCTTAGTCAACTTAACTGAAATAAGAGTTCGAACGGGAGATTGGGTCTGTCCCTCTAGCGTCCCCCCTACCGCCAGAGGGGCTCCCCGTCTCCCTTTAAGCTCGGGGCAACTTGGACGGATATGCCCCAGTTCACTACAATGATGAAAAATTATTTGTCTGTGAACAGGTTTACGAGCCTGGCTCTCATATGAGCTATCAACCTGCATGGGCTCACTAGAACTGGGCATTTCAGTGGGCGGAGTCGGGGCTGGATGCATGTTGTAAGGAACATTAACCCCGTTGCTATCAAGAGCCAATGCAGTACGTTTCTCCTTGTTTCGTTCGCAGATGCGATTATCTAACTCACACCGCAGTACAAACCAACGAATCTAAAGAAACGCAAGGCTCTAATGTAGCCAGAGCGTCCTTAACCTCCTCAGCCAAATCGTGAACAAAAACTGTCATAAGAGGTGCTTCTGGCCACCCTGTCTCTGTGGCTAAGGAGCGAAACGAGATAGAAAAATCAGCGACGCCATCAGCGCCCTGCTTCAAATGCATTAGACGCGTAGCTGCATCCTGACCATAAACATCCTGATCAAAAACATTAATCATTTCTCTCACGAGAGTCTCCACTGAATTTACTACCGGCGATCTAGCTCGAATAAGTGGTCCCACCCAAATGAGGCCTGTGCCGTTCAACAGTGATAAAATAACTGAAACCCGTGATTCTTCATTCGAGAACCGTAAGGGTTGCGCTTTAAAAAATATTTCACATTGAGCAATGAAATCTTTACATTTTCCTGCCTCGCCTCTATATCTTGGGGGTAACTGGAGTTTAGGCTCTCGGGGAAGGTGTACTGATTGTGCTTGTGAAACACTTTGTGTAATCTGAGCAGACAATGCTCTAATACTCTCGGAGAGACTTATTAAAAGGCTTTCCTGTCTCTCCATTGCATTCTCCGGAGGCGAATTCTCAGCTCCGCCTGCCGACTGTCCAAGCTAGAAAGACCCTGGCCATACGCAGAAGGACAGACTGCTGATCAGCAACACTGCTCTCTAGCGTAGCGGCTCCTGGCGACTCCATGTCTGGCTAGATTGTTCTGTAATGGCCGGTAGAATACGAAGGCCAAGTGCAACGACCAGAGAGAAAGAGAGTAGTATGGACACAGTACAAACACAGAGAATAATACAGACCAAACAAAAGTACTTGCGCTTCCAAAGGACGTATAATAGTCCGAACCATGGAAGCAAAGCGAGATAGAAAAAGGGAGCAGAAACACCAATAATTAGAAGATAGAAAGTCATACAAAACCTGACTACAGATATCTTCGGCTATAGTACTTAGCTACAAACAGACACTCTATCAAAGAGGCGTGGCGAACATCCAGCTTATATAGAGTCCGGGGATGCGCCGCCCCAGTTCAATCTGCCAGCTGGGTAAAGAATCCGATTGAACAGGAATTTGATATCGTCCCGGGACGAGAGCCACAAAGAAAAGTCCAAAACACACGCACAAACATCCAGAACCATGACAGTTTGTTTATGTTATTATTATTTTAGTCCTTTTGGTGAAGTTGAACTTGTTTTAAGAATTTGGTGATGCCTAACCTTTACCCAGGTGTAAATATGAGATAGAAAAATATTTCCAGATGCAACTCACGAATCTACCACCGGTTTACAATTTTGCCTGGTGTTTAGACTTTAACAACGATGACTACATCTGTAAATCGGACCTGGAGAAGACACTGAACAAACTCACGCGTAATGAACTGTCAGAGGATGAATCACGGTTGGTATGTGAGAAGGTGATAGACGAGGCTGATCTGGACAACGACGGCCGTCTCTCTCTGGAGGACTTTCAGCACATGATTGTCCGTGCACCGGATTTCCTCAGGTTCTTCCCACACTGCATTATCCACTGGGTAGCAAGGTCATAGCAACTTTTTAAAATCTCAATAGCCATGCAATACACTACCATTGGTTCTACCACGAATGATAGTACTGTTATTACCAGGAACGCAGTAGCTAACAGTGCTACTAACACTGCCACTAGCAGAACCACATTAGCTGACACTTCTACTTGCAGTGTCATATCTTTTAATACTGCCACTGGCTGTACCGCAACCACTAACACTGCTGCTAACAGAATCAAAACTACCAACACTGCCACTTGGAGTACTACTACCACCAACACAGCCACTGGTAAAATCACGATTGCTAACACTTTTGCGACACAAACAGCAGCGCTGCTGCAATGAACTCGTTTGCCTTTTGGCTTACAGTTAATCTGACTTGTCTTGGAGTACCCAATGAATATGCTAAACTGCACATTTGCAAACTGTAACGTTGGTACCAATCATAACATTTTGTCCATTAAAAATGACTGTTTCCTCTGTTTTTCAGCACATTCCACATAAGGATATAAGAAGCCTTTGACATATCGAACAGCAGCATAATTCACCGAATGGCTGTACAGATGGAAGATGAAGGTGGATGAATTCTGCCAGATTGCCGCTTGCATGAGCCAAGAGTTATTGAAAAGGAGCAAAAAATCAAGAGGGATTCATAAAACCAGACTAAATAAAACTCTTGAGCTGTAAATAATCTAATTTTGTAATTGAGGGCACACCATTGGACCACAGAGACCTACTAGACCTTTAGCCACTGAGCTGCAAAGATCAACAGGCTTTTAAGCACCATTTTTTATGCTTCAAACTAAAATCCTAGACACCCCCCCACCCCACCCCCCCCCATGTTGCCCTCAGATTTATGATTGGCAATAATTTGATGTTTCCAATAACCAGAACTTTCTGAGAGCTATATCCACTAAGGATAAGTGATCATAATCTAGTTTCATATAAGGAGTAACTGCTTTTAGTTTTATAACTGTTTACTCAGTACAGTGCACACTGTAAACCATATCAAATTACGTTGTCTGGAGATATGCGTTGTTCTGGAGATATGTGTTGTTTCTTCTGTTTTTCCATCAATCAAAGCATATTTCAGAGGCCATTTACATCATTTATTGCATCTGCCAGTCAAACATTGTCAGTCGTTATTCAGAATGGTACTCGCAGTGAAATACTAACATGGTCACCAATATATTAAGGGTGGAATTTCATTTCTTTGTTGTCAAACAGGTAATTTAAGCTAATGACTATGGAGAATTTGCTTGTAATATAACCCCACAGGAGACATAAGTATAAGCCAGCCTGGCCTCGAATTGTGAATGAAAAACACTGTCAAATATAAACAAGAGTGTTGCTTAAGGGCACAGAACAGAGAGAATTTAATGGCAAGCAGATCTCTGCATGTAGGAAAGACTACACCAGTTGAAGGTGCTTTGTGTGAAAATCACAGGAGAACTATTTGTGTGAATATCACTATCTTGCTCTCATATAATTATGGATAGACATACATTTTAGAAGTCAATGCTGATCATGACAGACGCAATTATTCATATGTACGTACTGCTGTTTTCTCAGAAAAATAAATACAATGATAAAGACGATGTTCTTTTACAGTTTTTAGAGTGTCACATCCTGAGTCTACTTCATTGTTTTTCCCACAATCCATCCATCCTTTCCTCGCTTTTCTGTTTGTTCCTCCATATCAGTTCTCATTATTCAATTATTGTCTATAGTGTATCACCTGCCCATCTGTGCCGCTGCCCCCACCTGTTTCCAATTGTTAATTCTTGTGGTGTATATTCAAGTTCCTGGTCCAACTTCCTTCCCAGCTGGATTGTTTCTCTTCATTGTCTTCTAAGCCTGTTTGACCAAGAGCTCTTAAAACTTTTGCCTTGGGTAAAGACATCTATAACCACTTTATTAGGAATTTTTTCCCTTTGACATCAGCCCCAGTTTGGCAAGTAGACCGATCCCTATATTCCAAAAGTTTGAGAGTGGGCTCTGTCCTGTGTGTCCCATACCCCTGGATTGCCTTCCCTGTACTTAACCCAGACCTGGCCCAAACTACAGTTTGCTTCTCCTTCTCTGATCCTGTTTGCCCATTCGCCTGACTTTGACTGTTCAGCTTCCAGTTAAGCTTTCAGCCGAGTGCATATTTGAGGTGTTTTTCTCTTTGTGCCACTTGCGGCTTTCAAATTTATTAAATATGCCCATGAGGTTTTTTTGTGAATCTGGGCAAGTTCCTTCACTGCAGAACCTGAAAAGAGATGATTTATTTTGGAAACTCTTTAAGACATCTGAGGATTTAAAACTCTTTTTCTCATGCTGTGAATAGATACACAAACCACGTGTTGTTAATTTCCTATACTAAAAGTTCTTGCATGAACTAAAAATTGCTCTGTGGAATGAATACCATCTTTATATTACCATTTTAGCTTACGAATGGAAGTATTTATCAGGTGAACATTTCCCAGTTAGTGTGCCTGTATATATGGCAAGCAGTTGGTTACTCCAAAAACAGTACTCATTTCCCATTTACTGTATTTCAAAAGCAGAACAGAAGCTGAGTTTACGAGCACATGTATTCCAAAACATTCTCGAGATCTAGAATCCTGTACTCAAAGTCCAGAGTAGACCTGGTTCTGTGAAGAGTGTCAGTAACCAGGAGCAAATGGAGGAGGCATTTGGTACTCATCTGGTAACCTGCCTGGTAATACCCCAGAGACACCAGCATTGTGTGCATGACTGGTTTCAGGCTTGATGATCCATCCATCTGCAGGTATCTCCTGGTACACAGGCTCACTGACAGGCTCTTGTCCCACCCTGCTCTCAGTAAGTTCAGAATATATTTGCTGCTCTACTTCTCCATCTTTAGTCTGGGACTTTCTCTTTAAATGCAGTAAGTTGGCAACAGCTGATTTTAAACCCTTCTTCCTCTGCTGGCTGGGACTTCTGCAGTTGAGGCCAGGTTGTGCTGCACCACACACTGGTGTTGATGAAGAAACCTGGGGGAGTCCACTGCCGGTCTGTTCATTTCTATTCATAGGGAAGAGTCTGGAAGGTAATTCTGGGGCTGGCTGCAACATGATGCTGTTTGCCTGTAACATATTACAGAGAACATTATCTGATAATAGAAAGCAGTTATACATGAATGCATATAAATACCCAAGAATATAGCAAAATGGTGGTCTTACTCTTCCCAAGTTCTGCAGAGTCATTTTGGCTTGTTCAGCATCCAGACTGGGGTACAGAGCTGGGGGGTTACTTTGGTAGCACACAGCAGTGTTTGCACCTCTTTGCAATGGTTCTCCGCAGAATGACCCAGCAGAAAGCGGTGGTGGGCCAGGCAGCATGTTAGATGATAGCTGATGAAGATTAGTATTACTCGTGCGGAGAAGATTAGTTGAATGTACACCAGTTGTGGGATTCACAAGTTTACTTTGAGGAGACAGTAACTCAGCATAATCGACACTGTCTTTGGAAACCTGGAAAAGGAATAGGACAGAGAAAATACTTCATTTGGTGACTGTATAAAGCCAAATGATTAACTATAATAAATGTATCCACTGTAGAAGATTCAGGAAGGGTCAGCACATAGGCTGCAGTTAGAGTAAGGATAACATCAAACCTGTCCACAGGCCACAGTCAGCAGCTCGTTGAATGGTAGAATGGGAACATTGTGGTGGAATGCTACAAGGTCCTGTAGTGACCTATGATTTATGTTCTGCCCAACTATATTGTACTGGCCATTCTTTAGTGCGTCAATCATGAAGTGCCGACAGCGATCCTCAGCTCTATAAGAGGGAATGAAACACAGGAACAGAAGAGGAGAGGGTAAATGAAGGCCGTGTTTGCAAACACATACTTGTTTACCACACACTGCGAACTACACCAATTTATACTGGATACTACATAATACGGTCCACAGTAACATACAGCCAAATAGCCAGTATGTGACAACAACCAGCAGTGTACAACACAATCACGTGGCTACCAAGATATTAAGTTTGCATAGGTATCCACGGAACTTTTGCCTCGGCAGCATTTGACCAGGATGCTGTACACAGCAAAGACAGCTCCACTACAAGCAAATTTCACACTGATCATGCACTGTAAACATTTTGCTACTTTGGATCGTAATCAGTAATTGAGCAGTAAGTAGTAGGTGATCCTGAACACAGCCAAGGAGTGAATCAAGCATTTAGACAAGGGTTTAAGTAAACTCAGAATACGCCCATCCTTACGAACATTGATAGCAAACAATTAAGAGTGATTTTTCTACGATCAGCCCAATACTGGCAAAAGTGGCCAACTCACCATCTCCAAATCTCTTCATACTTCATAATTATTGAGTTTGGGGCTGGGAATAGGGAAATCAGTCATGACCTTGGTAATTAACCCCTCCCCTGCTCAGCAGGCCTCACCCCCTTTTCTGTGCTGTATTGAGCGGTGACGAATTTGACTGCTCCATATTTCAACCTACATGGAGGTCCCAAGTTCTTATCATTATTCTTGAAACTAGAGTTGGTGGACTGCAACTTGAAATAAAAAAAGATCCTGGAACCACCATGTAGGTTGACGTTAGCGCCTGAAATCATGAGCGATGCCATTTCCGACACATGGAAATTGGGTCCTAGTTCCAACCTACATAAAGGTGCCAAACAAATTACAAATGTTTTCCAATCTTTGCATGCCAGACATCAATAATCAGCAATTAAAGTTTTGGGACCTTTGTGCAGGAAGGAGAATAAGGGACCAAAAGTGGGGTGCAGGAAGGAGAATAAGGGACCAAAAGTGGGGTAGATGGGCATGGTCTCCCAACTTCGAGCCACGCCCACTAAAACCTACAAGGCCCCCCAGGTGGACCATCACCAGTATCTGCTAATTACATCCACACCCAGCTGCTGGAGAGTTTTGGGTCTCCTTTGACGGACTTTTCATTTAATTATGTGCCAAATGTTCTCAATCGGTGAAAGATCAGGACTGCAGGCAGGCCAGTTCAGCACACGGACTCTTCTACTACGAAGCCATGCTGTTGTAATAGCTGCGGCATGTGGTTTTGCATTGTCCAGCTGAAATACACAAGGCCTTCCCTGGAATAAATGTCGTCTAGAGGGGAGCATATATTGCTCTAAAACCTTCATATACCTTTCAGCATTCATGGTGCTTTTTAAAACATGCAAGTGTCCCACACCATATGCACTAATCCATCCACATACCATCAGAGATGCTGGCTTTTGAACTGAACGCTGATAACAGGAGGGGTGGTCTTTCTCCTCTTTAGCCTGGAGGACATGACGCCCATGATTTCCAAGAAGAATGTCAAATCTGGACTCGTCTGACCACAGGACACTTTGCCACTTTGCTACAGTCCATTTTAAATTTGCCTTGGCTCACAGAACACGGCAGCGCTTCTGGATCATGCTCAACAATGGCTTCCTTTTTGCATGATAGAGTTTTAGGTGGCATCTGTGGATGGCACGGCGGACTGTGTTTACAGACAGTGGTTTCTTGAAGTATTCCTGGGCCCATTTAGTAAGGTCAATGACAGAATCATGCCGGTGAGTGATGCAGTGGTGTCTGAGGGCCCGAAGATCACGGGCATCCAGTAAAGGTCTCCGGCCTTGTCCCTTATGCACAGAGATTTTTCCAGTTTCTCTGAATCTTTTGATGATGTTATGCACTGTCGATGATGAGACCTTCAAAGCCTTTGCAATTTGATGTTGAGGAACATTGTTTTTAACACGTTGACTGCCAACTACGAGATAACTCGTAATGGCGGGTCAGGGCCAGCGCCAGAAAAATTCGGGGGAAATTATCAATCCGTTTATTGACAACAATTGGTCCTGGCTAATTCTGGATGGTTTTCCTTTATAAGCACGTTTTCTAGTTCAAGAATAATCAAGTGGCAATTGAAGACACGGCTTCTCTCCCCCATGCGATCTAACAGCAAATAGTGGGCTACATTCAGTGCAGAAAAATAATTTAATTATAATTAGGTCAATGCACTGGCACTCAGCAATGGCAATTTTTTTTTCCAGCGAGAGCGGAATTTCAGAACTCTTCGCGAATGAAGGTAATTCTGGTGACAAGTATACGTGGTTTCCTCAGTTTTCATTTTCCAGTCTAACAGCTGGCTATTTTTTACAGCAAGTTGCGTGACCGTGCTGCAAAAACAGGTGTAGGTACTTCCGTAATTACCTTCATTCGCAAATGAGTTTTGAAATGCCGCTCTTGCTGGAAAAAAAATTAACGTTGCTGAGTGCCTGTGCATAGACCTAATTATAATTAAATTATTTTTCTGCACTGAATGTAGCCCATTATTTGCTGTTAGATCGCATGGGGAGAGAAGCCGTGTCTTCAATTGCCACTTGATTATTCTTGAATTAGAAAACGTGCTTATAAAGGAAAACCATCTAGAATTAGCCAGGACCAATTGTTGTCAATAAAGGGATGGATAATTTCCCCCGAATTTTCAAGTCTGGCGCTGGCCCTGACCCGCCATTA
This sequence comes from Gymnothorax javanicus, assembly GCA_029692085.1. Classification (NCBI taxonomy): domain Eukaryota; kingdom Metazoa; phylum Chordata; class Actinopteri; order Anguilliformes; family Muraenidae; genus Gymnothorax; species Gymnothorax javanicus. The sequence goes on along the minus strand of CM056196.1, from coordinate 35,768,104 downwards.
ACTGGCAGTCAACGTGTTAAAGTATTCCACAATTTTTTTACGCAAGCCTTCACAGGTTGGAGAGCCTCTGGCCATCTTTACTTCTGAGAGACTCAGCTTTTCTAAGACATCCCTTTTATAGCCAATCATGTTACACACCTGATGCCAGTTAACTTATTTGCTAAATGTTCTTTCAGCTGATTACTCGGGCCGGTAGGCCACGAGTCTAATTGGCTCCGTTCTTCTTATTTTTTTTTTTTTTTCAGGGTCGCGATTGTCCTGCTCATGCACGCGCGCGGTTTCGCCATTGGCCCAGGCCCAGACCCGGCCCGAGTACAGGCTCTGAAGAGCCTCTTGTTCCTTTTTTTTTTTTTTTTTTTTTTCCAGGGTCGCGGTTGTCCTGCTCATGCATGCGCGCGGTTTCGCGATTGGCCCAGGCCTAGACCCGGCCCGAGTACAGGCTCTGAAGAGCCTCTTGTTTCTTTTTTTTTTTTTTTTTTCCAGGGTCGCGGTTGTCCTGCTCATGCACGCGCGCGGTTTCGCGATTGGCCCAGGCCCAGACCTGTGAGTCTGACTCAGGTCTATACATGGAAGAAACTAGTCGTTATATGCATATGTGAATTTATATGTATGCTTTGTGTATTAAGATCGGAACAACTTCATTCTGAAGTGTTCATACCTACTTGTTGTCTTCATTTAATCCGTCTTTGCCCTGACACAATGGATAACAGGATGATATTGCGTGTTGCCCCAACTGGGATCAATGTAGAAGTCTCAGAACTAAAGTATGTAAATGAAACCACGCCAGTTTCAGTTTCTGCGAATACACTCTTAATAATAAACGAATAAACTGAAGCCTTTTTTGCCAGGTAAGATAACTGGCACCTTCTTGCCAGTTATTTTAACTAATTTTACAATAAGTTTACTACAGAGTTCTGTGCATGTTCAACATAAACCACGGTTAAATGGGCGCAGGACTCCACTTACAGTTAAAATGACAAGGAGACAATGCGTAAATTTAACGGTTAAATTCAGTCAGTTTATAACAGTGTAGGAAGGGCGAACTTCATTTCGTTGCTCGGTTGCGACTGCGCATGTGCATGGTGCTAACCAGCTTGTCCGGTATACACTAGTGCTTTTGAATGGAAATGCATTGTGATGGGACTGGACATTTTGTCCGATGTAAGCGAAAATCCGTTATATAAAATCCTGTACATTCGATGTTTATTTAATGGAAAAACATTACAGAAAAATCGGGTGTCCGGCATGAGCGAGTTTCCGTTTTATACGAGGACGGTTTAGGCGAGTTCTACTGTATTTTCCATTGAACATCTGCCCCGACATACATACACAAGATGGCGGCCGAGTGCTGCCACAGAAACGAGGCGATTGTTCACTCTAGTCTTTTCATATCTTTGAAGGTTGGACACTTTGAACAATTATGCATGTGTCGGATAGACACTTGGGAAATTGTAATTGAGATTTATGTTAGTATATATATTCTTGTTGGTTGTAATAAGGCCAGAGAGGAATTATGGCCGAAAATTGCTGACTGTGTAAATGCGTAAGTCCTCTGATGAAGGACTAGTGGAAATCACTTTAGTTTCTTGGCCAAATGAAACAAAGTGAAATAAAATTATAGATTGAATATTATCTGACTGATAAATACCAATAGTAAACTCCATTTTACTAATTTCTTCGTTTTTGGTTTAAAGTATTTTTTCCATTGCTTTTCTTTTATACAGCATGATTTTAATAAAATCGTATTCCACCACTAACCCTAACCAGTTGCACCATTGAAAATTTACAGTAGTCCTGTGGCATAAAATAATGTTTAATAGTTGAATACACTTTAATAGTTGCAGTACCAGCACTGTCAAGAGGACATGGCAGCAAGTGAAAACAAAGCATGAGAACATTGTTTCAAAGTAGTACGCCCTATACTGCTTTGCTTTCATAATTATTTAAATTATTTTAATGGTATGCCGTGTAAAATGTATAGTGCGGCATACAATATTCTTGCTCATATTTTCTGCATCACCACCTGAATGTTGTCGTTCCCGTGGCAAAAAAAAAAAAAACCCCAACATTATGCATACTGTTTGTGCAAGGTAAGTGCCTCTCTTTGCTACATTGCCAAAGTACGGCTCCAGTAGATCACATATGTAACGAATTCCCTCAGCTGACAATCTGTAGCGTTCATAGAGAATATCGTCAGAAGAAGCTAACAGGTCATGCCAGTCTCCCTCCGAAGAGAACCGCGTACGTTTCGGGCACCAAAGTCCACAGGATTATTCAAGAAAGGTGATGCCAGCTTCAAAGGAGGTGCTTGGTGATAAGGCAGCATGTGTATAGCCAATTACAGCTGAAACTCGGCACATAACCTGCTCCTGACCAGGTTAAGTTCACAGCGTAAGTTACCATGGTAATCTAGCCACGTTAAAAGAGAGGCACCTTCGTGACATTGAAAAGCCAAGGTTTAGGCTCGACATACCTCGCTAACCCACTTATCTTGCTTCATAATTTACCCCCCAGGCTCTGAGGAGCCTCTTGTTTTTTTCGGGGTCGCGATTGTCCTGCTCATGCGCGTGCGCGATTTCGCAATTGGCCCAGGCCTAGACCCAGCCCGAGTACAGGCTCTGAGGAGCCTCTTGTTCTCTTATATATTAATTGCTTTTTCAGCCCTTTTTTGCCTGTGTCCCAACTTTTTTGAGACCTGTTGCAGCCAGAAAATTTGAAATAAGCTCATATTGTGGATAGAAATGTAGAACATCTCAGTTTCAACATTTGAAATGTTATCTATGTTCCATTGTAAATAACATATTGGCTCATAATCTGAAAGTCATAGCATTTTGATTTTATTCACAATTTACACTTCGTCCCAACTATTTCGGAATTGGGGTTGTATATCTCTGGACTTCAGAGATCATTGCACTGTTTACGTATTATATTTCAAATACTGACCAAGAAGTTTTATTACTCACCGATATGACAAGGTGAATCCTATTCTGCTCTCACTGACCCGAATCAGGAAGTAACCAGCAGGTTTGGACAGAAGCATCTCCTCCGCAGCCCTGGAATTGTACAGACTTCTGGGTGATCACGAGCGATCAATGATTTGATAATTGATCAATAATGGAATAAATTCAGACAATCTGAGGTATCTGGCCTTGACGTAAATTTATCATCATCTTAAAAGCGACACAAGGTATTAAGTAGCACAATCAGATATTTATTAATGCAGTGTCTGTCTAAATTAACATTCTAAGGCAGCTGAAAATAGCAAGAAAATGTAATTCAGTCCGCTAGACACTTAGAAGCAACACATGATCTGTAACCTGCATTGCAGTTGAAGTGAAATTCCCACAGTTCTTACTTCCTGGAGATGATTCCATGGAACCATTCTGGAACCACTCCATTTTTGATAACACAGCCAAGCTGGAATTGAGAGAACCAGGCCATAGCAGAGTCACGCTTCTCCTGTAGTTGGGCGTCCTCCATGGCCCATCGGATCTGTCCAAATCAGGCAAAACAAGACAACATCAGTGCCAACTTCAAAAGCCTGTGAGCCTTACTGAATTAGGATTAATGGAATGGTTAATCTTCACACTGAGAAGCTAGGTTCTTAGCACAGCCAACACACCTTAAATCACTTCTTTTGGTTTACTTATATAAGGGGAAATGACTGGGTCCCTGTTCAGAAACTCAATCCCTGAAAAATTAATTCACTGGAACTTTATTGAATGTGTGGGATTCATTCCAAATTGATATGTAAGATTTCCTAGCCATACAACTTGGGTGTCTGTTCTAACAGGATTGGCTGGAAAATACTGTACATTCTAGAAATTATGTTTAATACAAAACTTCAAAACAAACAAACATGTATCAAATGATTACCTGAAATATACCAACACTTAAACTGAAATTGAAAATGGGATTCAACTAGTTTTAGTGACAATAAAAATTTAGATAAATCAATATTTACTACATATATAACCACAAGCAGGTTGACAAAATAATTAATATCATATTAGCGTATGTTTACATTTTTATCAGCATGAAATTCAAAAGGAAATTAAGATTAAAATGGCCTTCACATCATTTAATGCAACATTATTGAAAGAGACATAAATTTCACAAAAAAGTGTGCCACATTTATCAGCACCCCTTCATTTTGTATTTTGTGCAGCCCCTCTTATCCAAGATAACAGAACTGTGTCTTCTCTCATAATGCATAATGAGGTGGGTGAAGACATGGCATGAGATCTGAGATCGTTACTCAATACAGAATCTCTCCAGACTGCTGAGACTCAGGAGTTGATACTTGTGGACTCTCCTCTTCAGCTCATCCCACAGTTTTTCTGTTGGGTTTAGGTTGGGGCAGTGCAATCGCCATGGAAAAACCCATATTCTGCTATTGGTGAACTATTTTTGTGTAGATTTTGAAGTGTGCTTCAGATTATTATCCTGCTGGAAGGTCCAACCACGGCCCATTTTAAACTCCCAGCTTGAGGCTGTTAGGTTTTCATTTACTATCTGGTATTTGATGGAGTCCATGACACCATGTATTCCAACAAGATGTCCAAGGCCTTTGGGAGAAAAACAGCTCCACAACATCAAATATCCACCATCATACTTTACAGCGGGTATTAGGCGCTTTTCTGTGTGGCTATCTTTCTGCCTATGCCAAACCCACCTTTGATGTTTGTTGCCAAAGAACTCTATTTTGGCCTCATCTGTGGCTTTTTTTTCTTTTTTTTTTTTTTGAACAACCAATCAACTTGCAGTGATGTAGGTGGTGTCCAATGGTAGTTTTGGAGACTTTCTGACCACAAGACTTATCTGACCTCAGCAATTCTCAAGCTGTGACACTTGGATATTCTTCTGCCAATCAAACCATCCTCCTGACTGTGTGGGGCCAGTGTACACAGAGGTCAATTTCCAGGCTGATTCTTAACATCTCCTTTTGGTTTACTTTTTTACCCTGATAGTAAAAATGAGTACTTTGAACTATTTAGAGATTTTAATAAATCAACTTCCTGATTTACACAACTAAACAACTTTTCATTGCACATTGTCACTCTGCTTTTGGGTCCTCCCCATAGTGATAAATGACTAAGAGAATTTGGCCTGTATCACACATATATATACCCCAACAAAACAGAAAGTCATGGTTCCCCACTCACGAGTTCCTAATCAAACAGGTAAACTCAAAAATTTGGAATATTGCTGAAAATATACTTGAGTAAGATTTTAACCACAGGATTTTCAAGGGGTGCCAATAATTGCACATACAGTGCTGTGAAAAAGTATTTGCCCCCTTCCTGATTTCTTTTCTTCTTTTTTTTTTGCATATTTGTCACACTTAAATGTTTCAGATCATCAAACAAATTTTACAAACCCCAATTCCAATGAAGTTTGGTTGTTCTGTTAAACGTGAATAAAAACAGAATACAATGTTTTGCAAATCCTTTTAGACCTAAATTCAATTGAGTACACTACAAAGACAAGATATTTAATGTTCAAACTGATAAACTTTATTGTTTTTTTTTTGGAAATATTCACTCATTTTGAATTTGATGCCTGCAACACATTCCAAACAAGCTGGGACACGGACATGTTTACCACTGTGTTACATCACCTTTCCTTTTAACAACATTCAATAAAAGTTTGGGAACTGAGGACACTAATTGTAGAAGCTTCATAGATGGAATTCTTTCTATTACTCGCACTCTTTTACTATGAAGCCACGCTGTTGTAACACTTGCAGAATGTGGCTTGGCATTGTCTTGCTGAAATAAGCAGGGATGTCCCTGAAAAAGATGTCGCTTGGATGGCAGTATATGTTGCTCCAAAACCTGTATGTACCTTTCAGCATTAATGGTGCCTTCACAGATGTGCAAGTTACCCATGCCATGGGCACTAACACATCCCCATACCATCACAGATGCAGGCTTTTGAACTTCGCACTGATAACAATCTGGATGGACCTATTCCTCTTTAGCCCGGAGGACATGACATCCATGATTTCCAAAAACAACTAGAAATGTGGACTCGTCAGACCACAGCACACTTTTCCACTTTGCGTCAGTCCATCTCAGATGAGCTCGGGCCCAGAGAAGCTGGTGGCGTTTCTGGGTGTTGTTGATATATGGATTTGCTTTGCATGGTAGAGTTTTAACTTGCACTTGTAGATGTCGCGACCAGCTGTGTTAACTGACAATGGTTTTCTGAAGTGTTCCTGAGCCCACATGGTAATATCCTTTACAGAATGATGTCGGAATTTAATGCAGTGCTGCCTGATGGTCCGATGGTCATGGGCATTCAATGTTGGTTTTCAGCCTTACCGCTTTTGAGTTGAGATTTCGCCAGATTTTCTGAATCTTTTGATGATATTATGGACTGTAGATGATGAAATCCCTAAATTCCTTGCAATTGCACGTTAAGAAACATTGTTCTGATACTGTTGGACTATTTGCTCACGCAGTTGTTCCCAAAGGGGTGAACCTCCCCCCATCCTTGCTCGTGAATGACAGATCCTTTCGGGCATGCTCCTTTTATACCTAATCATGACACTCACCTGTTTCCAATTAACTTGTTCACCTGTGGAATGTTCCAAAAGGGTGTTTTTTGAGCATTCTTCAACTTTCCCAGTCTTTTGATGGCCCTGTCCCAGCTGTTTTGGAACGTGTTTCAGGCATCAAATTCCAAATGAGTGAATATTTCCTAAAAAACAATAAAGTTGATCAGTCTGAACATTAAATATCTTGTCTTTGTAGTGTACTCAATTGAATATAGGTTGAAAAGGATTTGCAAATCATTGTATTCTATTTCTATTCACGTCTTACACAACGTCCCAACTTCATTGGCATTGGGGTTTGTTATATTAGACATAGATAACCCGAGTAAATACAAAATGCAGTTTTTAAATGATGATTTTATTTATTGAGGGAACAAGCTATCCAAACCTACCTGGCCCTATGTGAAAAAGTAATTGCCCCCTAAACCTAATAACTGGATGTGCCTCCCTCGGCGACAACAACTGCGATCAAGTGATTGCGATAACTGGCAATGAGTCTTTCACATCGCTGTGGAGGAATTTTGCCCCACTTCTCTTTGCAGAATTGTTTTAATTCAGCCACATTTGAGGGTTTTGGAGCATGAACGGCCTGTTTAAGGTCATGCCACAGCATCTCAATCGGATTTAAGTCCAGACTTTGAATAGACCACTCCAAAACCTTCATTTTTTTTTAAAAAAGCCATTCAGGGATGGACTTGCTGGTGTGTTATGGATCATAGTCCTGCTGCATAACCCAAGTGCGCTAGAGCTTGAGGTCACAAACTGATGGTCGGCCATTCTCCTTCAGGATTTTCTGGTAGAGAGCAGAATTCATGGTTCCATCAATTATGGCAAGCAGCGAAGCAGCCCCAGACCATCACACTACCACCACCATGTTTGACTGTTGGTAAGAAGTTCTTTTTATGAAATGCTGTGTTAGTTTTATGGCAGAGGTAACGGGACGCACACCTTCCAAAAAGCTCAACTTTTGTCTCAGCAATCCACAGAATATTCTCCCAAAAGTCTTGGGGTTTATCAAGATGTCTTTTGGCAAATGTGAGACAAACCTTTGTGTTCTTTTTCGTCAGCAGTGGTTTTTGTCTTGGAACTCTCCAATGGATGCCATTTTTTGCCCAGTCTCTTTCTTATTGTTGAATCATGACCACTGACTTTAACTGAGGCAAGTGAGGCCTACAGTTCTTTAGATGTTGTTCTGGGTTCTTTCACGACCTCCTGGATGAGTCATCAATGCGCTCTTGGAGTAATTTTGGTCGGCCGGCCACTCCTGGGAAAGTTCACCACTGTTCCAAGTATTCTCCATTTGTGGAAAATGGCTCTCAACGTGGTTCGCTGGAGTCCTAAAGCCTTAGAAATGGCTTTGTAACCCTTTCCAGACTGATAGATGTCAATGACTTTGTTGCTCATTTGTTCTTAAATTTCTTTAGATCGCGGCATGATGTGTTGCTTTTTGAGATCTTTTAGCCTACTTCACTTTGTTTGACAGGTTCTATTTAAGTGATTTCTTGATTCGGCAGGTCTGGCAATAATCAGGCCTGGGTGTGGCAAGTGAAAATGAACTCAAAAAGTGTGGTTAACCACAGTTAATTCATGATTTAACAAGGGGGCGGGGGAATTATGTTTTCACACCGGGCCAGGTAGGTTAGGATAGCTTTTTTTCCCTTAATAAATGAAATCATCATTTAAAAACTGCATTTTGTATTTACTTAGGTTATCTTTATCTAATATTAAAATTTGTTTGATGATCTGAAACATTTAAGTGTGACAAATATGCAAAAAAAAAAAAAAAAAATCAGAAAGGGGGCAAATACTTTTTCACAGCACTGTATTTTGGAGAAAAATAATGTCAACATTATGTCAATATGAACTTTTGTGAACTTCTTTTGTGACTATTTTGAGCAACAGACCAAAAATATAAACAGCAAAAGCATTATCGCACAGCGTGCCTTGCTCATATTCACTACGGGCGTCAATAATTCTGGAGAGCACAGTGTCTCTCTATAAATACAATAGAGCAAAAACAACAACAATGCTAAATGGTAACATTGTCAGCTGGTAGTATTGTTCTTTATGATCATTTTATTTTCAAAGAAATGAGGCACAACAGAAATATTTTTTTTTGTCTTGATGGAGGCGCTTTTAGACAGGGATTATGTATGGCTTCAGCTTTGCATAGTACAGCTTTAACATCCCCCAGTAGATACAGCAGCAAATGGTCTTGACTGACAAAGGTTCACCAAGGATTTCCATCTTATTATCCATCACAATCAGATAGTCATTCTTAAGACAATGAAGTCTGACAGATCAGAGATGACATGCATTCAGATATGGCCTTTGGCCTTGCCTTTATGCTTAGAGATTCAGCTGGATTCCTTCCATCTTTTAATTATATTACACCCTATAGAAGGTATAATACCCAGAATTCTACAAATTTGTCTTTGGTGAAAGTTGTCCTCAAAGTCATGGATTATAATCTTACACATTTGGGGGCAATTTGTTGAGCATGAATCCATCTTTGCTCTTGAGGAACTGTCTTATTTGGTGGCTCCTTTTATGCTATAATTTGGTTATTTCACCTGTTTGATGAGACCTGTTTCACAACAGCTTATTATCACAACTCGTCACATCGTTCTTAGTCCTTAATCACCAAATGCCAACATTTTTGGAATCTGTTGCAGTGAATAAACAATTTAACTCACAATTAAAAGCAACAAATAATATGTTCCTGTTGTGTCTTTAATATGTGAGAGGTTGGATGGTCATTTCAAATCATTCCTTTTTAATTTTATATACATTTTCCATAATGTGCTGACTTTATTGGAATAGGAGTTCCTCATTTCTGTAAGACTAGCACAGAATAAAATACAGCAGAGTATCTGTGTGTAAAAACATATTATAGCACAGTTGTAAAAGCATGCAATGCAACCCAGCCGACACACGACCGACCTTCAACGTTGAAATATTATTGAAATTATGTCAGTTGTCGTTTCAACGTTGAAACGCTATTGAAACAACGTTTAACTCTGATGGTTGTAAAAAGGTTAACAAAATGATCTCAAATCAACACTGAAATTTGAACAAGATTTGTTTCAACGTTGAAACAACGTTGAAAGAATGTTGCGAAATCAACGTTGATTCATCTTTCAAAATCAAAACATAATTGACGTTGATTCCACAGTGAAAAAACGTTAAAATGCCAGCTGGGAAATAATACATTTTAGCGCAGGTTCCATTTCAATAATAAAATCATTGGTAGGAATTAAGGCACATAGGTCCTACAGATTATAACATTAATAAAATTCAGCAAATAAGAGTCACACAGTGAAACTCTTGGCTACAACACATGCCTAGACCAAAAACTGAATATTTGAGAATCGCGTTATGAAGAAGCGTGGCCTGCCCTTTTCACGTATTATGAAAAGCTGAATTCATTACAGCACGTTACTATGGCCACACGCCCAAACAAGGAACTATATTTCTGCAGGGAAAAAAAAAGAAACAGTTCCAGCAGGCCCGGCGCTAGAACAGGGAACTGGGGGGGGGGCACAGACATGTCCCTTTATGACAATTAGGATAGTCCTGGCTAGTTCTCAATCATTTTCCTTTATTGACGCGTTTTCCAATTATTGTAATTGGCAACTGAAGACACGGTTTCTCTCCATATGCGATCTAACAGCGATGAAGTAATGGGGTAAATTCAGTATGCTATAACTGAGAATTGGGGTGGACAAATCATCAGTTTTAAACAATTATTAGTCCTGACCTGCAGTCATTTTCATGATTAACAAAAGGCTCACTCCGAGAGCACTCCACACTTAACAGGTGTTGCGTGTTCTCCCCGATTAGGTAAGACGACAATCATTCATCTGGACGCGTATTTGCTTAATTTAAATCAACGTTATTCAAAATTACTCGGTATTGAGTGAAAAAAGTGGCACCCGCCAGTGAAATAAGCTATTAAAAGCATGCGGCTCAAGCCAATTGCGCAGGTATGCAATTTTGAATAACGTTGATTTAAATTCAGCAAATACGCGTTCAGATGAATGATTGTCGTCCTGCCTAATCGGGGAGAACAAGCAACACCTGTTAAGAGTGGAGTGCTCTCGGAGTGAACCTTTTGTTAATCATGAAAATGACTGAGAATGGGTCAGGACTAATAATTGTTCAAAACGGATGTTTTGTCCACCCCAATTCTCAGTTCAACTGAATTTACCCCATGATTTCATCGCTGTTAGATCGCATATGGAGAGAAACCGTGTCTTCAGTTGCCAATTAAGATAATTGGCAAACGCGTCAATAAAGGAAAATAAGTGAGAACTATCCAGGACTATCCTAATTGTCATAAACGGACGTGTGCCCCCCCCAATTCCCTGTTCTAGCGCCGGGCCTGAGTTCCAGGGAGTATTGCTCAATGTGAAGTGAGACAAACGCCCAAGGAAAAAAACAGACACTCCGTCTTGGATGGAAAAAAGGAGAAAATTTAATTGGAAGTGGCTATTCGCCTCACAGCGGGGCGAATTGGGGGAAAGAGATCGGCTGTCTGCCCAGCAACGGGGCCGATAAGAGAAGCACTTCTGCTATTCGCACGGCGGTGGGAGGGATAAGAGAAGCACTTCTGCTATCTACCCCACTGTTGGGCCAATAAGAGATTTCTTTTTTTTTTTTTTTTCCTAATCCGAACTGACTATTCGCACTTATTAAAGTGCGTCCAAGCACAAAAATTGATCGAAATTCGCGTTAGACGCACTTATAAGTGTGGCCAAGATGCACATTGCTCCATTGCCCACTCTTATTTTAAGTGTGTCCAATGCTAAATTTTTTTTCTTGGCCAAACTTATTTTAAGCGGTACTTTCTAAAAACTGGAATGGTCTTCAACTGGCGCAGCGAGTAAGTGTGGCCAAGAAAAAAATTCAGCATTGGCCACACGTATATGTGCGAATAACATCGGCCTTTATAATCCGCCCCACTCTTTCGCGCTGAGCCGCCGCGGGGAGAATAGCCTCTTCCAATTTAATTCATGAGCTGGCAACAAGATTGACCAACGAGTTTCGACTCTAGGTCTTCATCAAGGTCTTGATATATTTTTGCAGGTTTTACTTGTAGCCTACAAAAAGAGCACTTAAAATACGTTATCATGAAGACTTCTCGCAGGACGTGGGATTTTAAGTTAAATAAATGAACGTAGCAGTCGTGCGATAACCTAATCAAGTCATTTTAGGCTAATAAACCTTACCCAGTTTATCAGTGAAAACATGTTTCTTATTTAGGCGTACGATTCATTGTCTGAAGAACGGATTCGTGCGGCATACAGAAAAGAAAATAAGAAAAAAAAAATTGACTTAAGAACTCGTTGAAATACATACACTAATTAATCGGAAGAAATAATGTTCCGCGTCATTTTGAACTCACCAGACATCAACAGGAGTTATGGAAGTTTAGCGTACACTAGCTCTCCGTCTGCACTGTACAACAGGTGAGAATGAAAATGGAAGGGCATGACTTCATCTCGTCGACAGATTGCATCTGTGATGACATTAAAAGGACCAGTAAGCTTCCGGATTTTACCTGCCGTTGTTCTGCGTTCCCAAGTCCTGGAAAGACTGGACATCCTGTTTCGTTTCTTGAGAAATGCAATTTCAGCAATTAATTGGTAAGCGGAAATTTTATCAGGTAGGTTACTACTTAAATCATGTCGCCCGAATGAAAACCGTTCATTCATAGATCTTTTAAAATAGTCCAATTCTCCGTTATAATACAGGATATGGACAAAATATCGACAACACGTACAGAAACTGTATAGGCTATCAAGGTAAGCTGATAGTGCTTAAAACACTTTAAATCCTACTATGGTGACAAACGATTTCTGAAATTTTTGTTGTGGGATAATTCTTCAGGAAGGACTGTTCCCAGTTCATTAAGGGATCAGGGAGGTGAAAATCAAGTGTAGCGGGGAATGGCTTTTTCATTCCCTTGCTGTTTCTGCAAGCAATTTTAATTGGATAGGTGGAGTGAGGTAGTAGCTCCTCGCATGAATCAATTATTCAATTAACATATAGGTTTATATAAGGCAGCTGGTTTAGTAGCCAGAATATACTTCTCTATGCTGAGTTCACCCCTCTCTGTTGTGGAGGTAATTTTGGTTTTATGGTATTATTCTTTTAGTATGGCTGTATACTGATGCATGTTCTCTTGTGGGCAGCTCTCTTTCCTAGGTTCCTTACCTTATGGTCCTGAAGCCTTTCTGGTATATGTAGGCTGAAAGTTCTTTCAGCTGAGGTATCTGGCTGTATTGTAGACTCAGGAACAGGTGGTTTGAGTTTGTTCAGCTGCTGTTTTGCCTATCTAGAATGGTTTGTAGTTTTAATGATTCCCTTTAGGATATTCAAATTTGAGTCTTTAGACTTTTACCATTGTAAACCATTGGTATACCCTCTTTTGGATTGTTTTATTGGTCCTGTAGGCCAGCTGAGCACCATTGGGTGGGGGAAAGCCATGGGGTCCTTTCACTGCATGTCTGTATGAACACCGAGCACTAAGATTTGTGTAGCTTGCTGTGATTTTATTTGCACTGATGTTGGCCCTTTGGTTTATTCCACCTTCCTGGTAGCAGTCTTAACTGCAAGGGTTAACTAGGCTTTACAATTGTATCCAGTCTAACTGACCAAGCTCTGTTTAACCAACTTGTACAACTTAATAAATTGGTCTGTAAGCATAGTGTCCTGGTCCTTTAGGTCTGGTTAACACTATTTTTATCCCCCGCAACAAAGTTGCGGGGGGTATTAAAATGGGGTCCGTCTGTCCGTAACATTTTGTGTCTCGGGCTGTAACTTTCTTCCTAATCACCCGATACTCATCATATTTGGCATAGAGATGTAGAAACGCAAAGGTGTTATGAAGAACAATTTTGAAGAGATTTTTACAGTTTTTCGCGTTTTGGGGCAAAAGTGTCAAATTTAAGAAATCTGTAATGTGTCCTGTCGGGGCTATAACTTTCTTCCTAATCATCAATTTATCATTTTTCATGTAGGTGTAGAAACACATACAGATGTCAGGAGAAACAATTTTGAGAATTTTTTTTTTTTTTTTTTTTTTCTTATGTAGGAAATTTGTAAGCCTGGACAGAACGCAGAGTGCTATCTGAGGTATCTTGGAGATGTTGTCTTTGTAGTGTAAAGACATGTTAAAGGTTTGTGACGATAAACAATTTTGAAAATATTTCATGGTTTTCATTATACTCCGAAAGTGTTTGACTTGCCAAAGTACTAGTAACAAAGTATACTAAGAGAAGCTAACAGATGTGACAATCTTCAGGAAAAATAATTTGAGTTGCGGGGGATATTGCTTGACAATGTCAGCAGCTTGGGGTGGGGGTTTTTTTTTTTTTTTTTTTTTTTTTGGGGCCTTACGATGTTGGAATATGGACTTCACAAGTGATCAGTGTTTGCGCCAGGGTGCATGTACGCTTCTGCTCCTGGTCTTGTAAAATGTTTTCATAATCACAGACTGAGTACAAACTTTGGACTTACTGAGTCCCATGAAAAGGCCACTCACACAATTGCAAAACAATTCAAGGGTTGGCAACAGACATTGTGGATTAACTGTCTCATTTGGCTTTCTAAACGTTAACCTTGTAATGGCAGTGGAAGTCTGGAGAGCAAAAGGCCAGCAATAGTGAGCACTAAAAGGAAGGCAGAAAAATAAACTATCGAGCTGCCCAGAATAAACTCAGCAACCAGATCTAGGAAGCCGAGCAAAGCGAGTAACCTGGCATAAACAAAGAAAAGGCTCCGCACGGACTCTGAGATCAAAGTGGGATCCAGAACCTCCTTGGGGGGCAAGGAGGTTAGAGTGTTATACAGAGGGAAATGCAGACTGCCCTGATGGAAGCTGACAGCGTTACATGCACCATTGATCTACTCTTTCAAAAAAGAAACTTCACTTGTTTGGAGGTCAATAAGTTGAACATACAGGAAAAGTGGTTTTAAATAAAATTCCTTCTGTACCCATTAAGGACGGTGTAACAAAAATCATGTTCATAATGTAACCAGTTCCACTGGAAATGTAAGAGTAAAAATGGTAAGTTACAACTTAATGAAAGCATGTCAATAGCGTGTATGCCATCCATGAGCATTCACAACTGCGATGCAACGTCTCCTGATGGATTGAATGATGCATCTGAACACAGCTTGGGGGATGCGTTGCCATAATTGAACCAACATGGCACCAAGTTCCTGCAAATTCTGTGGAGGGTTCCTTACTTGACGGAGTCTTCTGCCCAACACATCCCATACATGTTCTATGGGATTAAGGTCGGGAGACCTTGAGGGCCACTCCATGACATTGATGCCAGCATTCCTAAGAAAATTCCGCATTAAATTGGCCATATGAGGTCTGGCATTATCGTGTTGGAATGTCAGACCTGGGCCATGAGCTGCCATGAATGGCAAAAGCTCTGGACTGAGCACTTGATCTCTGTATCCTGCAGCAGTTAGGTTTCCTTGAACAACCATCAGTCGGGAACAGGCAGGACCATTAAAGGCACCCCAAACCATAACACTACCGCCCCAAAACGGTCCACTTCCTGCACACAACACTGGGCGTTGCGTTCACCGCGTCTCCAAACTAACTCTCCCATCAGCAAAGTGCAAAGAATCTGGATTCGTCACTAAAAACGACCCTATTCCAATCACACTGAGTCCATCTCAGATGTCGTTGTGCCCAGAGAAGCCGTTGACGTCGGTGTAACTGGGTTAAAATTGGTCCACGATATGGCCGACGTGCATGGAGATGAGCAGTGCGCGGGCGATTACGTATGGTTTGGGCAGTCACACGACCTCTAAACAATTCATTCCTCGTGGACGTTGCAGTGAGAAATCGATTGCGCAAATGACGTAAGACGATTTGTCGGTCTTCTGCTTGTGTCGTCACACGTGGTCTACCCGAACGAGGTCGGTCTGCTGTGGTGCCAGTTTGTTGGAGACGTGTCCGAGATCATGGATAGTCCGTCGACTGCATCCCATAACCCTGGCAACGTCAGTGACCGACGTTCCCGTATTCAGCATGCCAATGGCACATTCACGTTGAATGTTTGACAGTCGTGGCATTGCAAATCAACGGATAATTGACTGAACTTGTTTTTCCGAGATGTCACTCTACCGTGCTAACGTGGGCTCAATTGCACATGTCTCATAAGGTCACGTGACTAGGAACACGAGGAAACATGCTTTTACCTTGATGTATGCTCGCACGTGCTGCATGCTTGTGCACGTCGGAGTTGCTGTGTGTCATGTCTTTGACAACGCATTTACCCCTAATAATATCTCGTATTAAGTTTCAAGAAAATGTTTAGAAATTTATGAGTGTGAAGCTTCTTTTTTGACTGAGTACATATTTTTAAAGCAACAAAGCGTAGTGAGGGCTTCAAGCAGCGGGCACATGGGAAATCGAAGGGGAAGAGTGTTCGTGATAACCTGAAATGTTTTTATCTAAATGCAAGAAGCATAAATTTGCAGAACTTGAGGCCGTTATGATTAGTGAAGGCTATGACATAGTTGGGATTATAGAGACATGGCTCAGTGAAGAGGATTGAGATGAATATAATATAGAAGGTTATAAGCTCTTTAGGAAGGATAGATGCAATAGGCGAGGAGGGGTGTAGCACTCTGAACGAGAACATAAATGTGCAGGAAATTCCTGAAATTGAACAGTCCTTGCCCTGTGAAGATATCTGGATCAGGCTCATTGGCAAACACGAGACAGGTTTAAACATAGGTGTATGCTATCGACCACCAGCTTTGGACAGTACAGTCAATGAAATGCTCTTTAAGAGGATTACGCAAGCTTGTAGAGGAGGAGGGACTATTATTATGGGAGACTTAAATTATCCTGGTATCGATTGGGAAATGGTGAAAGGACAGGGTAGGGGGGAGGAAGAATTTCTAGATGTTATAAATGATGATTTTTTGGTGCAGTATGTTAATAAACCTACAAGAGAAGGCAATTTTAGACCTAGTGCTGTGTAATGACCCAGATAGAATTAGCAATGTTGAGGTACTGGAGCCACTTGGGAGAAGTGATCACTCTGTTAATTTTGATGTTTCCTGGGAAGTTAAAAAGGTGTCTTCAAAAACAAATTTTCAATTTTAGGCGAGAAAACTTTGACAGGATGTGCTCATATAAGTGAAATAAAATGGGAGACACTCCTGGACTGTGAGTCTGTAAATGAGATGTGGGAAAGATTTAAGGGGGTTTTATTTGATTCACAATGCAAATTCATTCCAAAGGTGTCCAAAAGTAAGCTGAAAAAGCAGAATCCTCAGTGGATGACCACAGCTATTCGTAGGAGTTTGAGGGGAAAAAAGGAATCTTTATAAGATGTACATAAAGGATAACAATGAGAACACTTAGGCTGAATACTGTAAAATGCGGGCTTTGGTCAAAAAAGAGCTGAGGAATGCTAGAAGACTGTATGAAAGACAAATTGCAGAGGGGGCAAAAACTAACCCTAAGCGCTTCTTTCAGTACTGTAGCAGAAAAACAAAAGTCAAAGAGCAGGTTAAGTGCATAAAGAATAAAAATAGATCGCTGCTATATGATAACAAGGATATTGCGGATACCTTAAACAGTTACTTTGTTGAGAATTTAACCTCAGAGTGGGTCTTTATTCGGCCAGAGGGCATGTCCAATGCTCAAGATTATTTAGCGGAAATTGAGGTTAGGGATAACGAAGTATTAGGCAAGTTGCATAAACTAAAGGCAGATAACGTGGCGGGTCCTGATGGCTTATATCCTAGAGTGCTCAGGGAAGTTAGTGAGATCATCTTTAAGCCGCTATCCACCATCTTCAGACGGTCTTTAGAAACTGGAGAAATGCCAAATGATTGTAAACAGGGCAATATAATACCAATACATAAGAAAGGGGACCGTCCTGAGCCAGGAAATTACAGGCCAGTCAGTTTAACTTGCATTGCGTGCAAAATATTGGAATCTATCATAAAAGATGAGCTGGACTTATTTCTTGAACGTGACAATATCTTGAGGGATAGCCAACATGGTTTCTGTAAGGGAAGGTCATGCCTGACAAACATGGAATTTTTTGAAGAGACCACCAAGACTTATGACCAGAGCAGGGCTTATGACATCATATACTTGGATTTTCAGAAAGCATTTGATACAGTACCACATAAGAGACTAATTTTTAAAATGAGCTTCATTGGAGTTACAGGAGGTATTCTGAAGTGGATTCAAAACTGGTTACAGGACAGAACACAAAGAGTGGTGGTCAGTGGTATCTCATCTGAGCTAAGTATGGTGGGGAGTGGCGTCCCCCAGGGATCGGTGTTGGGACCCCTGCTGTTCCTCATCTACATTAATGACCTTGATAGGAATATTGAGAGCAGATTAGTTAAATTTGCAGATGATACTAAATTTGGAGGTTTGGCAAATAGTTTAGAGTCCACTAAAGTGATTCAGGATGATTTGGATAGAATCCAGAATTGGGCAGAAATGTGGCAAATGAAATTTAATGTAGCAAAATGTAAAGTTGTACATGTAGGTAATAAAAACATTAGACGGGATTACTTCATGGGAGGTTTAAAACTGGAATGCGCTCCACACGAAAAAGATCTGGGAGTGATTGTTGACCAAACCCTCACAGGCTCTAGCCATTGTGCCGTAGCAGTTAAAAAAGCCAATCAGATGCAGGGATACATTGCCAGAAGTATTGAGTTCAAATCCAAGGAGGTGATGCTTCTTTTGTACAACACATTTGTCAGACCACATCTGGAGTATTGTGTACAGTTCTGGGGACCATACTTTAAGAAAGATATAGAGGCTCTAGAAAAAGTTCAGAGAAGAGCCACTAAGCTAATTCCGGGTATAAAAGATTAAAGCTAAGAGAAGAGGCTCAAGATCCTTAATCTCTTTGGTCTTAGGAAAAGGAGACTAAGGGGCGATCTGATTGAGGTCTTTAAATATGTTAAAGGGATTAACAAAGTGAATTATGTAGGATTCCTTTGACCAAGTGTTGTTAGTAGAACTCGGGGTCACAAATGGAAGTTGACCAAAGGTAAATTCAGCACTGATATTCGGAAATATTTCTTCACCCAAAGAGTAATTTCGATGTGGAATAGCTTGCCTGACCATATCGTTGACCTTGGGAGTCTTCAAGAGCAGGCTTGACTTAAAGCTAGATACCATTGAGTCACTGAGTATCTGAAGTGATATATTCACAATAGTATAAAGAAACTGGCGAGCCTAGATGGGCTGAACGGCCTGTTCTCGCCATTCATGTTATATTATGTTATATTATGTTATATCCCGGGAAGGGACCCAGCACCGTTCCTCAGGTCCATATCCCTCCCAATCAACCAAGAACTGGACCCCGCGACCGACACGCCTCTCGGCTAGGATGCGACGCACGGTGTAAACCAGCCCCCCCTCAAACATCTGCAGCAGTGGCGGTGGTTTGTCGGTCGGCACCAGGACGCTAGTGCTAACAGGTTTAAGCCAGGAAACATGAAAAGCAGGGTGAATACGCAAGGATCTAGAGAGCTGCAACCGGACAGTGACAGGGTTGATCTTCCGCACGATCTTGAAAGGTCCAATGAAGCGGGGGGCCAACTTCCGTGACTCCACCCTCAAAGGAAGGTCCCGAGTCGAAAGCCAAACCCTCTGGCCGACCCAATCTGACGGCGCCAGACGGCACCTCCTATTGGTGGCGGTCTTTTGTTTCTGCACCGAGCATAACAGAGACGACCGAACCCTGGCCCAGACCGACCGACAACACAGAATGAAACAATTAACAGAGGGAATCTCCGAATCCCTCTCAGCATCAGGAAAAGCGGCGGTGATAGCCCAGCTGTGCCTCGAACGGGAAAGGCCTGTGGAGGAGTTGCATAAAGAATTGTGGGAGTATTCAGCCCATGCCAAAAACGATCCACGATGTAGGATTATCGGCAGGCACCGCAGGGATTGGTTAGTTCTTTCCGTCTGCCCATTGGTCTCCGGGTGAAATCCAGATGAAAGACTTACGTATGCCCCTAGCTGGCTACAAAATGCATGCCAGAACTTCAAACATAAACTGTGGGGGTAACAGGGGACCCACATCCTGAGGCAGGCCATGCAGCTGGAACACATGGTCCACAACAAGGAGGGCGGTCTCCCTTGCCAAGGCAGTTTAGGGAGGGCGATAAAGTGGAGGCCTGGAAAAGCAACAACAACTAAAATAACCGGCCATCAGAAGCAAGACCCAAGACAAAGTCCAAAAAGCAATATGGCTCCAAGGATGCTATCCGGCCGCAACAGACCAGAGCCCTTGTTCCGTGCACAAATGCAACAGGCGATGTCCTTATCCATACAGGGCCAAAAAAAACTGCTTAGTCTGGTGAACCCCAGGATGAAGAGCCAAGCTGGAAGAGTGACCCCACTGGAGCAGCTGAGAACAGACCGCCACAGGAACTAACAAACAGCCAGGCGGCTCTCCACCCAGACCAGAATCGGACCGCAAGGTCTCCCGTACCACAGACTCAACATCCCACAGGACAGGATCCACAATCTGAGCTGAAGGAATTATAGGCTCAGGAACAGGGTCGCGGCCAGAGTGATCGTAAATACGTGACAACGCGTCTGGCTTGATGTTTTAGAACCGGGGCAATAAGTCGACGTAAAGTTGAAGCGGTTGAAAAATAACGCCCACCACGCCTGCCGGGAATTATGCCGCTTAGCCTGCTGGATGTACTGAGATTCTTGTGATCGTTCCAGACCACAAACGGGTGTTCAGCCCCCTCCAACCAGTGGCGCCACTCTTCCAGCGCCAACTTAACTGCCAACAACTCCCGGTCACCAATGCTGTAATTCTGCTCAGCCGCAGACAATGACCGGGAGAAGTAGGCGCAGGGATGCAACTTATTGTCCCGAGGAGAGCGCTGGGAAAAAATGGCACCCACCCCGACCTCCGAGGTGTTGTTTATGCTCCGAGAAAGTTGAAGAAAAAATCAAAATATCGTCAAGGTAGACAAAGATGAATTTCTCCAACATCTCTCGAAGCACGTCGTTAACAAGTGCCTGGAATACCGAGGGGGCGTTGGCCAATCCGAACGGCATGACCAAATATTCATAGTACCCGTCATGGGTATTAAATGCCGTTTTCCACTCGTCCCCCTCCCGGATCCGGACCATGTTGTAGGCGTTACAGAGGTCTAACTTGGTAAAAAAACGACACCTCGTGCAGATGTTCAAACGCAGAGTTCATCAAGGGAAGGGGGTAACAGTTCTTAATTGCGATGTTATTTAAACACTCGCCAGAGCCTCCTGAATATATTCCCGCATAGCCTTGCACTCTGGGCCTGACAGCGAGTATAACAAACCCCTGGGGGGGATAGTACCAGGGTTAAGGTTAATCTCCCAATCGTACGCGCGATGAGGAGGCAAGGACGAGGCCCGTTGCTTGCGAAAAACCTCTGCGAGGTCAGCATAATCATCAGGAATGTTAGGAGGTAAAGAAAAATTCAGAGTAGCCCCCAAACTCCAACCCTCCTCGGGATCCGAAGCCTCAATAACTGACTCAGAGTCCAAAAAATCCTCTGAAACAAGATCGTCCTCCGGCTGCCGACAGTCAAATTGAGGATCCCTCTCCAAACCATTCTCCCCCCATCTTCCAAATGAAGTGTGTCAAGCGAGACGCCCTCCTCATCATCACTCCAGGCATCAGCCTCCCCCATAGATTGGCGTCTGGGGCGACAAGCCATAATCTCATTACAGCGTGCCTTACAATTGGAGCCCCAATGGATAATAGGACTGTTTTGACTGCCCCAAAAAATATGTGGCCTATGTTCGACCAACCAAGAATGTCCCAGCACAATAGGAAAAACCGGGGAGTTGATAAGAAAAAACCGAACTCTTTCAGAGTGACCACCAAACGGGATGAGCATCATCAAAAATTCAATGACTTCGGTAATAAGCCCAGTTCCCAATGGGCGACCATCCAGAGCATTGACAGTGCAAGAATGCAAGAGACAACAGATGGGTAAGGAATGTTTCCTAGCCCACCCCGCATCCATAAAACAATCCATGGCCCCTGAGTCCAGAGAAGCCTCTACAGATATTTTCTGCCTCCCCACAATCAAGTCCACAGAAATAAACGTGCGAAAGGGAGATTGAGTCTGTCCCTCTAGCGCCCCCCATACCGCTAGAGAGACTTCCCGTTTCCCTTGCGCCTCAGGGCAATGTGGTCGTATATGTCCCGGTTTTCTGCCCTGATAACAAATTATCCACCTACGCTCAGGATTGCAAGCCTCGCTGTCATATGATCCATCTACCTGCATAGGCTCACTAAGGGTAGGATATTCTGTGGGTGGAGCTGGGACTGTATGCAGGTTGGGAGTAGAATTCAAACTTTTGCTTATTGGAGCCAGTGCTGTTCGTTTCTCTCTATTACATTCGCGGATACGATTATCAATTCTAACCGCCGTACGGACCAACAAATCTAATGACACACAGGGCTCCAATGTAGCCAGAGCATCCTTAACCAGTTCAGACAATGCATGAATAAAGACTCTCATAAGAGGCGCCTCCGGCCAACCTGTCTCTGTGGCCATGGAACGAAATAATATTGAAAATTCCGCGATGCTCTCAGAACCTTCATGCAAATGCATTAAACGAGTGGCAGCACCCTGACCGCACACGTCTTGATCAAAAACTGAAATTATTTCTTTCATGAGAGTATCTGCTGAACTGACGACAGGTGATCTAGAACGAATGAGTGGCCCCGCCCAGATGAGCGCCATGCCAGACAACAGGGAGAGAATAAATGAAACCTGTGACTCTTCATTAGAGAATCGCATAGGTTGTGACCTGAAAAATATTTTGCATAGTGCAATGAAATCTTTACATTTTCCTGCTTCACCTCCATACCTTGGTGGTAATTGTAGTTTGGGTTCTCGGGGGAGGTGCGTGGATTGTGCTTGTGCAACATTATGTGTGATCTGAGCAGTTAAGGCTTTGATACTCTCTGTAAGGCTTGATAAAGTGTTTTTCCGCCTCTGCATTACATTCTCTTGCAAGCGAATTCTTTCTGGCAATTCTGCTTGCTGATTATTTAAATTAACAAGCCCCTTGCCGTGACCAGCGAGCACAGTTCATTGATTGGCGACAATCTGGTCGAGGGATGCCGCCGCTGATAGCTCCATTCTTGGCTAGAGTATGCTGTAATGGCGGTGGAAATTTGGAGACCAAATGCAGTGATCCGGAGAGCAAAAGGCCGGCAACAGTGAGCAATAAAACCCACTAAAAAAAGGAAGGCAGAAAAATCAACTATCAAGCTGCCTAGAATATAAACTTAGCAACCAGAAATAGGAAGCCGAGCGAAACAAGAGTAACCTGGCAGATACAAAGAAAAGGCTCCGCACGGAGCCGTCCAAACTAGGCAACAAAATAAACGTCTCAAGGGACGAATTCCTAAGCACTAAAACAGGCGCAGACAGGAAGAGGAACAGGGAGGAACTCAAAAGGAAATCTCCCAAAAAATGAATGCCAAAATACACGCGAAAAGAGTTCGCTAAATTCCCAGACTGGAAATATCTTCTGGCTGAAGTGCTAGCTAAGATCAGACACTCTAGCAAAGGAGGCGTGGCAGACCTCCGGTTTATATAGAGTCAGGGGAGGGCGCTGCCCCTGTCCAATCAGCCAGCTGGAGTAATAAATCCGATGGTGAAGGAATCCGATGTCGTCCCAGGACGAGAGACACAGAGAAAGCCCTTCACACAACTCAGCCTTCAAACCATGACAAACCTATCCTGATGTACGACTTCATTCCAAGGAATTGGGATAACGTTCAAAATGTAAAAAAAAAAAAAAAAACCAAGTAGTTATTTGCAAATCCTTTAATCTTGTATTCAGTTGAAGAAAGATCAAAGACAAAATAGGTCATGCTATAACTTATCAACTTCATTTTATTTATTCTTTATTTTGAAATGCAATGTCTGCGACACATTCTGATGAAATTTAGATAGGTGCATGATCACCACTGTGTAACCATATTCCTTTAATCACTCTCAGTAGTTGGAGGTCTGGATGGTTGGAGGTCTCTATTGTGGTATTTCACCACATTTTCAGTGGGAGACAAGTCAGAAGGCAGCATATATGTTCAAAAATGTGCATGTACATTTCTGTGTTAATTATGCCTTCATGGATGTGCAAGTTGCTCATGCTGAGAGCTCTACTACAGCCCCAGGCCATGACAGAAACTCATTGCCCTTGAGAACACACATTTTTCCAAATACAATTTGATAGATTAGACCAGTCAATCCATGGCACTTCTTTTCACTTTGCGTGGTCAAACCAAGAAAAGTCAATGGTGCTCCTGGATGGTATTGATAATAATAATATTTTATTGACCCCCATGACTGGGGAAAGATAAAATACAGCACATAAAATAGGCTACATGTAGCGTAAAATTGACAACAGATTTCATATTTATCAGAATTGAACTCTCAACAGCTGGCACGCCATCAGGTGTGGGACAGACCCAGGGGCTAGGTTGTCCTCGCAATGGAGCAGGCTAAAGAGTGAGTCAACCACTCCATCCTCGCCATCGCGCCGGCCACCCAGCTGCACCCGGGGCGCCCCACCCAAAGCAATGCCAGCGGCCGAGAGACCATACCCAAGGACACGATCAAGAATAGTCCCCTTAACTCTTCGACCAGTAGACAAATACTTAGATAGGGCAGCGATGTTGAACTGACGAGCCGGGGAATCATATTTAAATATTCTGGCATACAAAGACACAGTGTTTCTCCTAATAATGCCCGTTATTTTGGGGATATCTAGGGCAAGTAGGAGTTTAGAAAACCGGGAGCACCCCCCAATGCCGTTCATACTTTTCACAAGAGATCCCTGAGTGGATTCCAGTCTATTCAGATCATTATCAGTGATCCCCAGACGTTCAAGTCCAAACACAAGAGTCGAAACCCCGACTGCCTTCCACAGAAGCGTTTTTGCTTTATTGGAGAGGGGGCCAGGGTATTTCATCCCACAGGAAGAGAGCCCAAATATAGAACAACGGCATCGGGAGACCCTCTCGTTTACATGCATAGTACTCTTTAGGTCATTAGACAGGACGCTACCAAGGATGGTCAAACTATCAGTACTCTGGATGGGGGCTGCATCTAGGTTCCACACAGGGGAACACTTGAACAAGTTTTTCCCAATACACATACAAAAAGTTTTCTTAATTCCGAAAGTAAATCTCCAAGTTTTAGAGTAGCAGACACAGACATCAATTAACCTTTGTAGACCTGGCACTATTGCACAAAATAAGGTAACATCATCTGCATAAGCAAATGAATTAAAGTGAGATTCTCCAAACTGCAATCCATCGCCCATGTCTGCCAAAGAGCAAAGCAAACCATCAAGAAAAATATTAAAAAGCATGGGGGACAGCACACTTCCCTGTCGAATTCCCTTGCCCACAGAGAATGGATGGCTGAATTTATCACGGAGCTTAATAACAGCTTTTAAGTTTTTATACCATGTAAAAAGCAACAGCCAGTTACCATTGGGGATATTGCCCCTCAATTTGTGGAACAATCCATCATGCCCTATAGAGTCAAAGCACTTTTGAGCATCTAAGCTACATGTAAATACCATGGAACCAGAACTGGTAAAAGTCTTACATATATCATAGATAAAATTACTAGCCATTGATATATGGTTGCCTCTTTTGTTATATATATGAACATGTATGTAGAATAGTCTAGTGTATGTTTTGTGGAACAGTCTAGAAAAATCTATATGTTTCTCAACCATTCCAGAAAGTTCTAGGCACAACTGGACTATACTGGCATAAGACTAGAAGTGATTACACATATATGGAAGGTTCTCAAGCAAGACAGAGATCAAGAAGACTGTGGAAACTTCTTTAAAGTTCTTTCGGGCATACAAATACTCGTGGACTTGTGATGCAGTTCATCTTAGATTTAGCAGTTTTTGGACACATTACAACATTTATTCAGCAAATTTTGGATTCAGTCAAGCCTGTGTTTCTCATTCTACATCGTCGGCCATGCAGTTCTCCTTCTCAACAACATCAAGGGACAGAATTTTTTGGACCTCTTGGAAATTCTTGTACTTTTTTGATTATCTCCTTTGGGACCATTCCATCATCATATTGGGACATATATTAGGATTACTGTAGACAGTGTACCATGCAACTATGTGAATATTATCTATGTACTTCAGTATTATCCGTTTGTCACCTTAGTTTTAATATATCAAAGAAGCTACTGTGAATTGACAATTTTTTTGAAAATACAATTTAAGCCAACACCCCGGTTTGTTTGTTCACAATCACAGATTCTTGAGTGTATAAAATTAGAAGAATTCCCAAGCATAACATTTTCCATAGAAGCCTTGTCACATTTGATGCTGCTAGGTTGAATGTAAAAAAAAAAAATATGACTCATCAGAGGCCTCTGGATGGCTCACGGCTAACAAGTTTGTCTGTGAGCCGTGTGGCCCAGCCACATCATTACCGGCTATGGCCGGAGGTCCGCATGGGCGCGACAACAATTGGCACAGCCTTGCCGGGTATAATAGGGGTTAAGCCAGTTAAAATTTGTTAGTTCATCACTCTGTAGTGGCCACTTCTGGCCAGTCAGGGGCATGTAGCTGTATAAAGTAAATTGTGCTGTGACTGCCTAATCCACCGATGGCATAGGCAGTGTGTAATTGGTAGTATGATTGCATAGTGTACAGAGGTAAAGACTAGTCCTCACGTGAGTTGGAGGAATCTAGTTCCACAGCATCTTCCACCTGAGTCCATGGGAGGAGGTCGTTTTGCGGTGGGCTAAACAGTTTAGCAGTGTTCAGGGTGGAAAACAAATTAAAAAGTGAAAATATGACTCATCAGATCATATTGCGTTACTCCATTGCTCAGGGGTGCAGGTTTTGCATTCTTTACACCACATCATGCCATTCTGTGCATTCACCTTGAATACACACGGCTTCCAAATGATGGTCCTGCCATTAATTACCTCCACCATGGAGGTTATGTTTGTACCTGTGTTTGTCTGTTTGTTAACGAGATAACTCAAAAGTAATGGATTGCCACGAAATTTGGAGGAATGATTGGAGGTAGTCCAAGGATGAGTTGATTCAATTTTGGTGGTGGGTATGTGTTTCTTTTGAATATATATATATATACACAAAATAAACAAATACCCACCGTAAAAATTGAATATAATATTTATAATATATTATTATACAACCCCAATTCTGAAATAGTTGGGAAGAAGTGTAAATTGCGAATAAAATCAAAATCCAATGACTTTCAGATCACATGAGCCAATATGTTATTTACAATAGAACATAGATAACATTTCAAATGTTGAAACTGAGACATTTTACATTTTTACCCACAAAATGAGCTTATTTAAAATTTTCTGGCTGCAACAGGTCTCAAAAAAGTTGGGACACAGGCAAAAAAAAAAGGGGGGCTGAAAAAGCTATTAATATATAAGAGAATCAGCTGAAAGAACATTTACCAAGTAATTAAGTTAACTGGCATCAGGTGTGTAACATGATTGGCTATAAAAGGGATGTCTTAGAGAGGCTGAGTCTCTCAGAAGTAAAGATGGCCAGAGGCTCTCCAACCTGTGAAGGCTTGCGTAAAAAAATTATGGAATACTTTGAAAACAATATTCCTCAACGTCAAATTGCAAAGGCTTTAAAGGTCTCATCATCGACAGTGCATAACATCATCAAAAGATTCAGAGAAACTGGAAAAATCTCTGTGTGTAAGGGACAAGGCCAAAGACCTTTACTGGATGCCGGTGATCTTCGGGCCCTCAGACGCCACTGCATCACTCACTAGCGTGATTCTGTCATTGACATTACTAAATGGGCCCAGGAATACTTCAAGAAACCATTGTCTGTAAACACAGTCTACCGTGCCATCCACAGATGCCACCTGAAACTCTATCATGCAAAAAAGGAAGCCATTGTTGAGCATGATCCAGAAACGCCGCCGTGTTCTGTGGGCCAAGGCTCATTTAAAATGGACTGCGGCAAAGTGGCAAAGTGTCCTGAGGTTAGACGAGTCGAAATTTGACATTCTTGTTGGAAATCATGGGCGTTGTGTCCTCCGGGCTAAACAGGAGAAAGACCACCCCTCCTGTTATCAGCGTTCAGTTCAAAAGCCAGCATCTCTGATGGTATGGGGATGCATCAGTGCATATGGTGTGGGACACTTGCATGTTTTAAAAAGCACCATGAATGCTGAAAGGTATATAAAGGTTTTAGAGCAACAAATGCTCCCCTCTAGATGACATCTATTCCAGGGAAGGCCTTTTGTATTTCAGCAGGACAATGCAAAACACATACTGCAGCTATTACAACAGCATGGCTTCGTAGTAGAAGAGTCTGTGTGCTGAACTGGCCTGCCTGCAGTCCTGATCTTTCACCGATTGAGAACATTTGGCGCATAATTAAACAAAAAGTCCGTCAAAGGAAATTCAAAACTCTCCAGCAGCTGGAAGCCTGTATTAAACAAGAGTGGCATCAAATTCCAGTGGCTAAACTCAAGAAACTTGTCTCCTCAATGCCCAGACGCCTCCACTCAGTGTTAAGAAGAAGAGGGGATGCTACACCATGGTAAACAGGCCCCTGTCCCAACTTTTTTGAGACCTGTAGCAGCCATCAAATATGAAATGAGCTCATTTTGTGGATAAAATTGTAAAATTTCTCAGTTTCAACATTTGCTATGTTATCACTGCTCTATTGTGAATACTGGCTGGTGTGATTTGAAAGTCATTGCGTTTTGATTTCATTCACAATTTACACTTTGTCCCAACTATTTCGGAATTAGGGTTGTAGTATTCTATATATTTTATAGTTTTTGCATATTATTTCAGTGCTTTGTTTCTAAGATCGTTTTGAATTTCTAGGACTTAATATGCTGTTACCAATGTGTACAATACATTTTGCAATTGACTCATCAAGATTTCATGCCTCAGTGACAAAGAGGTGTTTAAATTTCACCTCCCCATTCACTTGCATTGAAAAAGCTAGTCTCACATAAAATGCATTATTTGAAATCCAACGTTTCTAGCATACCATAATATTCATACACTTCATAATAAAAGGGTATGTTTCCGTTAGTCATTTCCGTGCTTGATTTCTTTTTAATCATTTTATTCTGTTTAAAACGTAAGTAGATCCAGTCTTTCAGACAGGCAGTCGTTTGACCTCAATCATAACCTCAATGTGCCACATTCTCCCATTAGTCTAACCTCCTAGCAGGGTCAGGTCTGTTCCGGACTAAACAAACTCAGCAGTTTCGGGGTGACATTATGTAGCTGCAGTTTATAAACACAACTTTGAGCAGCACTGCGAAATAAAAATAGGATCAAACAAATGAAACACTTTTCAGCAAAAATTTAACAGACCATTTAGAGAAAAAAACATATTACAAACACCTAGTATTGGGCAGGTTCTTCGAAGTATACAAATCATATATTCTTTATATAAAATGGGTGCTTCCCATCCTTAAATGCGATTGGCTGAGCCGCGTTCCATGCCGGTATAAAATCAGTGTAACCCACTGCATTCTGACGCAGACCGCAGCACAAAATATCCCTGCGCGCCTAGCCTAGCAACTAACTACTCTGCGCTCAACTGACTTGTTAGGTTACGTTTGTTTCAAGACTTTTAGCTCGCTATTTCAGTGTTAGCGAAGTTTAGGCTTTTAGCCCGCTAACCAGTTGGCCATCTACCTAGCTGGCTATAGCATTATAGAGTTCGATATCACTTTAGCTTGCTAGCTATGTTGCTAACTAGCTCGCTATTTCAGTATTAGCGATAAATTGTTGATTTTTGTTCTTGTGTGTTTATTTTGGTAACCACATCCATTGTAGTGAACGCTAGCTAGTTGACAAGCTGGCTGGTGAACTAATGCACAATTCAACATATTTTCCTGGACACCGGGAAGTGTGGAGGACAAAAGTCAATCTTGTTCCCTACTCTCGCTGCTGGTTGTAATGATATGGCCGATCGGCGCGAGTTGAGAACAAGGAAACTCGAAAAACCGAAACGAACTTAAAATTATTTAACGGGGCCTTCGGGAGATCAAGGGGGACATTCCAAATAGCCTGCTTTCATAATATATCTACATTAACAAGCCCAAATAGCCTGATGTGACATGATAATGGCGCTAGATGAAAAAGCAATCTTAGCGTCTGTGTTGCTTGCCAACCATTCTGTCCACTCTATCTTGCTTGGTGGAAGAATGAATAGTTCTCAATTTTATTGTTGCATTATTACCAATAAATTGTTGATTATTTTTCTTGTGTGTTTATTTAATGGGCTATATGTAGGGTAACCATTTTATAAAAGCAATAAGCCCCTTGAAGCAGTGGGTTACAGTGATTTTACAAGGCGGAGAGGCAAGGCACTCCGCTGCGCGTCGTGCTTTAGAACGCCCCACCATTGTAAAATCACTGTAATCCACTGCTTCTCGGGGCTTATTCCTTTAATATTCTAGGGCACA
Organism: Gymnothorax javanicus; assembly: GCA_029692085.1. Taxonomy (NCBI): domain Eukaryota; kingdom Metazoa; phylum Chordata; class Actinopteri; order Anguilliformes; family Muraenidae; genus Gymnothorax; species Gymnothorax javanicus. The sequence continues at coordinate 35,738,005 of CM056196.1, read as the reverse complement.
ATGCAAGTGAATGTGGAGGTAAACTTCCAACACCCCCTCTTCGCCAGAGACATGAAATTTTTGGTGAGTCAACAGTAAAATGTATTGTATGCATTGGTGACTGCGTAGTAGGCCCCATATTCAAAGTTGTAAAAATAATGCTTGAGTACATTTACCATTACTCTCACCGACAAACCAACAATTTGGACACCAACTATTTGGCCCTTTTGGATCTACATCAGTATCCTCTTCACTTCCCTTACATGCTGCTGATTGGACTCATTTTAAACAGATACATGTTGCTAATTAACTTACAATTTAATAGGAACCACGTCCGTAGGTGCTTTTTGTAATTGTAGTTCAGAGACATTGTAAGAATGCTTCCAATATTTCATTTAATCTACACTGTAATATGATATAATCGCACATATAATAGAGGTTAGTCATGAATAGTGGTTGCAGAATAATCCTTATACCGCGAAGTTCAGTCTTGTGCTGCATACAAATTAAGTTCCTGTTAATTTCAATTTAGAAACCACAAAGCTCAGAAAAAAATTTCTCATGCCCATGAAAGATTTGATAATCAAATGTATGCATGTTCACCATATAAACTAATGGAAAATATACTGCAGCAAGATACAGCACCTGAAGCATGCCAAATATACATTTCTGTTCCATTTAGTTTTATTTCTTGAAATCCTTTTCTAAATTCAACTGTAGCCACTGGGCAAATGACTGCCTGAGATAAAGACAATGGGTCTCATTCATGAAACGTGACCAGAACGAATTTGTGTGTAAACTGTTCGCAGACGGAAATATACGTGCATCTCCGCGTTCATCAATATTTTAGTAGCTCCGATCTTTTCGTAGCTACTAACAAAATCTACACATGCTGCCGACCACGCGTAGTGCTTGTGTAAATTTAAGAATGCACATAAATAATGCTTGTCACTATTGGAAATTACAATTTTAATTCATATTGCGCTCTGTTCTGTACACAAGACGCAGATGCCTTTGAAACATGTGATATAGCCTAAACATGACAAACGATTAAAAATATAACACATCTAGTTAAATTAGTTGGCAGGTTTAAGATCCAGATTAGGTTCATGATTGTGAATTATCTATGTGAATCGACTCAATAGATTACACGTTCTTTCTACATGTTGAATGATAATAAAGAAATAAAAGTGGAGGCATGTCGCTGTCTCCGTCAGGTGTAATTCCTGACAGAGAGGTCTCCCCAATTATGCCAGCGATGCACTCGTCTGCAGTTGATAGTTCGTCCCATGAATGGGTCATTCCTGGATATTGGTGACTTTTCCGTCCCCAAGAAAAAACTCTTAATATTTTAATTAAAATAAACAACATGTTTAATACAAAAGGGTTTTATTTTACATTGAGGTCTCCTTTATATAATTAACACAAAATTATGTTTGTAAATATTTATTTTTTTACCTTTATTGCCTTTTGTTTTGACACATACACTTCTTTTCATGATGTCCCCAAAGCAAATTCTCAGTTTCAGTGACATAAATTGTAAAATATTTATAAATTAATGGAAATTTGTTTTTATTATTGTATAGATCATGTTAAAATATCTCTAAATATTAATCTCTTGCAATGGAAATGGTCATTATTATTATGTTAAAAAATAATTTACTATATGTCCCCAAAATCACGTTCCACCCTGTTAGATTGTGGGTTTTCGCTGTTTGAACAAAAACAACTACTATTCCCATTCCCACACTTTGGCTCTGAAATCACACCTTTAGAGGAAAATTTAAAAGGAGCAAAGTGAGGTGAGTGACAACTTTCTGTTTGCCTTTTTTTGCATGTTTTATGATGTTAACCTGTATGTCCTACCCTTAAATTTCCACCCTGTTAGCCTAATTTATGAAGAAAGTAAACCAGATTTTTAAAAATTAAAAAACATATTTGATATTTATACTAAAGTACTGTTTATTTGTGGAGAACTAGCTAACAAAAGTTTTCTGTCACTCAGCAATGGCTAATTTGGTTTGAAATTTTCCACCCTGTTAGGTTCCACCCTGTTAGGTATGTAAACCTTACAGGGTGGAACATGCACCTAACAGGGTGGAAAATCAATCACAAAATGTAGGGAAATGCTTATAAATACTCCTATATAAATATTTAGTTGTTACTTATACAGTTCATCTAATTTATCAATATGTGTAAAAGGTAAAACTTAATTATTATATTAAGGTACAAGGCAATTACTTGGTTTTACCGCTGTCCTGTCATTAACAGCTATGATCCAATATCAACAGATCACACCCTCTTAAGTATATTTAAACAGTAATTGATCATTATTATAAAATGTTTTTGATACAATTTGCATGATAATGTAATGGTTAAATTGTATATATTTGTTAGGAAATGGCTCCCCACTTACTGCAGCTGAAATGCAGCACACAGCCGAGCGAAGTGAGATGCAGATCCAAAGGGAAGAGCACACACACATACCCACAAACACCTTCTCAGGCATGCACGCACACACACACACACATACACACACATCCACAACACACATGCACACAAAGAGATGAAATAAAATGAAATAAAGTTAAAAATAAGATTAAATGAAATCAAATTAAATTTTGGCCCATAAAGAAAGTTTGGTGAGGGCCACTTTTGTTTGTCGGTAGAGGCACTTATGTTTAGTACTGTAATGTAATTTTTTTTATGTTTTTATGTTAAAAAAAGTGTTGAATGTTTTGTATTTTCAATTAAAGTTAAATGTTCTGCAAGTTAATAATAAAATTATTGTTGAAACTCACTGAGTTATTGCTGGTCATTCCACCCTGTTAAGGTCCTTTCCACCCTGGTAGTCACATTTTTTACCCAAATAACATAACAAGTATGTTAAATGTTATGCATATGTTAATGTTAAACTGCAGAGTTGAAAGGGATCAGCAGCAGACATATGCAATTTTGAGCAAATTTCTGTTATTATTTGTCATTTAAACTGGGTGCAAAAAAATGTGACCGTTTTAAAGAATAAACACATGTTCTACTCAAAAATTATTTTTTCAACATTATTCAAAGAAAAAACTTATACAATGGAATGAGGGGCACATAAGGTGCAAGAGAAGCTAAGTATTGTTGAATATTTACATTATTATGCCTCGGTGTGCGCATGCGCACAGCGAGCATACGGTACTCAGTCTGTGTATTTGTTTGTTTGTCTGTCTGTTACCATCATAACTGCGACAGCATGTGCATCCAAGCTAAAGTAACAATGCCAACGAGTGACAAACACTGTTCTCTTGATTTTAAATGTGCCAGAATTTTTTTAAATGTGCCAGAATTTTGATTTTTTGTAGCACTTCATGTTTCAGTATACACGTTTTGTGTACATAATGTTAAGCCACACCCACATGATTTTGGCACAAAGACCGCACTCTATTGACTGTTTATGTATTCAAGCTTGCTTTTATGTTACTGTACAACTATTGTACATCAGTAGTGGCTCAGCAATACACACCGAGGCATCAGCACCTCTGGTGCTTTCATTTACACTTTGTAATACCTGTGTATATGTCCCTAACAGGGTGGAACTCTCTCGTGGTCCATGTCTGAATAATCCATCCATAATTATTATTATTTAGGTGCACAAGCTCTATCAATAAAAGTTCCTGAAGGTTAAACATACCATTTACCACATATAGTGTTAAAAACATTAAAAATGTATTCTTTATTTTTCAAAAGTTAGCACACTGAAAAGTCACCAATAGTGAAGAATGACCCGAATAACAAAAGGTCGCAAGTGACAACCTGTTTTTCTGCACCACGAAGTGAACAGATTTCATCAGGAATGTAACTTGCGACCTTTTGTTATTCATGGGACGAATTGTGACTGTGAGCCTCCTCCTGTGGCTGATGTATTTTTTTGTGTGCGCTTATGCGTTTCTTTGCCCCCAGTTTCATGTCAAACCATTTACGCTTCACCTCGGACATGGTTCTTTGGACTACAGAGACAACATTAACGGCATCGGTCACCTCCCTCCAGGCCTTCGCTTTGCCTGTCCCTGTCACAACACTGCTAACAGATGAAAATAAAATGTTTTTCCGTAACTCCACATCACCCAAAATTATTTCTATCTCCGCTCCGGAATAATTCTTTTTTTTTTTCTCCCTTTCTTTCTTTGCGCCGTGACTTATATGGTGGTCATTGGAAATTCATGGGCGGGGATTTATGCTAATAGCTGATTACCGGGAGCGCGCTGTCACTTTACGATGGATTGGCATTCATGATCATACATACGTGTTTACGAACAGATCTGAGTTTCCCGCGGTGTTCATGAATCCGGAGTAGGTTTTTAGAAGCGTAGGCTTTTATGTGCAAATCTACGCACAAATTTACTAACGTTTCATGAATGAGACCCAATGTCTGCAATCCACTCAAGCACTTTTTAATAATCGGCAATTCCTCCACCTAAAACACTAATGACTGGATGTCAAGCAGTGAGCTCATTTTCACAGAAGTGCCTTGAACCTTGCAATAGCATTGCTCCTTGACTGTTCACAGTTTATGCATGGTTTATTTTTTATTCCCCCCCCCCCCCCTCCCATTATTGAAGAGCATTGGTACCAAAGTGCCACATAATTCATTTGTTCCAGTTTGGGGAAATCATGGATAGCTCATGAGAAATCACTGTTTCTGTTAAAAAAGTTAAATATAAATAAATAAATAATAACACTAAAAAAATGACCAACCTCATTTTTAAAAGAACCTTATTTTAATAAATCAACAAATTACACACCTACAAAGCTGTAGATCATTTCAATAAGATCTTTTTTAGAAAGTACAGTACAATCAGGGTATTCTTTTTCCTCTTTTCTTTTAATTATGTACACTTGCTTTCAAATTGCTATTCAACCATGCTCTCACCCAAGCCCCATTTAACCCACGATCAACAGCAAAATCGACTCATTAACAAGGACTGCTAGCAATATTCTTTCATTTCTAAAAAAAAAAAAAAGAAATAATCCAAATGAATGCAATGGTAACTTTGTGAACAGATTAACCAAATGAATTATGCTTGCTGCCTGAACCTCTCAAGCCGCGTTTTGTGGACACGCCTTCATAGATCTTGGTGGTTTTCAAACCAACAACCAGGTTTACACACCATTAATAACCAGTTTGAGGTTTCTCAAAGTAATACTTGGCAGTTGCTCTGCCTTGCCACACAGATCGTCACCTGGAAAAATCTTGAAAGGACTGGAACTCTCAGACAACGTCAAATAAATCCATCATTTCATTTTTGCAAGTACAGATAGATCATGCGGAGGGAGACAGGACAGGGACCATTGCATTTTTGTTCTTTAATTCAAAGACATTAGTTTGAGTTCTGCTGACAGCGGCATCATACTTGGAGCAAAAAAATTATATACACTAAAAAGCTCAGAAATGAGAAAGGTGCACAAAGAGTAATGTTTTTAATGATAACTTTGCACTTTGCAAATAAAAAAAAATATCATTTATATATTTACAAAAATGCAGATGTCTAACTGCTTCATGATGCATAGTTTCAAAATCAAGTATCAGGTGGAATTAAGACAATTGTATTGCTGTGGGTTATAGAGATGAGGAAGAGGAAACTAGATAGGTATGGCATGCCTCATCACAGTCATTGCAAATTCTTTCTGAAGTTCCTTTTTTTGACATTACCCATAGTGGACACAACCCACGATCATTAAGTGCAAGTAAGTAATTGGAAACTTATGCAAAACAAATTGGGTTTTGCACTAGGAAAGCAGGAAGAAAAGGGACCCCTTTCCACATCCAATCCCTTCACGAGTCTAATTTTATTGGCTGAAAAAGTGCATTGCGATTGCAGGCACTAACAAGGGCACTTAATTCTCGAGGCATGACTATTTCGTTTGTTAAAATAGGATGCCAACTTTTTTTCCCACAACGGTACACATCAGACCTGGTTTTAATTAACAGCTGCTGGCTTGCTCTAAAACAGTACTGTTCAAGCTGTAATTGATGAAAAGAACCTCCAATCAGCTACCATTTATATCCAATTTGGAAGCCAGTTCTTTCAACTCATGCATGTTTGCACGTCAGAAATTGGTCAGACAGACAGTCCAATCATTTCTTATAATGCTGAAGGTAGTCCCTCAGAGAGGTGCCACTAAATTGGGTTTCACTCAAGGTTTCTTCATGGTGAAACGGGAACTTTGCAAAATAAGTCAGCAAGTTTTAAAAAAGGGAACACCGAGAGCATGCACAAGCAAACAAACTGTCACTCATGTACAGAAATTTTACTTAATACTGGCTAGTGAATACAAAAATTAACTGCTCAAAGCTTAAAAACGTCTCTCCAGGCTCCGGGTGTTGACCATAATTGCCTCTTCCAATATGGATACATTTTCCTTTCAGTTCAGTTAGTCCATTTGTTAGCAGGCTACGGAAAAAAACAACTGGCCCAATTTTTATGAACTTTGGAGGAGGGCTGTGGCATGGGCCAAAGGGGAACCCATTGAATTTCGGTAAGGATCAGACTCATGGAGCGGATACACAAAGTATTTTGTTTTTTTACTTATGTTAACACTGCGAGATAGGGCATTGGCTGAATAAATGCCACTCATCTGAAAATCTAGTAGGTGGTAGTATAATAGTGACACAACATGGCCAATATTGGCTGTGCCAGAGGTCTGCACTCTGAGTGCCTTTCTAGTTTTCTTTTGGTTGAGAAGAAAGGGGGGGGGAGAAACAGAGTTGAATGAATATATGAGTATTTGATTTTTATACCATAAGGCAATAACAGATTAATGGATTTTTATACTATCAGAACATCCTATGGAGCTTGATATTTCAATCATTGAACTAAAACTAATCCGAGTAAAGCCTTTTTGGAATTCCTAAATTTACAAGCCCAAAAATTATACTGTAATAAGACTCATGCATGTACCCAAATGCTTTTTTAGAAGATTGACACACAGTGGCATGATACATTGGGCTTCAATAACTTAATATCTTCCATTATAGTAGCAACTTCACAACCACAATTCCTGAAAGCTTCCAATGAAGAAGTAAGCAAATACCAATTCATCATCCTTCCAATAGGGGAGTCCACATTAAACTGCCAATCTTAAGAGATTACACAAGGTCCCAAGCCATAATCCAAGCAGTCAAACTTAGCAGCACAAGAGATGACGCGGGCAGCATGATACAGCACTGTAAAAAATATAACGTTGACTAAACTTTAAAAAGTAAGGCAGCTGTAAAGCATTGTTGTGTCTGCACAACTTCAAGTCCCAGTGGTTGCACAAACTAATGTTTAAAAGAACCTAGAACTAGAAATTGGGCCAACTCAAAAATGCTTTGCCGTTGGTTGCCTAACTTTTGAGTCAACTTTTTTTTTTTTTTTTTTTTTTAATAAGCTTCAAGGTAAGAGCACGAGGCAAAACAAGACAACTCAAAATAAACCAAGAGCCAAGTTGACAGCAGCTCAAATATATATTTAAAAGACTACTTTATAATTTCTTAAAAATATACTCCGACTCAGGTGAGGGTCAAACTAAATTCCCCAAGGTGCCACAGTGCTGACAGGTTTCAGTGGCTTATTTTCAACCAGTTGTCAGTGAAGGCACTGTGTACACGGTTTGTGAAATCTGTAGCCACTCCACAACTTGACTGAGCCACTGCAGCCAACAAAACACCAAAGAAACGAGACACGGGGACAAAAGTTTGACCCTTATACCCTGACAGGTGGGTGCTTTAGGTCTGCTCTGGATGATATTTTTATATTGGCATTTCTCCATTCATAAAAATGCCTTTAATAATAATAATAATAAAAAAAAAAAAAAACCTTGTGCTATTAATAAGGCCAAACCTCGCTTCCTGCAGCAACACATCCGCGACAGAGACAAGAAGTGCTGACGTCCCCACACAAGACAGCCATTGCAAATTGAAGAACGGAACTCATGAAAACTATCTCCAGGTCAGTCTGGATGTCATTTGCAAAAACAGCCGGAGGCATCTAACCATTTTCCACGAATTCAATTACTGGACAGCTTGTCACCCATTAGCCTCTATGCAGCAAAGTCACCAAATGGCGCCAGCCATAAAAAACAGCCAGGTGCTGAGGTGCCGATAAGATCAGAGGGAATATGGGGGTAAAATGTTCACTTAACAGATTACGAAAGCATTAGAAAGGGAATGTACCTCCGTGAGCAGAGAGGCCGAAATAAACGGCCACTTAGCTACATTCTGGAATGTTGGGAACGAAAGAACGCTGGCGTATGTTGAACAATAACTATACTAACAGGCAAGAGCAGGGACAGTCTGAAAATTTTTCAAATGGGTTGTACTTCGAACTCTGTCACTTGCGAGGGTTTATCAAGGCTCAGGAAAATATCCCACAAACATAAGGATAAGCAAAGTTCAGGACAAGCAAGGCATTTCTGAGGATCCCATTCAAAGCATGACTACTCAAAATACAGAGGAGTTTCAAATTAAGGGAAAAAAAATCAAAATGAATGGTCCAAGTGCAGTATGGGGCCTCCACAAGCTGTCAGATCCGCTTAAACCCACCATGGCACAGAGTGGACAAGTTAGAGGGATAGAGAACCTTTCTTCCAAGAGATATCTCCTTGAGTTCTGATGGTGATAGAGAGAACAGCCCAAGACGTTGCTCCAAAATCTCCCCTAGGAGATAAGCTGATTTAAGATCTAGAGACTGAGGGCAGTGGCATATGCTAGGGATAATTTTCATACTACTAAAGCCATTCAGTGACCCCTTGCGCCCTGTGGGGCTGAGGCTACAGTCATCCTAAAAGAGACCACTCCCATCATGGTTGGAATGGTTCATCATAGCATATAAAGATGATCCCACAAAATAACTCCACGTCAATTTGCAGAGACTTTTCCGCCATTAAGAGTACGACAAAACCCAAACCACGCCAGTAAGATGAATAGATTCATCTGCATTTGTTATGTCCATCCATGCATTTACTCAGGTCTCTCCTTTATCCCCATAAAACCATACATGTGTTCATCAAATGTAACTGCTTTTTTCAAATTTGTGGAACTTCAGGCCCATTTTAAATTCTACTGGAGATCCCAAGGTATCCAAATACTCAAAATGTCTCCTGCTGAAATACAGAAAAATGTGAATACAATGATGCACAAGACCTAGATATTTTCTATTTGATGTGACGCTGCAGCCCTAAAAACATGGCGTTCTGGGTTTGAATATTTCACTCAGTTTAAGTGTGAAGTAGCTTCAGTGTAGCACTGCAAACAGCAGATACAGAATGTGTACGTGAAATTGTCCTACAATATGGGAAAAATGCTTTTTCAGACTTTGTACCTGCTTGAGGGGAAATTCAAGGTAAAATCTGAGTTTAAGAGGTTAATTTGTCACCCGTCTTTACATATGGCAGGTAAAAAGCAACTGGACAGTGGTACACCATTTTGAAATTTCCACTGATTTCAGGGGAAAAAAATCCTAAGGGCTTCATATGCAAAATAGATTCTAAAGTTCAAGTACATTGGGAGTTGTAACATAAGTTCTAAGAGACAAGGGAACTTGACATTAAGGCATTAAGCTAATCAACCCTTGAGAATCTCGCATTAAGTGAGGCAACTGCAAAAGAAATGGGAAATCAGTCTCAGAGAATGATTGTCAAGAAATGCAATCAAATAAAATAAACCATGGTTTACAGAACAAAAATACATATTAGAAATTTGGAATAAATACTAAACTGAAAAGTTAATGAACTAAAACTAAGTACTGAGAAGACTTAAAGTGAAACTGAGGGAACATCAGCCCTGCTGGAATGTTTCCCAACCCCCTGAAAACTGATACAACGTCCACTAACAGAACAACCACGATCACAGGCCCAAGCATGGACAAAATTACTGCTCAAATTTGAGCCATGAATGGCTTTCAGCCAGGATCGTTAAAGTTTGAGACCCATTTAAGACAAGAACATCAGAGTAAGACCCAACATATCTACCAGTGCATTCAGGCCGAACTCCACCGTTCAACTTAATGAGCTGTATGAACCGCACTCCAACGGTATCTAAGGTAAAATAAAGGAGGAAGAACTCACAGGGTTGGAAAACATTACTTATAAAAAGTAGTAGGAAAAACACACTTATGCAAGAGGTTGATTCAAAACTTGCTAACGTTCTCCTCCATGCCCACTACAGCCCCAAAATCTGGCTGTCCAAGAACTTAAACTGGCAAATTTGCATCACTTGTTGATGAACAAAAGTGGTGGTGACTGCAGCATCGGTCTGCCATGGCTTTAAGAGGCAAAGCAAATGAACATGAGAGAGGAGAAATGAGAAGAGAGAGCTAGAGAAAGGAAGAGCACAGAGGAAGCACAGTCCAGTTTACGTCCAGCTGTGGGGCCGACAACAAGGCCTCTGGGCCTCACAGCAGGACACAGCGGAAGAAACTGCTCTTCTTCTGCTGCTCCGTGATCTTCACCCCCGGACTGCTGCCTTGGGGGCTGTTGCCCTCCTGCAAAGACAAAGTACACAAACCAGGTCGGCAATCTCAAAAAGCCATTCAAATGCAATCTCCAGAGCTGGGGGTAGCACTTGACGACTTACCAATTTCTTGTCCATTTTCGCTTTGATGTCTCTGGCGAGTGTCATGAAGGCCTACAGGGAAATATTGAGTTAATCACCAATGGAAAAGAGCAAGATGTCGCCCAAAGATCCGCTCACAAACTGACCAACAGTTAGTCATAAGGCGGACAGCTGTGCATACAGACAATCGTAGTAACACAGTGAAAAAGTTTGAGCTGGACTCCACTATAGAAAAAGTAAGCCCATATAAACTCTGCAAAAAGTTCAAAAACAGTGGATATTTCCTTGCATATGGGGTGCACAATGTAGACCATCATTGTGCAGTGGTGGTGCCCACTGGCAACAGGAAAATTTGGTTTTACAGACATTCAGCATAAAGGGCGCACTCACGTTCTCCACATTGATGTTGGCCTTGGCACTGGTCTCCATAAACTTGATTCCATACTCCAACGCCAGCTGTCAGAGGAAACCAAAGTTACCGCAACTCATCGGATCCCAATAAAGCAATCAATGGTCACTACTCACACCCAATGGACTTGAACTATGCGGTCATTCACCGTATTCTTAAGAGCCTCTCTCAATCTGCGCGTTAGAAACAGCTTACCTATGGATTCTGACAAGTCCAGGCAGGCGCCAACTATTTGCCGACATGGACGTCGCACAAATTTAGTCCCAACATAGACAAGGAGTTGGCAAGGCAACCAAGATTGAACTGCACTGTCTTCTACATCAAAGACTACTCTTCAAATAAAGACAATGAATCCCAGTTTAATAACATGCACTAAATGGGCCAACAATAAGTGACCGCACACAGCCTAGAATAAATAGAGCCTCAACTGAGGCTGCAACCTCCAAATCCAAGCAGGACGGCATTGCTCAAGCCCCTACCAACCATGCATTTCATCTGTAAACCATCCCCTGGGGAGATATATTTCACATACTCCCACTTCACCTTACCAGATCAACCAATAACCAAACATCATCAACAGGCAATACCAAAAAGACAAAAACATTTGCAAAATAAAAAATAAATAGTACAAAGACAACATATCAGATGCTGGAGATGTAGTGTGCAGTGATGATTATACGCTTAATAAATGAAATAAATCAGAAACCAAGTACTATTCAAATATTTATTTCATGTAATATTGGATAACATAGATGAAAATAAGTAAACATTACAATATATAGTAAAAGCAAAAATAATAATGTCTTTTTGAGAGAAAACATCAACATCTTGTGTAGCCATCCATTGCTTTGATAACAGCATGTAATCTTTCAGGCAAAATTTTCACATATTTTTATTTCCTCACATGCAAAACCATTCTATATGATTTGAAGTTCATTCCAAAGAGATTCCTTCGATGTTACAACAGATTTGCTCAATCAGATTTAAGTCTGGATCTTGAGTACACAAAGTCATAACTTCTGTCACCAGATGTTTCTTTCCGCCAGGGAGATCTCTGTGCACAAGGGACACGGCCAAAAACCAATAATGAATGGCTGTGATCTTCAGGCCCTAAGGCGGCACTTCATTAAAAGTGCTGACACCACAGCCAGGGCTCTCAATTGCATCGCTGCTACGACGTAGACGTCGTAGCGAATTTGGCCTGCGCCCAAAATAAGAATTGGCAAAAAACACGCCCAAATTATGGGAAACGCGCCCTAAGTCAATAATGGTCACAAAAAAAAAATGAAGCATGTTACTAATCCCATATTACACGAACTATTCAGCCAGAAATACTGCCTACAAACCCGAGAGAAATCCGATATTTCTCTCGGGCAGTTTCCGTGGCTCGCGCAAGACTACAGTATTCTCCAAACCTTGTCACCCGCTGGTTTGGATGTACTCGCATGTAGGGCTCAAATGTATTTGGATTCTCATGCCGACCGAGGATGCTTCTAGAATTTCCTGAATGCAAATGGCGCTTTAATCATGCTGGGACACCGTGGGAGACCACGAAAAACTGGCAAAAGCCACAATAAAACTAGTTCTACATATGTAGCAGAGCGAAAAAAACAAAAGGAAGTGCCAGATGCCGGCACTTTAGATCGTTTTTCAAGCAAAAAGACGTAAGTACAATGAAATTTTCTGACATTTTGCCGGCATGTTTGCATACATTATCATTGTTATGCTAATTTTATCAACAGCTCATCCGCGGTCATGCATACAAATCTGGTCGAATTGTCGGAGTTGTAGCTGATTATACGAGACCTAGAATTTAAAAAACTGCATCCTGTCGAATGTTATTGCAAGCCAAGAAGGAAATCACCATTATTAAGTGTTCAAATGTAGTCTGTAGGGCCACAACAACGTAATTTGTTCTCAGTGAGGTGGGTGTGTCTACGTGACGTAGGAATCATGTGACGTTGTTTATAAATAGTATACCATGTGTTCTCTGCGAAGATTTTATAATGATTCTTCTTTCAAGATTAAATTGTGAAACTGGACTGGTATATCTCATGTCCAATGCTGTCGGTAAATCATTTTACAGAAAAACCATATGATGTCAGTTGTCATAGGGAATATTTAAATAACAGATTCATAAATGTCACTAGTCACTAACTTCCCATTGGGTCAGAAAGAAACTAGTCTTGCCAATCTGTTAACTGTGGTATAGTGGTACTGCTGCTGTCAGAATGAAACTAGTCTTTGACAATCTGGTACTGCTGCTGGCTGCTACAAATAAAATAATTTGAAAACACAAATTTGTTTATTGTTAAATCTGTCTTCATTAAACTGAATTTTAAAAAGAACAACTGGTCTGTCTCCACATTCCAGGACCCACCATAACTTTCTTGATGGCAGAGCACTAATAGGGCCTGCTGGTTGTCCAATGGTTCTGCCACCTGAAAAGTAATGCTGGCTCTCCTGTCGAATTTCCCAGTAACCATGGTAAACCCCAAACGCCCATTTAACTTGCTCCCCTGACACTTGGGACCATGCAGCAGGGTAGTGGTGACCCCTAGTGGGTGTCAGTGTGTGTCAAAATGTGGATTTGGGCTTTGAAAACGCCGCAACAGCAAATTGGATACGGTGCGAGAATGTGCCCAAAACAGGACCTGAAAAATAGAGGGTGTAGCCATGGCTGTAAAATTGAGAGCCCTGACAGCATCGGCTAAGGAACACTTCTTAAAACCACAGTCATTGAACAGTTCATCCCTGCATCCACAAATCTACCATGTAAAGACAAAACCTAATACAAACAAGATCCAGAAATGCTGTCGTCTTCTCCGGGCCCAAGCTTATTTAAGATCTACTGAAGTGAAGTGGAAAACAGTCCTACAGCCAGATCAATCAAGAAGTGAAATTCTTTTAGGAAGTCATGGATGCGCCGTCCTCTGGGCTAAAGAGGAGAGGGATCATTCGGCTTGTTATCAGCGCACAGTTCAAAAGCCAGCAGTAATGATAGTATGGGGGTGCATTAGTTCACATGACAAGGGTAACTTGCACATCTGTGAAGACAGCATTAATGCTGAATGATATATGCAGATTTTGGAGCAACATATAGTGCCATCCAGATGTCATTTTCAGGGAGGTCTTGCTTATTTCAACAAGACAATGACAAACACCACACTCTGCGCGCATTACAACAAAATGGCTCCGTAGTAAAAGAGTCTGGGTGCTAAACTGGCCTGCCGGCAGTCCAGACCCATCATCTGCTGAAAATATTTGGTGCATTATGAAACAAAAACATGATGAAGGAGGTCGTCTCCACTGACCTGAAGCGCTTTGAGTGTTGTTAAAGGTATTCCCAAACAGTTTTTTCTTGTAAGATATTATTAGCAGAGATTGTTATTTGTGCCTTATAATATATGCTGGGTTCAAAAATGGAAATTTTTAGCCGTCAGAAAGGCACCTTATTTGATGTTGTAACCGCTGCTCGGTAAACTTCGTCTTCTCAGCTATGACCTCATCAGAAGCAGACTATGACATCCAGGCACAGACGTGGCTATTGAAACAAAGGGAGATTCAAGCTCCTCTTCTGACTTGGACTCCTCCCCCAGCAATGATATACCGCTTACCGGCAGCACAACGCAGGAAAGTAGTGGAGATGAATCTTCCCAAAAAATATCAGAGTAGACCACACCAATTTGAACCCTACCCTGGGAGAGATGATTATACCGAGCCAGCGAAGGCGAGCGTACCAGTACGGAGAGTCCGCAGCAACCATCAGCAAATACAGAATGGGATAGTCTTGAATAATTTTATAACCTCTTCAATACGTAGATAGACCAACATTTCTCGCAAATTACATGAGAATTGACCAAAATATATGCCGATTGTCATGTTTGAAGCAGACTTACCCAGACTGCCGTAAATTTTATCGACTGTCAAACCCAAGATTGAGGATGCGAGACTGATACATTTCATTATAGACATATGCTTCTCTATCGCGCACCAGATTTAGTTTTTTACCTCTGGGTTTTTAAGAATTGATCCAATCGGTTACAGGATAATCTTGCATCACTTGAATCTTGAAACTTTAAAGAAAGATTCTGACTTTCAACTGGATTCCTCCTTGTCCATCACTGCGGTTTTTTCTGCCAATTTTTTATTTTGGAACTGCATTTGGTGGAAAATTATGTGTAAAAGCACAGTCAAATACCACACTGCTCAGCTGCTCAAAGGCGCTTTGAGAAAGATGTAATGAGTAGAGTAAAGAGTGCTCAGTGAACCCTTCCCACACTAGTATACTGCGGTATGTTTCCCAAAAGCACAGATGCCAACTTACACAGTTGGAACCATTAAATGTATATGGTCGACCTATGCAAGCAGCTAACGTAGTTAGCAACTATACTTCTGAGAAGCTTACCCCTTGACAAGATTAGTCTATATTCCTGCAAATTTCTGATGCTTAGGCCATCTATAAACGCTGTCTCCATCTGCACTTCAGGTGGAGCAGGCGCCTGCCACACACGCCGACAAATTTTCAAACATCACCACTGCATTTAAAGCATAACGATTTCTGAATTTTTCCTGTGACTGCAAGCTGTCTGCCTCTGGTGACGTCACAGGCAAAACTGAGGCACTCTTACCTAGTTTTAAATGCAAATTTCTAAGTAGTTCTTACATACACGTGAAGCCTATATGATTCTGACCTCAAAGTGTTTCATTATTGATACATAATTTATAAACTACGCCATTTGAGTGTTCCTTTAAAAGAAGAGGTGATGTAACACAGTTGTAAATATGCCTCTATTCCAGCCTTTTGAAATGTGTTGCAGGCATCAAATTCAAAATTAGCATATTGTTCAAAAAGCAATAAAATTTCTCAGTTTCAACAACTGATATGTGAGCCATTCCAGCTCAAATGGACCAGGGGGTGACACCACCCCGTCACAGATTTAGTTGATTTTTGCTCCAATAGTTGCTATATGTACATGGACAAAAATCCCAAAATTTTGGCTGCCAACTCCAACTGGTTACAAAATGGCAGCCATTTTAAAAATAGCCTTTTACGCGCGTCACGACGTGCCCTCCCACTTTTTTCAAACCCTTTTTTTTCGCAATAAATCAAAGACTATAGCACGTATTGGCACCAAAATTGGCACTCCTATGTAATTTTTCATGCGGATTCTGAATATGCAGTCAAATAAGTGATAGCTTCTATGGTTTGGAAACTATTGGATGAAAACCCTTTTTCGGGGTACCGAACTTTGGCCCCCCCTTATCTCAATGCTGCCACCTGATATCAAAATGGAACTTGTTTTATGCTCATCATCACTTCAACTCTATAATATCAAAAAATTAGAGAGGTGTTCCGCTTTGTTTGATGTAATCCTCCAAAACGTAAAATAGATATTTTGTGAAAACAATATCGCCATGTAGGCCCCTACACACACATGCATGTTACACAAATGTATAGAGACTCATACCAAGAATACTTTTTGTCTAGCTTTTCTATGGAAAACTTGTCCTGTGTACTTATCTGCAGTTATGCTCCTCAAAGTCAAATGTGATTACCATTTCACTCTCAAGTCACACCTTCTCCGTCAAAGTGGATGTAAAATTACTGAAGCATTCTTCTGTTTTATTTCAGAGTCCTCCAGTTTGTATTGGCAACCACTGCTCCCTGTTGCTGAGGAAACTGACATTGAAGTCAAAAAATGAATGGGAGGGACCCAACAGACCTCTTTTCTGGCAGGCCAGAAGAGGTAGCCACTGGGCGCTCCCTGCGATGCATAAAGTTGACCAGTAAATCCTGCTTTTCATCACATTTTTCTTCAATACACACAATATACCATTTTGCGTCATATACCCCTGCAGCATATTGCCCTGGTTTCAAATCCCCCATGTTGACAGTTGGCTGTGATTTTGAGATCAATGTGCATGACTGATCCTGTGAAAGATGTGTGTATTGAAGAAAAATGTGATGAAAAATTGGAAAAATAAAGCCAAAAGTATGTGGACACCCCAAGGTCTTAGTCTGTTTCACAATTCAGGTTGGGCCCCATTTGTTCAAATGAGGGCATTCTGCATCTTGATGCTAGCTACAGCATATAATGACAAACTGGTAATTTTCTGCTTCCAACAGTTTTGTGAAGGACCTTCCCTGTTTCAGCATGAAAATGCCCCAGTGCACACCCTGAGGTTCATGAAGTCTTCCCTGATCATTATAGAAGAACCTGACTGACTGGCACAAGGCACCAACTTAAACCCCATCAAACACCCTTTGGGATTGGTGGGAAAGCCAAAATTGAGGCAAGCCTAATAGCCCAACCTTACATATGTACAAAGTGAAGAACATCAGAATCACCCCAGAAAAACGGTTTTAACTCAGAAGACTCTACACCGCAATTACAAAAGTATCTAAACATAAGATTCCTGTTAATTCAAATGCTAATTTGCAGAAAAAACAAGATCCAACCAGAAGGACCTCGCTAGGCAAGGGTGCGTTCACAGGTAGCACTTTTTCCTTTAGAAAAAGAGGTGCTTTGAGCACGTTTTGGGCTTCATGCACAAAATAGCGCATTAAAAAAAAAAAAAAAAAGTAAAAACTATTCCGCTTTCAGGAGCGTTTTTTTCTGGATACAGGAGCAGCTGCCTCCAGCCCTTTTAAAGAGAGGCCATCTTCTGCCCACCGTGCGGCCACCTCTAATATTTTCAAGTAGTGTGTGTGCTGGCAGCTGAGAAAAAAAGCACAAGATGTGAACGTACCCAAAGTCTACACTGCAAAATGCAACTCCGTTAGTATCCCCAAAGGGGCCAAAAAGTCAGTATCCGAATTGTAGGTGCGTCGTTCCCAAAAGTGGCAAAATTATTTGAGGTGGCAAGGGGAACAGTATGAAAAATTATGACAATACATGCCCAACACCAAAAAAAGAATCAGCAAAAAAGGACTGTGGCCGCAGGTAAAAACTCTTTGACAGGGACAGGCACTCGGTAAGATGGCTGCAAATAACTACAATCTACAGATCTAAAAACTACCAGAGAATTGAATCAGTCCATAACAGAACCCAAGGAGTATGTTACGAGTTTCCTAAAGCTAGTATTTATCCCTGGGTTTCTCTCCATTTGTTCAGGCTGTAATGGAAGATTTTCCATCAGCAATGTTCTAAAATCAAGTGGAGAGTCTTCTAAAAAGTGGAGGCTACTAACAGCGAACTGGGGACCAATGCCATATTAATGAAAATGACATTGGAATGAAAGGTTTGACGAGAAGTTGGGGTAATATGAGGACACGGTGCAGTTTTCCAAAGCTTACCTTCTCCCCTCGGTCTTTAGACACCTGTCGTTTGTCATTGACGTCACACTTGTTGCCAAGAATCATCTTCTCCACATCAGCTGATGCATGCTGCATTAGCAAAGTGGAAAAGGGTTATAAAAGAGGCAGATGACAAAAATGTACTGTATGCCAGAACATCTGGAGACACTGAAAAATGATAATGATGAACAGTTCTTATAAAGATGCTTCAAATTTCAGACAGACAAAAAGTACAGCAGTAAAATGTTTTTTTACCCCCCCCAGGTCTAACTTAGCAAGCATATTCCTGAAGAATACCTCTTCAATATTCCTTATCCAGTTCTTGATGTTGTCAAAGGACTTCTCGTTGGTAATGTCGTAGACTAACATGATTCCCTGCAATGAAATTGAGGCAGTTAACAAAAATAATGCCTGTGAAACCAAAACTAACCAGTTCGTCATAAAAGGAGTATAGCCGGTACATTAATTTTTTAGCACTTTGATTCGCACTTGTTAAATCTCATACATTGAAATAATGTAAAAATGTTAAGTTTGGCCAGGAAGTATATTGAGGGTTGAAGGCAAAAATCATCCTTCACTGCCAACCCTGCCCCCCAAGAACAAACACATGCGGACAGGACATGAACATTTGAATATTGAAGTATATTCAGGCTTTTAAATGCAAGCAGTTAATGTTTAAAATTTCTGTAAGCCACAAATTATAAAATCAATCAGATTCATTCAACTGCATGCCAAAGACTGAGGTCCATAATTCCATAAAACCTCAATCCAAAGTAGAGCTGGACTCGCGAGAGCCCATACCTCTGCCAGCATAGCTGGATTTGAACTTTGGCCTATATCTCAGCTGTACTTTGGCCTAGATGTGCCAAAATTTAATCACTGGTTCCTCTTGTGCTACTTTAACATCCTGCAAAGTTTGGTTAAAATCTATGCAACTGTTTTTGAGATATCCTGCTAACAGTCAGACAAACAAAAAAAAAATTAACAAATGGAAGCAAAAACATAACCTCTTTGGCAGAGGTAACAATATGACTGAAAGCCTGCTGTGGCAAATTAGGCGAGAAGCTGGCAGAGCTGTACATTTTGCCGCCGTGACATTTTCAGGAGACTGCACAAGCGCTAACTAAATTATTTGAGAAAGCTCACCAAGCACTTTTCCTTGGCAAAAAAAAAAAATCCAGGAGAATTATGTTCACAGCCAGGGAGAAATATCTCAGCGAGTGCTTGGCTCTTCCTCACTTTTGACGGGCAATGAAATCATTGAGAGGACATGCTTGACAGACTCGAGCAGAGGAGCCGACTGCAGATGCAAACTGCAAGCGCCTGCATACCGCCAACAGGTGTGCACAGATCCCTTCAGGACAATGCAGGGAGGGACTCGCAGTGGCATGGAATTCCACCCAAGGTTTGGCTTTTAAAAGGCCGGCGACACAAACAATGTAGTTACTCTGCACAGCACACAATTAAAGGCAATGGCCTGACAAAGTCACAAGGCGTGGAAGCGCAAGCGTCACGTGGCAACCCACCATGGCTCCCCTGTAGTACGCCGTCGTGATTGTCCGAAATCTCTCCTGGCCAGCTGTGTCCCTGAAACACACGGACACCAATTAGACACCACTGAGATAACTGCCGGGCTCAGGCTTTTGGCACATATTTTTTACCCCATTTACTCACTCAGGGCCATTTCACTGTCTAACTCTTTAAGACACTTCATACCACGTCCCAAGTACGGTCTACAGCTTACCTCTCCTTATTCCATTAAAAATCCTGGAAAAGACACACAAAATACCATACAGATACTTGAAACAGGATTGAGGCGCAGGCTTACCATATCTGTAATTTAATCTTCTTTCCGTCAAGTTCTATTGTTCTAATTTTAAAGTCAATACCTAGGAAGTAAGAGAAGAAAATGACAGTGCGCTGAAGTAGGATGATATTGAGACAATAGAAATGACTCATCAAGAACAGACACCAAGTGTGTATGCATGCTTTAGGTAGAAGCCCTTTGAAGCTCCAGCCACAAGGGGTGCACTTCCTGATAGAAGAAACCGAGTTGTCAACATTGTATTAATGAGAACTGCAACTTGCTGTCAAGATTTGAGAACCTTAAAAACTGTACCTCGACCTCTAACACTGGAAATGAAACAGCGTATCTAATTATAATTTTCTTTAAGAACAACACTGTTTAAAATGTGAGAAATGGGGCCAATCATTCACTTCCATCAGGAGTATTTGGTTTCAAGGGAACATATACACCTTACCTTTCCAAAAAGAAACCAGTGCATTCAAGCCTCATAAGACTTGGCGAAGCGCAGTGCCCAACAAAATCTGCAGGTGCTATGTGGCAATATTGAGCCCGTCTATATGGGCTGAATGAAAGTTTTTTTTTTTTTTTTTTTAACAATGAACTGCATGGTTGTGTATGACTTTTCTAACAGAGGGAATTTCTCCTGCTATGCTTTCGAGACCATTTACTGCTCATTTCTCCTAATGGTGGAGATTGAGGCCTTACACATCATCTTCCACTACACTCTGTTCTGTGCTGCCTGTACAGTTACATTCCAACTGTTCCATCCAAATAGGTTCCTCTCTTTCTGTCATTTTTCTCCATGTTTCTTCCAGTCTACCCCTCTTCCTTGTCCCTTCAGGTAACCATGTTAATGCTATTCTCACACTGCTGCCAGGTTCTCTTAAAATACGTCCTATGTAACTCTGAGTGAAATCATTTTGAGAAAGGCAGTGGAGTTGCATAGGACACATGCTTTCAATAGCATAGACAACACGAAATGTTCAAGTAGCCACCAAGAATTTTGTTGCTCAGCTGCATGTTGCAATGCATCCAGTCATCTACTCGCTATAAGTTTTTTTTTTTCTTCATAATCAAGCCACTAAAAATTTCCAATGAGCCCTAAATGGTTCAGGGTAATCTTAGGTGGCAACG
The DNA here is from genome assembly GCA_029692085.1 of Gymnothorax javanicus. Lineage (NCBI taxonomy): Eukaryota > Metazoa > Chordata > Actinopteri > Anguilliformes > Muraenidae > Gymnothorax > Gymnothorax javanicus. The sequence goes on along the minus strand of CM056196.1, from coordinate 35,716,797 downwards.
TAATTCAAGTCGACCCCTCATTTGTAAAAACTTTCAAGGCTTTGTCGACTAAACTTACATAATGATCTAGTTCAGTGATCATTAACCAAGAGATTTCAGAATACAATAATTAAAAATAAATAATATGATGACAAAAAATTATGCCAGTCCCTATTCAAAGTAAATATTACATATATCATTGTTTAGGGGTTAAATGATTGCATACACTTCGTTACCATCCAATCTATATTTTTATGGCCAGAATATGAACAAAATTGGCTAAAAATTGGCTAAAAATCCGCTTCAGGACGAAGAGGTCCAGAAGTAAGTTACTCGGCTAGACTAAACTAGCTAATAAGCTACGTAGCAAGCGAACTAAAGAGAACTAGCTAGTGCTTAACATCTCCCCGACTAACTATACTGTCGGAATTATTAGGCGTTTTAGTTGGTGGCCCAAATAGATGCAGGAAGAACAAGAGTTTACGACTCAAGGAAAGTATCTTCATTCTGACTTTCGAAAGTAACGTTAGCTAACGACCAATAGTTAGTCTAACAGCCAACAAGTTCAACCTTTGAGCTGCGGATCAAGTTCGCTGATTACAGGAGCATGATTTACGGACCAATTCTAACATTACATTGGCCTTATCTCATAGCTAACTAACTTTAACGTTAGCTAACGATAAATTACCCTGAACCCGGCCCATAATCGGACGGTTTCAGCGCTCTGCCTAGCCTCGTAGCAAGGCAACATTCGAGAAAATTAACAAGCCAATTATCTATAACGCGCCCACGAAGTCATAAAAAGTGCGGTATTTCCAGTGCATGGCAGAATTTGCAGAGCTAATGTCAGTTAGCAAGCAAACTAAGTTATTGTAGCTGGCTAGCTAGCTAGTACAGTCCCACACCCGGGTTTTGGGCTGAACAGAAGATGTTTTGGCGCAGAGAGCTTCCTTCCCTCTGAGGACAACTTGCTCGGACTTAGGTCAAACACATTTCACATACCTATGGTGGAGATAAATGTGGAGTTAAAGGCATCTTCTGAAAACCTGAACAGCACACAAGTCTTCCCGACTCCGGAATCCCCGATTAATAGTAGCTTAAACAAGTAATCGTAAGTCTTCGCCATATTACTCGCTATTGCGGAAATCCCGCCCGGTGTCAGCGCAGAAGTTGCGTGGTACCAAAAGACGCCACTAGATCGAAAAGATGAACAAAAACTGAAGTCTAATTGGACTCTAGACACGTCTCTCAAGTGTGAGTCAACCCCGGTCGTCGTGGCTCCGGAAGTTCAGCTGAATGTACGTCAATCAAGGCAAAATGGTTGATTTCCCGGGAGGGTACGAAACTGAGCCGTGAAAAGTCGATGAAATCTTGTTATATACAGCCTATGGGTGAAATGCATGATTTGGTTATGCATCACCCTCGTCGTCTACTATTGCAGAAAGGCAGCATGTAGACGTGTGATGTTGCCACCGAGTTCAGATGAGTCCTATGCCACCCATCCCCACTAAACAGCACTGCAGTTGCTCATGTTATCATAAATTAGGAATACTAGACTTTTTAGACTCTTGTGTGAGACGGATGTGTGTGATCTTGTTTCTAATATTTAGATCCTGTACCGAGACGTATCTGTCTCCATCTTGAGTTAAGAAGCTGTCATTAGCGCATTTATTTGTAATGAAGAAAAAGTGACCTCGTCACAGGAACTAGACCGCTCAATTATGAACAAGGAAGACGGCTAATAATAATAATAATAATAATAATAATTATTATTATTATTATTATTATTATTAAGGAGAAGAAAAGGAAAAGTATGAGGGTACAGTAAGTACATACAAATAAAATAAAAAAAGCTTTTTGTCATTGGACAACAACAGCTAATGATAATAATTATAATGGCCTGCCCCTTGAAAGGCAATTGTGACGTGGCTCGCTATATCAGCTGATTGACTCTGTGGGCAGGGAAATCACACGTTTAATCGCAGTTGTATTTGTTCTCATCTAGCGCTGATACTATCGGTAGTCTGCTATTTCCTGATTTCTGAACATCGATTCTTGACATAAGTATAGGCGACGTTTCATTGAGGATTTTTTTAGAATGTCGGTAAGTAGATATAATCGAGTCATTTTTTATACTGCGTAGCGTTGGAACTGTAAGATTTATTATAGCCATCAATGAAACAGATTAACAGCTGGTTTGCTTGTTGGTTAGTTCAATTCAAAACACTTTCTCATGAAGGAAATTCATGTTTACTCATAACTTACGCTTAGCCTATAAATAACATTACCCATCGCTCTAGGGTTGTAAATTAAATTTATGCATAAAGATGGATTGAACAGTTTATCATGGCTTTGAAGTTCATGTGTTATACTTATTATTATTATTATTATTATTATTATTATTATTATTAGTTGTTTCTGTAGACAACAAATGCAAGTGATTTGTTAAGTTTGTATATTTTTAATATAAATTGAATGCTTAAATTTCACTTAAACAATAGCTGTCTTCTTTCCGTCATGTTAATTTATCGTCAGTCAGCTACAAGTCCGGGCATGTCTGCAGTGAAGCTGTATTCGGTATTCACTGGTGTCAATTTGGCCACATCATAACTGCGCAAGCGGGAAGATGGACTCAATGGGGAAGTAAAAGCTCAGGCGCTGCGCTGGGCTTTCTGAAAACTGATGCCCACGAACTACGCAGTTCCATTTGTGTTGAGTTCCGCTCTGCAGACCACAGATGTTACCAGCAGAGGGCACACAAGAAACGTATGTCACCATTACATTTGAATGGAATACAGTCAGCTGTTGCTCCTGTCCCGGGACCTCTTTATAAACACCGGTATGAGCAAAGATGAAGAAGAAGAAGAAGTAGAAGAAGAAGAAAAACGTACTCCCCGCTGAGTTCACCTCTTTCACTTGCGGATTAGGGATTTGTTAAAAAAAAAAAACTTCACAAATACGATTTTGTGCTCGTTTGCAATATTTTAAGCTCACGGTGATTTACGAAATAAAAAATGCTTGCAATTTAGTGTGCCTGCGGTTTTACATTTAATTCCTTTCAATTCACTGCGTTTTATTTCACGCATTCGCCGCCTTTCAGTATGAAATCGTCGCATTTTTTTTTTTAAATAAATGAGACCTCTGGACTGTAAACAGAATGGTTAAATAGACCTTATCTAGTGGACTGACATGGGCTCCAATCAATTTCAATAAAATTGGCAAGAAAATCCTCCACATCAGAAGCTAAGGAACGTTTTCAGATTCAGCATTCTGTTGTGATCGAAGTGGCCATCTGCTTTGGTTCTATGGCCTAAATTAAATGCTGATTGAAAGGAAACTGCCAAAAAAAAAAAAAGGGGGGGGATCCGTGCAGACACCGACCCCCCTGAACTGTTGGTTGAGGTCCTGGTGTTCAGTAGGTGGTCCATGATAGAGTTCCAGATGTCTACCCTGAACTAATTCTTTATTTCCTCTTTTGGTGACAGCATGCCAAGGACCTAATGTATCCTGCCTTTGAGGCAGAGTGCCGGAGACACAAGAAGAAGAGACTTGTGCAGAGTCCCAACTCTTACTTCATGGATGTCAAATGCCCAGGTGAGCAAAGATGAGCAAAATATTTAAAATGCCATAAAAATTCCATTTATTGCAATGTACATCTCTGACTTTTGTAGTCATGGTGGCTCTGTTTGGGTAAGCCTAGGGTAAGCATCTTACTTTGGTGTGCACTCACTGCCATGCCACTCTAACTCATCTCCTGCTCTGCTCCTTATCGAGTCAGGCTGCTACAGGATCACCACGGTGTTCAGTCATGCCCAGAGGGTGGTTCCCTGTGGCGGCTGCTCCTTCATCTTGTGCCAGCCCAAAGGCGGAAAATGCCGTCTCACTGAAGGTAAGAGACGAACAGTACATACTTAGAATCAAATGCCCAAAGGTTTTGTTCTTCCTCTGTTTCATCTTTTCTTCCCATGGGTTTGATTTCCATTTTTAGTCCTCACCACCTCCACTGATTCCTGTGCAGTCCCTGATGCTGAACTTTACTAATGATCTGTAGTTGTTGTTCGCCAAAGCAAATATTTTCCTCTGGATAAAGCTAAAGCTCCTCCTACCCATTATACTGGTGCAGATGAAAATGGTGCCCTCTGGCTTTACAGGCAATGAGCAATAACCATTTCTTCTTGGTTCACTGTGTTGCCATCTTGGTCACAGTTTCAAAATGGTTGCTCATGGAGGATTATTTTGAAGATATTTCTGTAAATTCTTACTATAGAAGGGGCATGCAATTAAGAATCTTTCATTCATATAACTGGAGATCTTGAACCAGTTCAAAGGGAAGCCTAATGTCCATTTTCAAATTGGTAAGTGCTGTTTTTATATCTAAAATTACTGAATGCATCTTTAACCAGTTCCACTTTGCTTAGTAAGTCTAAAAGCAAAATGAGGATATTAACAGTGCAAAGAGTCTGAATAGTAGAAGCCCAAAATTCAGCTGTCTTGGTCAAAAGAAAGTAAAAAAAAAAAAAAAAAATATATATATATAATATATATATATATATATATATATATATATAATAGGGAGCAGGATAAAAAAATTATGACAACATATGTTTAACACCAAAAAAAAAAAAAAAAAATTGCAGTCACAAGTCAAATCTTTCCAATGGGGAAAGACAGACCATTAGAAGGATAGCTGCTAATAATCACAGAACTACAGTTCTAAAATTCACCACAGAATTATATCAGTCCATCTCAGAATTAGTCTCAGCAAAAAAAGTATGTTGTGAGGTTTTTAAAAAGCTGGTATTTAAGCAATGTTTTTGATGATTGTCTGGCATATTTTATTCAGAATATTTTAAGATGAAGCTTATCCATTGATAATTTAGTTTAGACAGTCATAGGCTCTTGCAGCACTCTGGCAAGCTGCCAGTCAAAGTCAGGAGTTAGCGCAAAAATCCTCTTAAAAATGTAAAAAATTAAAATGCTTTTAGACCTCTTTGAAGCAGATGCATACTTCATACTAGAATGTAAATAAATAGGAATCACCGGGTTTTTTTTTTGTTGTTGTTGTTTGTTTTTTTTTGTCATTGTGGTTTAGATTTTTCAAAGTTAAAGCCATTTTCCATGCTTCCAAAACTGTCCACCTCCTATATTTTTCAATTTATCCACTCTTTTCAAACTTCACCCGACTGGACTTTGTTACAAAGATGACGAATTGCCACTGCCTTATTCCTAAATGATTATGATAATTCTTGGCAAATTATAATTTTTTTCATATAGATCAACCTGTGTAATAACTTTTCATAAAGTTTAGGCTAAAAGTGAAGAGGTTATTTTGATGCTGAAACAAAATGGCTTTGTATTGGTCAGTTTGTTACAAATGTAGCGAAGTGAAATTGTGTCCTTTTTCTGGATCTTCAGGATGTTCTTTCCGAAGGAAGCCCCGCTGATCATCTCCTTAACAGGAAGCTGAAGATGAGTCTCTGTCCAATCTTCTATCCACTAAATCCCAAAGTGCGACCAACAAGCCTGTGGGAATCATCTGACCATGCCTGGTCAAAAGACTACACAGGAAAGACCGTGTAAAAATGGGTGACCCAGTAGATATTACTGAGGTTAGTCATGGTTCTTGGATCCATACCAGGGCTGTGCAAGGCACATGTCCTGAGTCTGCTGGTCTTGTAACGTTGTTCTCGCGCCTCGGTAATTTTAAGCAAATTTCTATGAGCTGTAGGTTTCGTTCTTGATATACAATCATAAGTATAGCTGTTCTATGCAGTTCTGATGTTAATCCATTCCAAAATTAAATGTCTTTGATCTCTATGTATTGGCAACTCTAATGAATAAAGACTCATAATGTGCCCCCCTAAGCTGTTTTTGCCATTTTTATCTAACTTTGACCCAAAACACTCACACACACACACACACACACACACACACACACGCTAGCATATACATACTTGTAAGGACATTGGGTTGGCATGCATTCATTCTGTACAGCCTTTCCCAAACCCAAATCATAAATGAGTGGGTGAAAACAGTCTACTGTCCCACAAATGGAAAGTTTTGAGTAAACAAGTTCAAAGTTTTTGCTTTCCGTAAATTCAGATTTTTGCCAGATTGTTGATATTTCTGGTTAAAGGAACTTTCGTAGTCAGATGGCACTACAAGCACTAAACTCATTTTTCACAAATACCCACTCAAATTATGCCTAACCTTATCTTAACTGTAACTGTTACCACAACCCTTAATCTATTGGCTGTAGTCTTCTGTCAGGACTACAAAATGTTGTCACAACCCTCACATCTGTAGCTTCGCAAGAACTGGTTCTCACAAGTATAGCTCTTGAAGCCCCCTCAACCCCCCCATCCACACACACATTTGCACTTAATCTGCTTTTCTCAGGAAGACCAGAGTAAAAAACAGATGTAATTAACAAAAACTGCTTCAGTTTTTGTGTCCTCAGTTCAAAATATTGAGATCATTGATTTATCCACAAGGGGTCAGATTGTGAGAAAATAGCAGAGAGGCAGAATGGTGAAGATTAACTGTAATGGTTCAACAGCTACCCTTATGAAAACATCGTATTGTAATGCTGTAGTATACTGTCATAACTATAGCATTACTATAGTTTGCATCATATAACTACAGTAGTACTATAGCCATCACATTACAACTATAGTATTACCACAGTCAATAGTACCATGATATTACTATAGTCCACACAACTGTATTTCTGTAGCTTGAATAACTATAGTATCACTATATATAGTAATACTATGCTACGGTGGCAAAAATACCATACATTTACCATAGGATAACTAGCTTGGAACTAGTATTTTTCATAAGGGTAATGCAAATGCAAATTCCCCTCCACAGCTGTGAGGACACGAGAACCAGTGACAAGACTCTTTCGGCGATACAGCTGATTGCTGCTCATTCCAGAACCTATCCATATGCAAGACATGTCCAGTTATGGCAATGTGATGAAATGTATACTCTCCCTCAATGTAAACTCGGGGTGGAGACATATTCCTGACAGAATTCCAATAAAAACAGGGAATGATGGTCTTCATTAGAGTGCCCTGTAGTTGGTGTGCAGTTCTCTCCTTTCAGACTGCAATTACACAGTTCCCCTTCTCAGGGGCCATTGAAGAGGTATAGATTACACCGGCACGCCTTTGCACTACATTCCAGTAACAAACACTTATCTCTCAATAAATGCCTGGACCTCCAGAGTTCACTGAAGCTACAGTATCTCACAAAAGTGAGTACACCCCTCACATTTTGACAATTAATTGATTATATCTTTTCAAGGGACAATGTTACAGAAATGAAGCTTGAATATATTCAAGAGTAGTCATGGTACATTATGTGTAGCAGTGTAGATTTACAGCACTATCCACATAACTGAACAAACAGTTATTATTTCCAAAATGGGTGGCAACAAAAGTGAGTACATACCCCAATTGGTAATGGCCAACCAAGCAATGAAACGTGTCTTATTCATCATAATTCATCATTATTCATCATAGACCAAGATAAACGTGTTCGGCTCAGATGGTGTCCAGCATGTGTGGCTGCGCCCTGGTGAAGAGTACCAAGACAAGTGTGCACTGCCTACAGTCAAACATGGTGGTGGTAGCATCATGGTCTGTGGCTGCATGAGTGCTTCATTGATGGAATAATGGATTCCAACATGTACTGTGACGTTCTGAAGCTGAACATGATGCCCTTCCTTCAGGAACTGGGCTGCTAAACAGTTTTCCAACATGATAACGACCCAAAACACACCTCCAAGATGACAACTGCCTTCCTGAAGAAGCTGAAAGTGAAGGTTATGGCGTGGCCAAGTATGTCTCCAGACCTGAATCCCATTGAGCACCTGTGGGGCATCCTCAAGAGGAAGGTGGAGGAGCAGCAGGTGTCCAACATCCACCAGCTCTGTGATGTTGCCATGGAGGAGTGGAGGAGGATCCCAGCAACAACCTGTGCAGCTCTGGTGAATTCCATGCCTCGGAGAATCAAGGCAGTGCTGGTTTTCACACTAAATAATGACACTATGGACACAAATTGGCATGTTGACGGTGAGGTGTACTCACTTTTGCTGCCACCTATTTTGGAAATAGTGACTGTTTGTTCAGTTATTTTAACAGTTCAGTAAATCTACACTGCTACACGTATTGTACAATGACTACTCTAGAATATATTCAGGTTTCATTTCTGTTACGTTGTCCCTTGAAAAGATATAATGAATTGTTGAAATGTGAGGGGTGTACTCACTTTTGTGAGATACTGTATAGGCCTAACAACTTCCCCTGTGGTGAGTCAATACATTTTGTACATGTGTCTGTGAGTGTGAGTGTGTGTGTGTGTGTGTGTGTGTGTGAGCATGTATGAGGTCAATATACTTTATGCAATGGACACATACACAGAAATCCATTTTTGTGCATTTCTCTCAATAGCACCCAAAAGTCAAATTAATTAATATTTCACCATGGACTCAACACCTTGTATCTTTTGGAAGTCAAACAGATCAACACAGTAATATGTCCGAAAAAAAGTTAGATTGTTTTATTGTAAAAATTTATTCAACTGAAAGCTGGGAAAGTGAAAAAGTTGAACACAATTCAGTGAGACAAACAATAGGCAGGCACCAATTCCATGGCACAAATGAACAAAAGCATTCTCACCTGAATTTTAAACACACAAATGACACAATTGAAGATGAACAGTTTTAGTTCTGGTCTATACTTTGGTTTTTGAGTTCTCCAGCAGAACAGCTGTAATATTCTGAAGGAGCAAATGTGCTTAAATTCTTGACAAGCTACCATCTACTATATACATTTGGTATCCATCACTCATTAGATTGGGATTCCAGTGCTGCATTATTTGGTTCCTTATCCATGTATATTTCCCTACAAAAAAAACCCCAGGACTGTTTATTTTAGAAGACAGACATTGAAATGTAAAGTTTCCCTCATAACAAATGGGTGAAACTAAGAAACCTAGGAGAGAAAGAGAAGTGGCAGACAAATGCAGTACCTCTCACGTCTATTAAACTAAATTACGTGGTGCATAATTATTTTAACCAGTTTATTGTCAATAAATCTTCAATAATGTGCTTCTTTGGTCCCATTGGCTAAGCATGCTCTCAGGTATAAGGCCCCCCCCATGTAAGGCTTTCAACAGCTGCCTGAAGTTTTCTGCTTTCCCAGGGCTGTTTTCCACGCTCGCAATCAGCGCTAAACACATCCCAAGCCTGAATACGCTGCCCTGTAAATGCAAGCTCTCTAGGGTAACTCGATGGTGTAAACATCTGTTTGGACCTGGGTATGCGGGGGTGGAATATACTGCGCAATTTAGTGGAGAAACAATCGAGAGAAAGCAGTGACTATGGAAAAGAAGCATTACAGATACAGACATAGAGTGAATCAACTTTCTTTCCTGGGAACAAGACTTCACAGACTGAAATGCGGAATGAAATGGAATATCCATGGAATGTTTCTAGAACTTTCTACTGCTCAGTCTTCATTTTTTTTTTATGTTTTTTTGCTTTTATAAGCTGTTTAGCTCCTGCAGTGTCTGGTCCAGGACTTGATGCATTCCCAAGTTTTCCTCTTTGGCGCTTGATAGTTTTTCTGGAAAAAAAATTCAGTAAGTTATCCTTGAAACAAAAATGCCAAGAATCATATCATCTGGTAAAGAAATAGTGGTAGTAATGTCTGCTCATTTCCAATTTTGCTTTGATGCTAACGTATCACAGCTAATATCTTCGATAACAGCACGCACTCCCCTGGATGAATGAATGGAGTTCATAAATTGAACATCTGTTTTAAAAGAGAGAAAACTGCAAAACCTCACTAACCAGGGGTTACGCGCGAGACAAAAGTCTTGTTTGAACTTTTGAAAACCTATGTGGTGACACAGAAATTCATTTGAATTCCTGCCGTCCTATGGATTTGTGAATCATGCTCTCAGCATTTGCACCATCATCTGATTTGCACCATCATCTGATATCATACTGCAACAGTGGCTGACCAAGAACAAACTGTCTCTTCATTCAAAAAAACTAGTGTTAGTGCAAATGCATGTACAGTATTGTGCAAATACACCCTGCAACAATTTAAATCTGCCATATATTTTTGTTTTCCACAAACTGAATTGCTTCAGAAAAATAAAGCACCATGTAGTGTTAGTGCAATGCTTATGGAAAGTGGCTGTTTCTTACAGTATTCTTGGAAAAGGGGAGGGTAGGCACCCTGCACTTTTTAAATTTAAATCTGCTTTAGATGTTTACTTTTTGTTTTCCACATTAATGAATTGCGGACCACTCCCAAAGTGGAGGACAGTATTGGGTGGAACTGCGGATAGGAGATCGGGGCGAATGTGATGTTGGACTTGGCCTGTGATTGTGCGAAAGTAGGGCGTCCCCAGGTGGTGAGACTCAGGGTGGGGCTCGCGTCTCTTGTCGGAGTTTGTGTGGCTCCTAAGCTGCCAAAATGTGTTAATGGACCAATGAGAGACGGGCTCTACGTACGTCATCAACATTATTGCGAAAATAGCTTGCATACGAGTTTGATGTCCAGTGGCCGAGGATTTTAATCAGGTGGTCCGGCACTCCTCGTTGGATGCTGTGGTGACAACGCCGATGCGGAAAGGGTGCCCGAAGAAGTATTTGGGTGGAATGTCGGATCTAATTAAAACATGATGGAAATGGTAGAGGAACCAGTGGTGGGTGGCTATGGCCCCGGTGTCAGTCGTGAATAATGGGTCTTGGGGAGAAGCGTGGTTATTGTATTTTGAGGTGACGTAGTTTGATATTGGCTTGAACAGACTGAGGGCAGAGTCTAGGTGAAATAGGAATATGGGCTGAGAAATGCCAAACTGATTCGTTTTACTGCTCTTTATCTTGAACATGAGGCGGTCGGTGGTGTAGAATGAGATGTAGTTTAGGCTGGCATGACGAGGAGGAGGATTCTAATTAGCGGAGAGCGGAGCGAACTCGGCACATCTCAAAAAAAAACCAAAGAAGGCCAATAGAAACATGGCTTCTAGAGTGGAATCCGCGGAAGAAGAATGCTACCTTGAGCGCAGCGTCTGGGTGCAGCGAGAGAGGAGGTCTGCTGTCAGGGGAAAACGTTTGGTCGGAGTGGGAGGTTCTTGTTTATGTAAACCTTTCAGTAGTGTTTGCACGTGAGGGTGGGAAATAGACGAGCACGGATAACCAGTGGCCAATTTGATGAAGAAGTTGATGCCGCTTAGGTAGTCTTGTATTGAAGCCGGTCGACTGTGGTGTATGGAGTGAATGTACGAAATTAAGCTCATAATGGAAACGACTTTGAGTGCCGGGAATGGCAGTAGGAGGGCTGAATGGAATTTCTTGAATTGTCTCCGTCCTGCGAGGAATGGGGCAGGTGAGCGTGGAGCGAACCCGTTTAGGATGACATCTCGAAATAAAGCAGTGAATGGCTCGAGTTGTGGAGACAGGGGTAGACAGTCGCAGAAAACGGAGGAACCGGAAGTGGGGTGAACGTCCGAGTGCGGAGCCAACCATCTGAATCTCTGCCAAGAGAAATGAGATAGGGCGTCAGCGATGGCATTTTTATACCCGGGAACATGTGCGGCCTTGAGCATGAACTGGTGTTTTGCGGAAATTAGGGTTAGTTTCCTGAGGAATGGCATGAATGAGAGGGAGCGGGAACGGCCTTTGTTTGCAATTTCTACTCTGGTCGAGTTGTCATAATGAACGGTTATATATTTGGCCGCCCGTTCGTGACCCCGAATGAGGGAGGAAACGATGATGGGATACGATGAGGCGAACAGAGAAGTAATAGCGCCCCTTCCAGGAAACGCCAGAAGAACCTCCAAAAACGTGGGTCGAGTGGGACGACCCTAAGCGTTTGCGATATCGGCTTTAGCTAACCAGGTGCCACGACCGGCGAGGCGGATGAGAGTGGTGAGACGAAGAACAATCAGTGAAAGGTTAACCACTGTTGGGCAAGTGGCCAATCGGGTTGCACGGAGCGACGTGCTTGAGCGTGGAGACGACAGATGGACGGTGTGCAGGCGAGGCGGAATGGCGGATTGCGAGACTGAAAGTCGGCCAAGAGTGTGAACCTTGCCACTGCGAGTGGCCTAGAGGTGGAGACGCGTAGTTCTCGTGAATGTTTGCCGACGAGGCAAAGTGCACCAATAACCGAAGCACTAGTGAAGCGCTATTGGGCTGCGCCACTGCAAGTGGCCGTGAGGAAGATACGCGTAGTATCCGTGAATGTTTGCCGGCAGGGCAAAGTGCACCAATAACCGAAGCGCTAGCGAAGCGCTAGTGAGCTGCGCCACTGCGAGTGGCTGTAAAGCCTAGTTTGTGCTCGACGCAGTCGCGAGTGCGCGAGGTTTGCGAGCCACAAATGACGTAATCGCGCACCTGGCGACAGCCGCGCGCGCTGGCGCTTAATGAGGTCGCGCACCTCCGGGATTTTGAAACTTTTTGCAAGCCGTGCTAGTGTCACCCAGTTCAAAATGTTTTCCGCTTGCTTCTACTTCTTCTGGTGTTGCCAGCTTCTACTACTTCCTATAGTATTTTTTTTCTACCGCCCCCTGTCTTTGCGGCGAATACTGCAACGGAGAATGCGCCAAGTATAAATGCCTCTGTTCTCAGTGGAGGTGTGCGCGCAATCTGCCAATGGAACCAGGTGAAGGTATAACTGAGGCTTAAGGTGGATAAGCGTGCAGTATATGTGAATGTTTGCCGACGAGGCAAAGTGCACTCATAGCCGAAGCGCTAGCGAAGCACTAGAGACCTGCGCCACTGCGAGTGGCCGCGAGGTGGATACGGGTAGTATCCGTAAATGTTTGCCAACGAGGCAAAGGGTGCCAATAACTGAAGCGCTAGCGAGGCGCTAGTGAGCTGCGCCACTGCGAGTGGGCGTGAGGTGGATACGCGTAGTATCTGTTAATGTTTGCCGGCGAGGCAAAGAACATTAGCATTTGTAATGATTTGACAATTTTGGAATAAACATGGCAATCATTCAACAGCACCAAAAATGTATGAGATTTAATTTGCGAAGAACACGACGTGCATATATAGCAAGAGTTCCTCAGACTAATTGTTAGAACCAACAAAAATCTAATTTATTTTTGAAAGCCTTGTTATACCTTGCACTATGGCATTTTCTTCCGTACATCGATGACTACGAAAAATATCAAGAAGTCTTTATAACTTCTGAGCTCATGTAGCTCGTAAAAACAGATTTGCGTAAATGAGTTTGCGAGGCTCATAGAGCAATAAGCCATGAGAATCCGTTCTACAGTCTCAATGAAGTGACAGCTAAATGGCGTTGTTAGGTACGATGCACAGGTAAGTGATGGCGAATTTAGTTCATGCGAAGTCTGCGAAAGTTTCCGATTTTACAGAATGTTATCCTTGCGGAGTCACATCAATTATATGAACATAGCCAACAGGCAATCGCTAACCTTACGGCCGCAGTGTATGGCAAGATTGAAAACGAGTGTAAGACAATCATCCAGTTCTTTTCTTAGATGAAGAGAAGACTGGGGGATTGTATCTCGGTACAATGAGATGGTGAAAGGCGAACTCGGTGCACGTGAACTTCACAGAACAAGCGGGGATCGGGTGTTTGAGCTGTGCGGGGTGGATGACGGTTTGGATTTTTTTTTTTTTCACAACTAAAATATGAATGCGGAAATAGGATGCTTGGATGAGCTGGGCCAGGTCGACGTGCATACCCGATAAAATCTGTTGTCTAAGTGTGGGGTATAATGGCAAAAGGTATGGAATAGTCTACGAGGGGCGTATGAGAGGTAGGGCAGTGGCTAGTGTGTGCTGAAACTGTGAGGGGAAACTGCGAAGGGCCAGCGAAGTAGTTGATGGGAGGGGCAGACCTGTAGGAGGAAGCACAGATTAGTAACATGGGAAACGAGGAAGAGGAGGGGGGCGGAGAAAGATAGTGCGGTAGGGAAGAGACGAGCAGATGAAGCAACAGCGGGTGCTTCTCCAGGTGTAGGTGGGTTAACACGGGAACTGCTGGAGCCTTGGAGAATTCGATTGTGGGCTGCAGGAGCGCAGAAGCTGAGTTTCGTCCGGCGGAAGGGATGGGGGGACGGGACGCACTTGCACGAGGCAAAAGTGCAGCCTGCGAACACGGGGTCGAAAAAAGGGGATGAAAAGAGACCAAAGAGGTCATAAATGGAGGGAGCAGGCACGGGGTTGGCTGGTTTGCAGAAGGAGTGACTTCCGCCGAATCTGAAGCGGGAGGACGTCGCCGAGCATGATGACGTTGGCGATGGGAACGTTGATGGGGGAACCCGGTAGCGCTGTGTAGTCTGCATACATCTAGTCTGCACTTGGGGAGGATCAGCTGCGTTGTCGAGGGAGTCGGTGAATAATTTTTTGTAGTCTGGCCTTGTTGTCGGAGCGGTGGCAGGGGATTTTCTTCTGCTTGAGTGCCCGATGGAGTCTGGCGATGGTCCAACGTGGAGCCTCGGATGAGCTTGAAGTGCGAGCCGTGTTAAACTCTCGCTTCTGAGCGCCGCGGTTGACGAGGGGCGTAACTACTGCGAGACAGCGGACTGGAATTCCTGTGCCACTAAGCCCGGCCTTGGTCGTCATCACGGGGGAAGCGTGGTCTGGAATATGAGCACCCCAGTTGAGGAGAGCAGGTGACGCTTCACGGTGGAAGTAAGAAGATGGCGGAGCGCAGGCGGGGGAGTGGAGGAGAAATGGTAGTTGCGGGAATGGATTGGAAAGATTCCTCTGGAGCATCAGAGTCTTGGAATTATTCTGCGCCCGAGAGACTCAGTAGGATTTCAGATTTCGTGCTTCAGGTAAGCGAACTCTTGCTGTGCGCTGGGCTGTTTGGTTTGCGAGTGAATGACGTAGAAACGAGACGAGCGGGCATTGTGGGAATGTAGGAGGTATACATAAGCGTAAGGACGAATAGGAAGGCGCATTGGGAGTGGCCCTGTTCATTAACCTACGTTATCGGGAACTCCATTTAAAGTAGCTGAAGATAAAAAGTAAATTTGAAAATCCTAAAGGTAATTTACAGAAAATTAATAAATGTTTGTATTTCATTGAAAAACAGTTGATACAGAAAATATAGTCTTGAGAGAACCCTGATGTCATCATCATCATGGCTGTCTGCAGTTACTTGGAGGGACAGACAGAAGTGAGACAGTCAGTCTGCAGAAGAACGGTGGCAAGCTTTCCATTCTGCTTAGAACAAGCAAACGCCAATCATCTTATAAAATTATAGCATAACAGCATAGAGCCCCAAATTTTTCGGCAGATCCTAGCCCCACCAATTATAGGTTAGGCTTAGTTTTTAACAGTTTACAGCTCTGTATAATAAATCTCTCAGTTGTTATAAACTTTTAATTTCCTCATTAAAATTGCTTTAAATGTGCCTTAGACTTTTGCATAGCACTATACGAGGAATATGTGGGGTTCTTTAGTTTCATAAAATGGCTATTAGACCACCTTTTCTCAATGCATGAACTTACACAGGATCCAGTCTCAGCACAAATTATTAGTAGGAATTTACAGAAGCCAATCATGTGTCACGCAACAGGAGAGAAAAGGTCTGAATTTAGAATAAGAAAGCAAGCAGGAAATAAGATTTCACAGGACAGAAAGCACATTTTATTAGAGCTTGGATGTACAGGCTTTCTCATGAGAAAGGACAGGGAAAATAAACAGAGGGCAGCAGAAAGGACTGTGTTTCAAAATAGTGGCAGGAACTACAGCAGTCTTAACAGTCCGAAAGTGCGGAGAGAATTCAGGTGGTCTCAGCAAGAGGTGAGAAGGCAAAGGTCATCTACAAGGAGGTCATGTCATTGAGGGCATGGTCCAGCTCCTCACTGATGGCCTTGTACTTCAGCTTCTGAGCATACAGCTCATCTGAAGGGCAAAGGTCAGCAGGCAGAGATGCAGCAGTTTTCAGGAGCACAAGCAGATAGCAGAGGCAAGGAAATGACAGGGATAGCAATAAAGGGAAGAAAAGGAAAGAGAAGGCACCAGTTAGGAGGAGAAAGAGAAGCTTTGTTACAGAATATACATCATTGTCAGTGGAGGAATTCAATTCAAGAGGTCTATTTCAAAAAGAAACTGAATCAAGGGTTGCAATAAAAGGGCATACTGCAAAAATATGATTTGTCACAAGCTCTGCAGTGGCAATCAACTTATATCTGAAAAATTAGTTCATAATCCAACTAGATCACTTGGGTTTCCTGTATCTGGCAAATTCAAAGAAAAAATAAAATATTTAATTCTTAGCTTCTAAATTAGTTCTGCTGATCCACATGAATTTTCCTTCTGTACATTTAATCTGGTAGAGTAGATTTGTTGCTCTAAAACTGAATCAAATCTTTTTATAATCCTGGAAGAATTTATCTACTTTCTCATAAAAAGCACCATGGTATCATTCATAAAATGATTTCTGTCTTTTTTTAAGAAAAATGTTCTCCACAGTGGAAACATGACATCACTGCATAAAATGCATGAATTTAATTGCAAATAAAGGATAATTAGAGCCATCTTTGATATTCCCAGGGGTTTCAAAGCAAAATTAAAAGTATGAATCAACAGTTTCATAAACTGCAGGAGTAGATTGACAGAAGCTCTGCATCTTTGCTATTACTTGAAGCTAGCCTATCAACATGTATTAGTAAGATAAGAAAGTATCAGAAAATATTTTACTGCAGCTCAAGAAGTGATTCACATAAAACTCCCTCATCAATCCACATGATTATTCCTTAAGAATACAAAGCTCTAGCTTTGCAAATTGCCAAGCTATGTTGCATCTCTTATCCTAGCCTTCAACTGTCCAATGCAGAGGGCTACCCATTGAGAATTTCTTTTACGAGAGACATCTGGCCGACAGCACAATGTACTTTGGCAGCAGAATGAGATGAAATGGAAATAAAAAAATTTCAACATGTTTGACATTTCCTAACTTCCCCGGAGCCAGTGCTTCCCAAACTCTGTTTGGTCAGGCCCTCTTCGAAAATAGGAGTTGTCTTTTGGTTTCTAATGGACCATTATTCTGTTTAACTCTCCCTGGAGCAAGCCTTCACTTTGAGAAAAAATGTACTGGGCCAACATTAAAGACTGCAACCATGTTACGCATCTCCACAGGAAATGCTGTGCTCTTACCTTCCAGGTCATCGATGGACTTTTCCAGTTTGGCAACCGTCCTCTCAGCAAACTCTGCACGAGTCTCCGCCTGGTGAAAGACATGGAAGGAGTTGGGGTCAGTGCAAGGAGCAGGTAACGCTCCCTCAGCAAAGACAACTCATTATGAGGCACATTCTTCTTTATGGGGCCAATTTTTACTTTAATTTTGCATTACCCCAGCGGTGAGGGTGAGAAGCAGCATATACAAATTTTAAAGAGATAAGACATAAGCTGCGTCCGAATTCTCTAAAATAGATGCCCATTTTCCTTTCCTTTCCACTTTTCCTGGACCTCGTGAAAAAACATCACCTGGGTCAAGGGGAAAGTGCCAGGGAGATTTTGAAGGAATCTCCAGACAAGTTTGAGAAAAGTCAATGTCCTTCCAATGCATCATGAGCTCACCGGCAAAGATAAATTTATTAGAAATTATGGGACTAAATGAAGTTTAAAATTCCTACTGCAGCAAAGGATTGTGGTCCATATTTGATCTTTCCTTTCTTCCTAGGTTGGTCCAGTGTTTCTTTGCTGGAAGGCAGCAACCAAGGAGCTAATTGCCTCCTTTCCAGCATGAAATAGCCAATTCACGTGCTCCTTTTCATGGCTACCAGCCATACTATTTCCAGCTCATGTCTGTTTACGAGAAAGGTTCCTCGCTCTTCAAAGAATTTGGATGCAGACTTAGTACTGATAATCGTAACATACATACAAGCGGTAAAAGCATACATTTTACATGGAGGATTAATTAAAATCAGAACTCTAGGGCTCATAAAGTCATAAGCACATTAACACGCACCCATTTTCTGGACACCTGGTACACAGTGAGCTTACCTCCTTCAATTTGTCAGTGAGCACCTTGATTTCCTCCTCATATTTGTCTTCTTTTTCCGAGTACTGCAAATGAACAGGAAAACGATTTTTGCAATCCATGGCCAAACCACCCACATACACTCAGCAAAAGCAAATGTTATCTCTATTCAACACAGGATGTCTTCATGCTGTTCGGTGGTGTAGCAATTAAGTTTACAACATGAATGGCCCCCTTCTCAGTAACTGGACCAACCACAACATACTAAACGGATAAAAGTGGACTGTATAAAAAAAGGACAAAATAATCATACCGACAGAGAGCCAGTTTCATGCAATTCCAGAGAGTATTGTGCACATGTAAATTCAATCTTTAATCTGAAAAACAACACAGGGAGATTTGGCTACCTTCTCAGACTGAGCTTCTAGAGATTTGAGGTTGTTGGTGACATTTTTCAACTCTTCTTCCAAGTCACTGCATTTCCTGTGAAGACAGGCAGAGAGAGCAACAGAATCTCAGACTCAGACAACTCAAACTCTCGAGAGTTGTTCCCACCAGTCATCCAAAGTGCACGGGTCCCTGCATATGCCCCCCATTAAACCAGATGTTCTAGCTAAATACGCCAGAAAATGGGAACTGGACTACAGTGCAGTACACATCTGTTATGGCTCAAATGAGTTAACTAAGTCCTGAAGAGGAGCCATTTCCTGCAGTCCAGCTTCCCGACGCTCTTTAAAAAGTAAGAGAGAGAAAGAGAAAGAAAAAAAAACTGACTGTGGTTAGAGCAGGCTAGATGAAATTGTCAGTCACAATGTGTATTTAAAGCCTATGAAGATATCTGAACTGCAGTCCAGCAAACCATCACACAGGGTGCACACACCCTGTTAGACAGCTTTCCAGCAGTGCTCTGCAGTTGTGCACAGGAAGGAAAGGCTTTATTTTTGGCTTCAGAAATTTCCAGCTGGGTAACTCAGCTTTGAGACCTGAAAATTAAACGGTCAGACCTACATGTAGTAAAGACCTGATATGTCACAGTTTTGAAGCCACAAAGTACAATGTCCCAGACTAATAGAATAAAAAACATTAATATAATGAGCCAAAACATTATGACCAGTTGGCTAATACACTGTTGATCTATATGTCATGAAAATGAATCCATCGAATTGTCTTCCACATGAATACCCAGATCCAAGGTTTCCTAGTAAGTCATTTTTCCGGGGTATCACACTCCCTCCACCAGCTTGTCTCCTTCCCACAGTGCATTCTGTTGCCATCTCTTCTCCAGGTAAACAGAGCACACACCTCAGCCGAAGTACATGATGTAAAAGAAATATGGAACTCGTCAGACCAAGTGACCTCCTTCCATCGCTCCAAGGTCTAGTTCAAATACTTGTGTGCCAAACTGTAGGCACTTTCAACAGGAAGTGAGGACTAGAATGGGCACCACCGACCAGTCTGCTGCACCAAACCCCGAAGGATGCTATGCACTATGTTGTGACACATCCCCATTCGGTGTAACTATCATTCAAAGTTTTCATACCACAGTAGCCCCTCTTTTGGTTTGAGCCAGATGGAACAACCATCCTTGCACTCATGCATTGTTGAGCCTTGTCACTGGTTTACTCTTAGTCATTCCGAGACCGAGAGGGTGAATACTTCCCACTACTGACTGGGACCACAAACCTTGCTGTTTAGGAGATGCTCTGACAATAACAATTAGGTCCTTGTCAAAGTTGCCCAGGTCCCATCCCATTTCCCCCACATGAAATACACTGACCACGAGAACTGACTATTCTCTTTCCATCTCAGGGCTGTATGATGGCATGGACATGCCTCGTTGTTATGAAATAATCAATGTTATTCACTTCATCAGTGAGAGGTCATAACGTTCCGGCTTGTGGGTGTGTGTATGCAATAATGCCTATTTGAGATGTGTATTTTACATTGTATTAAAATGTCTAAAAGTCAGTTTTATTAAAATGTACACATGCATATTTTATTCAAATGTGCATCAATACTTATTTCAGTCATGCTGGTAACAGCTTGCCCAGTATTCACTCCCGCTGTGCTTGACACCATTCCGGTGTGATATGCATTTCCAATGTCCCAACCAGAGGCGTTACCTTTGTGGGAAACAGTGAATTTGACTACCAGGGCCTAAAAATGTATTAGAAGACCCACAGGGGCTCCCATTGCAGCATCAGTGTGTGGCGATGGTGTGAACACTTCAGGTGCTTACAGCTCTGACACTTCGGCCCGCTCTTCAGCTCTCTCCAGTTCCCCTTCCAGGATGACCAGTTTACGCGCCACCTGTAATACCCAGAAAAACAGTTGAGGGTGAAAGAAGCTATTAAACACCAACTGAGAGACATCTTATAATCCAAGGGGAGCTGCCTCCACGCTGACCTCCTCGTATTTGCGGTCGGCCTCCTCTGCGATGTGCTTGGCCTCCTTCAGTTGCATCTCCTGGATCTCCATCTTTTCCTCGTCCTTCATCGCCCTGTTCTCAATCACCTTCATGCCTCTGTTGGAACACGAACAAGCAAACCAATGCAGACTGAAAGTTCTCACAGTTTGTCTCAAGAAAACGTATTGGGCAGCCAGTGCGCAGCAGCCAAAGTAAAGCCTGCGCAAGGCTGCAACATGAATCAACAAACAGTATCAAACAACATTTCCATTTATAGAGGATATTCTTAAGCTCAAACTTCCCTTGACCAATGGATTGAAACGTAGTTCAATACCAATAAAATGATGATAACACAAGAGTTCTGGCGCTCAAGTACTCTATAAATGACTTGCAGCCTCATTAGCACCTCACAATTCTGTAGCAACCATGGAGTCCTATCAACCCTTGCTGAAGCCCCCTTACTGACCTCTCGCTCTCATCAGCAGCCTTCTCTGCCTCCTCCAGTTTCTGCAGTGCAGTCGCCAGCCTCTCCTGGGCCCGGTCCAACTCCTCCTCCACCAGCTGGATCCTACGATTCAGAGCCGCCACATCCCCTTCAGCCTGGCAGGAAGAGGAAGCCACAGGTCACGAACAGGATCAGAACAGACTTCCAGCAGCGTGAACCATGGGCTAAGGATCGCGTGAAGAAGACTGCCTCTCTGGATGGCAGCCATCTTGTGAGGGGAGAATGCCTCGTAAGTCATTTACGCCCCTCTATCAGCCACCAGCCAGTGGTCAAAAATCAAACTGTTGAGCATCATCTACACGGTGAAGTGTCATTATTCCCTATATGCCTATCCAAATATGTCAATACCGTATGCCACAATGTCAATAACATTGTCTATAACATTTGTATCCCCAAAACTCAGTTGAAAGGAAGTGTTAATCTACAAAGCAGCAGAAATTCATCATCTGAGTTAGCGGAAAGGACATCCTGGGTGAAACTGAATATGCTGGACAGGATAGGGAGCTCTTGCAGCAATAAACAATCAAGCATTAAAACAAACCCATGTTTAGTTGTGGCTCAGAACCATCCCTAAGGAAAGTTCATTTCACTCAGAGATATGTACACCACACGAGCCTAATTATCACAGTGAATCTGTGTGAGTCCATGACAGGAAGCCGGTGAGAGAGTGTCAATACATGGTGCAAAACCAGAGCTTTCTCCACACTGATCATTGCAAGTAATGCTGGTGAAGGACAGCAGTCACATCATCACATCGGCTACACTACCTGTGTCATCAGCCAAGATCTATACAACACCCAAAGCGCGTACTGCCAGAGCAGGGCTCCATACTAATCTTTATTCCATAAAGCACTTTTGCCTCAATTTTGAAAAACACAGGAGCGCAATAATGCCTATCAATTAGTAGATGAGTTTCTAAGTTAATTTTCCAGTTACCACTCATCAATTGCTAGGAGCAAATGTGCCCAAAAAAGTGGAACAACTTGGAGCCTTGTGGACATGTGAGGTATGCAAAACCAAGCCTAACAGAAAATGGAGGTTCAGGAAGCGTAGAGGATAACTGTAATTACGGAAATCTGCAAATAGCTCCCTTCCATTCCCTCATAGGCTTAATATGGACCAGTCTGACTTCTCTGTGGCAACTCCTGGCTCCGTAAAGGCACTACTTTCTGAGCAGAAGCTTATCCACTATTAGTTCAGCTCTTCACATTCAAGGTCCACAAGCATTAGGGGAGGTAGCAAGAGCTCAGAAGGCAGCTGTTGGGCTAATACCATATTTGTGGATATAAGTGGTAAAATGCAACTTAGCAATAACATTAATGTTGGATTATCTCGACTCCTTATTATACTGCATATATCCTCAGATGCTGGAGAATTTAAATACATTGAAACTGCTGTGAAAGGCAACGTTATTCCTCCAAATGCCTAGATACATGGACAATCAAAGACACCCACAGGCGAGAATAAAATGGTTGATTGTCAATACCCATTACATAACCACAATTTTCACTTAAGTTATTTTCGGCAGCAAAGGGCAGTAAAACACAATTCTATAGGGAAGTTATTTTGAAGTTCTTGGCAGAAATATTGCTAAAGAGTATGAAACTACCACATTGTCATGGAAGAAATACCACAAAGACTAACAGTCAAAAAGTAAAATATATCTTTTCAGTAGGCAATGAACTGCTTTAAACTCTCAGAATCAAAACATCTACAGACATTTATCGATATGACCTCAAGCTCATTCACTTGCAGTACATTTATTTAGCACTGAGAGGGAGAATGACACAGAATAGGAGATATTCAGCTATTTAAAAAACAGTTCAAAATGGCATTCATCGACCAGCTTCCTGTTAGACACCTGGCAGCAGTGATAGTATGGCAGTCTTTCTTTCAGTCTTCCTGTTTAAGAGTGAGCCCAAATATGCCAATAATGCCATCTGCCATCGCTTAGTCCTTGGCCCGGAAAAAATAACAGCTAAGTTTTAAATATACACCCGCTTTTTAGCTAAACACCCATGATTGAAGCACTGCATAATAAATCTACGGAACTTTCAGCAAGCACAAATGCTTTTTTTCATACGAGATGAAAATCCATCACAAATTGTGACAGGCACAGCTGTAATATATCTTATAAGAATCGTAAAAAGGAACACAGACATCCCAGAATGAACCTTTGCTCATGAAATAAAATGCTGAAGGAAAACACTGAAACAGGACATCAATCCACATTACATCGTTTCTCTCCCTTTTCCACACTGGACACGCCCCCTTGCTTACTCACCACATTCTACATCTGCCAGGGCTTCATGCCTTATATGGTAAAACACACTCCAGAGAATGTCTGTGGTAGAATGTCAGGAGGACGTAAGGGTAATCACCCAAAAATCTAAATGAAACCATCTGGGTAAATGAGAATCAGGATAGACATGTACCAAGAACAACCAAAGACAGCGTGACTGTCCCTACTTGTTTGTCATGCTCACATCACACATAGTTGTCCCTAAATTAAGAAAAATAACCTCTAAGGATTTATGTCAAATCTAATTAATTTAAGTAATTGACAAATATTTATACATAATGTTGAAAGAAAAGACACAGAAATAACACAAAGGATATCATACTTTAGTTTAACCTCTTATACTCAGCCAATCCCATATGTGGTGAACTTTAGGCCTCTACAATAAGTTCTAGTGGAGATACCAAGGTTTCTAAAGATGTCAAACATTCCCAGCTGTATCACAGGGCAATGGGTATAACATCATGCAAAAGGTCAAGATATTTTCTATTTAATGTAATGCTGCGGCCATAAAAGCATCATGGCGTCCTGAGTTAGAATACTTTGCTCAATATAAGTGTGATGTAGCTTCAGTGAAGTGCTGCAACCACCAGATACAGATTATGTATGCGACATTGTCCTACAATATAGAAAAAAGTATGAAGACACTCATGCAGCTCATTCCAAGATAATGGACATTAGTATGATGTAGTCCCAGCTTTAAGATACACGTTATTGAACCCCATGGGGTATTTGTCCTCTGCATTTGACCCATCCTATTGTTAGGAGCAGTGGGCAGCCACAGAGCAGCACCCAGGGACCAACTCCAGTTCTAAAGCCAGTACCTTAGTCAGGGGTACTGGTAGGAGCATTCCTATGCTGCATGTTTTTTGTGGGTGGGGGAAACCAGAGTACCCAGGAGAAACCCATGCGAACACGGGGAGAACACGCAAACTCCACACAGAAAGGCTCCAGGCCGGATTCAAACCCACGACCTTCAACATCGCAGCCTCCATCTTCCAGCAAGGCTATCCACTCGACATAAGAGCAATGCAGCAGCAATTTACTTCCATTCTAGCCAGTAAAATGTCCGTGATTTTAGGTTTGATTTTGTGTGGTTAGGCCAGGCTAAAGGTCAACTTTCAAGGTGATTCCAACATTGTTGGCCAGTCAAATACTAATCTCAACAAAACATTTATGAAACTCATTTTTTGCATTAGGTCACTGTCATTATTAAACAAGAAAGAGCCTCCCCAAAGTGCTGGAATCAAAAAATCATCTGGAACCTAATTGTATGCGGTAGCAACAAGATTTTACTTCACAGTCTAAATAAGAGGCTGAGCCTTACCCACAAAAAGCAGCCCCAGACCAAAGAACATCCATGATTGTTTTGCCCATTTAATGTAAATCATTAGGGTTTCGGGATTTTTTCAGTGCCATAGGTCTATTTTACTTTGAATTAAAAGCAGAGCTTGTCACATTAGCATCATAATGTTGAGATAGGGACATATTAGTGACCTCATAGCAGGATACATACAGCAAGGGGGAGTTTCCGCTAATAATAATACTACATACCAAAAACCATCAGTGATAGAAGCCAAATGACCTGGTAGGCAGCGCATGACATAATTACTCCTCACCCTGCTGCTTCTTCAGGAAGACCCCTCTCAACTCTGCAGCTTAACATCTACAATCAGGCCCCTTCAATGCGTTTCATGTTCGTCTGCTGTTGGGAGCCTGTGAATGCCTCTTTGTCTTCACTTGAGTATACAGAACTCACAAGTACTCAAGAGTAACTCAAATTTCTTGTTATGGGCCAGTCACATGACAAATATAGTTGTGATATCAGTATTTTGTCACCTGTAACTCAATTATTTAAACTCACAGCAATGGAATGCTGTACGCATAAGGTTTCTAATGCCAGTGTCCGTGCTACCCTTCTGTTAGAGGGTAAAAGCAAAACTAAGTCAGAGGAATTGTCCCTATGTCTGCTGGTGCTTTAATGAAAACCACAAGGCTCACATTTATACGAATATAGTCAATCATTCATGGAATGAATTGTGTCTATTCTCTTATCCCATCTGTAATGGAGGTAAAGTGGCCATCAGATTCAGCCCTGGTGGGAACAGATAAATAAAAGGTCACCATAAGTTTCAGTGAAATGCTTCATTTCCGGTCTATAAAGGTCTATACACCGCACCAATTTACTTGACATTTAGAATATGGGAGAGTGAATTAATTCATATTAACTTTCACTAAGTGCAACCATATGCCGCCCAAGCCTGCTCTAGCCACTTGCATGTTTGAGCCTGAAAAGGCAAGGGACTCTAAACTTGGCACACACACCAAAAAAAAAAAAAAAACATACCCAAAAAAAATCCATGTTTATATCAGAGCTCTCCCTTCATGAAAAGCTAAAGTAAAGAAAAGCAAAAGGCTTATTCAACTCATAAGACGGACTACTAGCCGGCGAGGGTTCATGCCAACTCAGGCTAAAAAAGAAGTTATAAATCCAACTTCTTAGCTCGTATGCCAGTCTTTCCTTCACCTCAGGTTTACATAAGGCATATCTATTGTTTCTTAACTTTCCTTAGAGTTAAAATACCTTAACTCCTGACTGTAGCACAGTTCACAATGGCTCTGAAAGACTGACAAGTGGTGCGTGGGATAAAAGATTAGTATGAGCTAAATATGGGAAGTGGCTGCATTCCCATAGTACCGCTTGTCTGAGTGAAATATGCCATGAAAGATGGATGAGCGGCCTTTAGAAACACAGAATACATAGATTATGGGAAACTCCGAGATGATAAACAGAACCCAATGAACTTTGGCCCCACTGGACATTATGGAAACAAGGATAACTTCATGGGGGAAACATCTTTTATGAAAGAGAGTAATTTCCCCTCTGGGACATATTGACTGATTCTTTTATTTTCCAGTAAAATCATCCCTAAGTCTTTGAAATCAAATTTCCTGAATGTAAACGTTTTGCTCAATAAGCAGACTTTGACAAGTCTTCTGATAGGTATCAGTCAACAAAGGCTCATTGGAAGGCCACTATGCAAAGAAAACTATCTCATTATACGAGAGACTAACTGCTCAGTCAGGCCCACAAGCCTTCCAGTTATGCCTCGCATTCTGCAACATCAGGGCTACACAAATATTTAATTGTAGAAATGGAGATGGACTTTGACATGAAAGTTCAGCAAATATTTGACAATAAATAAATGTAAATCAATTGTCTTTTGGGATTAGCCATGCATCTAATAAATGGTTCCCCATCAGGACAATATAAAATATTAAGGAATTATGTAAAAAAAAAAAACCCTGCAGAATATTTCAAAGGCACACAGGGCAGGACAAAAAGTAGCGTAGTCCAGTAACATGACTGAATCCAAGTTTTGAAAAGCTCTGCTTATCTGACCACTCATCTGGGCTTCCACAGGGAGAACAGGAAGCTCAGTAGTACAACAGGCAGTCAGTATCCCAGGGAAGTTCCTGTGCGTCCAGGAAAAGGCTAAGCTGGGGGAACATGCAGTGTGGCCACCACTCCCTCAATAGGAAGGCCTTGTCAAGTTACTTACAGGGAGGGTTAATTATCCAAAGAACACAGTGCCAGCATCTCAAACACAACTGGTGCCAAACTTTGAGAGATCTAGCTACTCCAATGAACATGGAATCACTTTCAAACCAAGGAGTAGGTCCTGGTTAAAACTTGCATCGCCACATCAAAGTGCCAAAGACCAAGGCGAGAACTTATGACACAATATCCAGACCATTTCCTCATTCTTGAGAGGTTTCTAACACTTTTCTTGAAAAGTTAACATGTTACAACAATTAACTCCAAGGATGAGGAATAGCAAAGATAATGTCTCAGAAATGATCGCGCATTGATATGGCAAGGGCAGGAAAAAAAAAACTGCAAATCATCACAATACAGACCTGCCAATAAGCAACCATGGCACATGATGATATTTCAGAGTTTTTCCTAAATATAAGTAAAACAATAGGATATGGCATGACATCCAGTAGATTACACACTAACATTAAACTCCCTTAAGGCTGTAACAGCTTATTGAAATTTTTTCAGCAAGTAAAAACTAACGGACAACATAAATGACTTATTGTAAAGATGCATTTTAATGCTCAATAGTGTGTAACTGAAAAAAATTATCAATCCAACCAGAGTGATAAGTCTCAGGTCTCCAAAGTCCAGATATAGAAAGGGTTACATGTTTTCAGAGGAGTAACCGCATGTTGTCTGTGCTCATTGATGAATATTATTTTTGGGAATAAGTTATCATATGTCTGAGTTGTCACGAATCAATACGTATCAGAGAATGCCAACCTGACTGTATGTGAGGGTCAGGTCAGGCCCTGAACAGAAATTTCTCACACAGACTGCCAACTTACACAGTCATCCTCCAATTTTGGGATAATACTCACAATTATATAGCTGACTTGCATACATTTATTTAAGAACCATCGCTGGACATATAATAGTAAAAACAGGGTTCTTGAAGAGAAATGCACTTGCATCGCCCCTGTATCGCAATCCTCATGATACGTCACAACACGATCAGCAAATGACACTACACAACATATGCAATTCTTTAGTTTTTCAAATATAGATTGCCCGCCATTCCTTTTAATGTTTTGTAGAACTCAGTAAGTTCTCTCAAACACGCACATGTGGAACCACACCTTATTTTCACACTTTAAGAGAAACAATACGTACTAAGCACACCTGGATATGGTTCACAACATACCTCTTTTAAAACATCAAGCAGTTTAAAGGAAAGGCTGTATATCAACATAAAAATGCTAGTAATTTATTTTGAGGGCACTGAAAATCCTCAAAATTCAATGTACTTGACCTCTAAAAACTAGACATGGATACACCATTTAGAATGCTATCACACCAACAGCGCTATCAATTTAAAATTCCTCAGTTGGAACAGGGTTTGTCTTAAATTCAAGTCATTGACTTATTGTCATCACAAGGATCCGGAGCATCTGGACGATCCATTGCAGATACAGTACAATAATGTAAATACAACTCAAAGCAAAATTGGGTTGCAATAAAATAAACAACCATAATTTTTGCAATGACTTTTATGGATACCACATCGAAGGGAACGTCATAGCCAATAAAATATATGAACTACAGTCGAGGCATTCACACTGAGTACCCAGGAGACAGATCAACACTGTCAAGCAACTAAGTAACAGCCGAGGCAAACAAGTGTAAATGAAAGAAACTTTTTATAAAATTTTGGTCCCAGGACCAGCTTCAATCCCCTAAAATGGACGACTACTGTATATACGAGTTTAAAATTAAATATCCGCGATGACAGAAGAGTCAGTGTTCCACCCGGGTAAACGAGGATTAGAGCTGCTAAGCAGAAGGCACGCGCTAGGACCGTTAGGAATTCAGCTTATTTTCATTTTTAATAGGGACCAACGCCTTTGCTTATAGTCGTGGGCTACTACGCACCCTGAAGCGTACCTCACAATCAATGAATGTGCTCATGCAGCATTTAAACAACTGACGTTTACATAATTACAAACCCCTCGAAAAAAAAAGGAAGGAATAAAACAGAAAAGCTTGCGTAAGGATGAACAGTATTTTTCTCACTTTTCCTCGAAGTTCCCGTTCACTGTCCAGCTCTCTCTGTAAAATCTGGGCTCGGTCCTCTGCATCGTCGGCTTGTTGTTGCAAAGTCTGGATTTTTCGTTTAACTGCGTCCAAAGAATTCAGACCTGCCATTATCGAAAAGGATGGAACTGATCTAAAATAATGACTAAACTTTGCTGAAAACGAAAATAAACTGTGCTGAACGCTATCAATGTAATAAAGAGCTAATCTGTTTAAATACTATTCACAAACTGTTACAAAAATAGAAGAGAAAAAAATCTTTGATGCAAAAATAATTTTCTTGATCTTCTACCCAGTGCAAAACGTATAATTCAGACAAAATAAGAAGCAAGATGTTTCCCAAATGCAGTTAATGGAATTTCCGCCTCAGATCAGTACAAAGAGCTTAATGAAAGTACAAAACGGCTACTTTCACAGTGTCATTTAATCCTTGGAATGTAATATTAACGCGTAAGAGAGGCGAAGCGTTCTAGTAAGGAAAGAGGAGATAGAAAGGCAGGATTGTTCAAGAAAGTTAAGGCTAAATCCTCCAATCCTGACGAGAAGTGCGCTTCAGATGAGGTCACAGTTTCTGCCGGAGGCGGGGCGTGCCTGAATGATGCTTCTCGTAGTGTGCATGGGTACTCGTCCTACCTTAGCAGTTGGAGAAACTTTTAATAGTAGGGCAAATGTATGGGGAGGAAAAAACCGCACCAACCGACAGTGCCGACAGCCCGAGGAGGAAGAAACCACAAACCAGCAACAGGGTGTAAGGCAAGGCTTAACACGTGAGTGCAATGAAGGCTATTTTTTTGATTATCTCAACATATAATGCACAGCACCCTGCTGTGTATGGGACATCGGAGCTGCTAATCACTCAGAGAGCCTGTGATAACCCATGTCCAGGGTAGAAAGTACCTAAAATAGGCACACAAACATTTGAACTAGACCTTGGAGCAAGTGGAAAAGCTTGCCTGGTCCAAAGAATCCTGTTTTCTTACCTATCATTTGAACAGTTGAGTATGTTTGTGTGATTTACTTGAGGAAGAAGAAGACAAGTATGTGGAGAGAGTGTGATGCTCTGGGCAACAGTCTGCATGGAAATCATATGTCAGGGAATTTATGGGCACCAATTTTATATGTGCCACGTACTAGGCATACACTTTTTCATGGCCGCAGTAGTCCTCGGTAACAGTAGCCACATAGGATAATGTGAAGATTTCAACAGGATAATGTACCCTGCCACACTGCATCAATTGTACAGGAAGGGGTTGAATAACATGATGAAGAGCTTAATGTGTCACCTGGGCCTCCATGTCCCCCAGATTCCCTCAATTACATTAAGCATCTGTGGGATATGCTGAAACGACGGGTCCCATCCACAGCGGTTCCACCTCGCAACTTGCAGGACTGAAACAATCTGCTGCTAACATCTTAGTACCTGGTAACACAGGACCCCTTCAGTGGTCTTATTGAGTATGCGCCTCAGTGTGTCTGAGCTGTTTTGGCAGTATATGGAAAATCAATGGCATATTTCACAAGTGGTCATAATTTTTTGGCCCTTTAGTACCAGTATGGTTTGAGGGATGGCTTTTCTACCCGTTCCAACCACCCTGAATTTATCTGTATGAATAACGGTAAAAATAACTGTTTTTAATTGACAGGAACTGATGAGTAAATCAGCCATAACATCTAGTCAAAGCCAGATGTAAATTTAAGCTATAGGGTGTTGTTTCCATGTGCATTTGAGTGTGACAGCTGACTACTTTCCGCAATGCTGTGACTGTTACCAAAAGTAATACAACCTGTATTACAAATGTGCAGAAAGTCACATGACTCATGTTGTGTGCTGGCTTGTTGTGCGATCTTTGGAAAGTACCATTTCCTCATATGGTTTTGATTTCTAGTAACAACATAGGACATGTTGGAGATTCACAGTAATTAACCTTCATGAGCCATTCAATGTGTCCAGATGAATATGCACCTTGAACACATCTTTTCAGCAGTATGTGTGAAGAAGAACTTCCTTCAGTGGTTTGATTCTTCCTTTGAAATAGGAGTATGCACCGTTGACTCTTTCACACTTTCACATTTGACAAAATATACAATTGTATGCCACAAATGTTAGATTTATAATATCTTATGAAGAGGCATTTTCCATTTACGGAAGGAAAAGCAATCGTTTCCTCTCTAAACTCTAATGTAGACATGCCAATTTCCCTAGAGCCCCCACCTCCAACCCTAAAAGCGAGATTTGTTTGAGTAACACACTTTCAGTGCAATAAATTCAGTGGTACAGATTTATGCCTGTTGCTCTTTTTGCTTCGGAGACAAAATTCAGCTGGTTGCCATTTAAGGCCTCCCTTATTTTGGCTGATGGAAATGTGGGATAGTGCTCCGGCCCTGTGATTTGCCCACCGGAAAACACCAAGCATTGATTTCATTAGACACAGGAGTATGGGGCTTGCTATTTGCTCAAGGAACATTCCAGAGATTCCTGGACTGCAGCACAGCGAGTGGAGCTTGGTCTCCCCTGCTGTTGCATGAGCCTATCAGCTACAAAGGCAACAAAAAGCAACATTTCATCACACAACCCACTCCCTCTCAGCACACTTTGTGATACCTCTTGTTCCCTGTCTTCATATTTGTCGAATGGCATTGTGAATTTGACAATATAATGTGTTTTTGCTGCTGTAAAAAATGGAGAAAAGCTCCTGCAGTCCACCTTAAGGCAAAGCTCCAGTGTCAGTGCCAGAGCGATGCAATTCACTTCCTTCTTTGCGTTCAACACAACTGTGGATTCTGCAAACTCAGAAAATACATTGAATGTATCATGGGAATGATGAAAGTGAAAGTTATATCAAGCATTAAAGCATCTATGGCAAGGGCATAGTTTTAATGTGAGAGTGGGTAGGGACACATATGTAATGTGAGTGCGCATAGTGCATGGGATGGAAAATTTTTGCAGTAACCTTAGTGCAAATACTGCCTTTTCCATATACAGAGATTATCCGAATGAGTGTTTCTTAGTTTTTTATGATGCTAAGCGAGGTGCCTCCATAAATTTCAGGGATAGCTGGCATATTCATAAACTTCTTTTTCTATTTTGTATCCAAATACTTTTGATATGATTTTTGAATACAAGTTTACAACTGTTATTTATGTCATAAACATTTACTATGAAGCTTAACAATATCGAACAATTGAAATACTCTTCCCAATTCAAAAGTTACTTAATTGCAAGATGGTATGCTGTATTATTAGTGAATGTTACAATCATTACACAGTAATTTACTAGCTAGCTATAGGGCAATTCCACATGAGAGTTGCTAAACAGCAATTTTAAAAAAGTGTTTAATATTAGAAATATATAGGTTTTCATGTAGATGACTCATTACCAAATTTGCGGTAATGACGCTGCAGTTGACGACGAAGTGAATAGTATTTTGAATATTAATATTACGTGTGATGAAATCGCACGGGCCTTGTCAAACCTGAAATGTGGTAAATCACCGGGTCCAGATGGTCTACCTCCAGAGATGTGGAAATATGTCGGTGATTGTTTACATCCGTATTTGAATGTATTGTTTAATAAGATCTTTACATCTGGTGATTTTCCTGAAGCTTGGAGTAAAAGTATAGTTTTCCCTTTGCACAAGCGAGGTAATATAAATGATGTTAACAACTATCGGGGCATTTGTCTCATGGACATTTGTGGTAAAGTTTTCACCAGTGTTCTGAATAATCTGTTAAAAGTTTTCATAGATTATTTTGAGAAATATCCTGAATGTCAAGCTGGTTTTCGCTTGGGTTATTCTACAGTCGACCATGTGTTTACTCTGCAGGCTCTTGTACAGAAGTACCTCTCCAAATCTAAAGGTAGATTTTACTGCCTCTTCGTTGATTTTCACAAGGCATTTGACTGTGTAAATAGAGATCTCCTGTGGTATGTGCTATGTTCTGAAGGTATCCAAGGTAAAATGCTCTGTATCATACGAAATATGTCCTCCAAGACTGTGGCCGCTGTTAAATTATCCAAAAGTAGTATATCAGAATACTTTGACTGTTCGATTGGAATCTGACAAGGGTGTATCCTTAGTCCCATATTATTCGCAATGTTTATAAATCAATTAAATGAAGAATTGCAGTCGCATGGTGGTAGAGGTATATTTGGCGGTTTGGATTTTCATGAATTGTCCATGTTATTATATGCCGATGATTTATGTTTGTTTGCCGACTCTGTAGTAAATTTACAGCGGAAAATTAATGTATTGTCTTCATTTTGTAAAAAATGAGGTTTACGCGTAAATTTCACTAAAACAGAAATTTTGGTGTTCAGGAATGGAGGCAAACTTAGAAAGTATGAAAAATGGAAATTTGACAACATCGATATTAATAAGCTACTTATTATACTTATTTGGGGATTGTTTTTTCAAACAGGCTTTCATGGTCAAAGTGTGTCCAGACTTTAATGCATAAAGCTGGCAAGGCCCTTGTTTCCATTAAACAGATATATTTTAAATTGCCTAACTTGTCCCCATCTATACTTTTTAAAATGTTTGATACCCAAATTAAGCCAATTATTTTATATGGTTCAGAGATCTGGGGTTGCCAAAAGTGGCTTGTTCTTGAACAGTTCCGTACACAATTCTGTAAATATGTACTCAGAGTCGGCAAATCATCTACGAACGTTGCAGTTCTTGGTGAATGTGGGAGAATGAGCATATATTGTGAAAGTTGTGTGAGAAGTATCAAGTACAGGTGTAAACTTGTACAAATGCCTGCACACAGATTTCCTTCTCAATGTTATTCTATGCTTAAGAATCTTGATGAGGCAGGTGGGGAAACGTGGGTATTCCAGGTTAAACACCTTCTCTTTATGCTTGGGTACGGCCATGTTTGGCAGAACCAAGGTGTAGGAAATTTGAAAATTTTTATCTCTCATCTCACTCAAAGAGTTAAAGATTGCTATATTCAAGATTGGAATACTGAATTGTATTCTCACTCAAATTTAGATTTCTATAGAACAGTAAAGAGTAACTTTTGCACTGAAGGTTATTTATTCAATATCTGTAGGCAAGATCTCTGTCGTCTATTAACACTGTTCAGAATTGGTGAATTCAAGATAGCTAAAAACACAGGTTGAAGAGAAAATATTGCCAGATGTATTAGATACTGTCCGTTTTGTATTACGAAACTGGAAGATGAATATCATTTTGCGTGTGAATGTAAAATGTATGATGACATACGTGTAAAAAATGTACCTTTTGTTGTTCAGTGCTCCAATTACGATTTTTGTTTTGTGCTAAGATCTACCAGTGTTCATATAGCTACATCTTTGGCTGTCTACCTGAAATCAGCACTTGCAAGAAGGACGTCATTGATTAATATACTTGCATAGCTATAACAATACCTCTCTATTTGTGTTATGTTTTCACTGTTTTATGTTGCCACTACCACCACATGTATTTGTTTCTCATTGTACTAATTGTACATGGGCCTTTGGCCTTTATACTGAAAATAAAAAAAAGACACTGAAAACCGTCTTGAAATATCTTTGACGGTCTTCCCAAAATTTAGATTTGAATTTTGTAATTTTTTTTAGCTCCAGGACAAGAATCAAAGGTTATTTTTCCAAAGCTGAAAATTCCTAAAAGATATTTGACTATTTCCTGGTATTTACTGCATTTCCATACATTGGTTGCCAAAGTATTTGAGACTGTAAGTCATTGCAGGAAATTGAAACACACAATTCCAGTGGCTCATTGTGAAATTTGTCATTTTTCTACATAATTCCGTTGCTGAAATTGCAGCATAGTTCTCTTCATCATCTTATTTCTGCATTTATTTTATTGTTATAAAGAATTCTCTTCCTTCTTATGTCTATACTGAATTTCAGACATTAACCTCTCTAATACTTAGCTGTAATCCTGGAAAATTTGTGGTAACGGAATTACATGGTAACGGAATTACAGAATTATTCTAAAAGCCAGTGAAAAACAGAAGATAGCACAAGGTGGCATGAGGACTTTATGGAGCATAGTGGTTCATTGTTTTGGACACCTATAGTTGAGTGTTTCTTCCTGTGAGTTAAGTTTCCATAACCAGCGCATGAATTATACCATGGCCTAGCGGCAATTGCCGTGGTTGCCCCCCTGTGTGGCCGTCATGGCCGACTACCCAAACGGCCAGTTTGGCTTGCCCTTTTTTCAAGTGGCCGTGGTGCCCAAAAATTACCCAAAGTGGCGATTTTCGACACAGCGACTGAGCTGTGCGGCTCCCGTCATCACGCTGCGCTGGACTTCTGAGCACAAAGAGCCACAGATGGATAGAAGGGACAGGATTACATTTGTATAAACACTGTTTGTCTTCTGCCAATAATGGATAATACTTATGGTTCATTTACTAGTGTTTAATGTTAATGTTCATTTTGAGCTTTGCAAGTTTCAGGAGTTGAGTAATTGATATTTTATACATTTTCTTTTGTGTGAAGAGACTGTCACTCATGACTGAGAAAAGTTAGAAAGAACATAGATATTGCAAGCAATGACACATTTGAGATTTGCACAGTGCTTTTGACATTGGCTGTGTTGCCGTAATTCCGTCAACGACTTCATTACTCACAATATTTACCCATTGAATGATGCTGGAACAATGTTACAAAGTAAAAATGAATGTTTCAGGATCCAGTCAGTTGAAGATCCACAATTTTCATGAATGTGACCTCTGATATTCATTATAAGCTCACATTTTGGTTCAGAAATGAATTATTTTCATCAATATCCTGTATTGCCTTCCTTTCGCCCAGACTTGTGGATCAAAATTTTGGTTCAACAGGAAGTCAGCAACACAAACATCATTTATGATACCAATTTTCAATTGCTTTGTTGTTTTGAGTATAATAATTTTAGTAGATTATCAGAAAATACAATTCCGTTACCATTTTGTAATTCTGTGACCTCTGTCTCTTTCTCATAAATGGCATCCTACAAAATATCTGTGAACATACCAGTCAATATAAACTTACCATGGCCTAGTCAACATCCTAGGTCACCAATTTAAGCTGAAACCTAATGCCTATCATTGCTAGATATCAGAGAAATGCCTGTCAAAGTAAAGGCAAAAATACTGGCATTTTTTCTGCCGTAATTCTGTTACCGACACTGTCACCTTCGTATAGACTTCTACAAAATAAATTTCCCCAAACTTTGTGTTATACAGCTCAGTAGGCTTGCCAGTGGAACTGATAAAAGCACAGGCAAGTAGCTACTGCATTAGCGTAATAGATGGCAGGTAAAAATGACATGAAAATTACTCTTGATCGTAATTCCGTTACCGTGGAATTGCCCTATAGCTCGCAAGCTAGCAAGTGATCTAAAGTTAGTATTGTACTGTTGCCAGCCACACAATTATTGGCTGTAACGATCAGACTCGGAAATGCTTAGCTCAGTTTCTGTGTAGCCCAACATCCCACATCATTGCACGGAAGTTAGATAACAGTTTTAACATGAGGAATCTTCTTGAAGAACCATTATTTGGTGTTCTCAGACCATCCCAATTTAATTTCTTGAAGCATGAAACACAAATTATTCTTTATTGAATGCATTCTTCAAGCCTAGTTCATAAATCTCCAATTCAGTGTCCATTTGAATGTCAAAAACTGAGTATTTTCTAGGTACTCACATCCAGTTGCCGACTGTCTTGCATAGGCAAAATGGTCGAGCTGGGAACAAGGAACCAGCTGCATGTAAAATGAAGTCCCACGCCAAAGGACAGGAGTGGGGTCATTAACTTGCAAGCCAGATAGTATTGTAGCTAGCTAAGGTAACACCATTTGATTTTCCTCAGGTGTTCTATTGCTGCACATCACACAAAAAGACGAAAATAGGAATTTAATGTACTTAAAGCTGTATTAGCCTCACCTCATCTTCCTCTCTACCTTCCTTTTTCTCCCATTTTTGTGTTTTTTCTTTGATGACTGCATTTTCAAGGAAGTCAATTTGATTGGTCATTATAATTTCCATAAATCTCCACAAAAAGAAAGCGAGTGGAAGGATATTTCCATAATACAAACAGAAAATATGTACCCAATCAACCATCAATTTCAATAAAAAATTAAATTATCTAATGTAGACCTCCTCATATTTAAATGATTATTATACACTGACGTATTGAAATCCTGAAAATGTTACTCCCCACAACTTTGCTTTTGTTTCTAATGCTAAAACATTAATAGCAACATTATACACAATGTGCAGTTTATCACCTTCGGCCATATTTATTGTATGCTGATCCCTAACTCACAGTACTCATTTGGATTGCCACAGCGATCATTACGCCACAGAGTTTGTACGGATCCCCATCGCATGCAGGCTCCAATGCAATAGCACCTCCGGTGTTTCCACCCCTAGTCATCAAGTACTTCATATCAACTAATGTTTGAATTAATCACACGATCCACAACCTTCACTAACCGCTACAAATCATCTCAGCACACTCCCGAAACCCGCTCAGTTCTAGTAGGGTGGACATTAAAACCAAGTGAATGGATATATAGCTACGTTACCAAGCCAGTTCACAATCCTGTCTATTAAGCATCTTTGATGTGCCGTAATGCGACAGCCAAGATAAACGCTTCAAACTGAACCACTGTCTATCCATGAATTGGACAAAGCCGCAAACCTAGCATCTTATCGGACTGAATCATGTTAGATTAAAAGTTTTGCATTTTTTCATTTTCCCCGCTAAACCAAAGTTGGTCAGGATATTTTTGCCACGTCTGAAAGTTGTCCCTACCCAATTCTATGCCCATAGTCTATGGCAGAGGTTTTCAAACTCGTTCCTAGGGTCCCACCGTGTATGCTGGTTTTTGTTCCAACCACAATTGCAATTATCGAATATTAAAAAGCTGTTAATTTATCTGAATGAGGATTGTCCTTGGTCCATGGCTCTAAACAGCCAGGCAGTTTGTTCCTTCTTGTGAGAGTTTATTGTCTTCGGAAATTATTGTAACCTTTACGATTGTGATATGCGGAAGTACTCTTCAAAGCTTCATTAATAAGGACAAACTCCCAAGCCTTATTCTCTGCCCCCAGGATTGGGTTCACATTCCTGTTTACTAGCCTCTCTAGTTTGGTCCTCTGCCCAATTTACGAAACACTTCCCAAACCTTCAGCGGTCTTCAGGATTGGGACTGCATTCCTGTTAAATCTTCGGACCTGCTATCTGACAGCTCTACTTTGGCGAGGGTGAAGCCAGTGAGCTTCTGCCCCGTGATGCCACTGGCCGGGCACGCACCTCACCCTTAGCCCATTATACCATCTGAACAGAACTGTGCTCTTGCAATTCTGAGTTTCGTCCCTCCTTTCCATTACCATACTCTTAATCAATAAACACCTTCATTTGATTGCCCTGAGCCCTCATTTGCCTCCTTGTCTGGATCATAAACAGGGTCTATAGCATGCCACTGTATTAACTAGAGAAATATTTGCGCTCTTTCCTTATCAACTTTATCGTATTTGTATGTTTATCTATTAGGTGTTCCTCATGACTAATGTCTTGCTATCTGCAGGCCACCATTGATAATTATTCATTCAATTTAACAGTTATTGTTGCTCGAGAACAAAGAACCACAGGTGCTTAAGTATTAGGAAGCTGAGAACTTACACTGTCTCTTTTTTCTTTCTTTCTTTCTTTCTTTCTTTCTTTCTTCCTTCTCCCACTTTGGTCTGCTTGATTGCTTTATTAAAGGGCTAGTTGCTAAAATTTCCAAGGTACTTTACCTAAAATTTTGTATTCTAGAACTGAAGTGATCTCAGACATGAATTACTCACAACCCTTGGCTTTTTTCAACTGAGGTTCACGTGAAATGTGTTCTTTTAGTGAAGGCAAAGACTTAACAAATGTCTAGCTTACTGACTCATAGATCATACCGAGGGTTCAGAGCCAGAATGGTTTATCTCCAAATTTGCATATGGAGATAAACCTTTTTTCCAGACAAACTAGACATGATTTGTTACTTGTAGCTGCACTTAACCCATAATGCCCAAAGTTTGGAGATAAACCATTCTGGCTCTGAACCCTCGATACGTATATTGCTGGCATTATCGAGGAGTTGGTTCATGTGGCAGTTTCCGTTTTAATCTACTCAGCTTTAATGACTAAAAAACAGAATTTCTGAATACATTTTCCAGACTGAATGAATTTATGACTAAAGCTGAACTCAGAGCAGAATTGCCCTTCTCGAAAAGAAACTAATCTGAGATGTATTCGATATTAGACAGCATGCGCATCTCCTGACAGCATGAGGCATAGAAATGCTGACAGAAATGCACATTGAGATATGCGATCTTTCCCACCACTGCAGTTACTGTTTCTTTCATTACATTCATATTTTTCTTAAATTTAAAATGAATAAACTAATAAATATACAAGTATACAAGAAGCAAATAAACTGGAGTATTGAGCTTGTTTGTTTGCGTGAGTGATATTTTGCAAAGGTGGGGAGACTGGCCCAATGTGGTATGGCTGGTCATGTTCACGTTTATACGTCATGATTCATGGCGTGCATGCAGACTGACTCAGATGAAAGCCTGGCTTCTCTACTCACATCTGTGGCCTTCTTCTCTGACAGTTCCAGTTTCTCTTGGGCGTCCTTCAAGGCCTCTGAGTACTTGTCCAGCTCATCCTCAGTGCCCTTGAGTTTCTTTTGCAGTCCAATCAGCTCTTCCTCCAGCTGGAGAGAGAAAAGTTGATACATCAGAACTGAACCAGAAATAAGTCAAACCACTTAATAATTAGGTTCAGTTTATCCCAATAATGTCCTTATTAAAAGGACAGCTGCCAATTAATTGTGGCACAAACACGCAAACGCTCATGTCCGTGCACACAAAGTTAATGGTTGGTTTTGTTATCTTTGCCAAATTCCTACTCCTGAGTAAGTGATGCGTAATTCCCACAACAAAGTATTAAGATAACATAGTTAAACTAGAGTATGTAATTCCAGGGAATTACGAGTGCATGAAAATGCAAACTGTAGTTGCTTAAGGTGGAATGTGGGCAGAGGAAACAAGTTGGCGGAAGTCATAGTTGATGACAGTTGGAATGGCTGAACAGTTAAATAGTTGAGTAGTTTAAAAAGTTATATTATTTAACAGTTAATTATTTCAAAGAGGACTTTTATTTTGAAACAGTTTTGGACAGAGGAAACAGTTGGTGGTAGTCATAGTTGATGACAACGGGCTGCTGGAATGGCTGAATGGTTGAAAAGTTGAGTAGTTTAAATAGTTAAATTATTTAGCAGTGAATTATTTCAGTGAGGACTTTTATTTTGAAACAGTTTTGGACAGAGGAAACAGTTGGTGGGAGTCATAGTTGATGACAACTGACAGTTGTAATGGCTGAACAGTTAAATATTTGAGTAGTTTAAATGATTAAATTATTTAATAGTGAATTATTGTAGTGAGGACTTTTATTTTGAAACAGTTTTGGACCGAGGAAACCGTTGACGGGAGTCATAGTTGATGATAACTGACAGTTGTAATGGCTGAACAGTTAAATATTTGAGTAGTTTAAATAGTTAAATTATTTAATTGTGATTTATTGTAATGAGGACTTTTATTTTGAAACAGTTTTGGACAGAGGAAACAGTTGGCAGGAGTCATAGTTGATGACAACTGACAGTTGTAATGGCTGAACAGTTAAATATTTGAGCAGTTTAAATGATTAAATTATTTAATAGTGAATTATCGTAGTGAGGACTTTTATTTTGAAACAGTTTTGGACTGAGGAAACCGTTGACGGGAGTCATAGTTGATGACAAGTTGGAATGGCTGAACGATTAAATAGTTGAGTTGTTTAAATAGTTAAATTATTTAACAGTGAAATTTTGTTGTGAGGACTTTTATTTGAAACAGTTTTGGACCGAGGAAACAGTTGGCTGGAGTTATAGTTGATGACAACTGACAGTTGGAATGGCTGAACAATTAAATATTTGAGTAGTTTAACTATTTACATTATTTAACAGTGAATTATTTCAGTGAGGACTTTTATTTTGAAATAGTTTTGGACAGAGGAAACAGTTGACAGGAGTCATAGTTGATGACAACTGGCAGTTGGAATGGCTGAACGGTTGAAAAGTTGAGTAGTTTAAAAAGTTAAATTATTTAATTGTTATTTATCGTAATGAGGACTTTTATTTTGAAACAGTTGTGGACAGAGGAAACAGTTGGCAGGAGTCATAGTTGATGACAACTGACAGTTGGAATGGCTGAACAATTCAATAGTTGAGTTGTTTAAATAGTTAAATTATTTAACAGTGAATTATTTCAGTGAGGACTTTTATTTTGAAACAGTTTTGGACAGAGGAAACAGCTGGCGGGAGTCATAGTTGAAGACAATGGGCAGTTGGAATGGCTGAACGGTTGAAAAGTTGAGTACTTTAAATAGTTAAATTATTTAACAGTGAATTATTTCAGTGAGGACTTTTATTTTTAAACAGTTTTGGACAGGTGAAACAGTTGGCAGGAGTCATAGTTGATGACAACTGACAGTTGGAATGGCTGAACAGTTAAATATTTCAGTAGTTTAAATAGTTAAATTATTTAAGAGTGATTTCTTGTTGTGAGGACTTTTATTTTGAAACAGTTGTAGGAAGAGGAAACAGGTGAACAGGATTTGTAGTGTTAAGAGAGCCAGACTGTAGTCTGAAAGCCTGAGAAACTGACAGTTGCTGCAGGTGGTCAGAACATCTGGCACAAGATTCCATTTGCTTAATGGCCCTACTGTGATGTCATCAGCCCAATGTTAAGTCTATGGGGAAAAAATTAATAGTTTTTTATTCATAGTTTAAAAAGTATAAAAGTTACAAAGATGAAAAATACATTGCACAGGTGTCCTAAGTAAGACCTACGCAACGCAGTTTGAACGAAGTTTCTACGTTAAACGGCTGAAGCCGCATTAAGTGCGTTAGAAAAATAATAATAATAAGAAGAAGAACAGGAATAACAATAGTGTGCATTTTCATGCACACTAATAATAAAAAATAATAATATCCTTTGGCCTGTTCAAGGTCTAGGACAGTCATGGAAGGGCACAGCCTCTTTCATTATCAGTACAAAGACAAACATTAATTATTTTTGTTTCATTACTAGACATCACAGTCATTCCATTATCTACCTTTGTTCATTGCCTGTTATAAAGACCTGTGAGGAATTTGAAATTCAAAAATTCTTTAGCAGATTCTCATGGAACTCTTCTAGTGAGCTGCATTTCATTATGATCGAATGGCGTGCAGCATTATGAATTTGGATTTCTGCAGTGCTTTACAGACCCATATTTTCCCCTACAATCCACGTTGCTGTAGAACTCTTTGTGGGACAATTGTCGCACTCATGTCAATGCAAGGAAAGTTTTGTCTACAGTTTATTACTTACTTGATGTCAGCACAAGGGCTCCAGTTTCATGTTTCTGATTTCTCCAATGTTTAAACATTGATTTTCCTGTATGTTTCAACTGCTAAAGCAGTGTGTAGACTGGATATATACAGAGACATTCATTATATGCTTATTAATTTTATTTTACTTATGGTTTTGTGGTGAATGAAGTTCACTCCTGTCCTCCAACTCTAAAAATAGAGGGGGGGGACCACAGCAATGCATCAGTAAAATCCCATTGTGCGCTTTCTGAGTTGCCTTTGCGAAGCAATAAATCCTTCTGCAATAGCCGTCAATTACAGGACAGCTTCATCTTGAGATTATGACATGGGCCAATCCCAGAAAACTGGCAACAATTCTTCACTATCCTGGCCAGAAACTGGCACACTTCACTCCAGCCATTTTGAATGGTTTTGGGGGAAATATTTTCAGCAATGGACTAAAGCTTTGAATGTCATGATCTGATGCTGCAGTTTTTAGTGAAGGAGCGACTTAATGCCCTGGTGTCCATCAGCGACAGGTCCAGAGTGTTCAATTCTCAATGTATTTTTAGGCAGGACTAACAAGTCTTCTGGTATGTGGATGGCTTGCCACCCACAAATCAACAGATGATAAGTATCACTAATCAAAGCATGCTTACATTCGTTTAATCCCCTGGAGTAGTTATCATAATCCTTTTGAATTCCAGCAGACTATCTCCGGTTGTCTAAAAATACAGTTGGTGTTTGTCGAGTGCTAGTGGCGGCTGCTGTCTCCATTTGCCAGGCAACAAGATTAGGCCTACCTAATGGCTATCCAAATTACAGAAGCAGTGTCCTCGCCATGGCTGCTGGGAGTTCAATGCATTGCATCAACTCAATTTTATTTTTATTGCACTTTTTTATCATGGTGTTGTAAACAAAAATTCTTTTAGACAAAGGGTACAAACTAAAATTTACCAAGGTTTAAAAGGAAGAAGGAGGGGTATGATAAACTTTAATGACGGTTAAGAAACACACAAAAACAGTGGCGAGAAAAAACTCTTTGAAAAGAGAAAAATGGGCAGAAACTTCACAGAAAACAGCGGCACATCCTTCACATCAGCCTAAACGGTATAAGTGAAGGGATGAAAGATATATGGAACATGTGTGGCCAGGCAGATCATAGCCTGATGTATGAAACTAGCCAGTGGAGTCCAAGCATGGATGTGTGTATTAATGGTAAAGTCAGAATAGCAAGGCGATTCATTACGGTCTCCAGGGTGCGTTATGTAGTAGGCTTGAATAAAAGGGAGGGTCGGAAAGGCATTCCAGGAACCTTTCAACTGTTGTGCAATCAACTGCAGACTCGCAGATCAATATTCATATGGGCCAAGACACGGTCCTACAGTCTGCCTCCACTCCATACCTGTGACACTTGACTTAATGCCACAATGCCTGAAGTCCACCCTGGGCTGGTCTGTCCATCAAAAGATTCCTGCATTCCAGCCCAGTACAAACATTTCTATGGCAGGTAGGTATATTTGCACATGTGTAATGTCTATGAGTGAGGCACAAAAGCACATGTGCAAGCCAGTCAGGATGGAGTCTTTACAGGCCAGCAAGTGACAGCATTACCCATAATGAACATATAGATAGAGTAGTTCAGGCAGTGCAGACTAGTGAATGCAGAAAGTAGACAGATGCGACAACAATGTAATTGGGAATATCTGTATGTTCGGCATTTCAGCTCTCTGTAGAGTGTTTCTCTTGATAGGTTATAAGCTGTTAGATGGAAGGCGAGACCACCACAATGGTTTAAAATTATTTTTGTTCGTCATCAGTTTGAACAACTGTCCACTGCACTTGACACTATAGTGAGCTTAACGCACGTTGACAATTTCACACTTTGCTTTTCCCAGGGCGGCACCGCAAGCTTCTGTTGCCACAGTCATGGC
This sequence comes from Gymnothorax javanicus, assembly GCA_029692085.1. Classification (NCBI taxonomy): domain Eukaryota; kingdom Metazoa; phylum Chordata; class Actinopteri; order Anguilliformes; family Muraenidae; genus Gymnothorax; species Gymnothorax javanicus. The sequence continues at coordinate 35,672,646 of CM056196.1, read as the reverse complement.
ACATTCCCTCTCCTCAAAGACATCTCAACTTGTGAAGGGCACCATTCTCTGGTAGAGTCAACTGAAACTGAGACCCAATGACCTGAGTCATTGGAATCTTTTCATTCTGAATTCTTCAAAGTGCCTCCAACTCTGCACCTTGAACAAGCATGTACAAGAGTCAGACTGATAGAGTATTTGAATCACTCCCACATAACATTGCTCAGTCACCTAGGCTGTGCTGAAAGGAAGGGACACCGCAACATGTTTCAATATGCCCTCATTTTTGGACTATTAACCAGCCTGCCATTTTTCTCACTATGACTGAAAGAGCATTAATTTTCTGTCCGTATACAGGCTGAAAAAATAGGAAGAGGCTCCCTCGTCAGAAGCGACAAGAACTTTATGACGTCATCTGATTACTACATAGAGTTAGGTGTCTGCATTTAATGCAAAATAGCTTTCTGCTCTTGCCGATAAGTACAGAGTGACAATGTCTTCTGATTAAGGGGGTTCCTCCCCAAAGAAAGCTATTGAACAATGCAAACAAGTAATGCCAGGCTTACATCAAACTACTTTTGAAGCAATTTCACAGTCTTGGACTAATTTCCAATGTCGTTATAAAATCAGGAAAGTTTTGCTCGAGTTGGGGCACGCTCTTGTCATCTTGATTATTTGATGAAAAGTGGTTGTAAAACTCAGTCTTTTTCTCATCTTGAAATTCTGATGAAATCAAACATATTCAATATTTTTGGAGGTCTTTCATGTAGTCTCATTCATCTAGTATCATTCAAATAGTGAAGTTCAATGACCTGAACATTTTCAATATCCAATAGATGCACTCTGCAAGACCCCCGATGTTGGCAAAATTTTTCAGTCTGAGTGAAAACAAACTTTATGAAGCATTGTTTTTAGATGTGAAAAAGTGTCAGACATTAATCATTTGAAAGTCTTTTCAAAGTCTTCCAATGTATGGTTGGTGAAAAGTGGAGAAAGCTTGCTGTGATGGGCAGGATCCAATTTGAGATATTTCTCTCAGGTAATTGAAACACAGATGGAGCAGCTCAGTTACTTGCTGCATCTTTGCAATGCCAACCCCAAAATAATAAAATGCTCAGATAATTGAGGATTACAATCATTGAAGAGTATTTTTAAAGGTAGTAAAGAAACTATGTCCTCACATCAACTCACAGATATTCAATTGGAGGATTTTAGTCACATCCTTCAGCATTAGGACAATGGTCTTTTACTGTGATATGAAGGCAAACTTTTGCACGGACCATGATGAGCCTTTAAGACTGGTGTGTGCCTGGTTCCAACCTGATAATGTTTTTTAAAGTAATATTATATCCCATTCCCCTCCTTGGCTCACCTGTTTGCATTTGTCCTCGGCTGCCTTCTTGTCTGTTTCGGCCTGCTCCGCACGATCTATGGCATTCTCCTTATCCAACTTCAGCATCTGCATCTTCTTCTTGATGGCCTCCATTTTGATTACTTGTTTTTGGTTTTTTTTTTTTGCTTCAGAAGAAAATGAGTAAATAAAAAAATGCCAGACAAGAAAGCCTAGATTAAAAAATGAAAGTAAATTTTCCGAGATGGTGTTCTAAAATGCAAGTCAGCAGAGCCTGCTCCTTGTAAAAACAGGGACCCTAAGTCAGAGCCTTGACATGGAGGGAGAGAGGCAAACAAGCAGAGTAAGAGAGAGGGAGAGAGAGCATGAGAGAGAGGAGAGAAAAGGCAGCGCAGAGCTATCCAGACTCAGACCAAGAGCTGCCGTCAATGATTTAAGCTCCAACAAAACCTGACTGGAGGTTTTGGAGACAGTCTTGGTCCCTGGTGATTTCCCTTCATTACTCCCCCCCCTCAACACACACACACACACTCTACATCACCCTGCCACTCATAGTGCCCCCACCCTATCCAAACCACTCAAAGCCTTTCTAAGGAATGGCTTCGAGACTGCAGTCTCGCATAGCTCCCAGCAGATCTCCTTATTTGGATTCCTGCGTTTTATTTAAAAAAAAAAAAAAGATTGGAGCAGATAGAGAAAGGTCTTCTTTCCACATTTAACCCCAACACTGAGGGTAAATGTACTGGGCGTTCATTTTGAAGCATATGCCTGTTCAACTGTTAAATGGACTATTGAAAAAGAATGATTACTGTAGGGGGATTTACTAAACTTTAGTAGCAGCAGAAAGCAGAGGGAATGTTTCTGGAGGGAAATTTTGCATCACTGGTCCCAGGTCTAGCAGGCCTGCAGCCCAGGTCATCGACCAGATCCACCATAGGCAGCCATGTATGGCTTAACTGTCCTTTCACCAAGGTCATGACAATGAACACCAATGACAAGGAATTGGCGGAACTCACTCACCTCTCTCTTATTGCAAAGGAACTGGAATGTTCATAAAATAGGAGAACCCAGAGAGAAGACGAAGGCTGCCAAGAAATCGGGAGGGAAATATTTAAGCAATTTACATTGAGACATAATACAACTGTCATATTATCTTTTTCCTGAGTCTGGAAGGAGCAAGCAGCTGCTCTCAATTTTTATTTCTCCTCTAGAACTTTCTTCTCATGATTCTTTGTCCGTCATGACGTATTCAGCAAACACCCAGCACCGAGCAAGATAAGACCTTGTGGCCTGATGTTATCTGACTAATGATAACGTTGAGTGTGAGATGCAGCAAAGGAGAAGGTACAGAACTTCCCAACCAAGGAGATTCATTTTTTAATGTACACTGTGCATTAGAGGATTTCCTGTTTACCTCAACAAAAAAAAAAAAAAAAAAAAAAAAAAAGAAAGGTAAATCTTCGTCCCTCCTACTGGTATATGACATTGTTTGCCTAGAAAAGATTTTATTAATTTGCTTGTAACTTTTTTTAAAGGTGTGTATCAGTGCCCCAAGGACTTTATTGCACATATAAAATGAACAAATGGGAAATTTGCTGCTTAAAGAGCAAAACTTGACCATAACTATGCCTTTTTTGTGTTTTTGAGTATCAGTATATAGAGACTGAAAGTCGTTATTCTACCCTACAGTGGTTTGAGATACATCTGAAGGGAGTTTCTGTGTGTTTATTTAAGTGTAGGGTTGTGGAATCCCATATTACGGTGTAAACGTGGAAAGATAGTGGATGGAGGGAAGCTGTTGAAGGACCGCTCACTCATCAGGTGACAACTCGTTTGGCTAAACAGCTGCACTGTCTAAAAATAAAGGGCACTGAGGACCAAGCTATGATAATGATAATAACAACAGTAATAGATTGCTTCGTAAACTATTTCAAGTATCGACAGACAAGGTATCTGCATTTGGGAAATTTAACCAGTGTTGTTTATGAGTGGGAATCTTCTCTCCAAAGCAAGAGGAACCTATTGACAATTCTTGAATGCCAGATGTATTTTAGGGAGTAGTGTTTACAAATGGAAAGGAGAGCTGGTTACAATTACAATTCCCACAGCCAGTACTGTAAGAAGGCAATTAAAAGTCCCAGCTGAAACATAACTGCATCTCTGAGCACAGCACTTTACCTCACCCAAAGGGTTTAAGGTGAAATTCATACTATGCAAACTATGCAGACCTCCTGTAAGTCAGATACCGCTTTTGTATTTCTGGACAACTTTGTGGACTCTCAATCAACTGATCAATATCAATAAAGATATGTCCTTACTTAAACTTTGGTCAACTTATCAATCAAGCAATGCTCTTGAGGCAAATGGTTTTATAAATTAATTATACTCCAAAAATGGCACAGATACATGATGTGGGGGGGCTGTATTTCTTTGGGCATGTCTTCATATTTCAGAGAGACAGGCCACTGTTGGGTCACAATCCAGCTGGGCTGTTGAAAAGATGATCTCTGTGGTATTTCACTCATGTTGATCTCTGAAGCACAACACTGGAGTTCAGCATTGGCATAACACCATACCCGCAGCAAGCGGCAATGGCGGCTTTCACTGAACGTTGCAAGCTATGTAGTCAAGCATCATCTGCGGAGACTAAAGTCCTCCAGTGGTTTCAACAGTAATCTTTCGAGCCCTTGAAATTATTCCAGTCCGCAGCACGGCAAAAATTTGAGGCATGCAAGTCTGCAAGCCCTCTGCAGCTTCGACCTCGTAAAATACTTTTGATCAATGTGTCGAGTCTTCTCATGGAAATTGTATTATTCAAAAAGCTTGCTGACTTTGGACAAACAACAGTGGGTCTGATGACATGGGAAATAGTGTTGGGACAAGTGAATCAGGGTGACAGTGCCTTGCTGTGGCTTTTCAGAGGGATGTCCCTGTCCAAAAGCCAGTCTTTCTGTTCCATGGAGTATTGTGGAGCAGGATGGCGATGTTAGTCTGCTTGACGCTTGAATTGAGGGAAATGTTTGAGAATCAGGGCTGGGACTGCCTTCCTCGCCCCCGTAGCTAATGCATCAGGAATTGAGCTGAGGGTACTTCCACATCCCATTCTTTTACAGGGAAGAGTTAGGACTGGTTGCCTATACAGCATTCAAATGGGTACACTTCGGTCGCAGAGGCAGGAAAGGAATTGATGTCATACTTTATGGAGGGGAGCAGACATGAACAGGCTGTGGGGGACCCATCCTCCTGACAATAAAGACACTTTCCCACTCTGATTTCTTTTATCAGTTTGGACATTAAACTCAGGGTAAAAACCAGAAGAGAGGCAGGGAGAGGATCCACTGAGTATGCAGATGGCTTTCCAGAAGTAGCCAGCTAACTGTGGTCCCTGGTCAGAAGTGATCTCCCTGGGTTGACTAAGAAGTCTGGAGAAGTGGTAAAATGGTTCAGAAGTTTCCTTGGAGGAAGGCAACTTTGGCAGGGTAAGAAAGTGTGCAACCTTGGAAAAGCGGACTATTATGATAAGAATGACCATCTTGCCATCAGACTCTGGAAGGCTGATGATGAATTCCAAATTGATGCTTGTCTTTGGACACCAAGCTACCTCTAGAGGTTGAAGCAGCCCCAGCCCAGTAGAATGTGGCTAGATTTCTTCAATCTAGCACGGGGTTTTCAGGCTGTAACAAACTCCCTGGTGTCCTAGCAGATCAGCATCTGTGGGAGAGGAGCACCAAGGTGCGTGTGGGTCCAGGTTGGCAAACTAGCAATGAGGAGTAAGTCCAGGTGAGAACTTGAGGTCTGGCTCACTATAGAACAACAAATTTGCTTTCAGGGCAGTAAATTAGACCAGATTCAGAGTGCATAGCCTCCTCCACAGTCTTTACAATGTCCAGAAATGCTGCTCCCTCTAAACATCCACCCGGGAGAACGAAGGAGGGCTGATCAGTTTCTTCAGGGAGAGGATTCTAGAGGGGGCTTCTGATTTGGTGTTTTTGGAAATGGGGCCATACTTTAGGTAAATTCAAACCGAGAGAATAACAGGTATCACCAGGCTTGTCTGGGATTAAGTCTCTTAGCGGAACCGATGCACTCCAGATTTTGGTGATCAGATCAAACCAGGAAGGGGACAGCAGTGCCCTCTAGCCAGTGGTGCCACTCCTCAAAGGACAGCTGAAAAGAAAATAGTCATCTATTGCCAATGTTGTAGCTCCTCTCAGCCGCAGGAAGGCGGCAAAAGAAGAATGTGCACGGATGGACCTTACCATCCTTAGCCTGCAGTGACAGTGCAGCTCCCACTCCAGAATCAAAGGCATAGACCTCACTGATGTACTGTTTCTTAGAGCCGGGTAAGGGTAGGAGAGGGGCTGAGGAGAATAGATGTTTTAAAGGCATACTGAGTTGGATTTGTTGGTTCTGGTTCGTAATCGCAACATTCAAAGCTCACCCTTCCTCCCCAGCTCACAAATACAAGAAGCATTACACTACAGTGCCGTGCTATGTCCTGCCCTCACACCCTGCAAGCTGTTATTTACTGGGGGCCACACACATGAGTAAGAAGACTGCCTTAGCTGCCAGAGTCTACTTAGAGGAGTGCTTCACAAACATGAGAGCAGTTAGAGGAGCAACAATGGCACCATAATTGCAGATGAACCTTCAGTAAAAAATTAGCAAAGCCCAGTAGTCATTGAAGCTCCTTACAGCTCATGGGCTAAAGTCAGTCTTATACAGCCCGGACCTTCTGGCTATAAATCTAGATACCTCCTCTAGCGATGAGGAAACCCAGGAACTGAAAAGAGTTTAGGTGAAATTCATATCTCTCCATCTTGTATAAAAATTGATTCTCCAGAGGTTGCTAGATGACTTGACAAACACAGCAGCTATATTCTTCCTAGGTCCTAGAAAATGCAAGTATGTCATCCAGGTAAATGCTGGTGTGTCAAGAAAACATGTCCCTTGGAACATCATTGATGAGGTTCTGGAAGACAGTAGTGGCATTTGTGAGCCCCCAGGACATCATCAGATATTCATAGTAACCCGAGGGGATGTTGAAAGCTGTATCCCACATATCCCATTCACAGATTCTGACTAGGTGGTAATACTTGTGTAAATCCAGTTTGGTGAAATAGCTGATTTCCTATAGTTTTGAGAGGCTAATGGCATGAGTGGGAGATGGACATGGTTCTTGACTGTAATCGCTTTGAGACTATTGTAATTGATACAGGGGCAAAGTGAACCATCCTTCTTATCCACAAAGAAGAATTCAGGAGGTTAAGAGGATGGACTGATAATATCAGAGGCCTGGGAATCAGTGATATATGTTTCCATAGCCTCCGTCTCAGGACCTAACAGGGAGTCCCGTTGCCCAGGAAACAGGTCAATTAGTCGTAAGATGTGTGGGGTGTTAAAAAGCTGGCCTGAGAGTGACAGAAAGCCTAGCAAAGGTCATGGTGGATGTCAGAAACTTAACTTAGGTTGATGGTTTCCTTGGAGTTAAGCAGTTGAGGTGCTGCTCGACCCTTTGCTGACCAAGTCATGCAGTATGGCAGGATGGACTCTATTCCATGGATCGCCTTGACCTAGTTGATCTGGGGGTTGTATTGAGCCAGTTAAGGTCTGCTAAGCACCGCTGACACCTGCAGGAACTTCATGACCAGGAATGTCATCATTTTGCAATGGTTGCTGGAAACCTTGACCCCTGACATCACAAATCTCAGCCAGGGGTACACCAATGAGAGCATGAGAACAAACAGGAATTGAAAGCTGCTCAAGGGTTACCCCCCTAGATAACATGCTTGGACAGGACAGATGAAGGTCCCATCAGCACTAGAGTCAATAAGGCCCTTAACAGAGGGCTGTTGTTGTCCTCGGGTTTGCAGCAAAAGAACTACAGGGCAAGAGGTTGACAGCAAACAAGCCCCAGTTTCAACCTCATCCTTCCGTATGATGCATGGTTTTCAGGTAAGGTAGGCAACAATGAAGTGACTAGCTCCACCACGGTAGTGGCAAAGGCCTCTCTCATGGCAAGGCTGTCACCCCTGGGGTGACACCTGAGCACAATTTACCTGCATGGGTTTGATGACTAAGGTAGGAGTAATCACAGGAAGTGCTGGGCTGGTGAACCAGAACTTCTGGGATGTGGGCTTGCATGCAGTTTTATTTATCCAGGCATCATTCCAGCAGCCAGATGTCCACTCAGATGGGAAGGTCCATAAGTCCATCCAGGTCCTTAGAGAGGCATTGGTGACAAGTTTGTCCTGGATATTATTTGTGAGTCTGAACAGGAAGGCATGGTATAGAGCATCATGATTCTGCCCTGTTGTGGCAGCTAATATCTGGAACTTAATGGATTTGTTCAAAACTGTTTGCTACTCCTGGTGCAATAAAATAGTACACCAAGCTGCAAAATGTCTCACTGAATTCCAGTTGCACACCCCCTGCATCCCCGGGGCTAAAGCTCAGAGGGAGCATGAAGCCGGATTTTCTGTGCCCCGCAGGCAGTTTCATAAGAGCAGCCTCTGTCAGACAACAGGGTAATGGCATATGCTACCTGGGATCTCTCTGATGTGAAAAAGGCTGAGTGGAGTTTGAGGATTAGGGAGTATTGTCACAGGAATGCTGTGACAGTTACTACACCACCCAAGTTTATTTATTTATTTATTTCCATTTTATTTCAACAGGGTAACCCTTTCAGTTAGGAAACTGCTCTTCCAAGGGGCCCTGCACAATAAAAATAAACAAAAACATTAACCAAACCAGCGAGTGACAAAGTGTAGAATACATAGAGATACAAACTCATAAGACAAGGGGGGATATACATACGCATATATACATACCTACACATATACATACATATATATATATACACACACACTCACATATATACATACACATATATACCTACATACACACATCAAGGATTTCAACATAAACATTTGCAAAAGAGCACAACCAAAAGTAGGGGCACTTGTACAATTTTATATTGAAATAAAATATTAGACAAATACCAAGGTTTATCAGTGGTTAAAATCAGTTATACTTAATTCAGGCTATAGATAAAAGTCTCCAATATTTCTTGAATGACTGTAGAGAAGTTATGGATCGAATATATTGAGGTAGATTGTTCCACATTATTGATCCTTGATAATGGAGAGATCTTTTGTAATAGTCAGTCTTGGGTGTATTTATTTTAAGGGGCAAGATAACGCATACCTTGTTAAAAATTTGATTTCACGAGAAATGAATATTGCCGTTAAGTATCCTGGGGTTAGTCCATCCATTATTTTAAAAATGACGAGGTGAAACTGATATTGCCATCTTTGAGTAATTGACTGCCAGTCTAACCGAGCTAAAAGAGTGTTATGGGGCGTTCTAAAATCGGCCTGCAGTACAATTCGCGCACATCTATTTTGTAATCTCTGCAACCTAATTGTATTATTTTGAGAACTTTTACCCCATACAACAAGAGCGTAATCAATGTGTGGTAAAATTAATCCATTATATAACATGATTAACATATTGTCTGAGAGATTCATTTTGATTTGACGAATACGCCCTATTATTTGTGAAAGTTTACTACAAACTTTATCAACGTGCCTACTCCATGTCAGTGACTCGTCCAGTATTACACCAAGGTATTTAAAATCACGCACCTGTTCAACTGTCTCACCTTTATATTTCACAATTACGGATGCATTTTGTATTTTCTGTCTCGTACCAATTAGCATACATTTACATTTTCTGAAATTTAGTTCCAAATTGTTAATATCTACCCACCGGCAGATCTTATTGAATTCCTTCTGTAGTAGTTTGGAGACTACGTTGATATCTCTGTCCTTACAGAAGTTTGCACTTTGCATGTGATCAAACCTCCAGCTATGCATGCAAACAGTTCATTTTGATCACAACTTCTAAATCTGGCATGTAATATGGACTGAAGGTACATCATATCCAGTGACAGTTCCAAGGGTCCAAGGCTGTGTCCAAGAAAGGTTTTTCAGTGGCAATGCAAAATGTCACTTGGTAACAGTCCAAGGGGGAAATCAGCTGTGTCAGGAGCATTAAGCAGTTCCATGTGGGATCACATATTTCCCATGTAAGTCATAAAAATTATTCACAGACAGTGTCTTTAATATTAAAGGTCTTTGTGTGGGGCTCCCAACTGTTTGTCTTCTGGGTTTGTTTATGCAGATTATTTTTCCTTTGGTTTGCCTCAACAGTGGAGCATTAACAAAAGGAGACTGTGGGCACAAAAAAAAAAAAAAAATTGTTTTAAAAGAGCAAGTAAGGCAAAGCGCTAATTAGAGGCAATTTTTTCTGCAAACATTCTGAATTAATGTGTGGGTTTCCACATCTTCACTTCTCTAATATGCATATTAATATGGTAAGCCGCATGTGTACTTGAAATAATTATATTTCAAGCTTCATGTAGTTTTAATATGTCATTACTTCCTAAACATTTTTCTTTAGTGTTGCAGCACAAAAAAAAAAGAGACTGAGATCAGGCAGACATAACCTCAGGGAAGCCTCAGGAATGTCAGAAACACAGCACCCTCTCTTGAAAGTACACAAAACTGCCAGCACAACAGACTGGCCTTTCAGTGATTGCAAACATATGGTGCCAATATTCTCCTTTATTTCTGACTTTCTGTTCCCTTTCAATATGCAGTCTGTGCATACAGACCTAAAGGATCTGCAAGAAGAAAACTGAGAACCTGCATACTATAACACTGGAACCCATAGCCATCTTAGATCCCATCCAAGTCATCCCATTATCGCCTGAGTAGCTCTTCTTCCTACCTCCAGTCAAAATCTTTTGGGTAGAAAATGTTTTTTTTTTTTTAACCAAAAGCAAGGAAAGCCTGACCCTTAGGTATGATTTTTTTTCAAACTATGTTGAATTGATGGACTCAGCGATGAAGTTGTCGTCTTGAAGTAAACTTGAAATTAAGTCTTGTTTTAAGGTGCAGTCTACAAAGGAAAAGTGCATTTTATTCTGCAAACTGGCCTGTTAGTTATGTAGACCGATATGAGCAGCAGAGAAGGAACCAGGTGTAGAGCCACTAAAAAGCCAGTAAGGCTCCTTTAATAATGATATAGGAGCCGCAATTGGCATGAACTGAAAAAAAACAAAAAAACAAAAGACACTGGGCAGTAGAGTGGTCAGGGGTAATTCGAATCAGGCGAGGGCCGTGGTGCTCACAACTATACTGCAAAGTTGCACCTTAACAAGGTGAGCTGACCCGGTAGCCAAACAATAGCATACTTTATGATGATCAGAAATCTAATCTGCTTGAAATATAAAAAGAAACGAGACCAAGAAATGAACAAATTAGGACAGGCAGACGATGGTCGATGCACTGGACTTCCTTACCATGTGTCCCTGTTTCCCCAAATTATGCCATCAGAAAGGGGCAATTTTTGCTCGGTTTTTTGGGAGATGTGCGTGAGTTTAAAGGGTGTTCAAAATGTTTGAAGGACGGCTGTTTGCGGGGCAAAATAATAAAAAGAGACTCAAGATATAACAGTTGACATCTTTATGCTATGAGTCTTCGCTTATTATTGTTTTTGGATTTTAAGTGAGAGAACAAAATCAGTTGCTGCAAGAGTCCACCTCTTCCCACCATCTAGACCCCAGCATCAATACATCATCAGTGTGAAGGTGCCCTCCTGTCATTCCCCCCAGGCTCAAAAACTAATGTATAATCATTCCTTCATCATAGCTCCTGGTGTATTTAAGACACAGGGCCTGGTCCCTATAATCATCAGTTATTTCCAACTCTGACAAAAACAATTCCCGGAGCTAAAACAGATGTTCAGAGTAGACCAAGCCAATCAAATTTAGGGGAGCTTCCTCGAGGACTCTCGAGTAGATGAGTGAGCGCTCGTACCTGTGTGGACAATCATTAACTGAGAGAGAGCAATTCATGGGTGCATTTGGATTCTCTAATTAACATGGACTGAAAACAGTTTCATGTCTGGTAGCCATGAAAAGGTGCTTCCAAAATGTTTATTATATGAAGGAAATTAGATACTTTTTTGTCTCGTTCCAGCTAGCAAACATAGGACCAACCTTGGAAGAAAGGAATCATGGATTGTGGACCACAGTCCTGTGCCACTATTGTTACTGCGTACATCAAATTTCATAGTTTTCCTGTTGGATCAGATGTGTCATTATTACCAATGGACGTCAAGGTCATGACATATTGAAGGAGCGAACAACCATGTTTTCTCAAAGATGTCTCAAGGTAACTTCAAAATCTCCCTGCAAGTTTCTTTTGACCTGAGTGGTGTTTTCCATCGAGGTCCAGGAGAAGTGGAGGACAATGGAGAAAGTTTGGCTGTTAAGGAGAATTTAGTTGCACCCATTGTATCAATAGAACCACTACTGTGTCTTGTCAATGTGAGGGACCATTTTTGGGAATTCCTGTTTAGGGTGCTTGCAAGCAAAATCAGCACACAATTCACTGTTTGAAAGGTAGTTATTTGGTAGATGCTCTCGGTCTAAGCAACTCAAATCAGGAGATGGCATATCCTCCAGCCCTCATAAAATATGAAAAATTCCAAAATGGCAAAAGGCAGTACTCCAAGTATCTCACACATCCTAAACAATTTTGCAAAGTTTCATGATGATACATGATAGCTCAGAGACTAGAAAAGATGAGGAAATATGATTGGCTGAAGGCAGCCACCTTGTTTGTGAAATAATCTTGAACTTATAGATATCCGTACGAACTTGGATGAAACATGCAAAATTTTAAGTTGATTGGGTTATTGATTTAGGAGTTACGACTATTTGTTGTAGCACCACCTATGGACAGATTGACACCAAATATCTTATATAATAGGTTGTCTTAGATAAATGGCCTATAGATGTATCATCTCAAGTTTGATGATGATTGGATATTGCTATGAGTTAGAGCAATAGCAGCCTCACCACAAAATGTGTTGCTTCACTGCAGCCACATCTTTAAACATAGCAACTATGTGTATACAAAATCAAAAGATCTTGGTCTTAAGATGTCAATTACCTAATTTCGTGCAAAGTGGAGGGGATAGGAGGAGATAGACTTTAAAGCTTTGACAATAAATTCAAAATTTAGGAAAATGTACACAAAAACAAAACATGGACGACACTTAGATAGATTTGTGTAAACCCACAAAATCCAAAAAAAAAAAAATTGTTTCTGAGATCTGAGGTTCAAAGGTTATGGGCAAGAACCACGCGAGTACTTGTTTGTTGCTTGCAAGAAGTTTTGTAAGAAAATACTGACTGGTTCTTGAGTTACGGTCCGGAAAAAAATGATCACAAACAGACATACAGATGTACAGATGGTTGGATGGACGTGCTGATAACTATTCCCCGTATTACTTCTAGTGGGGCAATAAAGAATGCATAGGTTACAAACAGGATAAACAGTGACTTGTATTAATAGTTTTAATATACTTATAAGCTTATAAGTGCTTATAAGCTTCAAAAATACACCAGCATTTCACATTCTCAACTTTATGTAAATTGACACTCAGGTAGGTATGTCTGAACTGGTTTACTCTAGGTCAGGCATACCATTGAAGTAGGTTGTTTCTACACGTGACCTAGACACTCATAAAATTCAGCAGCTGTAGTATGAACACTCATTCCTGCGTCAGGCTGAGCAGTTGTGTCACAGTCTGTGAATGTAATTCTCACAGGTGTTCTCTTTCCCCTGATTGTTACCGCACTGCAGTGATGTCACAAAGAACCAGCCTTCTGGCTGCACAATGCATTGCACCACCTGTTTCCTGAATAGAGGTGATGTCACTGATAGATTTCCTTATTTGAAAGCATTTTGCCCACTGCGGTTATTCAATTGAGCCCATTCTAGGGAGCATAGGCTTATACGAGACTTTTCTGTTGCGCTGATAGGAAATAGTGGTAGCTGATAACTAGCATTTTATTTATTGTGAATGACCATGGCATGGAATGTGAGTTATAATGCTTCCAAAGATTCTCAGCTTGTTATTGACCAGATAATTGAAGTCAATAGGGAATTTAATTTTGTGTACAACTTAAATCATGACAGACAGGATAACAAATCTTTTATTCCAGTGTTTTTTTCTTGATCCATAAAAACCAACTTTCTCTCCTCTAATTCATTGTGAACCATGAGATATGGAAGGATGATTCCTTTTGGACTAAAAGAGACTATCACAAATTTTAAAAAGTCTGCCTTTTTAAATAGAATTTAGTAAACTATGTACAGCAAATCAGTAATCAGGGCCCGTATTCACAAAGCATCTTATCTTACTGCTAGGAGTACTCCTAAGTCGCGCTAGAACATTTTATGTAGGAGCAAAATCTTAAAAGTTATTCACAAAGCCGCTGAGAGCAACTTTTAATTGAGAAAACTGGTAACTCCTAGACTAGGAGTAGCTCTGTGAGAAATGGGAGTAAGGCTGCATCCAAATGTTCGCACTTCACCGCACTCGCAGACTCGCGGACTTTGCGGGTGCGTTCACGGGAAGGCTGGGAGTGCTGAGGGCTGTCCAAATCCACAATTGATCCAGTCCACAAGGGGCCTCAAGCGGACTTTCTGCAGACTTCCAGAGAGTCCGCTTAGGGTGCAGACTTCAGCAGACTTCACTCGTGTAATTACCCACAGTTCATTGCAATACAGACGTGACGTTTTAATTTTACCAAATTGCTGACAGAAAAAAAAGCACATTCACACACACACACACACACACATACACACAAAACCACATATTTATTATAAATTTATAATATTAAAACGTTACTTGAATAACGTAGGCCAGATATAAAATGCAACATCATGATACAGAAATATAGGCTATAGAGGTAATCAACATGCAATGCATTTGCATGGAAACGAGTGAAGCAGACTCGAAGTCTGTCTATCAGCTCCTTTTATAATACTGCAGACCCCCGCGATTGTAGACTTTACGTGATGACGGTAAAGACGTCACATTACATACGCTTGAAGTCCATGAGGGCTCAGTCTGCAAGTCCAGAGGGTGGAGATTTGGATACAGCCTAAATCTCCATTGCTATGGATGACGTCAATTCTCATGCACGAGTCTTGAGACAATGAGCACGGTGATTGGTTGTTTGGTGACAGGGCGGCCCATTGAAAAAAATATCCCACATACAACCCATGGAGGAAAAAATGAGGAAATAGTACGAGCGGCTGGTTTGTTCCATAAAATAATAACATATTGAGCACTCCTGAAAATGCACTATGCGCAGTCCCCACATATCACGCTCAAGGCAAATAAATATACATAGAAAAGAGAGAGTTGTAAAAACGCTAATAACATAAAACGAGTCAATAATAAAACGCGTCATTTGCCCCAATAATTAGCAACTTATTACCCAATAAGTATATGTTGCGATCATTTAAATGTCGAACCGTTCAAGTTTGTTTGCCCTAAACTGTCATCGATGAAAGTTCAAAAAGGATGCGAAAGCCCAACTGGAGCCACGACCAGTTACTGCTGCTGGCCCAGTTGGTGCTGGAGCAAAAGCATGTAATCAAAGGGAAATTTGGCTCGGGGGTGAACAGCAAATCCAAGCGGGATGCGTGGGATAATATCAGCCTACAGATCAATGCTACATTCCCTTCGGTGTCAGTCGCGGACGGCAGACGACTGCAAGAAGCGGTGGTATGTGTCATGGTTCTGGAGGCTGGCATTTGCTTGGGAGCTTTCTCTGTTGCTCTCGTCCGGGACGATATCGTTTTGCCCACAATTGGATTCTTTGCCCAGCTGGCATCAATTGTGGGATTGTGCCCGGACTCTATTTAAGCCCAAGTTCCGCCTCACCACCTTTGCTAGAGTGTCAGTGTTTCGATTGCACTATAGCGCGTAAGTTCTCTTTCTAGAAAGTTGGTGAGGGACTAGTTGCAAAGAGGAAAATGTTAGTTAGTAAGGGAATCTTTCTCTCTCTTTTCCTCTGTCTGTGCACCGTCTGGGTGCTTAATCTTTTTATCTTGGTTTCCAAGATTTTTCCTTTATTTCCTTCAGTCTAGCTTGCGTTGCTTCCTTGTTTTTACTCGGACTAGATTTATGTCCTTTGGAAGCACGAGCCTCTCTCTCATTTTGTCTGTGTTCGTCATTTTGCTGTACTCCCTTTCGTTCCGGCCACTGCATTTGGCGTCTCGAAATACCAGCCATCACAGTACACTCTAGCCAACATGGAGACGTCAGCTGTGGCCGCGATTGAAAAGGTTGTTACCAGCCAGCAAGCTATGCTTTCTGATTTCGGCGAAGGGCTTTCCAGCCTGGGCAACCAGCAGGCTGGTTTAGCTGAGAGACTCCGCCTTCAGGAGAGTTCTTTGCAGAAACAGGAGAACGTTCTGTTAAGTTTAACCGAGAGTATTAAATCCCTGTCTACACAAGTTTCACAAGATGTCGCACAAGCATCATCCATACACCTTCCCTGAGAACCGAAGTTGCAATTACCCCAAAGATATAGCGGCGAGGCTGGAAAATGTAAAGATTTCATCGCCCAATGTGAGATATTTTGTTGGGCACAGCCATCACGGTTTGTTAATGAGGATTCTCGGGTTGCATTTATTTTATCCCTGCTGACTGACACAGCACTTACTTGGGTCGGCCCTCTTATCAGATCTAATTCACCGGTCATAAATTCTGTGGAGGCCCTTGTTAAGGAAATGGTGTCAGTGCTTGATCAGGATGTTTGTGGTCAGGACGCGGCTACGCGTTTAATGCATCTGAAACAGGGCAACGAAAGTGTCGCGAAGTTTTCTATTTTATTTTGCTCCCTGGCGACAGAGACAGGCTGGCCGGAGGCTCCTCTTATGACTGTGTTTAGTCATGCTCTCACTGAGGAGGTAAAAGACGCGTTGGCTACATTGGAGCCCTGTTCGACTTTTGATTCTTTGGTCCGCACTGCGGTGCGAATTGACAATCGCATCCGCGAACGTAACAGGGAGAAACTAAACAGATTGCCGCTTGCTGCTAGTGGCAAGTGTGCGGTTCCTATTCCACCCACTGAAGATTCCACTTCGATTGAAGCCATGCAGATTGATAGCTCGTTTGAGAGTCGGACTCATAAACCTGCTCGCAAGAATAATCTGCTTTAATTGTAATAAACCGGCTCTTACCCATCCACGTTGCCCGAAGCTTCAAGGGAAACGGGAGATCCCTCTAGTGGTATGGGGGGCGTTAGAGGGGCAGACCCAATTTCCCTTCCGAACACTAATCCCTGTTGAACTGACTGTGGGGATCAAGAGAGTTATTATTGAGGCGTTCGTGGATTCGGGTGCTGTGAATTGTTTCATGGATGTTAAGTGGGCAAGGTCTCCCGCTTGGAACGGGATTTATAACCGAAGTTTCTGAACTGCTAAATATGTTCATTTCCTTTGGTGGCCATTCTGAGAAGGTTCGGTTTTTTCTTATCAGTTCCCCTGCTTTTCCCATTGTTTTAGGGCATTCTTGGCTACGAGCATAGGCCTTGCATCACTTGGGGGGAACAGAATAATTCTATCGTCCACTGGGGTACCAATTGTTGGTCCCATTGTAGAAAGAATGTGACTTTTTTTCCCAGACATCAAGCCATGGGGCAGACTGATGCCTGGAGCAAATGTGAGGAGGTTGTCTCACCTTACCCTCCTAAACTAGAAAAAGGGACAGAGGAGGGGTTGGAATGGTATCCTCAATTTGATTGGCGACAGCCAGAGGACGATTACCTTTTAGAAGATTTTTTTGATTCTGAATCAGTCACCGAGACGTCAGGTTCTGAACAGGGTGAGGATTTGGGGGCCACCCTGAACTTTGATTTGCCTTCTAATATTTCTAATGATTATGCTGATCTCGCCGAGGTTTTTAGTAAACAACGAGCCTCGGCTTTACCTCCTCATCGCCCGTACAATTGCGAGATCCATCTCTACCCTCGTACTACTCCTTCTAGAGGTTCGCTATACTCGCTGTCAGGGCCTGAGTGAAAGGCCATGCGAGAATATATTCAGGAGGCTCTTGCTAATGGTTTTATTCGGCCATCAACGTCTCCTGCCGGAGCGGGGTTTTTTTTTGTGGGAAAAAAAAGATGGCGGTCTTAGACCCTGTATTGATTATAGGGGTTTGAATAAGATCACCATTAAAAACCGATACCCCCTTCCGTTGATGAATTCCGTGTTTGAACGTCTGCAGGAGGCGTCATTTTTTACCAAGCTAGATCTCCGGAATACTTATAACTTAGTTCACATTCGGGAGGGGGACGAATGGAAAACGGCATTTAATACGCATGACAGGCACTACGAATATTTAGTCTTGCCGTTCGGATTGGTTAATGCCCCCACGGTGTTTCAGGCGCTCGTTAATGACATCCTCCGAGAAATGTTGGAGAAATTCGTCTTTGTTTATCTTGTCAACATTTCGATTTTTTCTTTAACGCTCTCAGAGCATAAACAACACGTCAGACGTGTGCTTGAGGCCCTCCTTAATGCCAAGCTTTTTGTCAAGGCTGAGAAATGTGTCTTTCACGCCCAAAGTGTCTCGTTTCTTGGCTTTATTGTTTCCAAGGGGTTGGTCCGTATGGACTCGGACAAGGTGGCTGCGGTTAGGAATTGGCCTGCCCCTCAAAGTGTTAAGGAGGTCCAACAGTTCTTGGGCTTTGCTCATTTTTACAGGAGGTTTATCTGTAATTTTAGCACGGTTGCTGCCCCCATTATTGCGGTCACCAGGAAGAATACCTCCTCAGCGTTTTTTTGGTCTCCAGTGGCTGAGGCTGCCTTTCAGGAATTAAAGAAACATTTTAGCTCAGAGCCCATTCTGGTTTTGCCCGATCCCTCCCTCCCATTTGTGGTGGAGGTGGATGCTTCGGAGGTTGGGATGGGTGCTATTTTGTCCCAGCGCCCCCTTTGGGACACTAAGCTACACCCATGCGCATACTTCTCCCGGTCTTTGTCCACCGCGGAACGGAATTACAGCATTGGTGACCGGGAGTTATTGGCAGTCAAGTTGGAGCTTGAAGAGTGGCGCCACTGATTGGAGGGAGCTGAACACCCTTTTGTGGTATGGACAGACCATAAAAACCTCCAGTATATTCAGCAAACCAAGCAACGTAATTCTCGGCAGGCGTGGTGGTCAATGTTCTTTAACCGTTTTAATTTTATGCTACCTAACCTACCGCCCTGGCTCTAAAAACATTAAGCCTGATGCCTTGTCGCAGATTTACAACCGCTCTGATCGCAATCCTACCCCGGAGCCAGTTATTCCGGCTGCTCAGATTGTGGCGCCCATTCAATGGGAAATTGAGTGGTGGTTCAGGAGGATCTGAAGACCGATCCCGGTCCTGGGGGGTAGCCTCCTGGCTGTTTGTCCCGCCTAGGGTTAGGCCACAGGTTCTCCAGTGGGGACACTCTTCCCGCTTGGCGGGGCACCCGGAGCCCATCGGAATAAGCGGTTCCTGGCCCGACGTTTTTGGTGGCCCGGTATGATGAGGGACATTTGGGAATTTGTTGCTGCCTGTGGCATCTGCTCCAGAAACAAAACTTCCCATCTCTCTCCCTCTGGTCTGCTGCGACCATTGCCTGTTCCCAGGTGCCCTTGGATGCATATTGCGTTGGATTTTATTACGGGACTGCCTGTGTCTGAAGGCAACACGGTCATCCTGGTCGTGGTTGATTGTTTTTCCAAGGCCGGTCATTTTGTCGCGCTACCTAAGCTGCCTTCAGCGCGGGAGACGGCCCTTCTTGTGGTTAACCATGTGTTCCGGCTGCATGGGCTTCCGCAAGATGTTGTCTCTGACCGGGGTCCTCAGTTTACGGCCGGATTCTGGCGGCCGCTTTGTAAGCAGTTGGGGGCCACTGTGAACCTCTCCTCTGGGTTCCACCCAGAGACCAACGGGCAGACTGAGCGTACTAATCAGTCATTGTAAAACACTCTTCAATGTTTACCGGCGGATAATCCATCTTCATGGAGTCGATTTTTAGCATGGGCCGAGTATTCCCATAACTCACTGAGTAATTCCTCCAGGGGCCTTTCCCCGTTTGAAGCTCAGGTGGGTTACCAACCCCTACTGTTTCCTGAGACTGAGAATGATTCTGAGGTTCCCTCGGTCAACCATTTCATTCGTCGCTGTCGGTCGGTTTGGACCAGGGTGCGTTCTTCTCTGTTGCGCTTGGGGCTCAAACAGAAATCTGCTGCTGATAGACGGTGTCGTTTGGCCCCATCTTATCGGGTGGGTCAGAGAGTTTGGCTGTCTACCCGGGACCTCCCCTTGAAGGTAGAATCACGAAAACTGGCCCCCCGCTATATTGGCCCGTTCAAGATTGTGCGGAAGATCAATCCAGTCACTGTCCAGTTGAAGCTCCCTAGATCTTTGTGCATCCATCCGTCATTCCATATCTCTCGGATTAAGCCGGTTAGCACTAGCGTCCTGGCACCTGCCGACACACCCCAGCCGCCACCGCGAATGGTTGAGGGGGGGCCGGTTTACACCGTGCGCTGCATTCTGGCCGAGAGGCGTGTTAGTCGTGGGGCCCAGTTTCTCGTGGACTGGGAGGGATATGGCCCTGAGGAGCGCTGCTGGGTCCCTTCCCGGATATTCTGGATCTCATGCTCATTTCCGTGCACGGGGTTCCCTAGGGACTTCTGGAGCTGTCCCTTGGGGGGTGGGTCCTGTCATGGTTCTGGAGGCCGGCGTTTGCTTGGGAGCTTTCTCTGTTGCTCTCGTCCGGGACGATATCGTTTTGCCCACAATCGGATTCTTTGCCCAGCTGGCATCAATTGTGGGTGGCGCCCGGACTCTATTTTAGCCCAAGTTCCGCCTCGCCACCTTTGCTAGAGTGTCAGTGTTTCGATTGCACTATAGCCCATAAGTTCTCTAGCTAGAAAGTTGGTGAGGAACTAGTTGCAAAGAGGAAAATGTTAGTTAGTAAGGGAATCTTTCTCTCTCTTCTCTGTCTGTGCATCATCTGGGTGCTTGATCTTTTTATCTCGGTTTCCAAGATTTTTCCTTTATTTCGTTCAGTCTAGCTTGCGTTGCTTCCTTATTTTTACTCAGACTAGATTTATGTCCTTTGGAAGCGCGAGCCTCTCTCTCATTTTGTCTGTGTTCATCATTTTGCTGTACTTCGTTCCGGCCACTGCATTTGGCGTCTCGAAATACCAGCCATCACAGTATGGGCTGCAATCGCAAGTGAGGTCCGAGATTGCAACCTATAAACGGGCTATCGTTCAAACAGGAAGGCATACTAAGCTTGGTTTGCAATTTATAGTCTACAATTTAAATATGCATACAAAATATGACATAGGCTGGTATTATTATGATGATCTATTAAATGTAACCCTCGCTCAATAGCCTAATAAAATAATTCATGCATAGCAGGAGGAGGTACAGCACCAAAGCCACTGTCCCCTAGCAAGTGACATCCCTCAGGCACATAATGCCTGTCAAATAATTGGCATAAGCTGCTTTCCTTTAAAATGTGAGAGTCGTGTGTGATCCTGGCCATTTCGCAACAATGTCCAAAATATTATATTCGGCATCAAATACTATCTGAATGTTGATGGAATGAACTTTTTTTTCTGTTTACAAATACTTCTTCATCTTGAGTTGGAGAGATAATTCAAATATGGGTCCTGTCAATAGCACTGATGATACCAGGCATACCTGAGATGTGTATAAATTCAAGTTCGATTCTGTTTTGTTAGCAAATGTCCATTGGAAACTAGATAAACTGTTGGATGATATGGGGTTCACAGAGCGCATTGATTGTTTGTTGAATTGAGCGACTGACAGATGATTGTGAAATCCCTAAATTGTCCACATTGCAAAGTTGCATTTTTCCGGTGGCCAAGTAACGAAGTGTTGTCAAACATTTTATTTCGGGGCTTATTGGGTTGTTTCTCATGGTTGGAGACGTAATTCTCTCCCTCAACAACTCAGCAACAAATACAATTGCTTCGCGGTCGATCCGATATCTTTTCAACAACTGCGCATCATTCAGAATTTCCAAGTCATTTTGTCTTTCAACAGCAGCAGCCATTTTCCGATTCTTAGTGAATAGGTTTTAGCGAGTTAGGAGGCCTCTTGACTACTTTTAAGCTCACCCAGACTTAGGAGCTACTTTTAGGCCTAAAATGCTTTCTGAATAACACTTAGTGAAAATAATTAGGATTCCTAAATTTACGACTGACACGTCCATTTTTTTAGGAGTTTCTCCTAAATACGGCAGGACCTATTTTTAGTGCAAAGATGCTTTGTGAATACGGGCCCAGATCTTACTGAATACATATTAGCCCTTTTGAACTCCCATGTGCTTTGTAAGATTGATGAAATGCCAGACATGAGCAACAATACATTACTGGCTTAAATAAATGGTCTGTTCGTCCATGAAGTTTTCTTGTAAATGCAACCTGTCTTGGAGTTTTTTATGTATTGTTTCCAAATTAAAGCTGCATAACCATGATGCACATATATGGTTTTGAAAACTATGAAATGTTTTTTACAATAAATATTCCCCAGGAATGGATAAGCCAATCAAATTCAAATTTAACGGGTAGTAGAAGGTTCCTTTAAAAATGAGCATGCTCAACTGAAAGTAAAGAGTGCAACAAGCTAACTCTATAAATAACACACCATCTTTATTATGAACTGAGATTTCAGTCTAACAACCTTCATTGGAGTTACTCCATACATACTGAAGACACAATATGCAAAATGAGCCTGTGCAGGTTCAATACTAATTGTGTGACACATTAAAAGACGAGGGTTGAGAAAAATTTTGACAATTAATCCAATTAAATTCATAATGAGTAAAACGTGCGTTCTGTAAGTGTTAGTCACTTTACAGAGCACCCCTGAAACCAAAAGGAATAATGTGGATTCTGTAAGATTTGATTACAGTTCAGCAGTAAGTCCATCTATAATCTATACTGCGTCTTCCTCACTAATGCCAAGAGGGAGCTGAAGCCTATCCCAGCTGACGATGGGCGAAATGCAGGGAAATGCTCTGGGCAGCTCACCAATCTATTACAGGGCACACAAACCATTCGTGCACACACTCATACCTATGGACAATTTAGAGTCTCCAATTAGCCTGACATGCTTGTTTTTGGATTGAGTGAGGAAAGCAAAGTTCCAGGAGGACACCCACACAAACACGGGTAGAACCTGCAAACTCCACACAGAAAGACTCCAGGCCGAATTCAAGCCCACAACCTGCACCATCGTGCCATTCGGTGTAGTTGTAGATAATCTATTAAATTCAGATTGAAGAGACTGACATTTTTTATTTATGGTAGTCTCTTTCAGCCTGAAAGGGGAATCCTACTTGCGTGACTTGGAGCACAGCATGCTTTATAATTAACAAAACCACAGACATCTCCTAACAACTAAGAATGAATTAAATATTTGATTGCCAGATATAAGCAGGGGAAGAAAGGGAGAGCATTGTTCAGTTTGTTAAGCAAAATGTCAAACAGAAACTTGAGGCAGGGTGGGAATTTTTGCTTTGCTCTCACTCATTGGCGCGATAATACCAGTTGTCCAGTTGTTCTTTGGGCCCTTTACAGTTGGCAGTAATGGCTACACACAGATGGAAAATATGACTCTCGCCGGTACTTCCAGTTCCACGTCCTCTGGGACAAGGACTGGAGAAAGTGGGAGAGGATTTGATTGACCTCATCGTTGGCAGCCGCCATTATTTTTGCAATATAAGGCAGCCATCTGAAACTTACCTTCGATGATAAACTGGAGTCTGCACAACATGCTCTAGTAGCAGGAGGAGGGAGGCAGCAAAGACATTAACATTTGTTGGCACTTGTCAATCGTTTTCTCTGACATCTTGCATTTAATGTTTATGAACATGTTGGGGGTGTTAGAATAACACGGTGAAGGAATGATGAAAGGTGAAAGTGTCTGCTGTTACAAAGCAGACAGCAGTTGCTGAGCCCATACAAACCACACTGATCACCAATGACCTTCCAGAAAAGGAAACCTAACAATCAACTACTGAAGGAGGCCCACTCCTCACCATATCTGCCCGCTATAAAAATAGTTTGTGTTTGAACATTGGTGACTGAGAGACATTTAAGCAGTGATGGGTCAGATGTGCAGCTTTGCTTTGGGAAGAAGTAAAGGGAGGAACTGCCATTAAGAATAGTGGCCATCTTGACCTGAGGAAGACGACAAAGAAGGTCTGGATTGTAGACGTGCTGTTTACGAAGAGAAGTATGCGCACAGTGTTAAGGCAAAATGTTCTTAGAATGTTATTGAAATGTTTTGTCATTGTTTTAATGTGGCAATAACATTGCAGCAACATTGTGAGAGTGTTTGTGTTACCTGGCGAGCCTTAGAGAAGTGAAACCTACTCTCTACATTCCACAAAGAGAGCGAGAGACACAGTTAGGGCAAGGGAGGGAAAGAACCAGGGCTGAAGCTGGAGATATGGAGAGAGAAGGAGAGAGAGAGGGAGGAACAAGGGGGGTTGAAGGGCCGGGAGGAATACCAGAAGAGAGACAGGCCCACAGTTTTCAGAGACGGTGGGGGGAAAACCAGAGCCCTCCCACAGGAAACGCTTGCTCAACTCCTTATAACCTTTTATGGTAAAAAAAAACTCCCAGAAAAGCCGCTTGGCCGCCAGGGAATTGCGGGAAGATAAAGCAGAATTTAAAGAAACAGCAGCATGGGGAATGTGAAGGCAGAGAGCAGTGGATGGAGAAGGCCCAGCGCGGGGGCGGCCAGGCACCGCCAAACCTCAGTGGCCTCCCTCTCCGAAAGCATGCAGACTATGCACCGTTCTAGACGGTCAATTGACGAATCATATACCCTCTCCATCAAGAAATCTGCCAGTGTAAAGCCACTTTTTATGCTTAGCAAAGGCAGAGGAGAGACAAAAACACATTCTTAAGCTTTTATCTTTGCATTGGCACATAACTGGAAGATTAATCAAGAATTCCTCTTGATTATACCATCTCCATTCAGAAATTCTCCATGAATAGCAGGAGAGCATACATTGCATATATGAACACATACTTAAGCATTTAACCTTACTGCGGCAGTCACTGCTAGTTCTATGAAAGGCATTATTACACCTTTGCCATGTGATCCACAATATTTACAGCATATGTGTAGTTACTTAGAAGATGAAGCATGTTTCAAACATCACCGTTTTCATTCCCTAAAATAAGCTGTATGTACTGTAAGTAGGTGTAAGAGCGCATACATTTCATCACAATTCTTTATATTAGTTCTTAAAATATGTTTATGGGAATACTGCAGTGTTTTGGAGTGCATATCTACTGCTTCAAGTCTGTCATCTGTTTACATTGTTGGGACAAGTAGGCAGGTATGTATTTGTGATCTTCATTTGTCTTCGTCAGTTTGGGTCAGAAAGATCCACAAATGCTGATATTGTCTTGATAGCCTTTTGCCACCTTTATGAGACACAAGTATGCAGTGTCTAAGTAAATGTTCAAGGCTGAGGAAGACCAGATGACCATATGGGAACCTCCTTGATCTGTTTCACTTCAGATTAGACACAGATAGGGAAAACTAATCTCACATGGATATAAACTGAGTCAGAAAGGAGTCTGTCCTTTGACTCATGCCCCCCTTTCACTACGACCACGAGTATCCCGGATCACCCCGAATCGGAAATTTTTCACGTTTGTAGATAAATCTCAAAAATTTCTTAAAGTTCTTAAATAAATCTTATTTGATTCCCAAACATTTGTACAGTTCGCAGGAGTACGTCGAATCAGCGAGAAATTTTTTGTTTGTCAAAAACTTTTGTGGAAGGGTCCCCGATTTGCAATTTCGTTGCTGTATCGTAATCCATTCGTAATCAATTCTTATGTTCCGTAACAGCTTCGTAATCGATTCTTTGCATTCTTGTTCATTCTTAGCAATTCGTGGCTTCCTAAAATTCTTGGCCCCAACCCGAAAAGACATGTGTTCCTGCTTAGAAGACTCCAGAATTAATAAAAAGCCAGTGCGAAAACTGCAAACAGCTAGGCAGAGGAATTGGGGATGAATAAAGAAAAAAAAACAACCAAGGCTTGGGCACTTTTAGCAAACTCACTCAGGGGTGAGGAATTTTATTGCTTGAACATCTTTGGAACAAATACTTTTTTATCGCACCCCGTCCAGTCCAACGCCTCTGCATTCTCAACCCTCAAATAAACCAATTTCATCCACAATTACCTGCAGCGTTTTACCCTGGACTGTACTAACGGTTCCTTTTTAAACTCATAACCAATCCTAACATGGGTTAATTCACCACACTCCTCCCCACAAATCAAAAACACATTTTTTTTTTTTTTTTACATACCATTAATCTCGTTACCTATGCACACAATGCCATGCCTTGTAATTCACATTAAAACTCCTCCTTTTTATCTTAGTTCATTCATTTGTACTGAACTTCTCAGTCAAAACCAAATCTATCAGGAGGTTTCCTGAGCCTGAGAGGCCTGAGCCTCACTCCAGACTGAGTAGGGCAAGACATTTTCTCTCCTTGGTTTTCTATGTTTGTCTCTCTGTTTTCTGCAGTAACTGGTTCCCAGCCGACCATACTATCATCAGTCTCCTCCATTTCTACCCCAGTTGACAGTAATTGGTCCACATGTCTTTTCATGACCTTACCATTTACTCTGACTAAATATATTACATTTCCCAACCAGGACTCTGCCAGGTACCCATGACTGGCTTTCCCTCCCTGGTAAACTCTGACCTGTACATTTTGATGTGTCTCAAACACCCGAACAGTCATGTCTTACCATGGTTGGCCAGCGATCGGGGGCTTTTTATAGCCTTTCGAGACCCAAGAACATACCTAAGTGTCAGGAAAAGTACCGATTTTCGTAAAATACTCGTAAATAAGTCGTATTAATCGTATCTTATTCGTTGCAATTGCATTTGTACATGTATTCGGCATATTCATAACTTAGTCATAGCTGATTCTTACAATTCATGCATGATTCGAGCATGAATCTTGTAATTCGTACATGTTTCTTAACCCATTCCTGACATTCTTCATATTTTTTAACATGATTAGTCACAAATTTTCGTAAGTCTGTCATATGTTTGTTGTGACTGCTTCGTACCTCCTACCGATTCTCCACGAAATTTTGCATTTTTGGCTAAATCATCACGAATTTCGAGAGTTTCCGATTCAGGGTGATTTGGGATATTCGTGGTCGTGGTGAAAGGGGGGCATCAGTCAGGCACTTGAGGAACCAACAGACTAGGAAAAAAAACCATGTCAGCTCTTGTACACCTCCCTCCACACACACATTTAAATATAAATTTCTCATTAAAATGGGTGAGAATGCTTGTCTATTTTATCAATGCAGTTTCAAAAATAACATTATTTATCCTGATGCACATGAGAATGCAACAGATCACAGTATATATATGTACAATAAAAAAACTGATTAGATATATGAAGACCCCACGGGAAAAATGATCAGAGTCCAAATCTTGCATTTTTGTAGATTTTATATATTATGTATTATTTTAATATTTATAATATAATATATATATATATATATATATATATATATATATATATAATAATTATTATATTTTATATTTTTTCAGTGCTTTGTTTCTAAGATCGTTTTCAATTTTTAATTAATCATTTCTCCACAACGTGAAAATGTGACTGATCATTTTTCCATTGTGGTCTGCATAAATATACATGATTTATCCCTGTCCTTTTCTGTACTGGCTTGCAACCGTGGTAAACTTATGCATGCTCACTCACACAGTAAATATAATTACAAGCTCAGCATTGCTCCAGACAAAGAGTCGTTTCAGCTCCAGTTTCACTGCTGCGTCACTCCAACCCTGTGCAACATTTATCAGTCTCAAAATTTGCGTATTCCTGTGGAATGGACAACAGATGGGCCCAAACCGTGAACCAGGGCCAATTAAAATAGGAGTCATATTTACATAGTGACTGGTGGTGTAGATACAAATGGAAGTGAAGTTGAGGGGTGGATGTGCGAAGCCAGTAATCCATTTGAGCCTGTCTCTGTCCTTCAGTCATCCTTCAGAAAAGGAGATGAAAGGCCCCTTGGATAGAGCAGCTTGGAGGAGGGGGAAGGCTTGGAACCTGATATATTGCCTGCTGCCAGCCATTACATTTGTTACATGCATACAGTTTTACAAAAAATGGTTTGTGTTACGAACTGCAATGAAGCTATCAGGCACAGAATCGCAAAAAAACACCCCTGGGGCTGTGCTTAATGGTGTAATCTGCTGCAAGTGGCACAAACAGAAAATAAAAACTTAAACAGCATTCAGCAAAGAGTAGTCAGGGACAGTCTAGGGCTTCTTTCCCCAATAACGATCGATTGTAGAGTTCTAAGAGAATTTCTTACGGAAGTTCCTCACTCTGAACGTGCGCTTCCCGGCGCAGCTCTTATGCCGGAGTGTGTGCACGGAGGTTAAGTAACACGTAGCTGTCTACTTGAAGGGTGCTGAGATGTTGATTAATTGATTTCAGGCTACAGTCTCTGATTTAACTGTGGGCCTGTGTGAGCCATGTCGTATAGTCAAAACAAAATAAATTATACATAAAATTGTCAGAATAAATGAAACTTATTACACATTGGAAGCATAGTATACAAAGTAAAGGTGATGTGCCTGTGATGGCTGCTCGGCTGAAATTAAACAGCTAAAGAAAAAATCCTTGTAATTAACTAGTAGTCTTGACTTGTTTCCAGACATTCTCCCTGTTTTCCAATGACATGAATAATCCATCGGCAGTTAAAGGCACAGCATCCATCTAAATGCATTGCTGCGGCCAGTAAATAATACAATTCAGGAAAAAAATGTTTTATTGACTATACGAAAGAGACAGACAACTCTCTTGCTTTTGCACTTCCTGATTGTTTAAATCACAAAAAAGAAAACTGAGATTCGAAACAAGAATCCACAATTCAATAACGTTGATTGAAATGCAGTTTAAAGTCGATATAACTCATTTTATTTTTCATCTTACCTTCACAAGGATATCTGGCGAAAGCTGATAATGTTGAATCATGTTTTCTAAGTTCACGTATTGTTAATTTAAATGACCGATTGTCAATACCTCAAAACGAGTAATCTATTCAAAGGAATGTTTTCTCTTCCTCCTTGGCTCACTGGTTGCCAGTGTGCTTTATTTGTCTATTGCCCTTAAAAATAAGAGCCAAATCTTGTATGGTTCTTATATTTCTGGCAGCTCTGGCGACACATTCAGGAATTGTCACTCTGTAATCAAATTATCACCCTTAGTAAATAAGGTTTCCACTGAGAATCGGAAGTTCTGCGAAACTGAGAAAACATTCAAAACTATTTTAGAAACAAAACAACAGCCTAGAAAGTTGGATCTTCATCCGGACGAAATAGGCATAATGTGGGATGAAGTGCAGGCAAACAAAGTCACTTTATTCAACAGATTTAAGGGCACCCTTACAAATAAAAATAAAGCCATCACTTGTGAAAATATTGCATGGAAAATTACTGCAACAAGGAGTGTGAAATGTGATGGTCAAGATACACTTAGAAGCCCTGATCACTGGCGTTTCCTCGGGAACAGTGGGTACCCACTTCAGCCATACCTCTTTACCCTGGTGACAAAGCCCATAACTGCTAGTGATCTGGCATTCAACGAGGCTTACCGTGTTGCCAGGAGCATGGCTTCCTGCCCGGAATCGTTCACGGCAAAACTCCACACAGCCATGAGATTCTGACACGCACGCTGATTGGCTGGCGCTCGAGAGGCCTGCCAGCTCTCTCAAGCGCCAGCCAATCAGCACGCGTGTCACAATTTCATGGCTGTGCCGTGAACGATTCCGTGCAGGAAGTTAGATTTCAGGGGTGAAGTTTTGCCTTTTCCAGACTTATTCTTCGGAACGAGAGGGAGTTATGATGAGTGGTTGGTGCCGAACAAAACTTTAATACGTTGTTGTTACGCCGATACCAGACACAAGGTAAGACAAAAGAAAGTTTTGATGCTAGCAGCGGTAAAAGACAAGTGGTGTTGGCAATTTCCATTTTTGCAGGTTTTGTCAATGGCACGGCATGTGACTCTGCTGGGCCAGTAAATGTCAGAATGTTAAAACAAGCCCTCGGTGGCACGAATGGGGCTATCATTCCAGTAACATGTTAATCAATTTATCATAATAGCCTAACTTAAAGGGCTGCCAACTCTCACGCATTCGCCGTGAGAATTTGTGCTTCATTCACATTCCCGTGCTGTAGTCAGTAATTATTCAATCAACAAAATGCGTGTGTTTCACGATCGTTCAAATTGTTTAAATGAAATAAGACCATTTGAAACATTTTTATGCAATTGCACTGCTCCCAACCCCTTAGTGAAGAAACGCGTGAGAATTCCAGAATCATAATTTTTCTCATATTTCTAGTGGCGAAATCCACCGTAACACATGTGAAACTGATAAACTTCAATGCACAAGGACTTCAATTCCACCTGAGAATCTCTACAAACGGTATGATAGAATAATTTCTGACTACAGCATGGGAATGTGAATATGTCGTTTAAACTCAAGCCGAATATATGAAAGTTGAGAACTCTGTGTAAATAACTAAAACGGTAGTTGGTTTACAGGTAACGTTATAACTTTTTTTTTTTTTAAAAAAATGATTTGTCGAGGCGGTTAACGTAGCTTTTTTCCCGTTTGCTTCCTGAAATTACGTTAAAATTTTAGTTTCAGTAGTAGCCTCAACAGAGACTCAGCTAACGTTAGTTTCTACTGTGCACAGTATAGCTACACAGTATGGTATTTGCCATTGGGTAGATGTCAAGGGATCCAGTAGCGGTACTTTCCACTTCTTGGAAGGCTGCATTTTTAACGGTCCTCCCTTAATTCCATCCCCAAAACTGACATATAATGTAAGGGACAAGTTAGATTTAGAGTTAGGGGATAAGCCAAGGTTCAGGTTAGGGAAAGTACCGCTACTGGATCCCTTCTGATGTCTACCTTGCCATTGCTTTTCCCGGGGTTCCTTACTTCCTTCAAGCTAGCTTGCGGCTCCTCCTACCTTCTGGACAGAATAAAACACTGCTTACTGACGTAAAAAGCGTCACTAGTTGTGCGCCTGTATTTGAATATAGCGGGGGAATGTCGCCACAGACATACTGATTGCTTTACCTGGCAAAGAATCAAATACAAGCGCTTTCATCAGTGGGTCATAGGCCCAATCATCGTTGTTTTATCCCCCCTCTCTGATAGATACTGACTTAACAGACAGTAACGAGACTGAAATCTTTTTTTTTTTTTTAAAGATTATTTTTATTGGGAATTTTTCCTTTATTCAATAGTTATACAGTGTAGAGAGACAGGAAGGTTGGGGAGAAGAATGGGGGAAGACATGCAGCAAATGACCCGAGCCGGATTCGAACCCACGTCGCTGCGGGAAGGACACAGCCTTTATGGTCACGATGACTTAGACCGATGAGCCACCGGGGCACCCCACGAGACTAAAATCTTATGGATTACCACTTTAAGTTGCGATGGTTTTTGGAAACACTCTACAAACATAAAATACATCATAAAATGTATTCTACGCTCATCGTAGCCTTAAAATGCTGTTGGGAAATGAGGCCGAGGTCAGGTGAAGGGTGGACAGGAACAAATGAAATGGTCAAGCCGTGGTTACAGACACGTCCAAGGTCAGAACCAGGAAAGCTATTCGGGGTTTCAGGGCTCGGTGTGTGATGCCCATTCTCAAACTCTGAGGCTTACAGGTAACAGCCAACTTGTCAGACTGAGCAGGACTGAACAAGGAGATATCCCTAATAAATGGGTTGCTGGAGTTTCTTTTGTAAATTCTGAAGATGGTAGTAAAAGCGCTTAAAGCAGGTCAGGAAAGATACAGCAAGAGGAGCAATTCAGCAAAGAGGAGATGAAACAGAAAGTAATGCTTGTACACACAATGAGTTACAAGTGAGGGAAAGGGAGTGAGGAATGCATGGGAAGAGGAAAGAAGAATGAGTCAGTAATTAAATAATGAGGATCACTTATCAAAAACAGACTGAAACAGACACAGACAGCTGGACTGTGGGAAAAACAATTAACAAAAGTAGTTGGACTTGACAGTGCCCCCCTCCCCCCAAAGGTTGCCACCTGCTGACTCAGGCAAAAACCGGGAGCAAGGAAGGGGCTGGGGAGGAGGGATTAGAACTGGGGGAGATAAGACACAAGACGAAGGGAAAAACAGGACTGGGGCTAAAACACAAACTGGATCAGGACTTGAAGAAAGATCCTCCTTGGCTCGGGCAGTTGAAGGCACCACCCCCGACTCTGGACTGAGCAGCAGAGTGCCTCCTGGGTCTGGACAAGGGAATGGAAAGTCTTCTAGGTCTGGGCAGAGTGATGGAGCACCTCTAGTATCCAGACTGAGCAATAAAGCACCTTCAAGATCAGGGCCGGGAAACAAAGAGCCTCCTGGATCTGGACAGTGTGCTGGAGCATCTCCTGGATCTCGGCTGAGGGATGAGCCACTACCAGGATGAGTGTCAGGCCCACAGAGCTCCCCCTGGGTCTGGACCGGGTGGCGGAGTGTCCCCTGGATCAGGACTGGATAGCGGAGCTTTTACAAGATCAGGACTAGGCAGTAAATTGCCTGCAGGAGCCACACGGGGCAGCGGAACACCTGCTGGATCAGCTCAAGGTGATGAGTTGCCCTCTGGATCAACACTTTGAAATGGTGCAGCCCTTGCATCAAAGCTGGGCAATGGAGAGCCCACACTGGAGCTGAACTGGGCGGATCAGCTCGAGGAGATGAGATGCCCTCTGGATCAGCACTAGCTGGTAGAATTACCCCTGGATCAGGGCTGGGCAAAAGGCTGTCTGCTGGGACCAGACTGGATCATGGAGTGCCTGCTGGATCAGCTTGGACAATAAGATGCTCACTGGGTCAGCACTAGGTGCTGTAGCGGCCCCTGGATCAGGGTTGGGTAACAAAGTTCTCACTGAAGCTGGACTGGGCAGAGCGCCTGTCAGAACTGCTCAGGCCAACAGGATGCCATCTGTATCAGTGCCCACTGGGGCAGGGTTGGGCAATGGAGAACCCAAAGAATCAGGATTGGGCAGCAGCATGTTTACTGGGATAGGAACAGGGCAAGGGTGGTGGCATGTGAACTGGGCCTGGAGTGGGCGACCAGACATCCATGAGATCAGGAGTGGGTGATGGTACGCCCACAGGATCAGGACTGTGCTGCGGGATGCCCACAGGATCAAGACTGTGCGTCGGGAAGCCCACAGGACCTGGACTAGATGATGAAGCGAACATGGATGCGGACTAGATAGCAGGATACTTGCAACACCTGGACTGGATGGCAGAGTAACCTCAGGATCTGGACTGCAGGGTGGGATGCCCACAGGATCTAGACTGGAGGGCAGCGTGGGCGCAGGAGCCTGGGGCTGAGAGGCCGTGGGCCTGGAAGCCAGCTGGCCTAGTGATCCCCTTGACCTTCTGCCCAGGGGACTGGCAGGCTAACAGACACTTTGTGGACTGCCCTGCACCAGGTGGGTCTCCAGAAATTAGTTCTGGTGGCCAGCTGACTTTGGTCTGGTGGCAAGAGTGGAAGTTGGACAAGTGGCAGAACTGAACGCTGGACTGGCAGCAGGGTTGAGCATTAGGCTAACAACCCCCAGCCTCAACGGCTGCAGGGGAACAGGTCATGGAGGATGAACTGTTAGGTCCTGATGGCAGGGGGCCCTGAAGCAGAGTTTGCTGATCCATTAGTCTCTCCTGCAGGTGAGAATGCATCCTTAGGTCCAGGTTAATTAGCCCGTCAAGTTCAGAGGGCAGCTGGCAAGTAGTCAACTCATCTAGAACTCTGTCGACCAGGTTGAAGAGGAAGGCATTATAAAGTGCCCGATGGTCTCAGTGGGTGGTAGCGGCCTTTAAGTGGATCTCAATGTAGTAATACGACGCAGAGTGATTATCCTGATGGAGTTGGAGTAAGCATTGAGCAGGGGCATGACCACCATGGGTTTAGTTGTAGACCCTCTTCATCTCCTCTGCAAATGCAGGAAAGCTGTGTACAGCAGGATCGCCAGCTTCCCAGCAGGCTGCAGCCTAATCTAAGGCTTGTCCAGTCAGACAGGTGACAGTAAATTCCACTCTAAACCACTCGGTTGGGAGGACAGACTGCTGGATTTCAAAGAACATAGATCACAGCATCAGGAAACTCTGGCAGTGGGATGGGATGCGGTCATAAGGATCCAACAAGGCAATGCTGGGTTCCCACTTGGTGAGGTTAACTGAGCTTGAGCTTGCAGGAGGAGCAATCTGGCAGCTTGGGCACCAGTGGCAGAGTCCCAAGAGATTTCGGAGATAGAACCCAGATTGCAAGCACCTCCACTCCCAGTCAGCGCCAGATCTGCGCTGGCTCTGCGCCAGCTGATCTGGCTAGAATTTGGCCTGGAGTCGCCTGCTACCTGGGAACCAAGCTGACTGGCGATGGCACAGATAGTCTGATGAAGCTGGTAAAGCTAAACCTCTTGTTTCCCTAGACAGATTCCTTGAACTTGGATGGCATGGGTTGTTGAGCGAGATCCACTGGTTCCATGGGAAGCTGGATCGTTCAGCTACTCACTTCAGGACCCAGGCACAAATCCACAAAAAAGCTGCCAGGGCTGTGTTTAATGGTGGAATCTGACCAAGCGCCACAAACCAAAGGTAAAAACAACATTTAGAAGAAGTGTAGTCAGGGACAGTCCGGACCAGGTGAGGGGTGAACAAGAACAAATGGAATAAGCATGTCATGATCAGGAACAGGTCTGATGTCAGAACAAGGAAGGCAATCCTCGCTTGATGGGTGATGCCCATTCACAAAATTCAAGGTTTAGAGGTGACAACTAACTCGCCTTTCTGAGCAGGACTGAACAGGAAGATATCCTTTATAAAAGGGTCACTAAAGCTTTTTTAATAACTTCTGAAGATGATGGTAAAGATGCTTAAAACAGGACAGGAAAGGCACAGCAAGAGGAACAATCTAGCCAAGGGGAGATGAAACACAGGAACTAATACACAAAACTAGTTACAGGTGAGGAAAAGGGAGTGAGGAATGCATGGGAGGAGGGTTGAGGAATGAGACAATAATTAAATTGCATGGATCAATTTACTAAAGAAGAGGCTAAAAAAGATACACATAGCTGAATTCAGGAGAAAGCCATTGACAGAAGGAGGACATGACAAGTTTGTGTCTAATAAAATCTCATTTCCTCAAGTTGAATGTATCAGCTTGTGTTACGCATTTTTCATTTGTCAGGAGAAAGGGTCTTTTCCCTGACAACTGCAGTAAAAATAAGATTTTTAGACGAAATATTAGACAAAAATACTTGACACTGTGTTATTTACTTATTTATTTATTTATATATATTTTTTTTTTTGGTTACTTGGGTGTGAAGTCATTCCAGAAGCTTTATTTTGAATTGTAAACACTCCAAGTATCCTTTTACTTCAGTTATGTCTCGCAAGTACTGTAGCAGATAGGGGTAAAAGAGTAATTTAAGGCAGCATCCCCTCCTCTGAGCAAAAAATCATTGGATGGGGGAAATGGTGAACAGCCAGTGTAAAGACCACTTTCATGGAGGCAACCCAACCTCAGTTTCCAGGTCTTGCTACTCTTCATGGTCAGCAAGGCTGAAACAGCCAGATCTTGAATTAATTACAGCCGATTTCTTTTTGTAGGTGTGAGTGGTATAATTCTGAAGATACTGGTTATGGTCCCCTCCCCCAAAATTCATCTTTTACTTTGTTCTCCATTCCTAACTGTCTTGGACTTCTGGAAATTCTACAAATAAATCAGGAGATGGAAGGGCATGGAATTTGCCTGGGTAAAACATTCCCCCCCTCCACATTATGTCCCTAAGGTAAATCTGATTTCCCTGCCAGCTAGGCTGCAGTCATACAGTAGATTAGGCACAGCTGTCTTGGGCCAGCAATCTGCCGTCTCTCAGCAACAGATTACCAGTTATAACCGGAAAATTATCTCCCTAAGGCCTTTACGAGGGATGCATAAGTTACAAAGAGAGGGAAAAAAGCGTCCATCAACCACCTCTTGTCCGCATCCAAAGGCTTCCCAGTGAGATAGGAAATCCATCTCTTCTTACTCTGACTCCACGCTTACGCACAATCTCTCCATCTCCTCACTGGAAAACAATCTACCCGTTCCCAACAAAAAGTGGAGTGGACAAAATTCATGATATGACACTTCACAAATTTTGTATTGACTTTATACAGATATAAAGGAATGAGAATAATTATCGGGACCAAGGAACACATTTTAATATGAGGTTAAAGTGCCAAGTATTTGGAAGATTCTCGACCATTCTCGCAACATAGCAACTGTTGTGAAACATTTAGAAAGCACTTACAGTTTGTCTGCTTGCAATGTGGCATTTTGAACAAGAGTCATCAGAAGATGACATAACCTCTCAGCATCCGCAATCTCATCTCAGAAATCGCAAAATATCAAAAGGCACCAGTTTAGGACCTGACTAATACGCACAGCATGTTACGTTAAAAAAAAAATACGTTGAACGGTATTCGAGTTCTGCTCCAGAAACGAAATGACTACAGACGGACGGGCAGATGGACGGACATACTGATGACTATATCCCCCCCCCCACGTTATATGCCATGGGGATAAAAAGCTGTGGAGGGCTCCTTTATTTATTTCTGGCCTGTGACATTCAGTAGGACTCATCAGTCATGGGTTTGTCATTCACAGAATTTCTATTAAATGCATATAGGTATTTTTATATGTGTGCAGGACTAGGAAAAGGGGTGACTTGGGTCATTTTATGAAAATTGAGATATTCCAACAAAATCAAAGAGTGATCCAAGTTTTTCACAGCAAAGTGATGTAAATTGACAGTACAGTAGTTTGAAATTCTAGC
Source organism: Gymnothorax javanicus (assembly GCA_029692085.1). Lineage (NCBI taxonomy): Eukaryota > Metazoa > Chordata > Actinopteri > Anguilliformes > Muraenidae > Gymnothorax > Gymnothorax javanicus. Next base: position 35,636,426 of record CM056196.1, on the reverse strand, counting down.
TTTGCGCATGCATTTTCTGTTAAATAGAACAGGTTGAACTTTGATCCCGTTAATCTCAGAATGGAAAAAAAATCCCAAGTGACCCCTTCTCCTAGTCCTGCACACATATATAGACTGCTATACATATTAATCATATTCTTGCCTACAGTTCACGTAAGCCCAAGAGGATCAATTAGAAACTGTTAAATAACGGTTAACGGTTAAATACGGCCAATAAATGAATAACGCCCTTCCTGAGCCAGATTATCTGAAATTTGTCGGGTTTGTATTTTCAGTATGGGGGTGGCGGGATTGTTTGTTTCTCAGAAGCTTGCGGTCGTTTACAGTAAGTATGCTTTAGAATCCATGGACATATTAACATTGTCCCAGTGAATGGGTAATTAAATTTTTTTTTCTGAGATGGTGAATGTCTCCATCTACTGGTTACGGTGGCTAGCTGCTTTCTTCAACTCAAGCAAAAGAGCATTCAATAAATGCTCGAATGCGTTATAGTCCTAGATTTGCTTTTAGTTACCCGAGATAAATTATCGAGACGTTTTTGTCTTTGGATACACTAAAGATTGCTGCCGTTAAACAGATTGCCGGCTATGGCCACTGTTTGTCAAAAAGAAGTTCTCCAAATGAACTTTAGTACATTAGTGACCTGTCACGCGAAAAGGGTACTATCCAACCAAAACATGGATTTTGAGATTTTTACTTTATTTGAATTCTGCAATTCAATTAAAGTAAAAATCTCAAAATCCATGTTTTTGTTGGATAGTACCCTTTTTGCTTGACAGGTCACAGTAGGTTACCAGCCAGATTCCTAAGACTCAAATTCCTGTCTGCAGTCTCAAATTTTTGATTCACAGCTGGAATTGTAAACTACCAGCGAATTAGCAGTGAACTGAAATTAAATTGCGAAACCGAATTCTTTGAGCATCTTGGATACACAGCAAACCAGGGGTACATTTCCCAAAAGCAACGTACATGAATAGCAATGACAGTTTGCTACAGAGCCATGTAGAGAGAAGTATGCAAGTCGATAGTTAACATAGTTAGCAACTGGTTTAGGGAACCGTTCTCTAGTTTACTTTCAGTGTAGGGCCTACATATAAAGCACAGTTCGTGATATCCTGAGATACAACAACGATTCACAAGGTAACATCTGTGTAAAGAGAACAGCTTGGAAAATTAAAGAATTCATTCTAGCCTACACAACATCGAGCAGATACATCAATGTATCATCATATAAATGTTCAAGTTTAAGAAGAGATGATTATGAATCTCATTACATCCTCAAAGCTGTGTTGTGATCTTACCTATGTGTTGAAAGGTAACTTTTTGTAAGTAATGATGCTAATTGAAGTCCTCTACCACTGGCTTTCCATCAAACATACTGCAAAAAAAAAAAAAAAAAATACAGCTGTTGGACAAGCATGGCCAACACATTCCATTAATCCAGATAGGCCTGCAGTTAATAAATTGATTAAACCTTTTTTTGCAGTCCCTCACCCAAAGTTTATGAGTATGATATTAATATTATCAAGAATAGTTAAAATTATCATAGAATAAAACAGCCTTTCAATCAAGCGCACATTTAATATTTTCAGCTGAAAATAGTCAATCCTCATGTGAACCCCTATTGTATCTCCTCCCATCCAGCTGCTTGCGTGTCTTTTAGACATATTCTCTCCTGTGATTGGTTTACATCCCACGTGCTTTCCCCGCCAGCTGTTATGCATTTGGTTTTTCTAGTTCCTTACATGCATTTAGCTATATGTAGACTGCGTAGTATGAGAGAGTAGTGGCTGGACTGTTGCATTTGCTATAGGGCCTTCAGCATCCAGTTGGTACCTTCTTAGTAAAAGCTTATCGTTTTCAGAAATCGTATTAGTTACTTTATCATCTTTGGAAATTGTAAGGTTTTATTGCCATCGGAAATTATTTGTAATCGTCCATGATAGTAAAATACGGAAGTACTCGTGTAAGTCTTACTAATAAGAACAATCTCGCAAGCTTTTATCTCAGTCTCCTGGACTGGGATTGCAACCCTATTAATCATCCTTCATATGTTCCTCTGCCCAGTTTTTTTGGGACACCTCCAAAGCCTTCTGCGGTCATCAGGATTGGGGCTGTATTCCTGCTAAATCTCCTGTCCTGCCATCGGTCAGTTCTGCTCTGCCGAGACTGCACTCCATCAAGCTGCTGTTCTGGAACACCACTGGCTGGGCACAGGATACGCCCCCACACCTTGCCTGTTACATATGAACTGAACTGTGTCATTCTGCCCTGAGCTCTGTCCCTCGATCATTACAGTATAAATATGAAGAAACCCACCAATTGGATTGCATTCTGACTTCACACTTGGTTCCTGCTCTGGATCATAACAGAAAAGAACCTGTAAATCCAAGTTTAGGGAATTAGTTTATACCACAAATCTCTTATATGGATCCAAATGTACGTATACATATACATCCAAATTCGCAAATGTAATTCCTGACATTGTTTAGGCACGTAGTGAAATATAAATTTGTGAGTGCTAAGAAATTCATTTCAGAGCATAACACTCCAACAAAGCTTCAACCTCAGGCACTAGTGCCTATATTGTCCAATAGATGGGAGTGTAGGACTGCCTCAGCAAAAAGGGCTGCAACTATCTGTTAAACTGACAGATTCGCAGTTTTGGGTCTCATATATTACTTCACTGCGAATGTATGAATTTGAGTGAGCCAGAAAATTTCTAGTTGTGCAGTCAAAGAGTTCTGCAGAAATTTCTGGTGACCGGATAACCTCATGTTGGCTGATATTGGAGCGTCACTGGGTCAGACCTGAGTGAAGAACTGAAAGTCAAGCATTTACTTTTTTAACACCTTATACAACAATATCTTTCCAGAAGCTGATCATATGATACCATCCATATTTAAATACAATCCAAATTCTTAAATTAGTTGGTGGATCATGAAAAATGGAAATAAAAAAAGACTGATTTAAAAAGTCCATTGACCCTCTACTACTTTGAAAACAGTGCAACACATTATTTGATGTTCTATCATGTGAATTTAATTGCTAATTGAAAATATTTGTGATGACTGCAACGGAGTCCAAAAAAATTGTCACAGTTGGCTGCTTACTACGATGTAACACCCCCATGTCTTTTGATAGCTCTCAGCTTTTGGGCATTGAAGGCATCAGTTGGTCAGGCCTAGCAAGTGATGTGTTCCCCCATTCCTAAATTATGCAGCTCTTCAGCAGTGCAATTGTTTAAGGGGTTTCATTGCCATATATTTTCCATTATTGTGTGCCACACATTCTCAATTAAAGACAGATCAGGACTGCAGGCAGGCCAACTTAACACCCACACTCTCTGCTCATGCGGACAGAAACTTGCAGTCTGTAGTGAATGTGATTTGGTGTCATCTTTCTGGAAAATGCAAGGACGTCCCTCAAACAGATGGCATTTATATGGCACCAACATTTTTGCATATTTTTCTGCATTAATAGTGCTCTCACAAATGATCAAATCACTCGTGTGCACTGACACACCCTCATACCATGACAGATGCTGGGCTCTAGATCTGTTGCTACATCAAAGCGTGTCCTTGTTGTCTTTGGTCTTGAGAACACAACAGTGTTTTTTTTTTTTTTTTTTTCTAAAAACCACTTGAAAAGTTGATTTGTCGGACCACAAAACACACTCTCACGGTCTATCTCAGATGATGCCGAGCTCAGAGAGATCAGCAGAGGTTTTCCACAAGGTTGGTGTATAGCTTCAGATTTGCACAGTAGGGCTTAACTTGCATCTGTGGATGCAGCAGTGAAAAGTGTAGACTGACAGTTTCACTAAAGTATTTCCGAGCCCAAATTTCGATATCCATTACATTCCTACGAAGGTTTTGTTATGATCCCGACCAGGAATCAAGTGCGGAGGCAGAGTACAATCCAACAGCAGGGTTTATTGATAGTAATATGATAGACAATGGGACTGAGCCAAGTGGAGAATAACACAATTCAGTTCAGATGTTATACGTGTGGCTGTGTGGGCGTAGCTCCCTGGGATTAATGCCTGATGGAGTGCACACCTCACCAGAGTTGAACTGTCCGATGTCAGAATGGAGAGCCTTAGGAGGAACGAGGTCCCAATCCTGATGCCTGTAGAAGGCTTGAAAGCTTCTTCCTAATAATGTAGATAGAGGAACAGACTGGGAAAGGATTAACAGAAACACAGTCCCAATCCTGAAGACTGTGAAAGAGGCTTGGGAGCTTGTTCCTATTAACTAAACAAGGAAGAGTACTTCCGTAATTTACTATCATTAAAGATTAAACTTAAATTTCATAGGACAAAGAGTTTTTTCTAGTAAATACTGACTGGGGCTAAAGTGCATATAGCAAATGACAATCCAGCGACTTGCAAACTCGAAGGAGGGGGTATAAATACGTCACACGCGATTTGGGGTAACAATGAGATGAGACACTGTCGAGATCAGGGAACATCAGTGAAGTGCCGTTGGAGGTAAGTTAGGTGAGGCAGAATCCTCACCATTGAACAAATGATAACGCCCTCTTACTTTGCTTGATTAGCAATCAGAGGATTGAGTAACTAATTTACAAAGACTAATCGGATGAATGATGGGTCAATTTCAGTTTTCACTGCATTATTGCTCAGTGCAACAAACTTAAAATACTCACGAGACAGCAAATTTGCTCATATCTTATGCCGTGTTCAATGCTTGGTTAACGTTTACAATAATGTTTACCCCCTTAAACACGTACTTTTAAATGCCATTCAAAAAATTAGGTTAATTTTCAGTCTTCTTTTATAATCCGATACACAAATGGCTAAAACGATACATGGAACTACCGTGAGAGTCGAGATTTTTTCCTAATTAATTATGAAGATTTCCATCCTTGCAGTCTCAAAGCGTATACATGAATGAATCTTTTTGTCGTTATCACCTCTTAATTATTACAGGCTACATATAGGCTAGGTCTTAGTTGTTCGGTAAAAAAGTAAAAATTGATCGATAGTCAATCATGCATAGTACATGGAAACAGGTTGGCAAAATTCAGCGATAAAAGGTGAAGTCACTGCCTCCCCTGACCGCACGTCTCTGGGGAACATGTGATACAAACCAATCAATGGAGACATTACTTCTGATAGATACACAAGTTGCTGAATGGAGGGAGACACAGAAGGCATTTAAACAAGGATTGTGACAGGTTCTTAGAACAGAGACATCTGAAGGAGCTGAGATCATGCCCATTCAGAGGTAGTTTTCAGCCAATGAACCAACATTTGACTGAATTCTTTCCCAGTATTAATTATATCACACTCCAAAGAGGGAGAAATGCTCTAAATCCTACCGAGTTGCTTTGGGGAACATTGTTCTAAACATGATGGATTATAGGCTCGCACATCTGCTGGCAAAGAAGTGAGCCTCAAACCTTTCACAGTCTTGCGGGACTAGGCCTTTTTGGAGGCTCCTTTTAAACTATATGATTAGCTCACCTGCTTCTCATTGCAACGTGCAATTTTTGGAGTCCAATGCAGTCATCAGATTTTAAGTAAGTGTATAATTTCATTAAAAAATTAAATTCAAATGTTAAAGCATCAAATAATGTGTTATTGTAGTGTCTCCAATTAAGTACAGGGTGATTGGACATTTAAAAAAAATCCTTTTTGATTTTACTTGCATTTTCCATAATGGGCTGCTGACTTTTTCGGTACTGCTGTTGTCTTTAAGTGTCAATTCACTATTATGAAAAAAAAATATAGATAAAGTTTTTGTATTTTGTGCAGGCATTGCTGTCAGTGAGCACGGAAGCCTCCTGTTGGATGTAGCTTCACACAGGATATATTTTCATCCAAGCAGAATAACTGATTTACTGGAATAGTTAGGAAATGCATACAGCCTCTGGATACATATCAATGCTAATGCCCCTATGCCAGCAGTAAAGTGAGCAGATCGTCAAAGAGCTCTGTTAATATCAAAAGCATTTCTCATTGCTCACCAAAACTGCCCAAGCCAATGTATGACATTGTAAAAGTGAAACCCATAAATGATAATAATCCCTTTGCCCTGGTCACATTTCTTGTTAACATAATCTAATTGCCTGAGACTGTGCAGAACCTTGTGTTCCCTGCTTGACATTTTCCAAAAATTCATTTTCAGAGGGAGGCACGAAGTCAAATTATAGTCCGCATGCTTCTCGTTCTCCGAAGTCACTGTCCCTGGTAGAAACCTTTAAAGCTCAAAGTGTTTCAGCATGAAAATGGCACACATCTGGAATGTTCCGTGCCTGGCCGTCTTTGTTTGATTGTTTCCTCTTTTTCAGATCAGAGGACGCAAAAACTTCTATCAGAGCGGGGCATCGGTATAATGACACAGCTCTTTGTGGTGATCCTGGGAGGGATGGGGGTGGTAAGGAAGAGACCAGGCCAGCTGACCGAGCTTCCCAGTGTAGGACAGTCTGGGGCCTGAGAGCCGTGGAGGGGGCCTGATGACCACCACAATCACAGGGCCTCACGCCAGCCTCCCCCTGCCTGCAAGTGTTTACAAACACATGGTGACATCACCCTAAATTACCGGCTCGGAACGACTCACTTGGCCTTTCAGCTCTGTTTATTTCCTCCTCTCATAATGAGGGATTTAGCCAAAATACCAGAGGCCACACCAGCTGCTTTACTGTTTAGAAGGGAACAGGGAGGAGGGGTTGCTTCTCTATTTTGCTTTTCCATTGAAATGAGTAGCATATGTCAAAGACTGCGGCTGCCTTCAGCTCTTCAACGAATTAAAAGTAGTCAGATGAAAAATGAAGGCAAGAAGCTGCTGTCGGTATCTCACTTTTTGTTCGCGGGTCACAAAGCGCAGGCCAAAATGAGGATTTGGGAGCTTGTGGAAAGATTAAACGGCAGCAGAACAGCGAGAGGCAGAGCGTAAGCGTTTGTTGAACATTCCTCTTCTGTGCGCCATGTGTTCTCCGTTATGATTAGCCCAAGCTGAAGGGGAATTCAAATAGCCAGATGACCAGAGTCAGTCACATGAACACCTGCTGAGAATGAGGGCTGTGAACAGACAGAGAGAGAGAGAGAGAGAGAGAAAGATAGGCTACTGAAAAAAGTTGAAGAGAGTGAGAAACAGATATGGAGAAATAGAGGGAGAAAGTTGAGAGAGAGAGAGAGAGAGAGGGACTCAAGGCAAAAAGGTGCGACATGCAGCCATTGACAACCAACCTTTCCTGTCACAATTAAGGTGTGACAACATGGGCATGGAGGCTTGTTTTTCAATGTTTTTAGTCATGCATTCAAGCTTTCATCCCAAGACTCAAATTCCAGCGAGATGAAAGACATCGCTGCAATCTGAGTGCAACAGAGCTGTTTCCACATTGCTCGGTCAACAAACACGAAGCCAGAGATCTCTGCTATAAGAATAAGCACCAAGAATAACAACACGGAAAAATGCCTCGCGTGCAACCGATATTGTGCGCAGCAAAAACAAGATTATCGTGGTTATTCTGCCTCCTCCTTCAGTGAGAAGCGATTGTGAAATGCACTCTGATAGCGGCCTCAGCTCCCTCCTCCAGTCAGGTCTCAGGGGCGAGCAGAGGGTCCCATCATTGCGTGACACTGCATTTTTGATGGAGATCATAAACGCCGTCCCCTTCACTTTCACTCCCTCTGTTCACTGGACAGTGATCCAGCATCTCGAGCGAGTCCAACTGTCATTCAGGCTTAGAAACCGGAAATCAGATTTTGTGAAAAAGGCAGCAGGATCACCTGCCATTTGATGTCATCAGGGGGGCATGTGCACTACAAAAACAAAAAATAAGTGTGTGAACAAATATTTTAGTCCCATGGTTTAAGTCTTATTTCTATTACTTCTTTTAATGAATAAAACAAAACTACTTACATTAAACAGTTAGGGCTTAATGCATGTCCATAAAATTTTAGCATGTAGAAAACTGGTATTGCTACCAATGATTGGAGTAAACCAAGTCACAGGTCACTTTATATACAGGTCACTTTATAGGTTTTGAGTGTGCTGAAGCGATCTGCTTGCTAAGGTCTTAGTAATTCGGCCCAATTAAATTCCATTTCAAGCTGTGCCAGCGGGGTAAGAAAATCTCACTTCAAACAAACTTTTTATACTAATATTAACAGCTAACGTTAAGGGATCTAAATTAGACTGAAGGGACGAAAAGATTTATACAAGTCTCGTTTTCAGACAAGGAAACTTATTGAAAGAAACTTTGTTCAGAGCGGACTGGAATTTGAGACAAATGCAGGGCAGACGGTCAATACAGAGCTGAAGTGGGAAGATGTGCTTTCTTAAAGGGGACCTATCATGCTACATTTCCAAGTTTATACTTCGATCTTGGACTCCCCTGGAGTACTCCTGATCGTTCAAAGTCCAAAAAAGGGTCCTTATTTAGCTCATACTGCCATCCTCAAAAAACCCCATTTGTAGTCCATTGTAGTCTCTGCCTGAAACGCCTTGTTAGGGTGGCTCTTCCGCTATGGCCCCCCCTCCCCGTGTGCCCACTTTCTTCTGATTGGCCAGCTCTGTGGAGGGCAGAGCTGGACGGGACTCAGTAGAACGCAGTTTTCCGGGTCCGCCTCTCTAGTGTGAAATGTGAGATGCGTCTGCCACCTGAGCTAAGGAGTCGGCGGGGAAATTCCGCAATCAAACGTTGTACATGTGTATAGATCTAATGAAATTAACTTGTTCTAATAAACGCAGCCGCAAAAGTGGAGGACGCAGTGCGATAGTCTGGCAGCTCAATCTCGAATTTGCTATCTACCTACGGCTACTATGGTGAGTACACCGGTGTTTCTACTCTATAGCTAGGATTGAGGGAAAGCTAGAATCCACCCCATACAGACACATTTGTAGGACGGGTCGACATACCCAAGTGTAGACCGGAGACCGTAGAAATCCGGTGGGTCTGAGTTTAGAGGGAAACATGGACAGTGAGGAGGAGCAGCAAAAAGTGAACCAACAACTTATGGACTGCTTCGGTGTGTACTATAAGGACCTGCTGCTCCGTGTGCATAACTGTGGTGTGTCGTTAGCGTGGAGTAACGAACAGCTTCTGCGCTGGTATATGACGGGGGGCGAAAGCTCCAGGTGAAACAGTCTTTTCGGAAATTGCCCATGGTAATGGTTTACTTATTGCTTCGGAATGACCAGCGTTTGCTCGCAGAAAATAGGCGTGTTATGGATGGTACTCGACAGCTAGAGAGAGCTCTGGTTATGTTATGATCTTATGCTGTGTTCCATTTGTACTGGGAAGTCGGGATTTCCGAGCTCCCAGACGGAAATTTCAATTCGAACGCCCCCTGAAGTCAGATTTTCAACTCAGAAAGTCGGAGATTCTTCACCTACCCCGAGTTCCTACTTCTGAGTTGAAGATGGCTGCACCATACATCAACAGTAAGCGAAACCTGTGATAATAAACTGTATATTTGCAATTCAGTGTCATTTGTGTTTCATTAAGGGGTGATCTAGGGTTAAATGAAAAATGAAACCAGGAAACAACTCAGAATTAATCTAAAGAGGTTTATGTAATGACCACCAAAAAAGATACAAGTTGGCATTTTTCTGTTTATGCGGTTGCCATGGTAACCGAGCAAGCTCATTAAATATGCAGAAAACTTCTGGCACCAATTCCTTTTTAACTCTGTGATAGAATTCAGTTTTTCTTTCATCATTTAAAAGCCGTTGCTTATCCAAATGCAATGACATTGCCATTCTTTGCCCAATTTATCAGTTTTGTGATTTTGGGGCATTTTACTCAAATTTTGAAATTATTTTGCGCAGTATCTGACGAATACTCAAAATATTCAAAGTATGTAACAGATAGGCAAAATTTCCCTATGTCATTGCATTTCTAATGAAGTAAAGTACCTGCAGCCCAAATTTCATTGATTTTCAATGATAAATAAAAAAGTTATGGCTGCCATAAACATGAGAAACGTGGAAAAAGTAATACCTTCGGAAATCAATGGAAAATGCATTAGACCGCATTGAAACGTTGAGTTCAGTCTTAGTCTGCGGCTTAGACCTATTTTTCAGACTGTATTATCTGATTATTCAAATGTTTATCACTTTCCTGGAGTGAAAAGCATAAATTTCATCATCACAGTTGCTTTAAAATCATGATTTTATGGCAAAATTCAGATTTTAATCCTTGTAGCAATTAGTGATTATTAAAGGTGGGTTATTATAGAATATTTTTATTAAAAAAAATTTTTTGGAAAAATAATCAAATTTTGCCCATTTAACCCCAGATCACCCCTTAAATCAGTCGTACACGCAGCACTGAAAATATTTTATCGGCGGACTTGTTGCTCCGGTGTTTGCATGCAAAAAATACCGAGTAATGCGTTGTTATCAACTAGTTTAGCTGACAATAGCTAATAAAGGCTATCCTTGTCCTTGAGGACACACCACTGACCCCAAGTCAGTTTTCCAACTGACTTAATGGAATGCAGTCAGCTTGAGTATGACGTTGTTCCCAACACCGACTTCCGATTTCCGAGCCAAATCGAACGCAGCTATAATACAGGTTTTACTGACCGTAAGCTCCGTTAGCGCGAACAGTTGCTTATGCGGAGCTAGCGAATCGATAACTTCTACAGGAAAGAATTTTGTATTCAATCTCCGCCTTTTTCGGCATTTTATTAGCCAGAACAATTTCTAAAGGGGGATGAAATTACGCCACGGCAATCCAGAGAAATCGTTTGTTATACCAGACACGTTATAGCTTGTGTGTTTTGCGATGGCTTTCACCGCGGTAGCATCAGATATTGGTGAAGTATCCAGCTGACCCCAGTCATGGATAAGTAAAACGATCGTTTCACAAGCACCCAAACATGCACCCCAAGCTCTGCAAAACCTACGTCTGGGTCTGGTCTAACTGCAGCCTTTTACAGCATCTCTCCGGTTAGCTTCAACTGTAGTGGCTACAATCAAGCAACGTTATGATGAAACTGCCACATTGATGCTTACCGAAGTAACATGAGCATACCGATCAGAATTACTGCATATAAGTTAACCAGGAGCATTTTTAAGTAGTGTAGCATGCGAACTAACATGCAGTAGCTGGTAACCGAGCGGTCATAACAACAGACACAAACTTACCCTGCAATGCAGGTTTTACAGACAGCAAGTTCCGTTACTGTGAACAGTTGCACCAAGCATCCAAATTACAAACAAGTATAAAAAGTTAGCTTCAAATGAGGTTTATGTTCACACACCTTCTGTTGAATGTCCCCTGATATTACTCTTGCATATTTTAGGACACTAACATTAGCAACAGTAACTTGGCTACGTTAGCTGCTGTGCTACAGCCACATTCACCTGGCTATCATGTTAGGTAGGCTTATGCCGTAAAAGCAACTTACAGCTTCTGCGTCTGTGAGTCACGGACAGTCGCGACTGATTCAGGCTTTATCTTCAGATATTTTACAAAGCCTGCGTTTAAGGCCAGTTGTTAGTGCTAACTATCATTAGCGGTCCTGCTAGCCACCCGTAACATGTTAGCTTCACTTACATTATTTGCTGTTATATGGTTACTTACAGCTTGTGGCTCTGAGCGCTTGATCGATGCAACTGCTTCAGGTTTGAGAAGCAGCTGAAATGCGTATCCTGTGTCAAATTATCCTTTATTGACAAAGCTGTCTTTGGTGAAATGCTGAGCACAAACAGCTAACGTTCTCTTTGGCCATGGCTGTTTGCTGCCAGCAAACAAAAAAGCTACCCACTGATTTCTGGTGGCAGCGTCTTTTGAAAGAGAAATATGTGCTTTTCTTTGCGTCCAAAAATAAACGGACGAGCAGCTTTGGGAGAGATACTGACAAAACTGCACCTCAAATGATCTACGGTTCTTCTTTTGTATTTCTAAAAGTGTAGACGCTACTAAGGCATAGTATGATCCGCGGTTGTTTCTGCCTGCTAGAATAGTTTCCGGTGTGGGCAAGTCCAGTGCAGTGATTGGCTCTGGCTATGTCTGTATTAATTGGACGGCACAACCTGACGTCAGGTTTTGCCCAGATCTCGTGAAGATCTCGGGACGAGCTGTTCAGAGAGGAAATCACGTTCACGAAATCATGCTCTTGGATTACAGCAAAACCCCTGTGTCTTATTTTTAGAAACTTTCCAGAGGTTGAGTATGGACATCCGACATTATAACATTACTTATATGTATTAAAAGAAGGATCAGCATAATAGGTTTTCTTTAATTGCTGCTCTGACCTCCATCGATGATTCACGTTCGCACATCATGAAAGTGGTCGTTCATGATTTATACCTTCCATTTGCCATTTTGTGAAATAATCAAATGCCTGCATGTCACCTTTGCCATGTAATGTCTTTCTTAGGTGGGTGTCATTGAAGTTTTGCCTGTGTGAATGTCTATGTGTCTATTTCTTTGAGGGATAACCCCTTGAGATCAACCATCTCATGTGTGTGTGTGTGTGTGTGTGTGTGTGTGTTTATCTGTCTGTGTCTGTGCATTTGTGGCTGTGTATGTGGGCAAATGATAAACGAGGTATCTCACCAACTGGCCGTAGAGGTGAAATTAGAAGGCTGTTATGGAGAGAATGGCACGTGTAGCTTCACCCAAGATTAGCTCTCCAATGGTCAAAGAACCGTGGAATTCCATCTCCAGGGGCACATGCTTTGACCACTTGTGGGGACCCCAAGGGCATGAAAGAATGTCTGTGCGTCTATCATGCACAAGTCTGCTGGTTTTCATTACCAAGGATAGACCCTCAAATCACCCCCATCTGCGCCACTCTGTACACAGTGTTCCAGCTGTGATTGCTACAGGTCTGGAAGGGACGCAAGGGAACACTATCATCATTTTTAGAATGACACAGCTCTAAATGACAGAAGAGCAATGGCAGGCCAAGCTCGCAGGCACAGTGCAGTTACAGAGCATGCACTCCCATGCAATTCTCTGAGCTCTCTCTAGTCATTTATTCTACTTTATTCTATTTATACCTTCATACCTTTTCATGCTCTTTGCTTCACCCGCCAAAAAGACAAGTAAGAAGTGCATGCACAGAAGAATTCCCAAAATGGAACGCCCTTAGTCTTTCAAACGCAATTGCAAAGTGATTTCAGTTATGGACAGTTACAGTCATTGCAGATGCAGAGCAGATAATGAATTGTCGGTTCTCAGGTCAATAATTGTGTCACACATTCTAAAAAAAAAATGCTTCCACTAAGGATGGTCTTGACATTCCTAAGTATATACTTGCACTGAGTGTGGTCTTAAGAGTCTAAACTAAATAACTCCACTAAGGATGGTCTCAGCGTTCCTAAGTATATACTTGCACCAAGGAGGGTCTCTACAGTCTTAACTAAATAATTCTTCTATGGTCTCATTGTTCTTAACTGAAGGTACTTTGGGGAAACCTCTGTTCCCTCTTTCCCTGACTCTTTCAACAGATTGAGATAACCTTGATGATGACAGTCCTCAATAAATTTCCAGGTTGGGTATAAGAAAGGGAACAAATGAAGTGATAATAAAGAAAATGAAGTGATGTCTCTCTCTGCTACAGAACAACACTCTTTCTGCCTCTCGTTGACATTGCCTCAGGAAAGGGGGCAAACTGAACACCGGTAAACTGAATACCGTTATTCAACCTGTGTCAGCGCTCAGGTCCTGGAAGGGATAATTAAGTCCATCGTAAAATGTAACTTCCTGCTGATGCCTCTGGAGTGCAGCATGGGGCAGCTCTTTCATAACAGCAGCTTTGATGTGATTAACAGCAACCACAAAACTCTGCTGGAAATGCAAAAAAAAAAAAAAAATGAACTGAAGAGCACTAAAAGAAACTAGCAATTTTTCTCAGAAGAAGAATTTCATAAATAATTACTGCCTGAAATTTGTGAAACTGAGTGGTGAAATGTCAAAAATTCAAAAGAATTAGATTAGCATGGACCATTGAAAAAGAGACATTGTGTTTGTGCTTGCATACGCTTGGATTGCGTTCATGTTCCTGGCGTGCTTGGTTACTGGATCTGTTTGCAAGATTTAACTGACACTACTCTCCAGCACTTTCAAACAGTACACATAAGAGCAGGAAAATGTGTTGGTATAATACCTCACACAGTTGAAAAAAGGGTCAGAGGGCACTACAAAAAAAGCTGAGAACAGCACCAGGCCAGTGTCACAGGAGAATAAGAGTTTCAGTAGAATTGAACCCAGTCTTGCAGACAATTTCAGCAGGCATGACTGTCAGTTAACCTTTTAAGCACTGACTTTACACTTAAGTTTCTCCTAAGCTGGTTCAAAGTCAAAATAAGCATTTTTTTATATTGCCGGACAAGGTCACATGCACATTCTATATTTGCTGGTTGCATTGCTTCACTGAAACTACATCTCACTTACATTGAGAGAAATATTCAAACTCAGAATGCCATGTTTATATGGCTACAGCATTACATTACAAGGAAATTATCTAGATCTTGTACATGATTTTATACACCTTTCCCTGCAATTCAGCAGGACAAATTTTGGGGACAGTTGAAACCCTCAGGATCTCCACCAGAATTTAAATTAGGCCTGAAGTTTCACAGGTTTGAATAAAGCAGTTGTATTTGACGGACCCATATGAATCCGTAGGTTTTATGGGGCATGAACATAATACCAAAGGCAAGCAGTTGCACACTCTTCAGCAAATGAAGTCAGGGTCAAATTGGTAGAAAGCCCAGGCATCTACCCCTCTTGTCCTCATCCGGTCTGATTGTTTACTCAAGCCTGCGGTGCACCTGGGAAATATAGCAAGGTGAAATTCTTGTGGAGTCCCACCTGACGCCATGAGAATAATCCCCGCATCCATAAATTCAACAACTGACGGAAGTGCAGATGCCATATTATTTATAATGCCATGCTAGAATTTGTAAACCATGTTAATGCATTTACGTTTTCCGGCAGAAGGGAAGTGAGTTTGTATTGCATTCCGACCACTGATCATTGGTGAAATAAAAGGGAATTCTTTCATTTTGTGCTTTATCAGTGCATTGAGATTTTGGAAAGGAAATAAAAGATTCCATATGGGAACCTGAAGAGAAAAATTCTGAATAGAGATCACTCATAATTGGGTTTTAAAATTCAAAGTCAAGGGCTTGGCTGCAATAATCAAGGAAGGAAACAATACTTCTCTAAGCAGTGAACAAAGACTCGCAAAATGCGACATGTCGTTTCTGCTGGTAACTTGAAAAACCTTTGGCATGTCATACTTGTTCTCCCAGGTGCCATTGGCTTCATTCCATATGCATGCACATATAGGCCATTTTTGTGACTAAACTCAAAGAGACAATGTTGTCTCTGCATTGAAGTAAATTTTTTAGTTTAAATGTCCATAGGCTAGTGAAAGAGACCTCTACATTTACATTACTTAGAGGACTATGTCCAGCCTCATAATAAGAAACTGGTCTTTTTCCAGCTTATTTCAATATGACTCACTTAAAAGTCATAGACCTGAGTCATAGGATCCACCACAGAGCTGGGCCACACAGCTTAGACAAAGACAAATGGGACCTACATTGATCATCTCACATGGACAGACAGTAAATACCATCATATTTAAGCTGACATTATACACTTGACAACCTCATGATAGGAGTGCTACCTAAGGGCACTGGTACAAAGAAAAAAAGCCACTCGAGATTTAAACAAATACATTTCCTATAGTCATCAAAACATCTCAATATCAGGATCAAGCCCATTTTGCAGTTAGCAAAACAAGAGACCTTCCTTAACAAAAGCAAACATCAGTCCACTGGTTCAATTCTGTCACATTGTGCAAAGTTGTTTTCCTAGAAATTCCCCACGAAAATGTTTCTTTAGCGAAAGAGACATATTTGTGTTATACTCAGAAAGGGGTGGAATGGGTGGTGGCTATTTTCTTGACCTCGATTGGCTGGTTTAGGTTATGAGCAGTTTCAAATAAACATATAACTGTTTAGCTACATGCGATGAACTGCCAAGAAGACTTGCATCATGCTACCTTTGATTTGTGTATTACCTAACTTTCAGCTCTGCATGGTACATGCTGCAGTATTCTAAGCTCATTCAGTCGTTTTGACTCTTAAAACCTGATCACTGCCAAGTTGCAACACAAAACATTTAACCTCTTTCCACATTTGGAATGGTTGCATCACTGATGGCACTCAGAATAGATGCAGACCCACTGGTTTCAAACCATGAAATAACACACATGATCAGAGTTAATCCAGCATTAACAACATTTATATTAGTCCAGAGGGAACAGCAAACATTGATTAAACATTCAAACATGCTTCTTCCAAGAAAAGTTACTAGAATGGTGCCAAGGAAGAGCAACAGGCAGGAAATCAGATCCTAAGTCGACGGTTTGCGCATTGGTATCATAGCATGCAACGACGCAATTCACGCATTACAGGACCAAGAACCAAAGTAACTCTATGCGCCCCCCTTTTTTTTTTTTTTTTTTTTTTAAGGTTATTTGTTAGGTTACTTTGTTGCAAGTCCAAGTGGCCGCAGTGGGTCAGTGGAATATATTTACACGGATAAATCACTGCATTCCTGCGAGTGTTAGATTCCGTTTCTTGTCTTATTATTATTCTTATTATTACAGATTTTCCTTCACTTTTCCGTTAAATTGTTAAAGACAAGATAACCACGGTCAACGACATGTAAGCGGTGGCGGTGGTTGACAAACTGTCAAAAAAAAAAAAAAAAAAAATCAACGATGAGCTAAATTGGTAATCTCCAAAAATCGATCTCAAAATGCAACGGCTGCATAGATATGAAAAGATGACTCGTAACGAACAAAATATTCGGAGCACTTGATCATTCCTGACGGATGATGGAAAATTGAATAGGTTACTCAAGGAAACATTCACTTATCCGAAGTAGCGGACTCATGTCTGAAAAAATAATCGCGCATATAGACGATTGCAGTAGTTCACTCTATAAGACGCAAAAAAATTAGTTTAGGCTTTAGATATTTAGTTTTGAAATAACAATGTCCGATATGACAGATTCTTCCATCATGTGCTCATTTTCAAGCAGGACCATTGTAAAAATAACATTTAGCATCGCTGTGTTTCTTCAAGATAAACAGGAATGATCATTCCAGTCTATTTCCCAAATAAGTTAAAGCCGACTTCAAATTCGCAACAGAAAAGACAATTATGAGCTTGTATGTAGTCACAGCCGAAGTCAATCCTTAAATCGGTGCACGGTGATTCGTGGTCGCCTAATGAATAAAACGAGACCAGTGACATTTTCTCAAAACACTGAAATTAAAATTTCAGGTCTATTAACTTAAGTTTTACTTCAAATTTAAGGCTGTCTGCCCTTATACTGAGGGAAATTAAACTTTCTGCAAACTTGAATAACTTTTAATATTGAAGTTTATCCCTGATATTTTTCACTTTTTAACCAGTAGTGTAGAGGAAGATACAAGATGGTATACGGAGTATACCCGCCTTTTTCAGTCAATTTGCTGTAGTATACCCACCTTTCTGCCAAAAAGGCATTGAAATACATTAAAGAGTGTACCTTACTCTCCTGAGTGATGTACAGTACCCATCTACCAAATAGAGAATACCCACCTCTCCAGCGACCATTACGCCACTGATTTTGACCATAAATAACTAATTTTTAGCCAATACAAAGGATGGTATGTGCTTTTTGCAATAATTACACCTATCCGGTTAGAATGAATATTGCTTGAGCGGCAGTACTTCGGAAGAGAATTACCACGCCCAGTCCCTGCATCAGACCAATGGAATAAGAGATATTTGCATGTAGTTCTAACTTAACTATGAAGCCAACATAAGAGCGGAAATTGAACCAGACCTCATAAGAAATTCGAACCCGCGTGCATAGCTGCGGTACTGGAAGAAGAAGCGCGTGTGTTTTAGTGATCAGTCCTTTTGGATTAACAGTGAGACTCTGAGTTTACTTTTCTCTTGGAATTGCAAAAGAAAAAAACTGAACTCAACAATAATATGGGAAAGAAAAATATATTGTTGCTGATTATTGGGATATTTTTGTCCAAAAAGTGTGCAGGTTCTTCGACTACAACTGAAGAAACTTTATTGAGTGAGTATAGAGAACGTGTTGTAAACGTTAGAGATTATGCGATTGCATTTAAATACTTACACGTCTTTTCAAAAGCTTTCCACAGATTTGCCATTAGTCACATGAACGTCAACGACTATTATCTTGGTGTTTCTATAGTTAGAAAATTGTTTTAAACTTTGCTTTTGCATGTTACCTGACAGCACTTTAACTTTTCCGTAGTCTGATCTATTTCGTAACCTTCTGTTTATACGAGAGCGCTGTCTTCACAAGAAAAATATTGAAACGCACTGCGTGCGGTGTTTACAGTTGACCACTGAGTCATTACCTAAGTTGGGACATAATGTTTATGCAGATACATTGCAATTAAATTGCCTAATACGGAGTATTCAACGATTAAGAAAATCGTCTATTTCTGCTGGGTTTCTGTTAGGTCACCATGTGGGCTATTAGCCTACAGCCCGTCTTCGTCATTGTAAAACTTAAATCCCATTTTATGTGTGATTATTCGTAAATGTATGATTTGGCAATAGATGGCGCGATTGCCCTATTGAAATTTTTTAAAGTCATAACGGTGCAGCGAACCGGTATAAATTGTCGAGCAGTGAACTTGCAGAATTTGCGGAGGTCATCTATGAAACCTCGTCGGCCGGTCATTCAGCCAGGAAACGTCATGCTATTTTGTACTTTATTTATTTATTTATTTATTTATTCATTCATATGTGAATCCTAGCCTATTCCACTAAACTAATGCACTTATTTTTCTTATATAATATATTGTTCTGAGGAAATATCAATCAATGAGGATCTGCTATTCGTCATTTCTTGGCTGTTTCTCGTATGCCTAGTCATAATTTTGTGACAGTTCAATACTTGGAACCAGAACAGTTGAAACAGCTGTCAGTCTTAAATCTCAGCTAATGACCACTGAAAAGTTGAACAAAAGAAATTCAGTGGTTGTTCCCAATCAGAGAGCTCAGTTATGACAGGCTTCGCTGTTCCTGGTGGTAGAAAATGAATGGTTGGATGGTAAAAGTCTTCCCACAGAATTAGTTGAAGTTTGTAAAGTTCATGAGTGGAAAAAACGTTTTCTCTCAGATCCCAAGTGTAGAGGAGACTGGGGTCCGATGAGCCATGGGGACCAATGAGCCATATCAATTTTTTGTGATCAATCGATGCCAAAGGTGTTTAAAATAGGCAAAATAGTGATATGGCTCATTTATCCCCATGACTCATGGTCAATGGTCAAATATTTTGCCTATTTTAAGCAGCTCTGTCATCGATTGATTGCAAAATAGTGATATGGCTCATCCGTCCCCAGTCTCCCCTACTTCTCTCTGTTGTTTTAAACCCAAAGTTTGGAAGTCTACTGATGTCATTGAATGCACCCAGTTTTCCCTACTGTGGAGTGGCATTGGACTACTGCTCTTCAGCTGTCAATTCTTGTTGTTAAATCGAAAAAAAAAAAAAAGGTTTTTGTTTGCAACACGTGATGACCTACCTCCTTGTTTACAGGCAACAGTACTGGGTGGATCACGGACTACAGTGACATAGAATCAAAGTTCTCATTGAGAACCGCTGAGATTCCTGACGACGATCTTTGCTATATTGTGCCTGGACAGAACAGCACCATCTCTGAGTGTGGATTCAATCTCAAAGTGCAGACCTTTGTGGTCATTCATGGATGGACGGTAAAACTACATTCGATACCACAAAAACCTACTGAACAAATTACATTGTCTGCATAGTTGGTTTGAGTGGAGACACCTGAATGGACGTTTTCTCTGGTTTTACACATTTAGAATCATTCAGTATTTTCCAAACTCTACTGCTAAACTGCTGATTTGCTTTACTGCTTGCTTTTAGTGTGCCTGTTGCCTGCAGCAATGGTTCCAAAACCTCACCTTGGAGCATAAGAGCCAGATCTGGATATTTTTTGTACACAAAAACCCTGACCAGCATGGTGAACTCAAATGTTTCGTGGAATCCGACTACCTCAAAAAAATTGAGTACACCGACTTAATGATCTTGTGTTCACAGCACTTAAAACGTAAAAAAAAGACCTTATTTTCCATTCGCACAATGCAATTAAGTTGGCCTACACAATTTTTCTGAGGTAATCGGTTTCCATAAAACATTTGAGTTCACCATGCTATCAGGGTTTACAGTGTATGTCTCCTGAAGAACACCTGATGCAACTAGTCAAGCCCATCATTAGTTGTATCTGGGTGTGATTCAAATATCTGAATCTGGCTGATGTGGCCCAAGGAGTGGCTTGGGAACTGCTGGTCTGCTCTATAAAGAATTAGAGTTCATGAATGAGTGTGTTTAGGCCCCCCTCTCACTGATACAAAGTAATGATGGATTTAAAATGGCAGTTGATTTACTTGCCACATTGATTACTGCATTCAGGTGACCGGGATGTATGAGAGCTGGGTCCCCAAGCTGGTGTCTGCCCTTTACGAGAGGGAACCCAGTGCTAACGTCATCGTGGTGGACTGGCTAGAACGGGCATCACAGCACTACCCCACCTCTGCCGCCTACACTAAGCTTGCGGGCCGGGATGTGGCCAAATTTGTGAGCTGGTTAGAGGTAAATGCCCTTATTTGCCCCGTGAGATGATTAAGCATGATGCTATGTATTTAATTGCATTCATACGCTGCTTGTTGTAATACAACTGGAAATACAGAGAGTGTTTCTGAACAATTTACTTGTCGGTAATTTTTTCTGTGTTTACAACTCTGCTTTTGCTGACAAATATGTATAAACAGCGTAAAAGATGAGTGCACTGCTGTATCGATTTTGTTGATATAACCAAGATTTCGAGAGCTCAGCATTTGATTGGTTGGCTGTGCAGAAATATGCTGATGTCTGGCAAAAAGATTGCTCCAGTGCACATTCCACAATAATGTGTATCAACTGTCCATCTGAAAGTGCATCAGAATTAAGTCAATGTCAAAGTGCAGATGAGACATAAGATTTCAAATCCAAATTTAGCAGGAACTGTCGCCAGTTTGTCTAAATGGCATTTGTTAACATGCCAGGACTAAATCAATCCTTTTGCTGTGCAGAGAGAGATGCATTACCCATGGGAGAAACTTCATGTTCTGGGCTACAGTCTTGGTGCCCATGTGGCTGGCATTGCAGGCCTTCTGACCAACAACAACATCAACAGGATTACAGGTGAGTTTTCACAGTCTGAGCTCATTCTGGAAATTCATTCAGATTAATCCAGAATTGACAGATTCTTCATATCTGTTACTGTACGTGGCAATCCTTGGAGTGGGTAATGAAAAGATTTGTGACCTAGGCCTTATAAGCACACTGCTTGACTTCTGGCCAATCTCTGTGCTTGGCACTGTTCACAACAGCTGCCGACTTACTCATCTTGACAGTCTTCCAGGCCTTCTGAGAATAATGTGACGGCATGCCAAGAAATCTGCGGACCACTTGACTTGGAGTCAGCACAGTTGAGAGGCTTGACTTGTCATTTCCAGATTTCCAAGAATCACTGTTAATTTTTTGTGTGGTTCCCATGTCAGGATTTGACCCCGCAGGCCCTGGGTTTGAGTATGCGGATGAGCAGAGCTCCCTGTCTCCTGATGACGCTGTCTTTGTGGATGTCTTGCACACCAATACCAGAGGCTCCCCTGACCGTAGCATCGGAATCCAAAGGCCTGTAGGGCATGTCGATGTATACCCAAATGGGGGCACTTTCCAGCCTGGTTGCGACCTGCAGAACACTATGAAGCTGATTGCAACATCTGGCCTCCAGAGTATGTCCTGTCACCCTTAGCTCTACAGCCTGCCTCGCGTCAAAACTTGTTTATAGTGTCTTTTGATCTGAAAATACTCACATAATTCTGCAGTTTGATACACTGAGGATCAGTTTCACAGATAAAATAGGACTAAATTGAGTTTTTCATTGAGAATCTTTCAAAAAATTTTATTTAGTCAAGGACTAGTCTTGGTGAGGGTTTGTCATGATTATGTAATCCCAGATAGATGCATCTCAGTTAGATGAGTGAGTATTTTAGGCAATAAGCCATTGTATTTTTTGGAAATTTTTTCATTGGAAGCTATGTACCTGACAATTGGTACAACAAATTAGGCCAATTAAGGCCATTAGATCTAGGGGTTGCATCTAACGGGGATTTATTTATCTGGGATGAAACTTGCAGTTCACTCTTTGGCCTTTACTCACAAATGTTTAATGATTCAAATTCAAATGTACAATGTTTGTTTTCAGGGCAATTCATGTTTTTTCTCTTGTTTTTTTAGCGTGAGTTAAGTACCTCGGTGGTTCTCAATGTTTGTCCTGGGGATGCTATTTTTCATTCCTACAACAACAGCTATCACCATTTAAAACAGTTGTTAATATTTCTTAAACAGGTCCTTTCCTTGTTTCATTATTTACCCTCTTTAGCCACATTGTCAAAAATTGTGATATAGTTGTATTATATGTCAGATAAGAAGAGTGCATTATTGCAAATATTTTTAACTGACCAAATTAAAAGCGGTAGTGAATTAATTGGGTCTTAATTACAGTGATGAACATGTGCCTTTTTTTAACTTTTCCGCAATGCAGGTTTGGTTTGTTATCATTAGCCTTGTCTTTTAATTTGTCATTAGCTGCAAATGGCCATTTATTCAGTGTATGTAGTGAATTTGTCCACACTTTCACCAGTTTGAAGTCAATTGATCATTTAATCTCATCAATTAAAATTCTCTCCTCTTGTTATGCAATAAAAACGTTTGCAGTATTGCGCAATATTAATCTGGAACCCTTCAGGGCAAGCTTTAGTATTACTGACTTAATGTTGTCTTAAAGGGTAAATTATCCTAATAAGCGTGACTAGTGCATTTAAGAAAAATTAACACCTTCTGGAAACTTTGGGATTGCAACTGTGGTTGGAACAAAAACCAGTATACATAGGGGATCCCCAGGTTTGACGGTGAAAACCCTGAGATTCTTGATACTAAAAATAGTCAAACATCGAAATAGAAACAGAAACTTGACACAGTATGACCAGAGAGCTTTTACATGCTGCCAGCCTGAGGTGGAAGCTCAAAGGTCAGACAGCAAATGTCTGGCCATGTGTGTCTTACTCCAGTGAACTCTGTTGACCAGTTTCACAGTTTAGTTCAATCTCTTCTCTCCCTGTCTTTGCCTGAATCATTTTGATTGAAGTAAAGCAAGTGGAAGGATTTTCACTCTATGAACTTAGATTTTTGATATTTTTTGCCACCAAGAGCAGATTCTGTGCTACTCGGTCATGGTCCTCCCTCTCTCTGCCTCTTTCAGACATGGACCAAATTATCAAGTGCTCCCACGAGCGATCTATACACCTGTTCATTGACTCTCTGGTTAACAAGCAGCAGGAAAGCATGGCTTACCGCTGCAGCTCCAAGGAGGCCTTCAACAAGGGTCTGTGTCTGAGCTGCCGCAAGAACCGTTGTAACAAGGTGGGCTATGGCGTCCACAAGGTTCGCTCTCGTCGAAGCTCCAAGATGTACATGAAGACCCGGGAGATGATGCCTTACAAAGGTGAGGGAATGGTGAATTTCTGGCCTTTTTAACATGAGGCAGTTGTTCCTTTGTTGGTCTTAAGTGTATGCTCTTGTTCTCAGTCTTGACTGGTGCTTCTGATGTGATTGATATCTGTTGAAATTCAATAAAAATAGAAATGCTGTGCACCAACGATGGATCAAAAAATTCACAAAGCCTTTAAGTTCTGAGTGCAGTCGGGTGACTACGCCTGGCATTTTAAAGCATCGGATCGATAAAAGATTGGGTGCTTGTGGTTTTGGTGTATCTCACTGATTAAGGACCTTTGTGTACTGCCATTTTCTTGCTTCAAAAGTGTATTTTGTTATAATTTATGAGTTTTTAATCTGTAATGGTTTATTTAATCCAGCACATATGGAGATTCAAGGAACCACAAAATTCGATGTCCACAATTTGTAATGTACGTTTGTAATTGAAATTGCCATTGTGAATTGGGACCATTTATATGTGTTTTAGTTAACTCACAGAAATGTAGATAGCAATAAGTTCTCAAGGTAGACATTTATTTGCATTTTTGAAGACATGTTTGTTGCTTTTATGATAACATTAAGAATGTTAGTACATGTATTTAGAATGCGGAATGTGGTCTTTTGTTTTACGGATGGAACAATCAAGTCATCACTAGAGTGCTGAGCTGAAGGGTTTAACTGACCTCGGTTGTGTAAAGGGCTGTTGTGATTTTGGTGCTGAGACCTTACTGACTGCATTGTCAGGCTGCTTACTGGGCCCCACTTGTGCAATAATAGCCACATACCTTTTACACTTCAAGCTCCATATAAACTAAGAGTGTGCCTGAACAACTAAATGCACATGCATGTCTGTTTCTACTACCTCAGCTGGGGGAAAGTTGGGATGGTATGAAAAATGCACGTAAACACAGAAAGCAATGATTTCTAAATGTGCTTTTACTTGTATTTTATTGCTGGCAGCATGAGTTCACAATATTTAATGTTTTGTCTGGTCAGCCTCATTTTATTTGTAAATATGCATCCATTCCTGTCATTTAGATGTGCGATGCATGCAAAAAAAAAAAAAAAAAGTTGGGAGGGGGCAATGTAGGACTAGTAATGAGGGGAAAAATTGAATAATGATCTGATTGATAACAGTTGATTTCAGCCAGTTATTGTAATCATGATTTGGTGCGAAAGCAGAATCAGGGGAAGGCCTAGTCCTTTAGGAGCAAAGATGGGCTTAATATTGCCAATTTGCCCACAAATGCATGACAAAATGATTGAAGGGTTTGCAAACAATGTTACTTAAGGAAAGATAGGAAGGAAATTGGATATTGCATCCTCTACGTGGCATACTATAATGAAAAGATTGAAGGAATCTTGGAGAGTTTCTATGTGTAATGGGCAAGGGCATGAGCCTAAGCTGAATACCTATGATCCCCAATTACTCACTGCATTTAACACTGCATCAAGACCCGTCATTTATCTATGACTGATATAATCACATGGGCTCTGGATTACTATGGCAAACCTTAATGGAGTACCACAATACTGCATCAACAAATGCCAGAGAAAAGAGAGCCTCATGTTAAGTGTCCAGAAGCACTGTCAACTTCTCTTGGCTTTGAGGCATCTGCAATGGACCAACTCTCAGTGAAAACATGTATTACAGTCCAACAAATCAATATTTTAGGTCTTTTTTGGAAGAAATGGATGCTATGTGCTCTCGACTGTAGAAGAGAAAGGACCATCCAGACTGTTACCCGAAAAAAGTCCAAAAGCCATGGTCTGTCATGGTATGATGTCCTTGGCAAGGGTAACTTGCACATCTGTGAAGGCACCATTAATGCTGAAATGTGCACTGAGATTTTAAAACAACATATGCTGCTTTCTAGATGATATCTTTTCCAAAGATGTCCATACATATTTCAATAAGACAACACACAACTGCATTCTGCGTACATTACAAAGGCATGGCAGCATAAGAAGAGGGTGCCGGTGCTGGATTGGCCTGCCTGCAGTCCCAACTTGTCCCTGATAGAGAATGTATGGCGTATTTTGAAATGCAAAATGCGACAACAAAGACCTTGTATTGTTGCACATCTTAAGACTTGGTTGAAAGAAGAATGGGGTAAAAATTACACCTGAAACATTTAAACATTTGGTGTCTTCAGTCCCTAAATGTTTTTTCAGTATTGTGAAAAGGAATGACAACATTAAAAACTGCAAAATACTTTGCTGTCCCAACTTATTTTGAATATTTTGCGAGAATCAACATTAAAATAAGTGTTTATTTTAGAAAATAAGTAGAATTCTTGTTGTAAATGTGCTGCTGTATTGTTTTCAATGTAATACAGACCTAAGATGATTTATAAATTACAGCTTACAGTTTTAATTTTGATTAAACACTGTCCTAACTTTTTCTGATTTAGGGTTGGTGTGAAGTGAGATTACAATTACATTTTTAATACCGCAAAAACGGTGATGAAACACTGTAAACCAATAATTTGAAAGCCTAAAGGGTAAATTAGAAATGCTATTAATTTCACTCATTAAAAATTCCAAATATAAAATTTGGAAATTATTTATAAGCTCTAAGCATAAGTAAGTTACAGTTATATAGTTGAAGTGCTCAAAATTTATTTTCAAACATAAAATATATCTTAATTTTTGACCTTTTGGATCTTATTGTTCAGGTTGTAAGTTTTATTTTTCATAAGTGATCATCACCAAGTTCAAATTGTGATGCCAATCACACTTCATACTTCTTATTTTTCGAGCAGTAAGGCTTTTTATCTAAGGCATAAGTAAGTCTATGAGTCCTTTCTGATATTGACTTTCTATCCTAAACCCCCTTTTCCCCCACCCCAGTTTTCCACTATCAGGTAAAAGTGCACTTTTTCAGTAAGGATAAGCTGAGCTTCACTGAGCAGCCTATGCTGGTGTCCCTTTTCGGAACTGAGGGAGAAAAGGAGGACATTCCCTTCACCATGTGAGTTTTCCACTATGACACCTTTGTGTTTTTACACAAAACATCCCTTGTCTCAATATTTGGTTCCGCAGGCATTTTTGGCTGTTTGTTTTCCTTTCAAAACTGATGAACTCGTTGACACTAGCGTTGTATTGTGCCTGCTAGGTTTCATATGCTCTTTGTGATGCTGTCAAACCCTGACAGAATAGTTAACCTGCCTGGATGACTGAACAATCTCACCCATGCCTGTGCCTTGTAGGCCCTCCCTGTACACCAACACTACCGTCTCCTTCCTCTTGACCACTGATGTTGACATCGGCGAGCTGCTGATGGTGAAGATGCGTTGGGAGAAGGACTCATACTTCAGCCTGTCTGACTGGTGGGGCAGTAATAAGTTTCTGATCCGCAAGCTGAGAATCAAAGTTGGGGAGACTCAAGCGAAGTAGGTACCAGTGGGGAAAGTATACACTTTATTTCTTGAGAAATTGCATGAAAAATTTGCTGTTTTGTGAGAGAATATCAGTTTCACTTGTGAATTCACTTGGCTTTTTTTAATGAAAATTAACCATCATGCAATGAATTCAGTTAACACAAGTCATTTGTGTCTTATACATTTTAAGGTATAAACTTGAACTTTTTCTGTGAAAATGCACAATTTTGACTTGAAATAGCTTTGGATACCTTTGCAACTATATTTTGTAAATCGAATTATTTATATAGTTCACATTCTCTTCATATGTTGGGCGTTCACATGTGGGTTTAGAACGTGACTTTATTATTTTTTTTTTTGAATGCCTGATTTTTTTTCTCATTAGGGTTGCAGTGACTAATGTTCTGCTGCATTGCTGACATTCTGCTGTGATTCCAGGGTAATATTCAGTGCCAAAGAAGGGGAGTTTGCGCACCTAGCGAGGGGAGGGCAAGATGTAGTCTTTGTAAAATCCAAAGAGGAGGAGAGCAGCCGCAGTGAGCAAAGGTATGACTCAAATTTCAGATGGTTCATCACCCAGCTTATGCTGATGCAATGGCTTAATCCGCTGGTGTTTGTTTTCCTTGATAGGCTGCACAAACTGAAGATGAATGGCAGCCTCTTCAAGCAGAGCTCTGCATGAACTATCTTCAAACAACATTGCTGAAGTGTGACTGAACTTATGAATTCATTGGGGTGTGGGATAGCAAGGGTTGAACACATCTCATTGTACTGTACATTTTACATCAGTGTTTTATCAAACAGCTATCCATGTCTACTTGCTTTGAATATGGATTTCAAGCACAGCTTGTCTAAGTAATTTCACTGGCATTTCATGTCTATCCACGTTCGAGAACTTTTCTGTTATTCTTTGTTTGGAATGAAGGCTTCAGTAAATAAGTAGACTAGTAGTTCAGGTTCTGAGTGAGCAGAATCTGTCCTTAACAGTTCGTCGATGCTGTTCGCATCATCTAGGAATGTAAAAAACATGGAGTAAGTTCACTGGTATTCCTTCGTTTTACCATTTCTTTTGTGTATTCTTGTTTTTTCTTTGTTGAACACATAAATTGTTTCAATTAAATGTTGTGTATGCAATTCTTGAGATAAGTGATTTATTTTTCAAAATCTATGATTATCATATACTGATTGCATAATAATTTTGCACAGTGATAACACTTTTTGTCTCAACCTCTGTTAGAGAACCCATTAGCACTGTGGAAAAGCTCAGGCATCCCCAATTAACTGCTACTTGTATCACAGGGACCAAAGACAGTAGTTTCCAGCAGGACCTGTTACATCGTTATCATTTTGCTATAATTTTGCATTTGTTAATGAATGTCTATTAACCACTGTGCAATTCTATGAAGTGCTGTTTGCTCTACTAGTACTTGGTTATTGTGGTTAGCACAGGTCACTTTATGGGTTGCAGTGTCCAGTCAGTCAGCTGAACATCTAAATGTGGAACCAACTAGATTATTGTATTGTGATAATAATTTATGTAGGGTCCTGGCTGGTTAGGCAAAGTGGATGCCATGCCTCCTGGACATTTTTAAGGCGATTTCTATTTTAAAAAACACATCAGACCTCTGCCCTTTCGCCAGCTGCTCTGCACAGCTTTGCATTTTCAAAATATCATTGTGCGTTTTTTTTTTTTTTTTTTTTTTTAAAGGTCAAACTAATGTTCCTTGATGAAAAGGGTCAGAGTCTTCTGCAGACCTGGATGGACTGCACTATATAATATTAACCATACATCTGAGACTATTTCATACTCTATTTATTGAATGTATATAAATGTATATTAAGCTGTAATATATTTTGACAAGTTTGCATTGCTGTCTTTTTTTACAATGCTTATCTTTTTTAACTGAGAGTATTGAGTAAAGTATGCAGCCTTAATAGACTACTAAGATTTTTTTTTTGTGCTGTTTTAGTGCCTTCTCATTTATGATTCAGTCTGTAATGTGCTGCATGGAAATACGGAATGGTAATAAACTCAGTACAAATTAAATTAATAGTTGGTGTCCTTGTCATTGTTTCTTGTCTGTTTTTACTCCATTTGAATGGGGGGTGGGGGCTTTTTGTAGATACCATTTTTTGTTCTAATATTCATAAATATTTGACGCCATCAGATGTTTTTGGGGGTATTGTGGCTGGCTGCTGTGAAATCGGTGTGTTGATGGCTCAAAGATGCTGTAGCTCGTCATGTTGCTCATTAGTTCAGAGGTGGCAATCCCTGGGGTCAGAAAGCAGTTCACTTAGGTATGTAGTTCCAATCTCATGGATTTGCTGACTAGCAAAATTCTTCTGCCAGGATGTAAAATCACCTGGCTGATTCGAGGTGTGGAAGAAACGCATGGCAGAACTTCTGCTTGCTGACCTTTTGAACTTCCCTCCTAAGCTCTGATTGACTCCAGATGTACGGTTCAGAATTACTACCACTTCCTATGGAGAAGCACATGGCTTTTCTCTCCATATGCTGTTGCTTTGGAGGAATGATCAAACAGCACTTTGGATTTAAAAAAAAGATTGCAGTTGGACCAGTGGCGGCTGGTGAACTGGCTATTGGGGAAGCTCAAACCATCCTAAAGATAATGATTAGTCATTACCTGTTTTCAAGCATTCATTTAAATTACCATTACAGAAAATCCGAAAACTCTCAACATTATCAGGTGTGGCCAGTTTTCTTTAATAACGCATAACTGTCTACTCTCACGCATTCAACTTGAGTTTTAGTGGCATATTTACATTCCCCTGCTGTAGTCAGCAATTATTCAATCAACGCGTATGTAAGAGATTCTCACGCGGAGGTCCGTGCGCATGGAGGTTTATCAGTTTCACCAGCGTTTCGGGGTTGCAAGCAATGCATGTGTTTCATGATCATTTAAATTGTTAAAATGGAATAAGATCATTTGAAACGTCTTTATGCAATTCCATTGGTTCCACCCCCTGAGTAAAGAAAAGCGTGAGAGGTCCGGAGTCATAATCGGTTTCCATATTAGCGTACTCGTGTTGAAATCCACCGAAACGCACATGAAACTGATAAACCTCTATCCACAAGGACTTAAATTCTGCACGATAATCTCTTGCATACGCGTTGATTGAATAACTGCTGACTACAACAGGGGAACGTAAATATGACACAAAAACTCACGCCAAATGCGTGAGAGTTGACAAGTATGCATTATTAATGAAAATTGGCCACGCCTGATAATGTTGAGAGTTTTCTGTGTTTCTGTAATGGTGATTTAAATGAATGATTGAAAACAGGTCATGAACAATCATTATTTTTAAGGGATGGGTTTGAGCTTCCCCAAAAGCCAGTCCACCAGCCGCCACTGAGTTGGACAGTGGTGTTGTGGTCCCATGAGAAGTGGGTATACTCTATTAGGTAGATCAATTGATCACTGAGGAAAAAGTGAGTATACTCTCCAATGTATAATATTTCAATGGCTGATGGATGGG
The DNA here is from genome assembly GCA_029692085.1 of Gymnothorax javanicus. NCBI lineage: Eukaryota > Metazoa > Chordata > Actinopteri > Anguilliformes > Muraenidae > Gymnothorax > Gymnothorax javanicus. Next base: position 35,605,938 of record CM056196.1, on the reverse strand, counting down.
TATACTGTAAATTGACAAAAAGAGGTGGGTATACTCCACGCCTCTGTATACCCTCCACTACACCACTGCACTTGGACATGTACTTAGTTTATCAAGACCTATGGAAGGGAGAAATTACTCAATACTCTTCTTTTTCCGAGGAAGGGGCGCGTCTCAAATGTATCAGAGTTATTTTTTCTTGACTCTAAATATTCCCAAAAGTGTGCTATCCTGAAGTCTCACATTTTATAAACCGTAAGGTCCATAGATATTTGGACATGGACAGCATTTTCATTATAGCTGAGGACTGTTACACCAAAGTCAAGGAGGCGTATGTGTCCCGAAAGCTGACCATAACCTGGTGTTGCTATGCACCAAATACATCCCGCTGGTACAGAGACAGAAAACAAGGAAGGTCATAGTGAAAAAGATGACCAGCGACGTGATTGAGAGACTGCAGGATGTATTTGAGGAAACAGACTGGGCGGTTTTTGAGAACACTGCAAAGGACATTAATGAATTTACTGAGTCTGTTTGTGGATACATTCATTTCTGTACTGATGTGGTTGTCCCGAGAGAAATGGGTCAAGGTCTATGCAAATTGCAAACCTTGGATGAATGATGAGATTAGAAGGTTAATAAGGGAAAAGAAAAAAGCCTTTGCCAAAGGGGATAAAGAGTTACTGAAAATGGTCCACAAAGAACTTAGAAAGGAAATTAATAAGGAAAAATACAGGTATAAATGTGAAGTAGAAAATCATTTTAAAGAGAATGACATGAAGAAGGTGTGGGAAGGTATGAAGCTAATGAGTGGGTATGTAGGCAAGGGAAAGCCTGAAAAGCACCAACTAAATGGCACCATGGAATATGCAGATAATTTGAATAACTTTTATAATAGATTTGATAAAATTGATTTTTTTAATGAAAGAACCAGTCTGAGAGAGCAGTTACGCAGCACCACAGAAGGGGATTATACCCTACAAACTAACAAACAGGAGGTCTGTAATATGTTTAGAAAGCTAAAAGCCACCAAAGCGGTAGGTCCGGATGGGCTTACACCTAAGGTGCTGAAAAGGTTAGCCAGCATCTTCACGACTGTGTTTAACTACTGTTATTCTTTCAATGTTTTGCCCGATTTATGGAAAGAATCCTGTATTATACCAGTACCTAAAAAGAAAGTAGTGGAGTGCATGAATGACCTAAGACCAGTGGCCCTCACCTCGGTCGTTATGAAAGTAAGTGAGAGAATAGTGTTAAATAACTTAAAGCCACATGTAGAGAAATATCTTGATCCCTGCCAGTTTACATACCAGAAAGGAAGGGGGGCAGAAGATGCTATTGTTTTTAAACTTGACCATATTTATAAACACCTGGACACCAGTGGACATTGTGTTAAGATTTTATACTATGATTTTAGCTCTGCTTTCAATACTATTCAACCACATATCGTGATTGAAAAGCTTATGGCTATGAATGTACCAAAGGTGTTCAGTTTATTTATTTTAAACTTTCTAGAGAATAGAACCCAATTTGTCAAGTTGAACTCAAATACAAAGTCAGGAAAGATCACCACAAATACAGGTTCTCCCCAAGGCACAGTTTTATCTCCTTTTTTATTTACTATCTACACAGCAGATTACCGCCCACAGCACCCAAGTTGCCACGTAGTAAAATTTGCAGATGACACTGCTCTACTAGGTCTAAAAGAACAGGATGGCGATAGTCAATACAGAAAAGAGATAAACTCTTTTGTTGAGTACTGTGATAATCATTTTCTAGGGCTCAATGTCAAGAAAACAAAAGAACTAGTGATTGACTTTAGAAGAAACAAGAGAGCATCTGAAGCAGTGGAAATTAAAGGGGCAATGGTAGAAAGAACAAACACATATAAATACCTGGGTGTTGTTTTTAATGACAAACTGACATGGACTGACCATATTTCATCACTGCTGGCTAAACGCCTGTACTGTATGAGAAAGCTGCAGTCTTTTAATGTTAATTCTGAGGTAATGAAAATGTTTGCTATGTCTGTGATATGCAGTGTGTGGAGCTACTGTGTAGTGGGATAGGGAGGGAATGCGGGGGTTACAGAGAAAAATAGGATTGATAAACTGAACAAAAGGGCAGGAAAAATGGTGGGGTTGACAATTACATTGGTTGGCATATACTATGACCGCCTGGAAAAAATGACCGTTAAGATTATGCAGGACTCTGGTCATCCTCTCCATACTTGTCTGGGTAACAGAGTTATGAAACGCAGTGGCCGGCTCAGAACACCTGTGACACGCATTAAGCGATATGCTCTCTCCTTCATTCCACAAGCGGCTAGGCGGCACAATGAGCACTTTAAACGGACATTTGTAGAATTATTTTAGCTGGATGTCTGTGTGTCTAAATGTTAACTTATTATATTGTAATGTTAACTTAATGTTATTTGTATGATACCAGTGCCTGCAACTATAGGCGCAGATGCGTGTGTGTGTGTGTGTGTGTGTGTGTGTGTGTACCCTACGAAGGCTATTTTTTATTTTATTATGTGGGCATGACGGTGGGTGTATGCAATGTAATTTCCATTGATATGGATGTAATAAACTTGACTTTGACTTTGACTATAGAATATTTGATTTGAGATTAAATAATAAATGTAATTTCAAAGTGAGGACAGTGCGCTTCAGTTTGAGGGTTTACGCATCAGAAATTGGGTGCTTGGTATAAGAGTTGCAGCATTTTTTAAGAGGTCTACCGTTTTTAGGGACCAAAAGTATTTGGATAATTGGATGCTCAGCTGTTCCATGGCCAGTTGTGCTTTATTCCCCGATAATTACATTTAAAATTGAACTTGAACACTTAAGAGGTCAACTGTTGATTTCAAGAGTTACATAATCATTTGGAATCAGATGCCATTAATTCTCAAGATGAAATCCGAAGAGCTGTCAGTGCCAGTAAAGTAAGCCATTATTAGGCTGAAAAATTAAAATAATCTCACCAGAGGTAAAAGAGAAACCATTATGTGTGGTCAATGTAACTTTTTAGTATATTCTTTTTAAAAAAGCACTGGTGAGTTCAGGAATGCAAAAAGGCCAGGAAGTGCACAGATAACAATGGATAACAGAATTCTGGATGACTTTGGCAGATGACAGAAGAATTCTTTACCTGATTCAGAAAAAACCCTTCACAGCAGTCTGCCTGATCATGAACACTTTCTAGGAGGCACTGTATGCATATCCAAAGTCAGCAATCAAGAGAAGACTTAATTAGAGTAAATACAGAGGGTTGATTTTAACATGTTAAGTATTGGTAAGGCTCAAAAACAGGAAAACTCCCAAGAAAATCAGAAGCTGCCCAAATAGTTCTGGTACAACATCCAATAGACAAATAAGACAAAAATCAACTTCTACCAGAAAGACATGAGAGGAAGGATATGGAGTGGGGAAGGAACTGCTCTTGATCTGAAGCATACCATTTCATCCGTAAAGAATATGTATGGGCATGTATGGCTGCTTATTGAGCTAGTTCCCTTGTACATGCTGATGATGAGACTGTTCTAAAAAGCTGGAGGATGAGTTCTGAATTGTATCAGGCTGCATTATTTGACTATTCAGCCAAATGCGCTAGAACAAATTGGAAAACACTTGACAGTGCAGTTGGACGGTGACCTGGGAGCATACTACAGAGACAGCCCAAGATTTCTCTAGGCAAAGAAGCGGAATGTTCTAGAAAAGACATATCAATTATATGGCCTGAATCTAATTGAACATACATTTCACTAGTTGAAGGCCAACACTCAAACAAGAAGGCAGGAACTGAAGACAGCTGCGGTGAAGACCAGGCTGCTCATCACCACTGAAGAAACTCAGAGTCTGGTGTTGTCTATGGGTTCCAGACTTCAGACTGCCATTGACTGCAAAGAGTTTGCCAGCGAGTACGAAAAATGACAGTTTAACCTTTTAAGCTCAAACTCCCTCAGTAATTGCCCCCAAGGGCAATCAATAAACATCATAAATAAGGCATGTTTCCTATTAGCAACATCGTCATGCGGCATATCCACGTAACGGGAAGAAACTTGGCGAAAAGCTCATGTTGACCATTTTTGCTGCAATCAAACACAATTTGAGCACCAGGCTAGCAAATAAGCATGCAGCAAAACATAAGATAAAATAATATCAGCGCTCAATCGCTAGCGTTTCTACTGAATTTGTGCTCGGCATACAAATGACTCCTCAAATGAAAGAGGAAAGTCCAACGAATCCAACAATATAAGCCTTGTCATTTAAAACCGACACCACACTCAAACAACAGCTGGCATAGAGTTTATATTCTACAGCGCTAAGCAAAAATTTTTTCTTGCCTTTGATATTTTGTGATAAGAACTGTGTTCGAGGGTAATTCTGTGCTGGCTATTGTTAGTCCAATGTGTCTGTGTTGTATTGAAACTACATCTTCCAGTCTCCATGCATGTTTTTTTCTGTGGCACCGCCTCCAATTTGGTCAGGCCCTGATCATTCCCCTTGCACGCATGTATTTTCTTCTCTGTGATTGGCTTGAGATGCTGGTCATGCGTCATGAGGTGGGTACCCAAAAAAGGTGGATTTGTCACACCAGAAATTTTTTTCGGCCAAAAAATTAAAAATTCATAACCAAAAACCAGGGCTATAATAGTAAATAAGGTGTCATTTTGTAGCTTTGCATCTCTGCTTTCAGATGGTATTAGACGCATTTGCCTTCAGTTTGTTATGTTACAGTAACAGGCTGATGAAGCAAAAAAGTCAGGGGTGGATTTTTTGTGGCGGAATGTGGCGGAGGTGGAGGAGGTGGAGGACAAATACACTGAACTGAAAGCTAATGCATAAAACCATTCCCATTGCTCTTTGTAGTTCCTAAAAATCATGGCAGGTGTCTCTACTGAATCCCTTAATTGGCAATCAGTGTCAGTTGGCTGTCAATTAGTGTTAATTAAGTTCCATGTGCTCTGGAGAAACCATCTTTTGTTTCGTGGAGTGTAAAGATTTCACCACAATTTTTCGGTACATTTCACTCATGGAAGGTATGTAAACTTTCTTATTTCTATTCAGTGAATCGCAAACACAATGGCAGTATGTACAACACAGTTCCAAATACTAGGAAACTTCATTCCTGGATGTCAGTAGGTGTAGATGGGGTGGTAAAATCAAGGGAATTGTCATGTTACTGCAATCCCTGTATTACTGAAGATTACAGTGCCTGTGAAAATCAAGAATATCTCAATGCTTTTAAGAGGTTTGCTTTCTCAGATGGTTCGAGGGGTGCACTTGAAGTAGAGGATGTTGTTAACGAAGCAGATGGCATGAATGTTTCAGAGGGTGGTGAAGATCTCTTGTCATTGATTTGTAAGGGTACAGTTGTGGCTATTATGCCATCGGCCCAGTCTTTGGATGACTACTACTTACTCGTCGCTACTTCAGATTGAGTTATAATGCTTGACGAAAGTATGAAGTCTGGCTATGGCCAATCATATCCTAAGGGGTCTGAAGTAATTTTGGGTAACTTTTACATATTCCAAAAGGCTACTATGGGCAGTCACTTGTACAAAAGAGAGAAGAAACTGGCAGTTGTGCACAAAGATTGCATCTTGTATGTAGGAGTTGAACTGAAAAGCCATGAGAAGCTACCGGATACATACTGTCTCTCGAATTCTGATCATGAAGACATACTGTGTACTGTTTGTATGAGAACCTAATTATTAGTATTCTAGAACCAGTAATCTATCATGTGAGCAGTTCTTATAAATCAATAAGCATTTGTGTGTAGTTTTGATACACCCATCATCCAAATTTTATGAGAAAGATGTCTCACTTTGTCAAAAACCACCAACTTCATCGTAATAAAAATTCTGTATTTCCATTACATTTTAGAATACATAGTATAAATCAAACATAATTTCTTTTTAGTTTATTGAATAGCATTTTATCTGAGGATCATTTTGATCCAAATCAGGTCTTGTTTTAACCAATATTAAGGATTTTATGAGGTTTTGAAAAAAAATGGTCACTTTGGAGAAAATGGCAAAAAAGTGTTCTGGCTGTAATGCATTTTCTAATTAAAGTACATCTTATAAACGGCTGTACAAGGGTTAATATCGAGAAAAAAAAAAAAAAACACCCATGCCATTTTTCTATGCAGTTTAACCTGTACAATAACATATTCAAAAATTGAAAAATGGTCATTTTTGACCCTGTGACGCAAATTCCCCCCACCTCATGATGCATGACCTGCTGTAAATTTGACCTTGGGAGGGGCCATTTGATTGTATGGGCTCTGACGTTTTCAATAAGCCCTCATCCACCATAGTAGCACAAACCTAGCCTGAGATAGAGCCTTGCGTTCCCAGTACATCTAATTGGGTGTCCATACACCAGTACGCACATCTACTCCAAGTACGGAGGAATAAATTCAGCAATACAGTCGCAAAACCGGTTGCTCATTGATAATATCGCTGTAATTGTCCACAAAATATTCGACAGTCATTTTCAAAGTAGTCTTCAAAGTTGCGTCTGACCGAGAATCCTTGCGCTATTACGCGCAAGTACTAATAAGAACGCTGCTATACAAGCGTGGCACTGGGGTACACGATGTGTTGCGCTTACTCACTGTTTAGAATTGCCATGTGAGGACGGGCAGCTTGTCAAGCCAGGTAGCTCAGAGGTCAAGGCGCTGCACGCTGGCCTGGGTGATTTGGGTTCAATCCTAACTGAAGTTGCGCTGTTTTATTGAGCAGTGGAAGCACAATCTGTGTAAAATCATAAATCAGCACATCATAAATCATTTTACCTTTTTTTTTTTTTTTTTACCATTTTTACCTTATGTTTATATTTATAGTTTTGTTTATTTAATTGTTTTATTGAAAATGAATCTGCTCCAGTAGAGTCAAACCTAATTTCCTTTGTATGTATTTTCTTTGAATGGGAAAGTGTATACAGGACTGGCTGCAATGAAAAAATGAAAAATTTTAAAATTAAAATGATTCTAATTAGATGGAATGTATTCCTGTTGTGACATGCAAGTGAAATTTAATTAGTTTTACTGTTTGGTAGCTAAGAAACCTCCAATGGCACACAATGTCCAAATTGTACCCAGATGGCCAATTAGGAGATGCCACATGGATATTCCTGAACTAAAACTTCTGTAATTTTGCTCTGACTTGTTTGATTAGAATAAACTTTGGCACAGATAATGGTGAGATTCTGCGCTGTAATTTTTTGGAGGTTTCAGACTGCAAATAAATAATTTTGAGTAAATGGGATAAAAGTAAAATTTTGTTAAAATTTTTGTGGAAATGAGATCTTTCATTTATGCGGTGTTACATCTTCATTTATGCTGACTCAGTGACATATATACTGATTTTTACACTATGATGAAAATCCCAAAGGTGTTACTGTAATGAGTACTGTATTCTGGGTATAGGACAAAAGGGCAGCAAGACGAAATGTTTTCTGATGTAAAAACAACTATCAGAGTTTGTATTGCTGAAGGTCGATTTTTGACACGCGCACAAAATAAATTAGTGACATTTTAAATGTACTTATACTCCCAAAATTTCTTGAAAAATGTTTAACAGTATCTGCAGAGTGCACAGAAAGCTGTGCAGGGCCATAAAGAATTGTTAAAACTGTGAAAAGTCCCCTTGGGATTGAAGAACACAGACCAGGAAACATGATGTCAAACAAAATTTACTGAAAATCAGTTGAAATTTCATGTAACATAATCAGTCAGCAAAACATTGTTTAAGTATGTCATATATGGCAAATATTTAATTATTTATTTTAAAAATAAAGTTTTATTTTTTTTTTTATTACTTCTGGTTGAAGTTGTTCAGTGAATTTAAATCACAGATTGTAAACATGGAAGACAGGGACGTTGCCATGTGAACCAATCCCATGGAACACATAGGTACCTTTACACAGTGTGAAAAAAAACAAGGAGTTGAAAGTCAGGGATTGGTCATTGGCAACAATATTTGAACTGTGTCTTAGTTATAAATCCTGTCTGCAGACATCTCTGTGCTGTGCATATATTCCTGAATTTACACAACTGCTGAAGCGATGTTTGTTTGGAAGAGAAAATTTAAAAAACGCAATTGTTTACACGTGCTCAGGAGAAAAGTACTGTGTTTTACAGTTTTGTAGATGGGGAAAAGCTGGATTCACTAGTTGCAATGGGATGGGAGAGAAGAAATGTTTTTGGGTAGGCTGTGAGGTAAATCTTATTATTTGATACTCCAGAATTTTTGCAATGGTAACAAAGACACTGCCTGATTTTCCCAGAACAGATAACTTGTAAAAATAAGGAAAACATCAAACTTAGGTCACATGACAGATTTGAGGAAGCTCAGTCACTTTGTTGCCAATCTATTGAGCTCGACTCCCTTGAAATGTTCATGAAAATCCATTCAAAAGTGTGAAATCACTGAGGAGTTTTTTTGTTTCCATCTGAAAGCGATGCTTTCAGTCATCTTAGTCATATTGTGCTGACCAGAGAATAAAGCCATGTCAACAACAGTGATGCAACATATTGCGAGTAAAAAACTTAAACATAAATGTCTTTAACTCCATTTTTACATATGGTTGTGGAAGCCTAATTTTAGCGTTTATTACCCCAGTTTATAAATCACACTGTGTCACCTTACCTTTAAGTGAGAATGAAAGTAGTCAGGTGTGGACTTTGTTGTAATTGACGTTTGGTAGACACTGTGCAATTAAATTGCCATTGGTGATGTGAAACTCTCTTGTCTCTCAGGGACTCTGATGTACTTTGACGCTTATCAAGCTCTTCCATACATTAGTGAATTACAGTTCTCTTTCTATCTGAGTTAGATCTAATTTGTGTGGTAATATACAATACTGCGCAAAAGTCTTTGGCACCCTAGATTTGATATGTAAATTTGATGCTTGCCGTTTACTTTTGTGTTCCATATTAGTGGTGCTGTAGATAAAAAGCACATCAAATGATAATTAAAAAAAAAAAAAAAAAAATCTTACAAAAGAACTTTGTATTTCACTAAATACAGTCAATACAAATAATTATGCTATGACAGAGCCCCCTTCTGTGGTCAGGAAAAACCTGGTACGAATGTCACTTCTGGTAGAAATGGAGTTTGACCCTCATGTGCAGTAATTAAGCGTGGTGAAACACTAGCAATTAGTGTTATTTGAACTGTCAAAATACAGTTTCTATTTTTTTTTTTTTTCGGTTAGGAAAAGAAGAATTCCAAGTAAATTTTTATAAGAATATATGCAAAAATAGGCCAAATAATGCACCATCTCAGTATCTGTCACGTGTCAAAAAAATCAGAGGCAGAAGGCCTATTTGTATGCCTGTCTGTTTACTCGACAGGAAGGAAGTTGTGGGTATGCACCCTACGCCCCGGGAAAGAACCTTTCAAAGAGATGAAAGTAAAGTGAAGGAATAGTGAACTATATTATCAGACAATGGGAGAGAAAGGGAAACCAACCATAGAATCAGACATGGGGATAGAGGATGTTTTAGACTAGAGGGTGTTAAGGTCCTCTGGCCAGAATACCAGTTGACCAATTAAGGGCAAATTGATAGGGGAAAAACTTGAGGGTTGCATGATTCAAATGCATGTGAGGTGGATTTGGCCAGTCACAGATGCTAAAAAAGGGAATTTTTGTTTTTCACCTGTGTATGAAAATGAGAGATGTATTTCTGTATTTTGGGGGGTTTTTTTTCTTTGCTTTTTGGGGTTTTTTTTCTTGCTTTTGTTGCTTTGCTTCAGTACATCTGTATTTCACTTTTGGACCCTAACTTTGTTGTTGCAATAAAGTCTGGTTTGACAAACCTGCAAATGCTCTGACTTCAATTATTTGGACTCAAATTTCCACAAAATAAACTCACAGATCACAAGAGCCCTGATCTCAACATCATCAAGGGTGTCTGGAAATACCTGGGGAGGCTGTTGCAGATCAGACTGTGAGCCTGCAGAGGAGCTGTCACAACCCTCATGTGAATCCCTTGTGTGTTTCTTTGCAAATCAGCAGCTTGAGTTTCTATTAGAAGTATGTGTGTTGAGACTGGTTTGCGTCTTATGCATCTTTCCCCGGCGGCTGAATCTTGCTACACAATTGTCTTTTAATGATCATGTGATGAGTATTTAAGCTCCCTAGTTCATGTGCAAGTGGGTGGATGAATTCCCAGTCATATGTTCAGAGGTAAAACTTTTTTGTCTTTGTCTAATGCGACTAGTTCTTTAGTGGCAGCTTTTTCTCTAACAAGATTTATTGTATTTTAGTTAGTTTGAATAGGCTTCCAATCCTAATCAGGGTCTAGGATTGGGACTGAATTCAAGTTAACTCTACTCAAGCCAGTTAATCAGCTTAGGTTTTCAAAAATAAGCTTCCAATCCTAATCAGAGTTCAAGACTGGGACCGCATTCTTGTTAACCCTTCCAATTTTGTACTCCTTGTCCAGTTTGTTAGGAACTAGCTTCCAACCCTGATCCGGGTCCAGGATTGGGACGACGTTCCTCTCAAGCAACTGTCTCATCCTCTGAAGCAGTCAAGTGCTGGCAAAGCCTGTGTTAGATCTAGCAGCATCGTGGAAGCCACTGGCTGGCGGCTTCAGCCCAGCTTAACCAAAAACAACAGTAGTGAACTGTCTTTCATTATTTGCAGTTCCATTCCCTCCTATTATTTCCTGGCTTCCGTTCTCGCCTATTCTCTCTGGGGTTCTGTCCTCATCATATACCGTATTACTGTCAATAAACTACCAGTTGGATTGCATGTCAGTCTGACTCCGCACTTGATTCCTGATCTGGACCATAACTGAACAATGCAGCCACTAATGGAATCAGCAGAGATGTCAAGCCCAGTTGACACACTGAGGCACCAGGGTGAGCAGATTGCTCAGCAGGAGAATGTACTCTGGTATCTTTGTCCATTCACTGGAGCCCTCTCAAATCAACACAGGACTCAACCTCCACCACTCAAATAGCCCTTCTGCAGCAAGCTCTCCCTCAGATGCAAGCCCTTCGGGAGCCCGATCTGGTGGTCCTCGACTCCTGTGGTGGCACCCAACAACCTCTTGCAGTTTTGAGATTCAGCCCTCTTTCTTCCACATTGAGTGTTCAAGAGCAGCGGTTGTCATCATTTGCCTCTCTGGATGATCCAGGGACTGGGCAGCTGCCTGATGTGAGACGGGCCATCCTGCAGTGTCATCTTTTGTTGCTTTTGCTGCAGAATTGAAGAAGATGTTTGACCATTCCCACTCCAGTCATGCTGCTGCTTGCCAGCTACTTCAGCTGCATCAATATCACCTGTCGGAGTCGGATTACTCTATCGACTCCTGCACCTTAGCTGCCTACACGTGCTGAGAACCCCGGGTATTATACATTGACAATCTGTTTGACTTGGCTGAGGGAATACAAGTAAACCACCTGTATCCTACCCTCAGATCTGAATCAATCGATTGACCCAGTTCTGAGAACTAACAACAGGCAAGAAAGGTGGATGGACCAGTGGGCAAGGTTACAGGTGCCTTTCCTGCCTGCATCTCAAGATGCACAATGTGGAGCTTCTACTCATCTGGCTCCTCCGGTGCCCATTGCTGTTGACCAGGCTCAGTTTCACAAGCTCCCTCCAGAGGAATGGCTGCACCAGATACAGTTGAATCTCTGCCTGTACTGCGGAAGTGCTGCACATGCTGTAGCGGAGTGCCCAGTTCGACGGACGCAAGCAACAACAGTAATTGAGGTGTTGTTGGGAGCTGCTGTCTCATCAGTCCGCCCACTACTTCCTGTTAGCCTAACCCGGCAAGGCCGCCCAGTCATCATCAGATTGATTCTGGCGCCAATGGGAATTTCATGCATCCAGGTCTTGTTCAGCACCTGAAGATACCAACCAAGCCATTGCCAGTTTTTTTTCAGATCATGGTTGCCTTAGTGCTGTTCAAATAACTGGATGAAATCGTAATCACATTAATGTTCAAATTAATTGTTGATATGCTGTTTGAATTCTACTAGTTTCCAATAGTCATGCCACAACTATTTCCTTTGTTAGTGTCATTCTGCTATCCCTAGCAGGTACTGCCATTAGCAGCAGTGTCCACTTAAGGTAACAGTTGGCAAATAACATTGCATTCACCATCCAACAATCAACTGATGGCAAATGCTAGCCCTGAAATGCTCAGCGATTTTTAAAAATTTCGTATTAAGTGGATGTGGGCTCAACCAAAGTTTCTACTAAATGCTGTGGAATGATCAGGGCTTGGAGCAGCCATGCTGGTTAGCACTGGAATTTCTGTGATCAAGCAGGTCATACTTAACCGAGTTAGTTAATGAACTAATATCATATCTGCATTACCTTTCAAAATCAGCATGTTTTCCCAATAATTTGGCAATAATGTTTTTGCATAATTTAACACTCACTAGTACCCTAGTTTGGGTAGAATTATGATTGCTGAGTGCTTTGCTTGGCAAGTAAGCCTTAGGATACTTTCCAACATCAAGCTCACATTCTCAAGCCGCGGATTTTCTTGCGCACGCTCAGCAATGCCATGGTGCGGAGGCATGTTGCTGGTAGGCAAGCAGCGCTGATACTTCACTAATATTTACTCCACGTCACCAAACTAGCTTGCGCGTTTCAGTCATCTGCTCATGATTGTATCTTTCATTCACTCTGCCTGCTCAGAATGTCTCATATCCTCTAACTGTGCCAGTTACTGGGTTAACCTAAAAGCCATAAATACAAGACCACATGGTCTCCTGCTCCAAAGGCACATCGTCATTAGCCTCTGGTCTGTGGGTTATGCCTGCGTCATTGGTTTTTGGGGGGATTCTTGCAGCTTTCTCAGCTTTCAAATTAATGGCTGCTTTCTATAGTTTCCAATCATGATATTTTTTCCTTGTTATAATATCAACTTTATTGAGTACATGATATTCACATGGTATATTTCCATCACTGTTTCAACCTGCTGCTCTCCACTAATCACCTGATTTTGTATTCTCTCTGTGGCTGTGTCCGAAATCACTCATTGCTCACTATAAAGTGCACTATATAGTGGGTTTGCCATTTTGTAGTGCTGTCCGATTAAATCCCACAATCCACCGCGAAATGCAGTGAACATCCGATGGTCACTAACCCAGCTATACGTCCCAACATGCACTGCACACAATCAAAAACAGCTGTGTTTTGTCAACAGAGTTTGGTTTATTTTACTTTGTGAAAACAGGCACGAGACATTTATTCAACTTCAGGCGCAAAAAGGGGTTTTTTTTTTTTAAATTGGAAACCGACCAGCGCAGGAGACCCGTTTGTTTACACAGGATATTTCATTCAGGTCAGTGCACGTAACGAAAAGATGAGAGAGAGATTTCAAATGGACATTTAGGTACAATTAAATGAATAATGATGAGTTAGAGGACAAAAAATAGAGGATGATATTTAAAATTTAAGGCAAATTTTATTATTTAAATGATAACGGTAAACACAAACACAGCTGGAAATACACTCTGTTCATTTATTACAAAAATACATCCAAATCCTTCAGCTGAAGTTGAACAGATACGATTTAATTTTGTGATAGCAATGATGCTATTAACAGCCACAACAAAACGAGCTAGGTAGTGTCCGAAAGCGTTTCTTCCCTCTGCCAATGAGCTCACTATATAATCACCTACATAGCGAGTCCCCTAATAGTGAGTAGGGAATAGTGAATGAGTGAGTAATTTCGGACACAGCCTGTGTCTGCGCCAGGGTCCTGCTCCAAGCATGCTAATACTGTTCTTCACCATCATCACCATCTGGCCCTCTGCCCAAGTGCTGCTCGGTCTCCACCATTGAAACACTCTGGTCCATTGCACCTTTCCAGCTTATTACAAATTGCGGACTGCTTTTCATCTGACTCTTTTAACATAATGGTAACCATGAACTCATACCGTGGGCCGGTCAGAAGAGGATGGACTACCCCTCTCTAGCCTGGTTCCTCCAAAGGTTTCTTCTCATTTTTGATCCACATAGGGAATTTTTCCTTGCCTCTGTTGCTGCTGGCTCGCTTTTGAGAGGGCTCAGGCTAGGGTTCACTGTGAAGCACATTGTGGAAATATTTGTGAAATATGCTATTCTTGTGAAACAAAAGCTTTCTCCTGTATTGAGTTTAAAGTAATGACAACATGGCTGTTGTCTTGCACATAGTTGCTCTATACTCCTCAGATTCATCTTCGCACTCACGTCTGGCTCATATGTCGTATCAAATATCTTTTCTTGCGCATAGGCAGGGCATGAAGCAATACTGCATAGCACCACACAAACTCATCCATCACCACAGAAACACTCATGATAAAAAGGTACCGTATTTCTCTTTCAAACAAAATCATACCAGCTGTGAGGCTGTCTTTGCACAGTCTACTTTTTATTGCATATTTCGTTTGAACAACTTCAACTGAAATTCTGACAGCCACCAGGCTGTCACCACTCATAGTACACTTCATGTAGTATATTTCCCTTGTATTGGCATCAAGAGAAATCATGCCAGCCGCCAGGCCATCACAACACACAGTACACTTCATATAGTATTTATCTTGCATTGGCTTCAAGAGAAACCAAGCCAGGCTTTGGGCTGTCCCTACACACAGTAGATTTCATATAGTATATTTCTCTTGTATTACCTTCAAGAGAAATCATGCCAGCTGCTGAGCTGTCAGTACTCATAGTACACCTCATATAGTATATTTCTTTTGATTTGGTTTCAAGAGAAATTATACCAGCCATAGGGCTGTCACCACATGGAACACTTCATGCAGGATATTTCTCTGGTATCAGTATCAAGAGAGATTGTGCCAGCCGCTGGACTGTCACTAGATATAATACACTTCGGATTGGATATTTCTCTTGTATCAGCATCAAGAGAAATCACGCTAGCTGCTGGGCTAACACTATACATAATACACTTCGGATTGGATATTTCTCTTGTATCGGCATCAAGAGAAATTGTGCTAGCTGCTGGGCTGTCACTACACATAGCACACTTCATATTGATATTTTTATTGTTTTGGCATCAAGAGAAATCATGCTAGAAGCTGGGCTGTCACTACACAGAGCACACTTTGTATTGGATATTTCTCTTGTATCAGCATCAAGAGAAATCGTGCTAGCTACTGGGCTGTCACTTCACATAGTTCACTTCATATTGGATATTTCTCTTGTTTCGGCATCAACAGAAATCATGCCAGCCACCGTGCTGTCTCTTCACATATTACACTTCATATTGGATATTTCTCTTGAATTGGCATTGAGAGAAATTGTGCCACCCACCGGGCTGCCACTACACAATAAAGACTTCATAATTTATTCTGTGTTCAAGTTAGCCTATGCCAGGCATGATTCTGTTTGGGGGGGTTAATTGTAGCTCGGTGCCTTTGGTTTCACACTGGGATGGGCAGGGATCTCTCAGAGCAGAGCCTTGTCGCCAAACCCCATGTATGCATGTCTGCCTGTGTGGTTTCAATATATTTTCTTTTAGACAAAGTGGTCCTATCAGAAATTAAGCTTTTGGCGTAAATTCTGATAGGCCACGAAGTCAAGCTTGCTTAACATAGAGGAGCTGTTTCCACCTGCTGGACAGTCATTTGAGTGCACATGACCGTCATCTGACCTCGCTGGCCGGCAATCTGCTGGCATACTTAAGCTCGCCATCCTGAGAAGGTGCTCTCGACATGCTCGCTCAGCAACCCTCCTCCATTTGTCTTTTGAATTCTTTAATCCTGCTCTGTTGTCTAAATGACGTTCTATGACAAGGTCTTTTCCTTTTGATGTCATTGTTGCTATCGGCTCTGTTCTATGGGGGCGTTAGTAGCAGCTCCCTGCCTTCAGTTCCATGCTTGAACAGGCAGGGATCTCTCAGAACAGAGCCATGTCACCAAACCCAATGTATGGCTGTATGCTTTCAAAAAATTTTATTTTTGACAAAGTGGTCCCATCTGAAATGTAAGCAGTTCACAGCACTTTATAGTATGTTTTTTTTAAGTATCCATAAAGCATTAATAAAATGACTTTTGGAAGCATGTTTGCCTCATTGAATTGTGTTAAATGTGCCTAAAACTTTTGCACAGTGCTGTACATTTAAGTATGCGCACATATTAGAAATGGAAACAATTTGGGTTTAAAAAAGTGGGAATGGTTCATTTCTGGAGTTTCGCAAGTAAATATCCATTAAATTCCATATCAGTTATCCTCAAAATAATTTAATGGGGTTATTCTTTGATGAGGATCATTCATTGTGTTGTGCCCCCACAGTTTGGAGGCGATAAAATTCATCAAGAAATTCCATTAAACTTGAGTTGGCCTCTTTGATAAATCAATATATACATATACAGTATCTCACAAAAGTGAGTACACCCCTCACATTTCGACAATTAATTTATTATATCTTTTCAAGGGGCAACGTTACAGAAATGAAGCCTGAATATATTCTATAGTAGTTATTGTACAATATGTGTAGCAGTGTAGATTTACTGCACTATCCAAATAACTGAACAAACAGTCACTATTTCCAAAATGGGTGGCAACAAAAGTGAGTACACCTCACCGTCAACATGCCTAATTGTGTCAATAGTGTCAATATTTAGTGTGACCACCATTGTTGTCCAGCACTGCCTTGATTGTCCTCGGCATGGAATTCACCAGAGCTGCACAGGTTGTTGCTGGGATCCTCCTCCACTCCTCCATGACAACATCACGGAGCTGGTGGATGTTGGACACCTGCTGCTCCTTCATCTTCCTCTTGCGGATGCCCCACAGGTGCTCAATGGGATTCAGGTCTGGAGACATACTTGGCCACGAGAAGAGAAAAGACTCGCGACACTATTATAGCTCCCAAAATAAAAATATGTACTTTAATGTAACATACTAGAAAAACGTTAAAAAGTATGTTTACATTAAAGTACATGTTTTTATTTTGGGAGCTATAATAGTGTCGCGAGTCTTTTCTCTTCTCTTGACAATATGTTTTTGGACTCAGCACCTGAAAACTAGGATGTGCGTGTGTTTACCTCTCCTTGACATACTTGGCCACGCCATCATCTTCACCTCCACCTTCTTCAGGAAGGCAGTTGTCATCTTGGAGGTGTGTTTCGGGTTGTTTTCATGTTGGAAAACTGCCGTGCGGCCCAGTTTCCGAAGGGAGGGCATCATGTTCTGCTTCAGAATGTCGCATTACATGTTGGAATCCATTATTCCATCAATGAAGCGCAGCTCCCCAGGACCAGAAGCACTCATGCAGCCCCCGACCGTGATGCTGCCACCACCATGTTTGACTGTAGGCAGCACACACTTGTCTTGGTACTCCTCACCAGGGCGCCGCCACACATGCTGAACACCATCTGAGCCAAACAAGTTTATCTTGGTCTCATCAGACAACAGAACATGATTCCAGTGGTTCATGTTCTTGGACTGGTCGTCTTCAGCAAACTGTTTACAGGCTTTCTTGTGGGCTAGCTTCAGAAGAGGCTTCCATCTTGACCGGCGGCCATGCAGACAGACTTGGTGCAGTGCACGGCATATGGTCTGAGCACTGACAGGCTGTTCTCCCACTGCTGCAACCTCGTTAGCAATGCTGCCAGCACTCCTGCTTCTGTTTTCTGAAGCCAACTTCTGCACCTGACGCAGAGCACGAGGACTCAACCTCTTTGGTAGACCCTGACGAGGCCTGTTCCGCGTAGAACCCATCTTGGAAAACCGCTGAATAACCTTGGCCACTGTGCTGTAGCTCAGTTTTATGGTTTCAGAGATATTCTTGTAGCTTAGACCATTTTTGTGGAGAGCAACAATTCTCTTTTTCAGATCCTCAGAGAGTTTTTTGCCATGAGGCGCCATGTTGACCATCCAGTGACCAGAATGAGAGCATTGCACCAAAAGCACCACAATTTAAACCTTCAACACGTTACACAACCTCAAAAGGCCCAGTCGAACAGATAAAAGCATGAACATGATGAATAAGACACGTTTCGTTGCTTGGTTGACCATTATCAATTGGGGTGTGTACTCACTTTTGCTGCCACCCATTTTGGAAATAATGACTGTTCAGTTATTTGGACAGTGCAGTAAATCTACACTGCTACACATATTGTACAATGACTACTCTAGAATATATTTAGGTTTCACTTCTGTAACGTTGTCCCTTGAAAAGATATAATAAATTAATTGTCGAAATGTGAGGGGTGTACTCACTTTTGTGAGATACTGTGTATATATATATATATATATATATATATATATCAACACAAATATAAGAATATTTCTGTCAACAGATAAATCTGGTGGAAAATGAACAAACCTTTTATGCCAACTATTGTGCCGCAAAAGAGGAAGCAGACTCTTCCTAACGCAGAAAGTCAAGTTCTCTTCAGTAATTACAGATGCTGATAAAAATACAGCCTATACATTTGAATTATCCGTTATACTGAATAGTAACTTTTTATGATAGTGAGCATTTTCGTCAGTATTGGAATTTCTGCTGTGTTTCAGTGACGTGCCGTCTCAGGTCAGTTAGGGTTGGCAGAATCCTCACCGTTAAAAAATGATAACTCTATTACTTTGCTTGATTAGCAATCTGAGGATTGATTAATTAATTTACAAGACTAAACGGCAGAATGGCGTGCCAGTTCCATTCACGACATTATTGCTCAGTGCATCGAACTTAAAATGCTCACGAGACAGCAAGTTTGTTCATATTTGCTTAGAGGAAGCTAACACAATGCCATCAACAAATATTAAAACCTTTCTTATGCGGCGTTCAATGTGTGGTCAATATGTTTACGATAATATCCCCGCCCCCCCTCCCAAACACATACTTTTTAATGCCATTTTTTGAAAATAGGCAGTTTATTTTCAGTCTTCTTTCATAATCCGATAAACAAAAGATCAAAACAATATACCGAATTACCCAGAGAGTTGAGATTTTTTCCTAATTAATTATTAAGATTTACTTCCTTGCAGTCTCGAATCAAATCATAAAGGTAAATCAATCTTTTTGTCACTATCACCTCTTAATCATTACAGGCTTAATTGACCAGAAAAAAAGGTCAAATTGATTGATTGCCAATCAGGCATAGTACGTCGAAACAGGTTGACAAAATCTAGCGATTAAAAAAGGAGAAGTCACTGCTTACCCTGACCGCATGTCCCTGCTGTGTTTATTTACAATGTTGTATATTATGTTTTTATTTATGTACTGCTTGATTACTTTTATTTCATTTAGCATGCTTTAAATTTTTCATGTCATGTCTTTCTTGCTATCCCTGTTGCCTTCTTGATTGTTCCTCATTTCCCAATTTGTTACAATGCCTCCTTGTACTCTGTTTCACCTGTTATATGTTTCCCTGATTATCTCACTGCCTTTTCACTAGTGTTGTATTTTGCCTCTAATGCTGTACTCCATTCTGCCTGGCAGGTTTTCAGATTTTTGCCTGTTTTTTTTTATTCTGATTCTTGCCCAGTGATTCTGTACTGTAATACCACCTCTTGTTGTTGACCTGGACCGTCTAATCCTGATTCCTGCCTCATTAAGCATCTTAGGCCTTGTGCTACAGTCTGTGCCGGGTCCATTCACTGTCCTGTCAATTATGGGCATGAATATTTCTAAGCAGATCTCTTATTTCCCATTTGAAGTGCATTTCGAGGTAAAGACACATCTTGAAAGGGATTTTTTTTGTATGTAAAGCAGTGGAATCAGCCAAAAAATGCACGCGGTGTTAAGATATGGATTCTTATCTGCCAGTTATTCAATTCTCGGGCAAAGACAGTACTTCCATAAACAAAATACTTCCAAATACAACTATAATGCTTTCAACTCATAAAATGTTTCAATACACCTGGCAGAAAAAGAAATGTAGGTCTAGGCAATACATTTACATTTCAAGAAAATATGATAAACCCAACAAACAATTTAGACTACTCCGTCATAAAGTCTTACCACTTTTTACTCTTCAAATTTGAGCCAGTCTAAGTTGCAACTGCTGGGTGATACATTGCAGCTTGCAAGCCAGTCCTTTCCCCATGTTCTGTCTGATTTGTTAAATCCACAAGTCCTAGCTCACAGTCATTATCGTCTCACAGGCTGCAATTGTAGCATAATCTCATAAGTTATGGAACACTTGGCGTCGCAGGCTTTTGAACTCACCAATGACATTCCTGGCTCTGAGCATGTGACCTAGGCAGGTGACAATATTCTTAGCCCCACACAACGTTCATGCAAGAGCTTCTCAGATAGCATTAACGGTGTAATGCTTGTTTCCATTACCAGTCGGCCCGTTACTTACCGCATCCAGGCCGCTTTTAGTATTCGATCAATAATATTTCAACTGGCCAGTTGTTACAATTGGCTGGGTAAGGTGAAAGATAAACATTGGTCATAAAGTGGCCCAAAGTTCATATATTGAATCTCAACTGCATCAAAGCACTATGAAAAATCAAGCACATTCCATTGCCCAGTGTAACACAGCAAAGCCGTCACGGCAAATTCTTTGTGACAAAATTGGCCATTTTTGCTAATTTTTGACTTGTTTTCTAAGCACACAAAGAATTACTTGCACAGCTCTTTTACTATTACCATAGTTATGTGTGGCTTGCAGTTTTATTGTGGTAAATTCTAAGTCCAGGTCATAAAACTATTTGCCAAGAGAGTTAAGTATAAACATGCTGCCAACAGAAAAAGTCGCCATGGGAAGATACCTGTGTATACTGACTGCACTTTAACCATGAAAAAGGACAGGGAAAAAGAAGGATTGGACATGTTCTCCCCATCACATATGAGCAGACAGCATTACCCCTTATACTTTGATTTTTCATTTATGTTTCCCTAAGTAGGCTCAAAGTCAAACAAAGTATTTTTTATACTGTTGGACAATGTCACATACACATTTTGTATTTGCTTGTTGCAGCGCTTCACTGAAGCTACATCACACTTACATTGAGGGGAATATTCAAACTCAGTCAGCCATATGGCCACAGCACAACATTAAATGGAAAAAGTTCCGATCTCGTCCATCACTTTACACACATTTCCCTCCAATTCAATTGGACATATTTAGAATCATTGCAAACCTAGCGATCTCCACTACAATTTAAAATAGGCCTGAGTTCCACAGGTTTGGATAGAGCAGCTGTATTTGACAGATCTTATATGAATCCATAGGATTTATGGGGTTGAATATTCTCTTTGTAACCTTTAGCCCCATTTCAAATCAACTTATAATGCCAAGATATGAACAATGTGCCATTGTTAAGAAACTGCCACTTAATGTATTTACATTTGTGCATGTAATTAATTGTATTCATCCCTATTGCATAACTGTAGCTGAAGTTGAGTGGCAAGTTTTCCTTGCAAGTCTCTGCAAGGATAAAAAGGAAACGCCTGAGATGTTATAAACATTAACACTGATTGTTTTCTGCCATGGAAAAGAATAAGGCTATATTTATTTATATAGCCTACTACATTTCAGCCTTTGATTTCTTGGCATGCAAAATTGAAAAAAAAAAAAAAAAAAACTTTCCTTGACTAATAGGCTTAACTACTTCTGAATTCAGTGTTGTTTATACATGCTGGAAAGTAGGCTAATCTTTATATGAATTATATCGGAACTTTCTCCTAATGTTTGGGAGGAGGGGGAAAACAATACTAAAAATGGGCATTTTTTTCCCTAATAATGTTCCTTGACACTTTCAGGTTCAGTGCATTGCTTTCCCTGAAAAAATCAAAAATCTGTCTTTTGGACCTTTAATGTTGGGTCTCACAACTTGAAGACTTTACTAGCTTTTACTTTGCTTCCAATCCAGTACATGAACATTCCTGCAGAACAAATTCACGTATGATAATAAGGAGAGCAAAAAAGCTGAAGGCACACACAGAATGCAATTACTAAGCGCACAATCATAATGTTTGCACGGATCCTTCCGAGGAGGGACAAAGGACATACTGTTGAATCATAATCTGCAGGTCACCAAGCTGAGACTTTTCATTGGCAGAATAATTCTGTAGAACTGCTGTGAAAAATAAAAATAGGCCTAGATAAATATATGGGTTGCAGACCACGACGAAGTGGTAAAAGCACGCCGTGACAGTCGCATATGCAATTTTGTTCAGTACTTCCCAATATTGAAAACAAAACACCAGCGCGGGATTTTATCAACACGAAAGACTGAGAAAGAGGAAGACGTTTTTATCGAAGTAATTAACTTTTTCAAAGGTGAGCGTGAAACAGCTTTGAAGTACCGAGACTAATTTCTCAAGCGCTTTCTTACAAATGGTTCGCCTCTCGTAAACGGCAGCCAATGACGCAACTCAAAGAGCTAAAGAGGTTCTATTTAAGAACTGTTCAGAATGTAGCATCTCAGATAACGACACTGGTTAAGGGCGGAGATTGGGATAGTGTGTGGAAAAGGACTCCGCGGCATATATTCCGTTTGCTCCCATAGATTTCTCTTACTGTAAAAACACAGTGGCTGTGAATCATCTTGAATTTTAATATTTAAAGGAAGACATGAAAAGGAGCGCATACCAATATTTGTTCATTTTTGTCACTAGTTTAACGGCGTTCCCTGTAACTTCTTTGGAAGAAGAGCTCTCAGATTCTCCCTTTGGTGAGTTTGGACCCTGTTGAAATGTACATAAGAATATAGGGGATCCAGATCCGTGTTTTGTTGCTTTCTTTCTTTCTTTCTTTATTTTAGCGAATATAACTTTTCTATGTAAAGCAGGTTGATTAATTTTCGCCACAGTATGAAAGTGCAATCATTTATGTTTACGAGCGTCGAGACGCTTAAGAAGCAGAAGTTCTGCAGTATTTTGAATTGAAAGCAATGTATACGGTATTGAACGGTATTGGACGGTAGAAATTCCCCAGGGGTTCGCAGAGTAAAATGCGGATATGCTGTTGACGTGTCAGCAATTGCTACGACGAAATTTTACAGTTTCTTCTGCGCAGGGACGTTTGTGTGTTCGTTTGCGCGTGAGAAACCGAACTTCATTGTTTCCACCTTATTGTGATGGCGTTTCAAATATTTGTTTTCATGGACTTCTCCTGGACTTTCTGAATATGCAATAAATGTAATAACGTGCATTAGTCTAGCGTCTCTGCCCTACTGTACACAGTGGTGTCCCATAATTTTTGATGGTCAGAACTGATTGTTCTGTCAAGACTGGAGTGAAAAGAAAGAACTGTGTGCATGCGTTTCTGACTTTCATCCAGACGACGTTATGTCAGTCATATGAATTTAGAGTGTGTGTGTGTGCGCGCGTGTACGCGTGCGCGTGTGTGTGCGTGGGTGCATGCGTGTGTATATGTGCGTGTGTGTGTGTGTGTGTGTGTGTTTGTGAGCGTGTGAAAATCCACTGCTCCCCTGGTGATCATAGGAAAAAGCTGGGAAAGGTGTCTCTTATAATAAAGCCCGCTTCACCAAATGAACTCAAGTAACCTTTTTGAGTACCATGACTGAGGTACCTCTGCAATGAAGGCACAATCATTCAGCTTGTGGCATTTAGTGGCCATGATGTTGACAAACACTATTGTATAGTTGAAAATAAGGAAACTAAGTACAGTATGTGCATGTTAAAGAAAAATTTACAGCACGTGGTGGACTAATTGTTCTAGTGACTAAAGGTGACCCATGACCAACATTTAGAAAAAAATTCTCTAACTTTAATTTCCCAGATAATTTTCTTGAGCCAATCAGGGGCTTGTTTCGCAAGAAGGATGGAAATACCGTGTATGCAAAGTTCTCACTGCGTAAGCCTTCTGATCCAGATGAGGACATCTGCTACATTGTGCCTGGAAGTCCTGAGTCCCTCAATGACTGCCAATTCAACACCACTTCTAAAACTTTTCTGGTGATTCATGGATGGACGGTAAAGAGGAATACATAATTTTTATAACTAGGGGGGATTGGGGGGTGCTGTGGGGTTTGGAGATGAATTAATGTTGGGAAGGTGGAGGCAGCTGCTTGGGTAGAGAGGCATTTAATGGAGAGTCAGTTGGAGTGTGTCGGCCATATTATTTGAGAAGTTTGAAAATAGATACAAATGTCCCATTTCACTAAAAAGGATATCATTATGTTTTCTTTAAAAATGTATTATGCATGATCCTGTTTTTCTGTTAACAGACTATATCTAGCCATCATTAAGTGCTAGCTGGGTTGACTTTTAGACAATGTATTGACTGATTTGGTTTTGACCAACGTTGAAACTGAAAACACTTTGCAGCATTCAACTTCAGTCTTTCTCTGTTCTTCTGAGCAGGTAAGCGGGATGTTCGAGAGCTGGGTCGCCAAGCTTGTGGCGGCGCTGTATGAAAGAGAACAAGATGCCAATGTCATCGTGGTGGACTGGCTCAACACAGCACAGAATCATTATGTTGTTGCAGCGCAAAGCACCAAGCTCGTGGGACAAGTCGTGGCTCACTGTATTGACTGGCTAAAGGTGTGCATTCTAAAGCAATGCTGTAATCAGCCTGATTATAATTTTTAATATTCCAATTCATTTTTTTTACTTTATCATTTTTTGGAAGAATGTGGTGTGGAAATATTGAATTCTTCAATTTGTTTGTTTCATTTAAACAGGAGACGACAAATCTCACTGCTGAAAATCTTCACCTCATTGGCTACAGTCTGGGTGCCCATGTAGCTGGGTTTGCTGGAAGCCACACTTCTAACAA
Source organism: Gymnothorax javanicus (assembly GCA_029692085.1). Classification (NCBI taxonomy): domain Eukaryota; kingdom Metazoa; phylum Chordata; class Actinopteri; order Anguilliformes; family Muraenidae; genus Gymnothorax; species Gymnothorax javanicus. The sequence continues at coordinate 35,581,265 of CM056196.1, read as the reverse complement.
AGTGGGGAGGATCACTGGTAAGATTTGCTCCTTCACTGTGACCCAGATCTGCCAAGTTCTGAGGAAGTTTATCTGAAACATTAGCAATGCTCACACCCTATCTGGACATATCAACCTTGAAAGCATATGTTGTGAAATGTATGCTTCAAACAAGGGTAATCTGTTTTCTGCTCTGTACGTGACTCCACTAGTCATAAAACGTGAAGTAGGCCGTGTTCCATAAATTGAATGTCAGCCTCAATAACTCTGTCCACCACAGATCTCAGTTGTCCACAATGTGACATGCACAAACTCAAATGTTAATGGGTTTTTTGTTTTGTTTGTTTTTTTGTTTTTTTTAAGTTGGCCTGCATTTAATCTGATTCATGAACTGTCTACCACTTCTGGGTTGTAAATACTTATATTTGAATGAGGCATGTGTGATGTGAAGCAATAAAAATAAGCACCATAATTCTTTGGCCATTGACACATTTTTTTGTTATTTTGATTCTGTTGGCTGAGTTAGTCACTGAATCTGATCCAGTTCAATTTGGATTTTATATGCTGGAGTGCAGACTGGTGGTAAAATGTCCCCAGAACAAGCAGGAACTGAAGAGGGCTGCAATACAGGCCTGACAGTGCATAGCCATTTTAAGATACACAGCTTCTTGTGGCCTCTGTGGAAAAGACTTCAAGCATTCACCGTATGCCCACGGTACCTGTCCAAAAACATCAAAAATGATGATGTTATTTCACAATATGTTACATTGTCCAATGTTTCTTTGATGTTCCCAAAAATGGGGGGGTCTATGTACAAAATGTGCTGTCATTAAAAAATAGCTCATCCAATATGGGTGAATGGGTGAATACACCCCCAAATTGAAGCTCACGTGACAATCTAAATTTAAACCCAATTGTCATTGTATCCCTCAGAGTAAGTGCTAGAGTACAGAACCAAATAGAGTTCAGAATCAGCGTCACTGTCCAATGAGTCATGGTGCTAACAGTGCTTTAGAAGATGTACTCATATATGAAGACAAAAGAAAAACGAGTCCAAATTTTGTATTTTTGTATATTTTATATATATTATTATAATATCATTATATATTATGATATTTTATATATTTGATATTTTTTGCATATTTTTTCTGTTCTTTGTTTCTAAGATCGTTTTGAATTTTTAATTCATCATTTCTCCACAACGTGAAAATGTGACTCTGATCATTTTTCCATTGTGGTCTTCATATGTGTTATGAGATACACTGAACTAAAGAGTGCATCCTAAAATGCATGTCATAATATGGCAGCTGTTTGAAAAGCTGAGAGGAATTATGTTTGCTCGGGATTTCTGCAGGGCTGGATCCAGCTGGACCTGACTTTGAAGGGGCCCATGCTCACCACCGCCTGTCCCCGGATGATGCCCATTTTGTGGATGTGCTCCACACCTTCACTCGTGGCTCTCTGGGTCTCAGCATTGGCATCCAGCAGCCAGTGGGGCACGTGGACATCTATCCAAACGGAGGCAGCTTCCAGCCTGGCTGCAACCTTCGTGGAGCACTGGAGAGGATTGCTAATTTTGGGATACTGGGTGAGTGTTAATTCAGAGGTCGAAATGCGAGATTCAGAAAGGGAAAAACCCTCCCATGTGTGTTGTTTCAACCACTTTGATTTGATAATTATCACAAATTTTCTGTCAAGTGATTGAAATAATTTGTGGCAACAGCTTGCTAAGCTAATGGGTGAAAATAAAACTTATACTTTGAGACCCCTGGAATGTCAAATGTGTGTTAATGACTAGTTGGTGGCTTCACAGGAATAAAGAAATCACATACTTTTTTCCATTATGCATCATGTATGATATCTGGAACAAATAATTTTATTATTTTTGCCTTTCCTTTTCTTTGCCTTGTCTTTTGATGCTAGATTTTAGTATTTATTTAAAACAAAGTATTCACTTGGGCTTCATGTTCTCACACAAGGTGGTTGTTGACAGCTTTCATAACTGCTGAACCACAAATACTTTTCTTGCGTAAGCACAGAAAGATGATACTATTCAAAATCACCCTGCCACATTGCTGGTGCAAACTCAAAGGCCTGTCACTTAATCTTTGGCATGGATGCAAACTATCGCACCATCCATGTTAAAGAATGAATGGCAGATTGATTGTATGGTTTCACAAAGCCTATCATTGTGCTGCTACTGAAACGCCATCCAATGGGAACCCCTTTGATGCTGTAAATGCCGCATATTTGTTCAACATGAGCTGTTGCTTTTGTGAAGAATTCCAGCCCATTAAGTTCACGGACACACGCCTCCTTTGGCAGTCTTTTGAGTTTCCCATTGCGGACTTGTGTTCTAATGGAGGGCTCCTTTTCTCGCATGCCTGCTCGTAGCTGTGACAGACGCTATAAAGTGCGAGCACGAGAGGTCCATCCATCTGTTCATCGACTCGCTGTTGAATGAGCAAGAGGCGAGTCAGGCGTATAGCTGTGCGAGCAGCGATATGTTTGACCGCGGCGTATGTCTTGGCTGCAAGAAGAACCGCTGCAACACCGTGGGCTATGACGTCAGCAGGGTCCGCAAGGCTCGCAGCGCCAAGATGTTCACCAAAACTCGTGCCTCCATGCCCTTCCGAGGTATAGCGCCTGATGTTCTTAGTATCCATGAATTTCCATCTGTTCAACAATTTTTTGTATTGTGCTGCTGCCATATTAATTGTGCCTGCCATTTTAACTTCCTGTAACTTTTAACTTCAATGTCTTAAGTTCCATAACCTGTCTGCAAATCAAATTTGTTCTCATGGCAATGAAAGTATTGCATTGTATTGTAGTAGAAATTAGCTGTTGCTTCAGCTTAGCAAACTGATGGCTCCCACACGGTGTGATCTTGTGTTTTTTTAATCAAACAGTGTATCACTATCAGCTGAAGATGCACTTTTCCAGTAAGGTGAACCTATCAGAGATGGAGCCCTCGTTGACAGTATCGCTGTATGGAACTAAAGGAGATGCTGAAGAACTTCAGTTGAACTTGTGAGGACCTTCAATCCATTTGCATTTAATGTCACATACCTCTTAATCACTTATTTTCCTGGCTGTGTGTATCCTGTGTTATTTATTTTAAATTCCTCAAAATCCTAACAGCTGGAATCATTTTATATTAAAATGTAAAAAATCCAAACACTCCTTCTGCCATTCATATCAGATATTCATCATCCTCAGCAATGTTATCTGCACTAATAAAGGTGCCTGTATCCATATTTCTTTTGGTAGGAAAGAAAAGATTTCAACCAACAAGACCCATTCCTTCCTTTTGGTCACTGAGAAGGACATTGGAGAGCTTCTAATGATGAAATTTAAGTGGGAGGAGTCCAGCGGGTGGTCCTCCTCCTCTCTGCTGCAGATGGTGTCTTCTTGGTGGTACGGTGACTCTAGCGCCAGCTCTGGTGTGGAGGTTCACAAGATCCGTGTTAAAGTTGGGGAGACGCAGAAGAAGTGAGTAAGCGCTCAAACAGGTTTGATATGTTTAAAAAAAACCTTGGGGATGTATTTTTGGATGATAATTTTATAACAGCTGGACAGCAAACAGAATATATATTTATTTCTTCCTAGGGCTGTTTTTTGCATCAAAAGTCCTCAAGCACTCAATTCAGCTCAGGAAGTCACTTTTGTGAAGTGCATGGATAATTGGAAGAGCCACTCAAAAAGGTAAGTATTTTGTAGATTGGTATTTGCGCTTAATCCAGCAGTATTTTTAACTGGCTTTGTGACTTTGGTTCCACCACTATCGATAATGGGGGATAAGCTATTTTATGTTTTGCTATAAGATCTTCGTGAACTTGAACTTTGTATCATTCTCGTGGTTTACATTTTACTCACTGTAGCACCATATGGCTTTCTGAAAAAAAAAAAAAAACTATACATTAGTGTAGGTTCAAAGAGCAGGCTCTTTTGTCCAGACGGATAGACAAATGCGCAGAACCTGAATGTGTTAATGAAAGTAATCAAAAGCAAGTGGTTGAATCTTTAATTCTCATTTTTGTTTCAGCCGTATTTTGAAGAAGCACTGAATATGAAACTAAAGATCTGCTGTGGACCAATCCTAACCTCTCTCTGATAAAGCACTTGGAAAATAATCTGTTTTATTGCGACATGACATTAATGTGTCAAATGTAATGTTTCAAGTAAACAGCAAAAGTACACACTGTTATGAATATAATGTACAGTAACATTTTTAATGTGTAAATATGTAAATAATATATTTCCTGGCACTGCTTTTTGAGCCATATTAGATACAGCTCATTGCTCTCCAGCTGGCAACCCAAAGATAGTATTTTATGCAAAGTTTATGGTGCTTATTGAAGCTGTACAGCATGATTACACAAAGGGTTTGTTTTGAAAAAAAAAAAAAACAAACTATGGGATATGATGCCCATTTACCCTGCCTGCAATATAAGACTTGGATTAAATTCAAAACCAAGTGCCGTTGGAGCTGTGAGCTGAATGCTTTTATTATGCAATTGACTTGGCAATAACAAGAACTACAGACTTCCCTTACCTGGGCCAGGAATTGGTTTCAATTGAATCGACCTTTGTTGGACCATGATTAAACTAATCTCCTGTCCCTTTGAGTCAATTTTTGCGTACTGTGAATTTACCAGTGCATTCACCACTGTCTGCCTCACTTTTGTGGGAAAAGGTTATGACAGAATGTGCCTTAAAAATGTCTGTCGGTAATTTTGATGCTAACTGGAATCAATAGATACGCAGTCTTAACTAAGGTTCAATTTGCTGCTGTTTCAATGATCATGTATGATTTGGCTTTTTTTATGGTAGTCCAATATGTGAATTCAAAGACATTGAAAACAAAGTCCAGACATACCTGAAGTTTATTTATTTGAGCATTTGTGTAAAAGTTAATGCTCATTATTTTTATATGACTTGGTTGGTTAAACAAAATATATTTTGTTAAGGTCAATGTGTATTATTAATATGCGAAAAGAGCGAAAAATTATTGCCGCACTATCATTTCTGATGAGGGTATTGCAGGATTTCCTCTTCAACTTCAAGAAAAAGTACATTTTAATGTACGAATGAAAATGAACAAATACACAGATAAATTAATGCATTTTTTAATTTTGGGCACAAATGTTGGAGGGATGCTTATATTCTTTCAGAAATGAGGCAATGATTGGGCAACATTTTTCACTCCAGTTTATTGCTCAATGTGAACCTTTTTTTGTTGAAGGGCAGAACTGTAATAGCATAGCACTGCTGGAGATGACTGGCAAACATGGAAAATCTAGCAGAAAAATTATGAGCATCCTATCTGATGTAGCGCCATACATTCATAAGTGCTTGATCATCCTTCCACATTGGATTTGATGTTACTTTTGAAATGGCTAGTTTTTTTCTAGTTCATAAGTAGAATCGAGACTTGGTCAATGTATCGGAAATATGAAGACAGTACAAGGTGGCATAATTGTGTCTAAGTATCATAGATACTTTGTATCTGTCTTTGTACCTAATTTGACTAGAATTCTGTGTGATGTCTTGTGTTTAAATTTCTCACGAGCCCTGTAAACAGAGTTGAAGAAATAAATGCGAGTTCATGTATGATATGAAGCCTAATTATTCAAGAATCAGTGGAAAGAAGTGGGAGCTCAAAGCCTCCATTTTTATTTTTTGCTCCTGTAATGTTCTGCACAATCTATCACTTGTAAGTGTTGTTCAGGGATCAACAAAACAATGTTTGTTTAGGAGTAATGTTATAGTCCACCAAAGAATGGCAACTCTGAAATCGCTTTGCTGCGCTCATAAATGGCGTGTGTTTAGTTTTCTAAGTTGTCTAACAAGCTTTTAATGCAGATGAGCTGAGACTTACAGAAATGCATGTTATCAAGAAAATCCAAGAAAGTGTTTGCTTTCTGATTTTATATAATTTTCATGTTACTTCCATTCAGACTGGTAGCTGAAAGTCTGTGCTAGCCGCATGTGATGTGCAGTGGTAATGTCTCTGTGGTTTCATGACATCATGACAGCAGAGCTGCTTTCATTGGGGCACGATGATGTTATTCCTGGACGAATATTATTATGTTGATTCCAGAACAACACTTAAAGGAGCAGTGTCATGATTACTGTGCATGCTCCCAATTTTGATCAAAGTAAATCCGCTCAACTGCAAGTCGAAATCTAGAAAGTATTTTTCTTCTTCTATGATTACTGTTGATTGCAACCAGCTTACATTCTTCCTATTCCTTGGCTAAAGCTGAAAATAGCACTTTGAATCCTCAAATTTCCTTAAGCCCCCGTCACACTTATTCAAAATCAGCAAGAATCAAGCAGAACCAGCAGGAATTTCAAATTTACCAAAATTCTTACAGCTTTGAAAGAATTCCATTCGAATACTTAGAATGCACTTCGAACTCGCCTCAAATGATTCTTGCACATTCTGGGTGTATAAGCTCTCGAATGCAGCTTGAATGTAGTTGGAACATAGTAGGAATATTTAGAATACTGTCAGAATGCAGTCAGAATATTTAGAATACACTTCAATGCCGCATTTAGTGCGGTTCAATTGCTGCCTGAACTCCACCCGAAGTCTGGTTGGAAGGTGCCTCGAATGCTGTACGAATTCACCTCGGATGCAGTCAGAACGCTCCCAGAACGGGCGCGGAATATGGTTGGAACGTCCAAGAATTAAAACAGAATTCAGCTCAAATACTCAGAATGTACTTATAATGTAACACGAGTGTCCCATATGCATTGATTGAGTAATTGCTGACTACAGCAGAGGAACATAAATATGCCACTAAAACTGACGCCGTATGCGTGAGAGTTAACAGGTATGCGTTATTAATGAAAACTGGCCACACCTGATAATGTTGAGAGTTTTCGGAGTTTCTGTAATGGTACCCTGCAAAAAATGTTCTATAGGACTTCTGTGGAATTCTATAGAATTCTATAGAACTCTATAGAACATCAATGGAACTCTATAGAACATTTTAGTAGAACAGCTTGTTCTATAGGATTTTCCGTGTGTTCTATAGTAATTTGCTAGAAACCTATAGAGCACCTCTATGGAAAAGAAAGTCCTATAAGATTATTGCTGTTCTATAAGGCCTTCCTATAGAACACCCTAGTTGAAAAACCTGTTCTATAGGACTTTGATGGTCTTTAGGACCTTCTAATAGAACAAAAGCTTAATGGGAAAGACATCGTAAATAAGGGTTAAATAAAAATAAAAATAAATCTTATGAATCCTTGCAATGCTCTGTCAAAGGGTCAATTTAACTTATGTGTACCTGGGTTCTAGAAGTGAGAAACCGGACTAATGGTATGAAAATGTGCAATATGCAGTGATATCCATGATACTGAAGTAGCAAGGAAATTGTGTCCCTTGTAACTTTAAGGTGTGCTTAAGCACATGGGGTACCAGGCATATACCTACTCATTGATTCTCTGATCAGACGATTGATTGACTGACTGACCACACAACTTAGCAGTATTTCAGTTACGGTATATGAAGACCTCTTTCCATTTCCTCGGCAGCAATTCAAAAATATAAATGTAAGGCATTACAACTTTATTATGCTATAATGGAAAACTTGTGTTCCTCTTTTGCTTACTAAGACAGAATTACGTTGAAAGCTTGAGCTTTTGAACTTTTCCCTTAATTTTAAAAAATTCAATCAAATTATTCCTTTCCAGTCACATGCATGTGATTGCAGATTATATACAGATTTAGAATTAATTTGAATACAATTTGAGGTCTGCTGAGACTTATTCCCACTATCTTTATACATCTAAAGGTTATTTCTAACTATGAATGCGCAAGCTTCCGAAGGGCTCATTTGGTTAAAGCACCGCATTGCAGAGCAGAAGTGTCTGAGTTCGTGCCCCGGTCAGAGTAGCACACGAGTGGTCATTGTGCTACAGGGATGCAAGTTGGGAGAGGATTGCTGGGAAATGTAATATAAAATGCTTGCTTTGTTTGTGGTTGCCTTCCAAATTTAGGAGGGATTGAAGATGCCAAATTGAAAAAAAAAAAAAAAAAAGTCCTCCAGAAATTTTCTATGGAACTGTTTCCTATAGAAATTTTCTATAGAACTTTTTTTCTATAGGACTTGAGGTACTAAAGTTCTATAGAATTCTATTGAACTGTCCTATAGGATTCCTATTGCACATTTTTTGCAGGGTAATTTAAATGAATGATTGAAAACAGGTCATAACCAATCATTATTTTTAAGCCAGTTCACCAGCCGCCACTGGTTCCAGCAGCAATCCAAAGAATCCAAAGGCATTCGAAGCACATTCCAGCTGAATTATTTTAATATCGAAATAGATTCCTGCAGCAATCGAAATATATTCGAGGTGCATTCTGGCTCATTAGAGGCGCATTCTGGCAGGATTTGACGTGGCTTGCCGTTTCAATTCTCCCTCGAATGCAATCAGAATGTTTTGAATACTGTTGGAATGCCGTAAGAATATTTATAATGCAGTCAGAGCGCAGTTAGAATACACTTTGAATGCCGTTCGATATTTCTCCACTTCGAATGCACCTGGAAAGTTTTGAGCATGAGCAAAACATTCGGGCCGGCCACAAGAACGGGCCCAAATATTTGGAATGCACTCAAAATGCAGTCAGAATTTTTAGAATGCGCTTCGAATATCCAGGAATATACAGAGAATTTTCATTCCGACGGCATTCCGCCTCTAGTGTGACTAGGGTTTTAGAAAGCTCCTTAATATAAAAAGCGTAGTGCCGGAGTAACTAAAATGTATGAATACAATGCAAAATGAAAATGGATTGGCATGGATAGAATCAGATTATGACTTGCAGTCAAGCAGATTCACTTTCTTAGGATGTGCATTCTGAGAATGTGCAGTACTTGTGTCACAACTCCTTTAAATGACTATATCAGATTGTGCAAATATTATACGCTATCATTTCTGTAATGTATCTTTATTGTATTATTTCACCTTGATCCAACTTTTATATTGTTAAAAGAATATTTTTTATTTGAAATCAGGTATTTGCATCAGCAAAAATGTCCCAACAAACTAATTTTTCAGTTGCAAGATACTATGTATTGACTATGATGTAAAATCTAATGATACAGATATTGAGACAAATCAATAACAGCAATGGAAATAGTTGATCATCATGTAATATACTGTAATTGTAAATGTGGATGTGTGTTTTAATAAAAATGTGTGAGTCCAAAAATAATTTTGAAATTGGCAGCTTGTCCTTTTATTAAAAATGTGCATGTAAAACATAAAGATTTGGCAGAAAGGAGGCCATGACATTTTTAATACTTATCTTTCTATGCCTCTTAGACTACCACTCACAGTACTGTTTGGGAATTGACAATGGCTTTGCCATCTTTCCATAACGTAGCCCAACTGTAAGACATACCTTCCTCTTTATTGTACAGCTGTAAGATCAGCATTGTCCATCATGTGATGATCCCCCACTCACTGGACAAGGTTTTAAACATAGAGTGTAGAATCTCAGTAACTCTTTTGCCTGGGTTGTCCTGAAATGAATTTCAAGTATATAACTTACATACAAACCCCAATTCCAATGAAGTTGGGAAGTTGCGAAAAATGTGAATAAAAACAGAATACATTGATTTGCAAATCCTTTTTGACCTTTATTCAATTGAGTACTATAAAGACAAAATTTTTTGTGTTCAAACGGATAAACTTTATTGTTTTTTCAGAAATATTCAGTCATTTTGAATTTGATGCCTGTAACACATTCCAAAAAAGCTGGGACGGGGCAACAAAAGACTAGGAAAGTTGAGGAATGCTCAAAAACACCCTTTTGGAACATTACACAGGTGAACAGGTTGATTGGAAACAGGTGAGTGTCATGATAAGGTATAAAAGGAGCATCCCCAAAAGGCTCAGTCATTCAAAAGCAAGGATGGAGCGAGGTTCACCACTTTGTGAACAACTGCATGAGCAAATAGTCCAACAGTTTAAGAACAACATTTATCAACGTGCAATTGCAAGAAATTTAGGGATTTCATCATCTACTAATATCATCAAAAGATTCAGAGAATCCAGAGAAATCTCTACACGTAAGCAGCAAGGCTGAAAACCAACATTGAATGCCTGTGACTGTCGGTCCCTCAGGCGGCACTGCATTAAAAACCGACATCATTCTGTAAAGGATATTACCATGTGGGCTCAGGAACACTTTGGAAAACCATTGTCTGTTAACACCGTTTGTCACTACATCTACAAGTGCAAGTTAAAACTCTACCATGCAATGCGAAATCCATATATCAACAACACCCAGAAACGCCACCGGCTTCTCTGGGCCCAAGCTCATCTGAGATGGACTGATGCAAAGTGGAAAAGTGTGCTGTGGTCTGACAAGTCCACATTTCAAATTGTTTTTGGAAATCATGGACGTTGTGTTCTCCTGGCTTAAGAGGAAAAGCACCATCCAGATTGTTATCAATGCAAAGTTCAAAAGCCAGCATCTGTGATGGTATGGGCGTGTGTTAGTGCCCATGGCATGGGTAACTTGCACATCTGTGAAGGCACCATTAATGCTGAAAGGTACACACAGGCTTTGGAGTAACATATGCTGCCATCCAACCAAAGTCTTTTTCAGGGACATCCTTGCTTATTTCAGCAAGACAATGCCAGGCCACATTCTGCACGTGTTGCAACAGCGTGGCTTCGTAGTAAAAGAGTGCGGGTAATGGACTGGCCTGCCTGTAGTCCAGACCTGTCTCCCATTGAAAATATGCAGCGCATTATGAAGTGCAAAATATGACGACAGAGACCCCAGACTGTTGAGCAGCTGAAGTCATACATCAAGCAAGAATGGGAAAGAATTCCACCCACAAAGCTTCTACAATTAGTGTCCTCAGTTCCCAAACACTTATTGAGTGTTGTTAAAATGAAAGGTGATGAAACACAATGGTAAACATGCCCCTGTCCCAGCTTTTTTGGAACATGTTGCAGGCATCAAATTCAAAATGAGTGAATATTTCCAAAAGACAATAAAGTTTACCTTTGAACATTAAATATCTTGTCTTTGTAGTGTACTCAATTGAATATAGGTCGAAAAGGATTTGCTAATAATTGTATTTTGTTTTCATTCACGTTTTACAAAACATCCCAACATTCATTTAGAGATGCATTTCGACTCAAAGAGCCTTCATCAGGGCATGCATTAAGTGCAGGCATTTCCATCAATTAATAAAGGATTTTTAACCATATCAGAATGCTTCCAATTTTCAGTTAGGTTGCCAACACATACCATGGACTTTCTTTGCTAGTAAGCTGTACAGTCACTGTTTTTACATCTTTTATTTGCATTCAACCTGTGTCCTCATCCTTGACAAGAGCCTTATATCTTACAGTGCTGTGAAAAAGTATTTGCCCCCTCCCTGATTTCTTATTTTTTTGCATATTTGTCACACTTAAATGTTTCAGATCATCAAATACATTTTACTATTACTAATTACTACCCGAGTAAATACAAAATGCAATTTTTAAACAATTATTTCATTTATTGAGGGAAAAAAGCCATCCAAACCTACCTGGCCCTACGTGAAAAAGTAATTGCCTCCCCTTGTTAAACCATGAATTACTGGGGATTATACCACATTTTTTTAGTTTAATTTCATTAGCCACACCCAGGCCTGATTACTGCCAGACCTGTTGAATCAAGAAATCACTTAAATACAACCTGTCTGACAAAGTGAAGTAGGCTAAAAGATCTCAAAAAGCAACTCTTCATGCTGTGATCTAAAGAAATTCAAGAACAGATGAGAATCAAAGTCATTGACATCTATCAGTCTGGAAAGGGTTCAAAGACATTTCTAAGGTTTTGGGACTCCAGCGAACCACAGTGAGAACCATTATCCACAAATGGAGAAAACTTGGAACAGTGGTCAACCTTCCCAGGAGTGGCCGACCTACCAGAATTACTCCAAGAGCGCATCGGCAACTCATCCAGGAGGTCACAAAAGAACCCAGAACAACATCTGAGGAACTGCAGGCCTCACTTGCCTCGGTTAAAGTCAGTGTTCATGATTCAACAATAAGAAAGAGACTGGGCAAAAATGGCATCCGTGGGAGAGTTTCAAGGCGAAAACCACTGCTGACTAAAAAGAATACATAGGCTTGTCTCACATTTGCCAAAAAACATCTTGATGATCCCCAAGACTTTTGGGAAAATATTCTGTGGACTGACGAGACAAAAGTTGAACTTTTTGGAAGGTCTGCGTCCCATTACATCTGGCGTAAAACTAACACAGCATTTCATAAAAAGAACATCGTACCATCAGTCAAACATGGTGGTGGTAATGTGATTGTCTGGGGCTGCTTTACTGCTTCAGGACACCGACGACTTTCCATAATTGATGGAACCATGAATTCAGCTCTCTACCAGAAAATCCTGAAGGGAAATGTCCTATCATCAGTTCGTGACCTCAAGCTCAAGCACACTTGGGTTATGCAGCAGGACAATGATCCAAAACATACCAGCAAGTCCACCTCTCAATGGCTAAAAAAAAAACAAAATGAAGGTTTTGGAGTGGCCTAGTCAAAGTCTGGACTTAAATCCGATTGAGATGCTGTGGCATGACCTTAAACAGGCCGTTCATGCTCGAAAACCCTCCAATGTGGCTGAATTAAAACAATTCTGCAAAGAAGAGTGGGCCAAAATTCCTCCTCAGCGATGTGAAAGACTCATTTCCAGTTATCGTATTGCAGTTGTTGTCACTGAGGGTGGCACAACCAGCGATTAGGTTTAGGGGGCAATTACTTTTTTACATAGGGCCAGGTAGGTTTGGATAGTTTTTTTCCCTTAATAAACAAAATCACCATTTAAAAACTGCATTTTGTATTTACTCAGGGTATCTTTGTCTAATATTAAAAATTGTTTGATGATCTGAAACATTTAAGTGTGACAGATGAGCAAAAAAGTAAGAAATCAGGAAGGGGGCAAATACTTTTTCACAGCACTTTACATCTACTTCATTCCATTTTTGAACTCCTGGCCCAGTGCAGCACTTTCCCGTATTCTCTTGCCACCAGAGACTACCGTATGTTAATTTGTCCATTCATTTGTTACCTAACTGCGCATAGTATGAGGCAGCTGCTCTTGGAATGTATTTTTCCTTGTATGGTTACACCTGACCCTTCCTAATTCTAAAACTGAACTCAGTATGAAATAATGACCAACCCATTCACAATGGTTATAGCTTTGTGTATTGCTTTACATATACTGAGTGCTCACTGCACAACATTTGCTAAAAATAAACGTCTTCAATGCTAGTTAAAGGGCATCTAAAGTCGATTCCCATTGTTTTTGTTTATCGGCCAATCAGCGAGCCGCACCTGTGCAAACGAACCAAAATAGAAGGATTATCTACGCGTGTACACAAAACATTGGTTTATATGAATGAAATTGGTCATGTGACAATGCAAGATGTCAACAAAAGCAAGTGATCTGTTTGTAAACATAGGACGTTCAACGTCCCGTCTGAGTATTGACTTTAGATGCCCTTTAAGTATATGTATTTTGCAATGTGAAGACCTGACTGGAAAGTAATCCATCAAGGAGACCAGGCTTTAATCTTTTCTCAAAATATTTATTTTTTTAATTAATTTCAAGACCTCATCAAACCATCCATTAGCAATTTTAGAGCAGGCTCGTGCGGGCATCTTTGATGCAATGGAAAATGCCAACTGAACAGCTCTCCATGCGATAATTTCCCTTCAATATGGACGCGCATCATTTGTGTCTGAATCATGGAAAAGATTGCATAAGCACCCGGCATTATGTTGTCACCAGGTTGACCAATGGACATATTTGGCTCAAGAGAAGTAGAAGTTCACTTGAAATCAGTCAAATAAGTAGGGTCATGTGTGGGCTATTGCACCTGTCCCACATTTATTAAATGCCTCATCTGTCACGCCATATCCAGAGATCCATTTGAAGGTTCAATGTGTCTTACCCCATATAGTGCTTCTACAGAACAAGTATCCCAATGTGACAACGGTGGAAACCTGGAAAATTGTCAAGGCTCAAATTAGACCAGAGGGGAGGATAGGTCTGCAGAGCAAACAAGCGATAGCCAATGCAAGGACATGTCCTGTGGTTTGGTATGAGGATAGGTGTCTAAAAGAGGAGAGTGCACACAAGATGGGGTCATGTGTGCGCACTTCCAGAGACTGGCATCCTCAAGATTGACCAATTGTGCCTCATTTGGTATAGTGTGTGCAACAGGAAACTTAAAAAAGCTACAATCAAATATGATGACATAATCAACACCCACGCTATTATGTCAATACAACTGTGGAAACAAAGCAGAGGTTAATGACCTTGCCAGTTACACCATGAGTTTACACAGAGGATATAGACAAAGACATATGTAGATAAGGAAGACGTACAAAACTGTGGTTTGCAGAATTGTGAGATGTTCCCTCTTCGGCTACAGGCCTCTCTTCAAGTCCAGGACGTAGAAGAGAGTCAAACTGACTCAATCCAATCTTATAATAGCAGTAAAATATAATTTATTTATTTCCTATGTTGTTCATGATATTAATTTGTGTAACATGGGGAACCATGAGAGGTAAAGGGGTTGCATAGACTTAGCCCTGACTTCAATGTTGGGGACTGAGACCACAGCCATTGTTACAGGGGAGGAAGATACAAAGCAAGAGAAGACCCACATGCTCCAATGGAAAAGGGGAGCCCATTGCAATATCCTTCCAAGGCATTCCAAAAGCTTCTGCCCTAAATATGGGGCACTTGTGGTAAGGTGACTTAGCCTTGGAAACTGGAGACCTGAGACATGCACAGACTCATTTTTATGTGACTTGCCAAAAACATTGCTTCAAACAGCCCAGTCACAGCCATGGTTGTGATGCTGAAGTCCAGTTTATAGTTCACTGCTGAGTAATGCTGTATCACCACACCGGTGGGTCCCTCCATCCCAGCAGTCAACTTTTAGAAAATACCATATTCACTCTTCTTTTTCAGCCTCCAGGGTGCTTCCACATAAACAGATAATGCAGCCCATCACAGCTCCAGCCCCACAAATGGCCAGGAGAATGTGCCACCAGTGAGCCTGGGGAGCAAAGCAAGAGCACAAAAATTCAAGCCTTTGTGGTTTAAAATCACATACATGAGACTTTCTAAAGATCTGATGCTGAAGACAAAAAACAAGACTATGTCAAAACTGAGTATACGGCTGGAATGTATATTGTCTATGGGTAAAATTATGGGTAATTTGTCACTGGGATAGTCAGTGGCATGGTCTGTAATGTTAATTCGCAGATTTTAAATGTTCATTAAATTTTCTGTATTAGTCTTAGTAATAATTGCAGTTAAAATGTATCTGTGTGGATGTGCTGCCAATGCCCCATTATTGAAACTGTACACACCAAATCAGCTTGAAATGGCAATAGCCAAATGGAAAAGTGCTCTCAGCCCATCAACCAACTTCATCACTCACTCACTTACTCACTCACTCAGGCGCACATCCGCGCGTGTAAAGCGGAACCGTGCCGGTCCAGGTAAAAATTACAACAACTCACTGAAAACAGAAAGGGTATATAATTCTGACCTTGAAAAAGAAACAAAATCAAAAAATCTTGGGCTTTAAATGGTTAAAAAGCAGCTAATTTGAATGCAGGTATGGCTCATCGAATTCAGGAGGAGAGGAAAAATTATGGAGGATGCACAACGCAAACTTATTTTATTAAACACCCATGTTCGCAGGATTGTAACCGGTGAACATGTCAGCATATAAACAGTTTAGAGGGAATAGCAGACATTAGACAGTCAGAGCAGGAAGTGGACCAAGGCCTGCAATGAGGCATAGATTTTCAGTGAGGCATTAAACATCAGTAATACTGCAACAGGAGCAAAATATTTTGCCTTTGGGTATCCAATCTGAAAAGGACCTGTGTAAGTGTGGGCTCTTGTTTTAGCCCAGCACTAACATACCCAATTCAACAAATTAAGACTTTAAAGGGGACCTAACATGCTGATCCTTCTTTTAATACATATTAGTAATGTTATAATGTTGATTGTCCATGCTCAACCTCTGAAAAGTTTCTAAACATAAGATACAGGGATTTTGCCATAATCCAAGAACGTGATTTCGTGAGCGTGATTTCCTCTCTGAACAGCTCCTCCCGAGATATTCACGAGATCTGGGCAAAACCTGACGTCAGGTTGTGCCGTCCAATTAGTACAGACCTAGCCAGAGCCAACCACTGTGCTGGACCTGCCCACACCGGAAACTATTCTAGCAGGCACTAACAACGGCAAATCATACTATGCCTTAGTAGCGTCTACACTTTTGGAAATACAACAGAAGAACCGCAGATCATTTGAGGTGCAATTTTGTCAGTATCTCTCCCAAAGCTACTTGTCCGTTTACTTTTGGACACGAAGAAAAACAAATATTTCTCTTCCAAAAGACGATTCCACCAGAAATCAGTGGGTAGCTTTTTTTGTTTGCTGGCAGCAAACAGCCATGGCCAAAGGGAACATTAGTGCTCAGCATTTCACCAAAGACAGCTTTGTCAATAAAGGATAATTCGACACAGGATAAGCGTTTTAGCTGCTTCTCAAACCTGAAGCAGTTGCATCAATCAAGCGCTCGGAGCCACAAGCTGTAAGTAACCATATAACAGCAAATAATGTAAGTGAAGCTAACGTGTTACGGGTGGCTAGCAGGACTGCTAACGATAGTTAGCACTAACAACTGGCCTCAAGCGCAGGCTTTCTAAAATATCTGAAGATAAAGCCTGTATCGGTCGCGACTGTCCGTGACTCACAGACACAGAAGCTGTAAGTTGCTTTTACTGCATAAGCCAACCTGACGTGATAGCCAGTTGATTGTGGCTGTAGCACAACGGCTAACGTATCCAAGTTACTGTTGCTAATGTTTGTTCCCTAAATATGCAAGAGTGATATCAGGGGAAATTCTACAGAAGTGAACATAAACCTCATTTGAAGCTAACTTTTAATACTTGTTTGTAATTTGGATGCTTAGTACAACTGCTCACAGTAACAGAACTTGTTGTCTGTAAAACCTGTATTGCAAGGGTTTGTCTCTGTGGTTATGACCGCTCGGTTACCAGCTACTGCATGTTAGTTTGCGTGCTCTGCTAATTAAAAATGCTCCTGGTTAACTTATATGCAGTAATTCTGATCGGTATGCTTGTGTTACTTCGGTAAGCATCAATGTGGCAGTTTCATCATAACGTTGCCCGATTGTAGCCACTACAGTTAGTGATCGCTTCACTTATCCATGACCGGGATCAGCCGGATGCTTCACAAATGTCTGAGCAAGCTCTCTGGTGCTACCGTGAAAGCAATGCGAAACGCAGAAGCTCTACCGGTTTACAAATGATTTCTCTGCACTACCTTGACATAATTTCATCCCCCCTTTAGAAATTGTTGTGGCTAATAAAAAAAGCCGAAAAAAGGCGGAGATTAAATAGGTAATTCTTTCCTGTAGAAGTGATCAATTCGCTAGCTCCACATAAGCAACTTGTCCGCTAACGGAACTTCTACGGTCTGCAAAACCTGTATTATGTTCATAACATAACCGAGCTCTCTCTAGCTGTCGCGTACTATCCATAAAGCTGCTTTCATCAGACACCAAACGAATTTTTTAGGGACAGATTAGCCTACATTCAAAGTCAATGCAAAGACGCAAATACACGTTTGGCACGTCAAGCGCTTTCACACGGACGCTGAAACGAATTTTTTCGCACAACAGATTAGCTACATTCAAAGTCAATGCAAAGACGCGAATACAGGCGTTATGGACACGTTAAGCAGCTTTCACACTGGACGCGAAACGAATCTTTCGCGCGACAGATTACATTCAAAGTCATGACCGTTTATCAGCTACTGCATGTTAGTTTGCGTGCTCTGCTAATTAAAAATGCTCCGGGTTAACTTATATGCAGCAATTATGATCGGTATGCTTGTGTTACCTCGGTAAGCATCAATGTGGCAGTTTCATCATAACGTTGCCTGATTGTAGCCACTACAGTTGAAGCTAACCGGAGAGGTGCTGTATGTGTCTGCCGAGTTGGGCTGCAGTTAGACCAGACGTAGATTTTGCAGAGCTTGGGGTGCGTTTTTGGGTGTTTATGAAATGATCGCTTTACTTATCCATGGCCAGGGTCAGCCTGATACATCTCCAATGTCTGGGCAAGCTCTCTGATACTACCGGTGAAAGCAATAGGGAAGCGCACAGCCTATAACGTGTCCGGTATAACAAACGATTTCTCTGCATTCCCATCGATTGAATATTAAATCCTTTCCTGTAAAAGTGATCGATTCGCTAGCTCCACATAAGCAACGGTTCACGCAGACGGAACTTACGGTCTGTAAAACCTGTATTATGTTCATGACATAACCGGAGCTCTGTCTAGCTCTCGCACGCTATACATAATGCGCCCATTTTCCGCTTCGGTCATTCCAAAGCAATAAGTAAACCATTACCACGGGCAATTTCCGAAAAGGCCGTTTAGCTTGGAGCTTTCGCCCCTCCGTCATATACCAGCGCGGAAGCTGTTCGTTTCTCTACGCTAACAACACACCACAGCTATGCACATGAACCAGCAGGTCCTAATACACACCGAAGCAGTCCATAAGCTGTTGGTCCACTTTTAGCTGCCCCTCACTGTCCATGTTTCCCTCTAAACTCAGACCCACCGGATTTCTACGGTCTCCGGTCTACACTTGGGCATGTCGACCCGTTCTACAAATGTGTCTATATGGGGTGGATTCTAGCTTCCCCTGCATCCTAGCTGGGAGTAGAAAAACCGCGGTACTCACCAACTGTTGCCGTGCAAACTGTAGCCGATAGCAAATTCATTAGCAGAGCTGCCAGACTTTTGCACTCGTCCTCCACTTTCGCCGTTGTGTTTATTAGAACAAGTTAATTTCATTAGATCTATACACATGTACTGCGTTTGATTGCAGAATTTCCCCACTGATTCTTTAGCTCAGATGGCAGACGCGTCTCATGTTTCACTCTGAGACCCGGAAACTGCGTTCAGCTGCCTCGTCCCGCCTAGATCCGCCCTCCACAGAGCTGGCCAGTCAGAAGAAAGTGGGCACACGGGGAGTGGGGGCATAAGCGGAAGAGCCACCCCAATGAGGCGTTTCAGGCAGAGACTACTATGGACTACAAATGGGGTTTTTGAGGATGGCAGTACGAGCGAAATAAGTACCCTTTTTTTACTTTGCGCGATCAGGAGTACTCTAGGGGGGTCAAAGACCGAAATATAAACTTGGAAAAATAGCATATTAGGTCCCCTTTAATAAATAGAATTGGTTATGTTCTGGGCTCAAACAAAAATGTGCACTTACTATGGCCCAATAGGTGTAAGATTGGACACCCCTTGATGCAGCCAAATGGAGGGACTTAAAGTAGGCAGAGGAAGGAAGCGTCACATTGGAGAAATGCTTAGCTAATGAAAAGACACTTTGAAGGCCCTCCCTCTGGAAGCCCTTATGTGACGCTTGACGGGAGAAACACCATCTGAAAGCCTGTTTCCACCCAGTCCACACATGCCTGATCTGACACTTTCTCAAGCAAGGAGAGAGTACTAAGCAGAGTGATGTGAGGACGTTTGAAGCAGGAAACTTCCTAATGCGCATCAAACTGAAACGCATCTGGTGAATCTCTCTGGTCAGTTGTGCATAAAGATGCCGCAAAAGGCGTCATGTATCCGCCACACTCTCACCAATACAAACCTCCATCCACTCGGGAAGGTCATCAAAGTCATTCAGGTGCAAGAAGGCATTTTTCAGGCGTGCGATGGGGCCATCTGCATCCAAAATGCGACACACGTGGAACATGTCGCAGTAGCCCCGTTTGTTGAAGCATGGGGCCCCTGCCACAAGTGGAACCCGTTCCCCATGGAAGTACTTGGACAAAACTGAAGAAGCTGTATTCGCGCAGGTTTTTGGCTTACCTGAGGTGGAAAGGCATAAAAACAGTCACCACACATTCATATTTAAGTACATTAAGTGCATTATACAAGGGGTGGACAAATATTTGTCCATTTCTGGTGGTTTATTTATTTATTTATTTATTTTTTTTTGTGATATTCAAGCACCTTATCCAATATATTGCCCGGTGTCACCAACCACCCCCGCCAGCTCCTGCCTCACATTCCTCTTCCCCTCCCAGCCCTCAAAATTTTCTCCCCAAACACTAGAGGCTTCCTATAAGCTTTGTCATCTTAGATAGATAGATAGATAGATAGATAGATAGATAGATACTTTATTCATCTCAAAGGGGAAATTCAAGTATCCAGTGGCACATAAATAAAAACACGACAGTCTAAAACAAATCTAAGAACAACACAGCAATTACAAACAACAGACTATATATATAAATAGATTAAAAAAGAAATAAAAAAAGAAGTGCAGCGTAGTGTTAACAAAGAAGCTATTGCACGTAGGCCCAGAGGTCTTAGGGGTCAGGAGGTGAGGTTGCGGGGGGTGGGGGGTTGTCAGGAGACATTAAAAAGTCTGATAGCTGTGGGAACAAAGGATCTCCTTAACCTCTCAGTCCTGCAGCGCAGTGAGATGAGCCGCCCACTGCAGCTGCTCCTCTGTCCAGTAGATTATCTAGCCCCCTTCACAAAATCCTGAAGGAATATGCTGAAGCAAAACGCAGATCTCGGACATTGCTCACTCACTGTAAAGACGCAGCCAGAAACCGAACTAGTGACATTGCTGATGACCAGAAGAAAGTGCTGAATTTCAAGGGGCCACCAAATTTACATTGCATTTCATGCGTCCGTGAATGCTAGATGATTTGTTGGATATAGCTAGCCAGCTATAAATGAACCTGGAGCGTTTAATATGCAACTACAGAACCATGTGCACACAATACGTAAATCCGTGTTGGCACCGTATTTCAGCAGAAAGCATATCCCCGTACTCTTAACTGTATATTTTCGTGCATGGGTGAATTTCCATGTGTGTGAAGTACCGCTCCAAGAACTGAATATTTCTTGGACCAGTTTCAGCTGCAACCCCTATTGGATTACTTGCAGTCTCCTTTCCTCACGGGTATGTCATCATTTTGTGACTCCATATATTCTGAACCATTAAGCCATATGAAGTTCAAGTTTAAGTTCTGAACAGCTCTAATTGTTTTGATTTTGACTGAATATAATGTTACACTTGAAGCCCATGAGCTTAAATGTGTCGGCTTGCCAGCTAAATACATTCACACATACCGACTGGAAGAAAGAGTGACTCAATCGTAACTAATGTTAGCATTATTTACTACGCTGAAGAAACGCTAGAAATTAGCGAGCGCATTTACTGATGATCTTGGGCTAACTCAGGGTTAACTGCCGAAGATTAATATGATGAGCTAAAACAAATAAACTGATAAAGAGCCGAAGTTTTGGTAAACGTTTTTCGGTGTATTGTTGGGTTGGTTGAGAATTCGTTCTGAGGTGCGCTTCCCGAACATTATATAGGTCACCTTATTCCAAATAAGGCAGGCCACGCCCACTTTTTTGAATATACGCTCAACTAGGAAAAGAAATTACGCGGTCCCGAATGCCGCAGCTGTTCACAGACGAAGTTTACGAGATATCCCAAGTTGGAGTAGTTCTTCCGTCTGACTAGTTGCCTTTCTTGTAGGATTCTTTTAAGGTGCCTCAGGCTTATATGATAACGATGTCTCGATTCAAGCATTGAGTGAATCTCTTTGTATTTGATTCCAAGCTCAAAGGAGAACTCTATAAACTGCTCCATACTAGCTGTTTGTACTAGCAACAACACTTCCTGTGGTGACCCGGATATACTGTCTTCATAACTATCGCGAGATTTTATAATGTATATTGCGTTATCTCACAAAACTATTGCGTTTTCTCGCAAAACCATTGCGTTTTCTCGCAAAACCATTGCATTATCTTGCAAAGTTATTGCATTATCTCGCAAAATTATTGCAAGATCTTGCGAAATTATCACGAGATCTAGCAAAAGTATCGCGAGATCTCGCAAAAAATTTACCCGATTTTTTTTCTTCTTTAATTTTTTTTCTCTCAATGTCTCTTTTTTCATTTTCAAGGGGTGGGGGGCTATTTTCAAGATAAAGAGTTACTTTTGGTGTCAGAGTTCTTGTATTGATAGTGTTAATCAAGTCCCAAATGGGTGTGTTGAAATTTTGAACTTGATGATTATCCCCCCCTTAGGGGCTCCGTAAAATTGAGCATTATGAGTATCACATGAAAAATGTTTGAGGGTTTTCCCCTGTTGGCGAGTTCAGTGGTCAGATTGTTTAAAATGAGGAGTGAAAAAAATAAGGCAAAGGAGCTAGCCTATATTGCAGGGCCAGTAGTACAGTTACCTGGCTCTTGGCAACACAAGTAGCATTTTTCTGTTGCGGACACTTCCGAACAGTCACACTGTTGCAAGCCATACTGCAGACATCGGGAGAACACACATTCCTGGGAAGAAACAAAAGCAATGCTGTCTGAATTGGCAAATAAAAACTGGCGAAGACTTCTCGCGTGGAGGACTTGTACATTATCAACTTCTTACGCACCATCAACAACATCAAAGCGATTCTAAATCTTTCCGAGTTCCACTGTGGATATTCTTTTGCCTCCACGCTTTCATTTATTTGGAAATATCTCCCACTGGGGACCCATTTGTTTTGAAATTTACAGTGCGTGCTCTGAGCAGTCCTACCTGTCAACTGAACTCTTCATCCAAGAGCCATGCATCATGTGAATGAGTAAAATAATGGATAAATCAACATATCCAACGTAGCATGTCAAAGGAGACCCAGAAGAGCCCCTGGAAGTAAATGCTGAACTCTGCTTGATTCAGAGTGTGGGTCAGAGTTCATGCACATGTAGAAAATGCTCCAAAAGTGGATAATGTCACTTAGATGTATTTAAGCTTGCACTCACCCCATTAATACAGACTCGGGTGTTCTGGGCACAGGTGGTCATGTTGGGCTTGGGACCAGGTTTAGGACAGGAGGCCAAGCTTCCTGAACATGTACTGGTCATCTCACACTCTGACTCCGTTTCACAGATCACTGCATAGTGCTTAAAGACACAGCTGCTGCTGCAACATGGGCCTTGGCTGGGGCTGGCCAGAGAAAGAGAAAGATGCAATAATTTTGTGGTAATGGACTGTATTCACGTTGTGCCTATTATCTCATGATCTTGGAGCACCTTACTGTGAAGGGAGAACCAAAATGGGAGGCCATGCATGGCAGCCATTTTGCACAGCATACCCACCATACATCAGGTGCAGAGTCCTGAATACATTAATTATTATTAAAGGACCTGATCAGGACGGGAAAGAGAGAGTCATGAGTCAATGAGAATGCAATTAATTAGTGCTTCAAGATACAGGGTTTGGACTGGGCCAAATCCAAGTATCACCAAACTAAAAACAAAATATTTCAACCTAAAAAACGTTAGTGTCCACATGCAGTCTTAATATTTTAAGATAAAAGATCCAAAGCTGAGAAGTTGTTTAAAAGAATTAGTGCAAAAAACATGTACTCTCATTTGCAATAAAACTTGAACTTTAACCCTCTGTTAACCAAGTACCTTTCCAACTGTGTAAAAATCATTTCCCTAGGCAAATATGTTGATTATGGGCCAATATTTGGAAAAATAGTTAAAAAAAAAAAAAATCGACCCTTTGGCCCACCTTTCCAAAATGTAGCAGATCTGCTACATTGGGTAATAATGCGAAAGGAAAAATTAAAGTGACGGACCATTCAAGTTATTCTCAAATGTTTATTTGGCAATAAGAAACAAAACCAGCAGGGTGTCCAGGCTGTTAACCCTTTCACTTTATGTAGCAGATATGCTACGGTGGTTAATAGAGGGTTACTCAATAGAATTTTAAGCAGTCCAGACAACATTTTTTTGGAGTTGGAACCATTGTTTTGAAGTGAAGGAATGCGTACAATCTGAGGTGTACCCTGGGATACAAAAATTCCTCCATCAATGAAAAGTTTGCTACAAAATTGGCTCATACAAATTAGCAAAATTATGCGCAATTTTAATATACACTCACCTACAAAGTTTATTGGGTTTGAGGCGGCATTGGACAGCTGCAGGCTCTTTGGCGCTGTAGCAGCAGGGATCTATTTCATTTTGGCCAACATCGCACTCTTCACCGTCCTCCCGAATTTGGTTCCCACAGATGGGCTGATCACTGTCTACAAAGATAAAACAATCATAAGTCACTGGTGTCTACAACTGCTGTGGTTTTTTGGAGTTAAAATTTGCATATCTTTAAAAATTTTTGCATAGTATCCCAATGAACGCCAATTCGAAGGGTCAGATTGTTGAGAAAGGTTGAGGATCCTCACGAACAAAACAGTCATCCTTCTTAATTTTCAGGAGACTGCTGATGAAATCGACACTGCAGTGGGACAACTTGTCGTTGTTCTCCTGGACCTCGTCGGTGGCATGCGGGAACATCAGGAACCTGCCTTTACCTCCAGTTGACCCCAGATTCCCACAATTTTTGCCTTCATCATGCTGTAAAAGAAGAGCAAAAAAGTCAGACAGGAGGACCTACCACACGGGAAGCTACCCACAGTTGTCCAGTCTTGGGTATCAGCCTTTCTGAGCCCTCACCTGTAGGCTCATTCTGTCCCCACATGCTTTTAAAAATTGAGCCCATTAGTTGTTTTTTTTTTGGGATTTCCTTTTTTAAAGACATACTTTTAGTCTGACCACTCGATATGCTCAATAAAAATGGTGTTTAAAGGATTACATACAAGAAAGTTCCTTGAAATAAATCCTGGTCTGCCTACAGCTAACAAACAAGAGCCAGACCAGTGGCTCAGGAGCATTAATAATTAATCTTCCATGTTCTGTTGCTTTTTTGTATAAGCCACCAAAACAACACTATTGTCAGTAATACTCCTGGGCCCGTATTCACAAAGCATCTTATCTTACCGCTAGGAGTACTCCTAAGTCGCGCTAAAACATTTTATGTAGGAGTAGAATCTTAAAAGTTATTCACAAAGCTGCTGAGAGCAACTTTTAGTTAAGAAAACTGGTAACTCCTAGAATAGGAGTAGCTCTGAGATAGGTGGGAGTAAATCTCTGTTGTTATGGATGACGTCAATTCTCATGCACGATTCTTGGGACAATGAGCACAGTGATTGGTTATTTGGTGACAGGGCGGCCCATTGAAAAAATATCCCACATACAACCCATGGAGGAAAAAAATGAGGAAATAGTCCAAGCGGCTGTTTTGTCCCATAAAATAATAACATGTTGAGCACTCCTGAAAATGCATTATGCGCAATCCCCAAATATCACGCTCTAGGCAAATAGACATACATAGGAAAGAGATAGTTGTAAAACGCCAATAGCATAACACGAGTCAATAATAAAACACCTCATTTTCCCCAATAATTGGCAACTTATTACCCAATGAGAATATGTTGCGATCATTTAAATGACGAGCCGTTCAAGTTTGTTTGCCTTAAACTGTCATGGATGAAAGTTCAAAAAGGACGCGAAAGCCCAACTGGAGCTACGACCAGTTACTGCTGCTGGCCCAGTTGGTGCTGGAGTGAAAGCAAGGGAAATTTGGCTCGGGGGTGAACAGCAAATCCTCGGACGACAGACGACTGCGAGAAGCGGTGGTATGGGCTACAATCGCAGGGGAGGTCTGAGATTGCAGCCTATAAACGGGCTATCGTTTAAACAGGAAAGCATACTAAGCTTGGTTTGTAATTTATAGCCTACAATTTAAATATGAATACAAAATATGACATAGGCTGGTATTATTATGATGATCTATTAAATGTAACCCTCGCTCAACAGCCTAATAAAATAATTCATGCATAGCAGGAGGAGGTACAGCACCAAAGCCACTGTCCCCGAGCAAGTGGCAGTCCCTGCGTCATCCCGCAGGCACATAATGCCTGTCAAATAATTGGCATAAGCTGCTTGCCCTTAAAATGTGAGTTGTGCGTGGATCCTGGCCATTTTGCAACAATGTCCAAAATATTGTATTCGGCATCAAATACTATCTGGGTGTTGATGGAATGAACTTTTTTCTATTTACAAATACATCTTCATCTTGGGTCGGAGAAATAATTCAAATATGGGTCTCGTCAATAGCACCGATGATACCGGGCATACCTGAGATGTGCATGAATTCAAGTTTGATTCTGTGTTGTTGGCGAATGTCCATTGGAAACCGGATAAACTATCGGATGATATGGGGTTCAGTGAGCGCAATGATTGTTTGCGAATTGAGCGACTAACAGATGACTGCGAAATCCCTAAATTGTCCGCGTTGCAAAGTTGCATTTTTCCGGTGGCCAAGTAACGAAGTGTTGTCAAACATTTTTTTTCGGGGCTTATTGGGTTGTTTCTCATGGTTGGAGACGTAATTCTCTCCCTCACCAAGTCAACAACAAATAAAATCCCTTCACGGTCGATCCGATATCTTTTCAACAACTGCATATCATTCAGAATGTCCAAGTCATTCCGTCTTTCGACAGCAGCAGCCATTTTCCGATTCTTTGTGAATAGGTTTTAGCGAGTTAGGAGTCCTCTTGACTGCTTTTAAGCTCTCCCAGACTTAACAGCTACTTTTAGGCCTAAAATACTTTGTGAATAACACTTAGTAAAAATAATTAGGAGTCCTAAATTTACGACTGACATGCCCATTTTTTTTGGGAGTTTCTCATAAATCTGGCAATTAGGACCTACTTTTAGCGCTAAGATGCTTTGTGAATACGGGCCCTGTTCTATTTTACTTTTATGAACTTTTCTTAGCAAATTCTTTTGTTGATGAGTTTAAAATTAACATTTTGGCAGTGAAACTGTGAGGTAGCACATTGTGTATCTTTTTTTGTTGGCACCTGTGACAACAGTTGGCAAACTGACATAATGCCATTTTCTGCCCATTTCCCCCATGTCAAGTGAATGTCACAATAATACAATTAAACAACTAAAATCAAAACTTTACGCTGGGCTAGAATGATGTCAGTATATTTTCATAGGACATTGAATTGAGATATTGCTCAATGCACATCCATGGTATGCCAGGTTTCGCTAATGGCCAGTTATACTTGAGGTCAGGTGAAGGTCTGTGAATTTCAGAGTCAAATAGAACACAATTCTATATTGGTAAGCTCTTTATATTATGTTCATGTGGGCAAGGACAAAGCAGGTTTTGATGTTGAGTGAGTCATGTTCAATGATTAAAAAAAAAAAGTGTTCAGTGTTTACCTCATGCCTGCTACTATGCAAGAAGGCAACAATCCCAAAACTCTTTTGAAGCATTTCATGATCCTGTTCAAAAAAATCTAAGAAATAGGAATAATAAAAGCACACACTCCTTCTATTATTATTAATAAGCAGACAGTTGCCCAATAACATTGTTGAGCAATCTCACCATTTTGTTTACAAGCAAACACATGTTTAGCTGAAACCGGAAGGCATGAGTCATAAAGTGTTCTGAGCACCACCATAGCTCTTCAGCTGTTGGCATCTGAATCAGTTGACATTTTCTGAACACTGAGTATACACAGAAATACAACAACATGCACAGGTGAAAATACTACACTGCCCAGCCAAAAAAAAACCGTTAGATCTTTTTGGACCAGCTTCAGCTTTGATCGAAGCCAGTGTAATTTCTCACATTGACTATAGTGAAACCTATTTGCTCCGAGGCCGTGGCGAAGCGGAGACGGACATAACATGCATCTGGGGTAATTTAGGGGTAAGAATAACCATGGAACTGTATCAATCCACATCTTAACCGATCGTAGCAAAACCAGCACCGCTTGGGCTTCTCAAAGCTGGTATTTATGCTAGTGTTTCTGATGATTGGTACAGTACAGTACAGTACAGACTACAGAGGTCAAACGGTGGGCCTCTTGCCACAGGCTGGGTATAATCAGCAAAATGGGACATAGGTCAGAGATGCAGAGTTATCGTAAATCACAGGTAGGCTGGTTGGTCTGATCTCCACATGCCCAGGGGATGGAAGGGGAGGAGAGGAGAGGGGAATTACTAGGAGAAAGGTCACTTGGATATAGGCAGCGCTGAAGAGCATTAACGCCTTTGTAAAAGGGACAATGTGTTTGGAACTCTGCGCACCCCTTGTACTGCCATCTTCCTAAATACTGCGTGAGTAGCCTCCAAGACCCTTTCAACACATTCTTCTCAAACTTGGAAACAGTATAACAGATTGGGAGCTGTTGATAAGAGAAAAGCATGTCAAGTTAATCCTGAAACAATTGCACGTGGTCTTTTTTGTTTTTTTTTTTTTTCAGAAATGTGTGAAAATGTGCTAAGTTCCAAAGGACATTAAATCAAACCAGCTCACATAGGTTAAAATGAGATCGCTGCCCAGTCCTCTTTCTACACATAAGAGGGAAAACACATTGTCCAACTGTGGAATACATTATGGAAACAGACATGCAACTATTTCACGGCAATGTACTGCACAGACATGAATGTATGCTGACTCACGACATGCATTACAATAGCACATTGTCACAAGCAAAATGGCGCAATGTTTCAAGTACAACTGGGTTGTATTCACTGACATCACGGATTTACTTGTACTTTCCCACAACGCGCAGCACACCACCATTTTTCTTCCCTATGCCCCCGTATGACTGCAATAACACAGTATTGTCTCTACAACAGCGAATATCCATAACAGATTATTTGCTATAGCATTTAACTTTTGGCTTCAGACTTCATTTTAGCATTGTGGAGTTTCGAATAGGGACAAGCTTCCTTTGATTTTTGTGGCATTACTCAAAAAATTGATTCCACAATATGCAACAGACAGCCGGCCAGCTAGCTAGCTAGATTGGTAGAAAGCAACTCAAGTTTCCACAAACATCTTTTTTAGTTCGTTTGTTTGTTTGTTTTTTTCCTTAGTTCTTCAGTTTTGTCACCCCGGTTTGAAATAATCGGGGTTTTATTGAAGGCCCGTGATGACCTCTGGTACTGTGAAAACAATATGTTTTCACTATGAAAGTACCCGGCACTGGGGGAAAATGGCTAAATACTTTCGTTGGTTTGGCTGATGATGTCACAAGAATACAACTCATAGGATTTTCCTGGATAGACACAGTGTGTCATCATTTTTTTACATTTTGGAATCATTGCTCCATATCCTCCACAGCAGATGATGGATCTTGGAACGCCTACTTGTTTTTATTATGTGACACAACCAGTGATTTGTTGAAGCCATTGTCCAGCCAAACAATCCACATGTTCTCTAACCCCTCACTGCCTTAATCCATTAAGCAGGTGTAAAACCACAAATGCTTGCTTAGAATGTTTTGGAGGATTATATAACTGATATTACAAATGCAACTGTCAGCTGAAAGTAACAGGGCACTAAAAAACTGAAATATTTGAAATTTGAAAGGAAGAACAAGTTTAACAAAACAAAACAAACAAAAAAAAAAACAGCCCTGTCTCCAGGAACAAAAGCCCTGCAGGATTCGAGTTTGATAGAAATTCAACATTTGCACAAAGGATCGCAGAAAGGCATTTGCATCAAAGCAATAGAATCACTCACAGGAGCTCCTAAACTGTGTCCCAGCTCATGAGCCAAGGTGATCTGGACATGTCTTGGGGCCAGATAGTGTCCATACTTCTGCAGCGTGATCAAACCTGTGTTAAGGGATGCAGTCGCCCCATCCGGCATGCGCGAAAACTTGGAGCATATCCCTCCTGAGTTTCCTGAAAGACAAAGCACGAGGCAGAGTTTGAACTGACTTTCAGTTACAGGATTAAGTGTCTGTTGAAAAATTGAGTCTTTGCATGAATTCTATGATTGTACTTCAGACAGACCTAGAATACAAACTTGCACAACAATACATTGGCGAAACTAATTTTTGTGAACTAATTCAATATGTTGCAAGGATCCTGAGTGAGATTATGCATCACAATTTGCAGTCATAATGAATTCTCAGCTGTTTTCAATGGCAGAAACATTTCCACTCCAACCCTCACTTCACCCTAACACATTTGTAAACACATCTCCATACCAGTTGTGCCTTCTGCATCAATATCTAAAATTAGAGGAGACCTCAACCTTTGTAACAGTGTTAACAGCCAACTCAAAAGGTTGTCCAGTCTTGTTGAGCTATTTGTGTGGAAAGGGGATTGGGCAGTCTTTAATGATACTCCCTTTCAGCCAGATTACATAACATGCATGAGAAGCAGCTGGACATTACATAAATCACAAACAACTGGACTGGTTTTCACAGAAATACAGGATGATTGACATCACTGGCGCTCTGGCTTGGCATTCAGACACCAGGCTTCATAATGTACTAATGTGTTCAACCTGACAGTCAAACCTGTGGGGATGGTTGGTCAGAATATGGCAGAATATGGTGGGGTGCCTTCGGGCTAGTTAAAAGTTTCTTCCATTGGCCATTTCTCCACGATCAGTGAATGAGTGAGCTTAGGCCAGAGGTGGGCAATGAGGGCCGTATCTGTCCCTCATTTTCACACCAACTTCTGGCCTTTGATTAGTTGATTATCTAAATTAGCCAAACCATTCATGAAATATGACATTTCTGGGGAATTTCTTTAAATTATCATGAATGACCACCAAAGACTGTTGTTGTCCCCATTCATAAAACATTTTTCTTTGATCTAATCATTGCACAAATCTGCATTTGTGTATGCAATCAGTTAACTCAACTAGTCAGGCTAATTGATGGAAATAAAAATCTACATACACACAAGCTCTACAGGACTAGAATTGCCTGCCTCTGGCTTAGGCACAAACTGATTTGAAGGGGAGCATATGGAATGCAGTGGGGCCCCCTTTCTACTCGGATCGGAATGAAAGACGTCAACTACATCTCCTCCATTCACTCCCCATGTAGAGTACAAGGGATACATCCCAGTGTCGTGGGCTAAAGGGAAGTGTGCTTTAATGATGGTGAGTCAGGGTACAGCTTGATTTGTACTTATATGCATGTGACCCCTGACCTTGAGAGGCAGGCCTACAAAATGGTCTTTTTCCTGAATGAATGGGATTTGCTTGAGTAAGGTCAACTCCCAGAGCCCAGCTCTTTTTTTCAGCACGAGACATGCTTAAGATCTAAATAACTTAACAGCCCTTGAGGCTAAAGAACAACCTTTCTTTACCTTCCACCTATTTAACTGCCTGCGAACAGTAGAACGTTCAGCTTTCACTCTAACAAGGAACATGTTGCCACAGTTGAAGTTAATAACTCTGCCATTGTGTCATATTAGCACTAGAAATTTTACTGAGTACAGAAAGTAGGACAGGA
The DNA here is from genome assembly GCA_029692085.1 of Gymnothorax javanicus. Taxonomy (NCBI): domain Eukaryota; kingdom Metazoa; phylum Chordata; class Actinopteri; order Anguilliformes; family Muraenidae; genus Gymnothorax; species Gymnothorax javanicus. The sequence continues at coordinate 35,549,952 of CM056196.1, read as the reverse complement.
GTCTACAAACATAATCACTTCAACTAAATGAAACCCAAATGCAACTGGTTACACAGAGACTAAACAACCATGAGATCAGTCCTGGGCACTGAAGAGGTGATTTACAAACCAAATGCCACGTTCTTTGCGCAGGTCAAGCACAGGTCAGTGGGTTGTGAATGAGGTTTCCGATATTGACAAGCTCTTGGGCGACCCTTGAGAAAGCTGTGTGGCCAAGTGAAAATCAGTTTTATGTAGAAAAGACCTCTCCAACCCTGTTTCTGGAGATGTACCAGCCTTTTGTTTTTTTGCCCCCTCCATGAAAGTCAGATCTAATTCAATGGCCAGAGATCTTACTAAGTAACTTCTTAGAATGGAATAAAAATGCCAAAGCCAGCATGAAGGGAAACCCTAATGCAACAGTAATTTACTATTGATTGCTTCTGTACGCAGCGCATCTAAGATTACCATAACCTGCGTATCTGTCTGATTCTACAGTGTTTTGACCTGTACATGTAGAATCATGCCAAATATTTAGTTCTAATCCCCTGGATTTGGTAAGTAGACCAAGCCTTCATCCAGGAACTGGAACTAATCAGCAAAATCAGCTGGCCGAGATCATGGGTGGACATAAAACATGACAGTATTTTGCTTTCTAATCTGCCTCTGATTTACTGTTTGTTTCTTTTTTTGTTTTTTGTTTTTTTAAAGTCTGGAAGGTGATCAGTGCCTGGCATAACTAGTAGACTCCATTGTGTGGGCTGCCCTACTGGAGACACATTCTGGTCCAATGAGAACATTAGATGCAACGACAGCTGGAAGTAAAGGACTTCATTTGTAGATTACTTTGTGTTCACACCCCACGCCTGCCTTGAGCAGTTGTTGCCCAACAGGAGCTTTCCCCCGTGACTTTCAAATCAACATTAACTGCCGTTAGTGATCAGAGTCATTTGTATTGCATATCAGAAACAATATTTGGATTCACACATTTCTAACTGTTTTATTCATTTGATTAACAGAGAAACTTTCCTGTTCTACACTTAGTAGCCAATTTAAACCACTGGACATTTTAAGTCTAGTGATATGAACCTTGATAAATGGCATTTATTTACTAGAGGTGGTAAGGCCAAAACAACCCCCAAATCCACCCCTTAACTGCTGGCAGAAGTCTTTGAAAGGGACCAATATATACGAGAGGACAAGAAGCCTGACATCTCTCTGTGAGGAGTGGGGAGGTGGTGGAGTACTGGGGGCAGTTCAGGGCCCTGGGTTTGTACACCACAATACCGCAGAGTTCACATTACCCAAACAAACAGCTGAGCTGAATAATGGGGGCTGTTCATTTATTCTACTTAAAAGGGCAGATCCCAACCGTCCAACCTTTTACAAGCCTTGCATTCTTCAGGTTGTCACATGTATCTACGCAATACCAATGAAAGTCAGACTAAAGTCAGAGACTACCAGGGCCCCACAACTAAAATGTGTTGTGTATGAATGTGTGTAGGAGTGTGTATGTGTGTGTTTGTGGCTGTTGCTGTGTGCATGAGAGCATATAGTAAGCCTTATTCACCATGGCGACAAATCCTATGTCTCCGGGTTGTGGAATGCGGTCATCAGCGCCTGTGTCTATAGTAAAGCAGGCAGGACATTGGGTAGTTTGGGGTAGGAGGGAAGGATGGGGGGGGCTTTCATCACATGTCACCTTGTAAGTGTGCCCTCACACCCCTCTGATCAGCCAATCCCAGAGGACTCAGTTGACAATGTGATGGAAACATCCATGTAGCCCTGCCTACAATGGGAACAGCTCACCCCTTAACTGGTAAAAACAATAACAAAACAGAGGCTGCTTTGTACCCAGCCCAGTAAAAAAAAAAAATCTCCCCAATGTTGAAATTATCGAATATGCGACAGGAAACATCATCAAATCTTTCTTTTCCAAGACAAAAGAAGTATTTCAGGCCTGTTGGTAAAAACTCTGTTGAGGCCATGGGAAGATACCTCTGGACTTTTTCTAAATCCAGCAGCTTATCCATCCAAAGCTGCCATAATTGAAAGATTTTAGAGGGACTATCCCAACATAGCGCAACACAAATACAAGCACAACACAACAGAGGCACAGAGCAACACAAGAAACAAGAAACATGCCAAAATTCCCTTCCATGTGTTCCCACGGACGCGAATGTTTTCGTCCCACTTGAGAGAACAAAAAATATAGAATCTCACACTTTCAAAAGTGAACGTCATCAGTGCGGAATGAATGGGGTGTGTGCTAAAGTATATAAACTGAGCGGTACTCCTGGCACTCAAATTAGCTCAAACACAGCTTATATCACTTTTGAGACATTGAGCTTTGAGACACCATAACTGAACAAGAGAATAGCCCTAAAGTCAATTCTATCGCAGTTTGCACATAAATGCAATATTACTGAGGACAGTTTCGTGGAGGTAGTGAAAACTTAAAAATGGAGCCAGCATCAGCAAGTTAATGGAAATTTTTCCAAATGTAATACAGCTGAAAAACAGCAGAGAAGCCTGAGTCCTCCTCTGATGCCCAGATCAGAGATCACTCACATCTGCAGCAATAGTCATCATAAAATTTCATATTTATTTTTCATATTTTGAAAGCAAAAAACCATAGCTGCCACAAAATCGGCCTGACATATTTAGGTTTTAAATCACTTGCCTGCACTTGTTTTGGGCCTCACATTAAGTAATTATACTGCTATAACGATATTGGTTTGGCCTTCGGAAGCAATGTACAATGTAGGCTCAAATGCAAAATAATTTTACATTAGCCTAGTTTCGCCAACAATTTGTGATATTAAATTGATTCCACATTTAGACAAAACCCATAGTTCAGGGTATTTCCCAATTATGAGAAAATTATCATAAATAAAAAGAGGAAATATTTAAGCTATTTTAAATTAGAGAGTTTTATACCTTAGCTTAGAAAACTATCTTCAAAATGGCATTAGTCTTAGTAAGCTTCCTGTACTGCAGATATAAACATGGTAAGGACGGAAAGAGTATGATCTACTTGCAATTGCTCATTGTCTGTCGATGGATTTAAAGCTATTAAAAAAGTTGATTGCAAAAACCAATAAGGACGGAGTAGGAAGAAAAAAGCTTAGGGTTTGGGAGAAGTCTGCTGCTTAGTCTTTCTGTCAGTTAACCAGATAAGTGGTCACATCAGGAGCCTGGGCTGGACTCTGCAGGGTGAATGAGGTCAATTACTCACGTGATACCATCAAATTGCACTCTGGATTTTTCCACAACCTCTGCACTCACCAGGCTTCCCCTCCCAGGCCAGTCCCAGCAAACCGCTGTAGTCTCGGTTAGTGAGCAGGTAGGAGAGGCAGAATTCGTCCCAATTGGTCTCCGAATAGATGCTGAGCAGTTTCTCTGGCCCAACATAGGGCCGAGAGAGTGGACTGGAGGAATTACTTTCAGGCATTACCTGGCACATGCAAGAGGAGTGTCAGTTCAACAGAAACAGTGCCATAGATACCAGCTTTGTGTTTTTCATGACATGCTTAATTTTGTTGAGACTGGTTCAAATATGAATCGATTCATAAATAAATCGATTGATTTTGAGAGCTGCGGTTATCAGCAACTATCCCACTAAGTGTCAATATGCCCTAGTCAGAGAGCTTTGATTTTGCGCCTACAGTTTCAGTTTGCTGTCGCTGTTTTTTGGTGTCTAACAAATGCTATCAAAATTTTTGACATTATTCCTCTAGCCACCTTAAAAAATTTTGCTTTGTTATAATGTCTGAGGCACCAGCAAGTTGAGGACTAATTATTTTTGAACTCTTTTAAGCAGACACATTTTCAGGTGTCCTTTTGATCATTTGTCCAGCCCCTGTATGATAACATTATGTGAATGCCAAGAGCACATGCCTTCAAGCAATAAAAAAGGAAATGAAGATTATGACGCTGACTTCTTATCTCAGGGGCAACAATACCATCTCGGAGCTGCAGCCACTATTACGGACACTGAGGGGTTGCCCTTGATATGTTTTTTTTTTTTTTAACGTGGCTTTTTTCAAGGCGTAAAATTCATTTCATTTTTTAGCAAGGACATCAGCCGCAATGCGTAAGCAATACTTACCAGATTTAATGCTATATAGACATATTTGTACAGCACTTACTTTATAAAATGCCTCATTAATTAAATAAAAATATTAATGGAGCAAAAATAGCAAACCTTTCCCCCGGGCCCAAAGGGACCCTTGACATTGGTATTCTTAAGTTCCTAGTTATGCACGTGCATACATAGTCAAATATAATAGAACTAAGAAAAAGGACAATTGGACATTTTTAGTACTTTTCTGTGATATGCTCAGAAAAGTGCCCATGTATTTTAAAGTTTTGTCTCAGCTTGTATCCCCAGCAAATTAAACTAAATCAAATACTTGAAAACAAGGTCAAAGTGTTCGCTGTCCCTTTGCACAAGGAAAAAAAAGCATTAACAGAACCTTGCTCTGTGGGAGTAATTAAGGTTGCCCTCTTTATGAAGGTTGACTCCGGGATACTTACCATGAGGGATTTCACTTTGAAGTTGATTAACTTTATTTCATCAAAGACGACTTTGTCATAGATGTCATTCACTGCTTTCATATATAAGGCAACCTGTGTGGCCAAAGAAAGAATTCAAGTAAGAGGAGCAGGAAATAGGCAACAAAGGAGAGTTTCCCTTGGGAATATTTTTGGCGGTGAGAAAAATTCCAAGGCAGACATCATGAGCTGGCACTACCTGCTCTCAACAAGATTCCCAAAGCATTTGATAAAACAGCATTTTTTTTTTTTTTTTCGTTTACAACTACAAATCAGAAAACATTGTAATGGTATATTACATTAAATTCAAAATTGAAAGCAGTGAGTTGTAAATTATCTTGGACCTGTATTTCATTTAAAACTATGAGACGGCACATTATTTGACATTTCACCGCATGAATATTGTCCATTTTCCAGGTGTAATTAATATGTGTGTCCCACTCCCCTCTGTTCCCATGGTGTATATAACCTTACTTTGTGTCTTGCTGTGTTGCTGGATTGTCACTAGCTATATGCCCTCAAGCAACCAGTCAATATCATAAAGTTTATGATAATTTCCAAAATCGATACCCAGCTGAATAGGCTGGGTATCGTTTTCGGAAATTATCATAAACTTTATGATTGTGGAATAGAGGTGTACTCTTCAAGGCTTTATAAATCGGAACAAACTCCCAAGCCTTATTGGGAATGCGTTCCTGTTAACCAGCCTCTCCAATGTGTTCCTCTGCCCAGTTTATTTGGGACATCTCCCAAGCCTTCATCAGTCTCCAGGATTGGGAATGCGTTCCTGCTAAACCCGTCAGGCCTGCTCTCTGACAGTTCTGCTCTGACAAGGATGAACACGTCACTGGCAGGGTACGAACACGCCCCTTACCCTTACCCTTACCCTTACCCTTACCCATTATTCCGTCTGAACAGAAGCGTGCTCTTGCTACTCTGGCTTCGGCCCTTCTTGCCATCACCGTATTCCTATCAATAAACACCCTCATTGATTTGTACTCTGACTCTGCATCTGGTTCCTTATCTGGATCAAAACATTTCACTCAAAAGGAGACAAAGACCGGTAGCACAATATGTATAAACGTGTGCACACCAAATAATGCAGGAAATATACAGATGCTTTATCCTAATTCCTATCATCTTGTGAAGGAACACGTCACCCATGAGTTTTCAGTGAATGAGTGATGACAGAATTTAAGACAGGCAAATTGATTACACATTTGCATTTAGAGGTACAACTGCAAAGCATACTCTTGGATTAATTGCCTGAAAAAAATCAATTGTACACATCAAATAAAAGTCTTTGGCTGAGATTAAATACTGTGCATCTGTGACATATGACCTGGCCAAAAGAGAAAATCTATCTCTTTAATAAGTTACATACCACTATTTTTTATGCTTTTGTATTTGCAAAGTTTTCCTGTCTTCTTACCAATGTAGTTGATATTCGAAAAGCAATTAAATTCTGCCAGTCTTTGGTAAGAACCTTAATACGTACATAATAGGTCTAGCTGGCAGGCTAAACGGGAGCATTGAGGTTAATACATTAATCAGATTCCATATTTCGGCAACCCATTAAAATGGAGCATTTGGCATAAATGTTACTATGAGCTATATCATGGTCACATAATACAGTATGGTGGGAATGCATTGCATTAGGCCGATTATCAGCTCTCCCTGGCCTGAACTCTACATGCATTTAGAATTCTGCAGGAAAAATATGACTCTGCAATTTCAAGAGACATCAACCCATTCATGTTGAGTGGAGGTGGAAAATGTCTCATGAGTCCGTCTACAATGTTCTGCAAATTGCACAGATCTGGGGTGGGAGAGGGCTGTGACATTTTAGATAATATCAGTGGCGCACTCAATAAATAGCTGGCTAACCATACCTGCTCTATGGACAGAGACTAAGATAGGTAAACAGAAGCACTGGAATTTTGATTGACATCACACTGCTGCAACGGAATGCTTTAACTCTGAGTTTAATATGATCAACTACAGCCCCAATTCTGAAATAGTTGGGACAAAGTGTAAATTGTGAATAAAATCAAAATGCAATGACTTTCAAATCACACCAGCCAGTATTTTATTCATAATAGAACAGAGATAACATAGCAAATGTTGAAACTGAGAATTTTTACAATTTTATCCACAAAATGAGCTCATTTCTAATTTGATGGCTGCTACAGGTCTCAAAAAAGTTGGGCCAGGGGCCTGTATACCATAATGTAGCATCCCCTCTTCTTTTTAACACAGAGTGGAGGCGTCTGGGCATTGAGGAGACAAGTTTCTTGAGTTTAGCCATTGGAATTTGATCTCACTCTTGTTTAATACAGGCTTCCAGCTGCTGGAGAGTTTTGGGTCTCCTTTGACAGACTTTTCTTTTAATTATGTGCCAAATGTTCTCAATCGGTGAAAGATCAGGACTGCAGGCAGGTCAGTTCAGCACACAGACTCTTCTACTACGAAGCCATGCTGTTGTAATAGCTGCAGTATGTGGTTTTGCATTGTCCTGCTGAAATACACAAGGCCTTCCCTGGAATAGATGTCATCTGGAGGGGAGTATATGTTGCTTTAAAACCTTTATATATTTTTCAGCATTCATGGTGCTTTTTAAAACATGCAAGTGTCCCACACCATATGCACTAATGCATCCCCATACCATCAGAGATTCTGGCTTTTGAACTGAACACTGATAACAGGAGGGGTGGTCTTTCTCCTCTTTAGCCCAGAGGACACGACGCCCATGATTTCCAACAAGAATGTCAAATTTGGACTCGTCTGACCACAGGACACTTTGCCACTTTGCTACAGTCCATTTTAATTGAGCCTTGGCCAACAGAACATAGCGGCGCTTCTGGATCATGCTCAACAATGGCTTCCTTTTTGCATGATAGAGTTTTAGGTGGCATCTGTGGATGGCACGGCGAACTGTGTTTACAGACAGTGGTTTCTTGAAGTTTTCCTCGGCCCATTTAGTAATGTCAATGACAGAATCATGCCGGTGAGTGATGCAGTGGCGTCTGAGGGCCCGAAGATCATGGGTATCCAGTAAAGGTCTTTGGCCTTGTCCCTTACTCGCAGAGATTTTTCCAGTTTCTCTGAATCTTTTGATGATGTTATGCACTGTTGATGATGAGACCTTCAAAGCCTTTGCAATTTGACATTGAGGAACATTGTTTATAAAGTATTCCAAATTTTTTTTACGCAAGCCTTCACAGGTTGGAGAGTCTCTGGCCATCTTTACTTCTGAGAAACTCAGCCTCTCTAGGACATCCCTTTTATAGCCAATCATGTCACACTCCTGATGCCAGTTAACTTCATTACTTGCTAAATGTTCTTTCAGCTGATTCTCTTATATATTAATAGCTTTTTCAGCCCTTTTTTGCCTGTGTCCCAACTTTTCTGAGACCTGTTGCAGCCAGAAATTTTGAAATGAGCTCATTTTGTGGATAAAAATGTAACATGTCTAGGTTTCAACATTTGAAATGTTATCTATGTTCTGTTGTAAATAACATATTGGCTCGTGATCTGAAAGTCGTTGCATTTTGATTTTATTCACAATTTACACTTCATCCCAACTATTTCGGAATTGGGGTTGTAGTACCATGATGCATACAACATCTGGGCAAGAGTTGAGTGCCAGGAAAAAAAAAAAAAAAAAAAACACAGCCTTTACAAACTTGTTGCTGTTATAACATTGCCGTGTTTCCGTTTTTGTTCGCAACCAGCATTATTTGGGTAGAAACAAATAATGGCATGTGTACAGTACAGGTAGTAATAACAAAGAGAGAAACAGTAAAACATAAATTATGCCGTGGCAAGCGATAAAGCCTAGCCAGACTCTGAATGACATTTAATTGTACAATTCGCATTTATAAGCATTAATCCTTTCAGTACTGATGGGACTCATATGTCCCACAATATTTCCAAATATTTTGTTGGGACAAATGAGTCCCAGAAACCCTTGCATTTGGACCAATTCTGTATTATAGTCAAGAAAATGACATATAACCAATGGGTAACTATGAGTCGCGTCACTGTATTCAGTATTGAAAGGTTTAAGCTATAATTGCAAAGATGAATTGTCAAGCAATAAGATTTGACATTTGCATGATACATAGCAATGGCACAATCAGATGAACTTGTGGTGGCCATTTCATTTAGAATAACACCAAAAAACCAGTAGTTGTACTTAAATATGTCATAAATCGTATATTTGTCTGTATTCATTGCCATCCTGAAGAATGAGTGAGAGCAGAATTCAACAAAAGTGATTGCAACTGTGAAAATTGCTTCTCAATGACCATAAAGCAACAGTGTGGACAAGGACATGTATACACGGAGAAAATCCTGGAATTACAGGTAGGGTGAAACATTCTCAAAGTTATGGAAAGAAAGGGACACGTAAACACAAAAAGAATGATTAGATAGTCATCTGTGTCGTCAAATTACAGTCATAGTTTATACCAGTAACAAATTAATTTCCCGTGCTCTTTTTTCAAATGTGAGTTGATTGAGACAGTTTTTTTTTTTTTTTTTTGACAAACAGCTAAGTAGGTATTAAGAATATAAAATGTCTGAACTTGCAAAGACAAGCAATGCTTTAATGGTCTCTTGCAAGAAAATAGCTCGCATTTGAGCTATGTTGACATAAACAAGAGAAGATCTTAAATTACATACATTGTTTACTGTTAAAATCTCCCAAACATCCTTGGCTCCACAGCTTCACTAGCTAACCACTGAAACTGTCTTAAATCTAGCAAGGGTGCAAAGCATGTTCCCGACTGACACATAATGTAGTTGCTGAACCCTACACACACACACACACACTCACTCAAACATAGGGACGCAAAACAGCATGCGCGCATTTACACACAGACACACACCCCCATTTCACTTCTCACTGTTGTTCCTCACAGAGGTGTGGAAATAAGTGCTTCACAGCACATGAGTCAGGCTATTTGACCGAAGAAGTTGGTTATTAAATGACCTTACAAATTCATGAGACAGTGTCATAAAAAGTGTTAGTGTAAGAGCATGACCTGCTGATCTTTAACCTAATCTTGAACTTTTTCGTTCAGGTACTTATGTTAAAAAATGGCAGTTCCTGTGCCACAAATCCTGTGTACTACAACAGACGATACTCAAGTTACTCGGTGTTGAGAAACAGTCAGGAAAAATAGACCTTTTGTTCCAGAACTCTTGCTTCTTGTACATGGCATAGATACATAAATCAGTGTCACTGTGGCGATTTCCCGGGAGTCTTTGTGTTATTACAGCATCAATGTTACACCAGCAGACATTATGAGTAGACACTCCGGTGACCCCGGTGCCCGAAAATGTAGGGGAAAGACCAATGGGAACAGAATGGCCTGCTGACAAAACTGGGAGTACTCCAGTTGGGTGGCACCATATACAAAGTCTTCAAGGCAAACTCAGCCAAGCTGTTGCCAGACACCAAGGGGAGTTGATAGGGGTTGAGACATCTGTACTTGAACTTTGGATGATAAAGCTCCTTCTGCATGCCTTGCAGGGTTACAGTTATGAATCGCACAAGGCTGTGACCCCCTGTCTGGTGCTCTTAACACTCCCCTGCTCTTTCTAAATCATAAAATGGGGGGTCAGAATTGTCACAAAGGTGGGTGATAGGTAAAAGTGTTCATGAGCCACAGAGGACAGGCAGTGGTGCAATGATCCCTGGAGAAGTGGGTATACTCTATTAGGTAGATGGGTAGATCACTTAAGGCCATTTTATACTTGTCAGATGTGTCCTTCGACAGTGTCAGACAACCAGAATGATGTCAGAGAGACAACAAAAATGTCTTCCGACAGTGTATTTTACTTGTCAAGTATTTGTAAGGTTGCAGACACGGCGATTGTTAGTCTTTTATTTTCAATGGCTGGGTGGACTGTGAATTCTGTCGTTCTCATGACTATAAAAAGTTGATACAGTTGCTTTGGTTGGTCATAAAAGAACAAATATATACACTACAGGCCAAAGGTTTGGAAGCAAGATCAAATTTGTACAATAAAAGATCATAGTTTCATTGGCATACTTTGCAACAAAATAAACAATATTATTATATAGAGTCACTGATCAGAATACATTTTTACTCAAATTATCAGGCCCATATTACTAGGCCCATGGTCCTAGTGCCCGCCGGATTGCCGTTGGCATCCGGTGGGCTGTAAACAATGATATAAAGTGAATAATGCAAACTGTGATTTCTTTTTTTCTTTTTCACTGAAGTTGTGACTCTTGCAAATCTTCTCATCCCAAAAACTAAGCCCCTCCTTTCTTTTGTCAACATTTATTCAGCAATGGTCCGGTAACATCAATGTATACAGTACCTTTAGGTAAATAGAGGAAAATGGTGCATATCAATGAAAGAAAAGTCTAATCATGCAGTAAATACATCCCAAAATCCATAGATTTCATACTGGTTTTTAAGAAAGGCATTGTGAACAGAAACTTGAAGTTGCTTCCAAATTTTTGACCCATATTGGCCTTGCTTCCTGACTTCTGGCCTGTAGTGTAATTACAAAGGAGATGACAGCTTGTGCCACAGATGGCATTCAAAGTTTATTTAAGAATAAATGCATCTGTGTCGTCCGAGACTTTTCTTAAAGCTGCTGTAACTGATTTGGTCCTTTTCGTAGTTTCTTGTCCGAAGCCTATGTAAGCAATCCCCGCCCCCCATTCCTAAGCCAGGCACAGGAACGCGCATCGGTTTCCGACAGAGGCAAAGGAGAGACGTGACTCAGTTACAATATCAGTACACTATTAACAGACACTTTCAGTGATTGTGGTGTGAAAGCCACACTGAAAACATGGACCAACGACACATTACATCCATACAGAAACTTCAGTATGAATGGCTTTTTGAGGGTATTAGCTAAAACTAGTTAGTGTCCTATAGCCACACATGCTATCGTTCCACAGCTAAGCAAGCTAGTCGGCCACAAACGATGACGGTTCATTTATAAACTGACATTAGCAGGATTACAAACCACCAGCAGGACTATCTGAGACTGATAAAACTGCATAATTACAACAGAGTTAAACAAAGCTTACCTGTCCAGTAGCAGCAAGGCTAGCTGTGCATAACTTTTTAAACCCTTTAATTCCTTCAATTTTCCCCATTGAAAGTGGCACCGATATAAATACAGCTCTTGGCCATCTCGCGTTTTTCCTCCTTAATTCTATTTGTTCCTGTACCATTCTTTGGCTGTTTAATTGTGTTTGCCATCTTCTGTAGCACTGGGATCGGAAGCTTCATCTGTTCTGCTTTTGCCAGCAACACAGATTTTTCTTCGTCTTATTCTAATAATTGTTCCGGCAGATGACACACTTACAACACAGATTCAGCTCTGCGTGTTCACAAGCAGAGAGAAACACGTCTTTATGGCGTTCTCTCACCTGATTGGATAGAGGCAGTCGGCGACTCCAGAATTTTATATGCTGCTTTACTGCAGAAGACAGTGACTGAGCAACCAGATACTCTAAATAAATTATCTCTGTCGGAATGTGGAGCTATTTAACACCTTTTAAAAACAAAACAAAACAAATCACTTACAGCAGCTTTAAGGTATCAGTTTGCACCTCTTACAAGCACGAGAGGGCTTCAAGGAGGAAGTGGGTATGCTCTCCCATGTATTTCAATGGTTTTTTGGCTGATAAGTGATTATATTCCACATTGACAGAGAAAGAAGTGGACATACTCCATATACCAGCATATACCCTCCACAATACCTCTGAAGGCAGATCCCTACAAAATGCCCCATATAGCACCCTTGCCTGAAAGCTTGCCAAAATTCACAACTTGAAACTCATCCAGACTCTTTCTGAAATAAGGACTTCTCACTAAAACAATCAATGCATATTAGTGTACAGTCTGCATGTCAAATCAAGTATGTGGTACTGTATGGCTGAAAATGGAGCATTGCAATCATGTAAAAACCAAACTAAAAAGCAGTTATTTCGAGCAGTTATAGTAATTTGTAACATTGTCAATGTAGTGGCTTTATTTCTTATCAATGTTATGCTACATTGATGGAAAAAAAATGGAGCTCGACGAAGTGCAAATCTGGCAGGTACAGTGTCAAGCCATCTAATCAGCTGTAGTTCAACTGTTTTAAGCTCATCAAAGTCACCTGAGAACACTTAATGGTCACCTGAATTTGCCCTATCAGATGATTTCTTTACAGTCAGATCCATTGTCTTATTTAGGCTCTGTCTCATTTGTAAGGAAGCGTCCTAAGAAGGTAGCAATTTTAGGAAATATGGCTGCTTAGGACTGTCTCATTTCAGTAAGAAGCATGGGAAACATTCTATTTAAGTACCTTGATTCGGTTAAATTTCAAGGAAACATTAAACAGTTCCCTCAAAGCGAAGAAAATCCTAAAATGCCTTGCAACAAGCTGGGGATTCACCATTTTAGTCACAGACATAGGTTAGCAATGGTTGGTATTTCATGAATTTCAGTCATCATTTCTTCATGAAATTCAGTTCTAATCATTTTTTTAGGCAATAAATTGACTGCGTAAATGTTGAATATCGGCTATTTTGTAGGAAAGGATGTAGAATTAGAAACGTAATCTGTCTCAAAGCGGTGAAGCAACACAAACTAGACGGAAAGAAAGTGAAAGTTCCCCATGGAAACTACTGACATCGCGCTGCGACGTAAGCTGCACCAATCGCAAGACGCTTCCTAGTAAGCATTTCATTTCATATAACCCTTTGACGAAACTGGGTCCTATTAACCCCACTGTGCAGATGTAGACACCAGTGGACATGGAGTTGCCCTATTTATGCACGCTGTTACACTATTCTATCACTAGATGGCACACCCGGATCAGTTATTGAATATTCACTAGCAAGCCGAGCTCGAGCACGGTTTAGAACCTGGACGAGTTCAGTCCATCCCTATTTCCTATATTGTAAGAATTAAACTCCTCAGCCAAGCCTGATGTGCAAACTGCCTAATATACTTGCCCATAGTATCTATCTGGCAGTTAATAAAAATGACAAAAAAAAACATTGACCTTTGTAGCAACTAGTTCAGCAATAATAGGCCAAAGGTATCTTAACTGCGTAGTGAAAAAAAAAAACAGCTTTCTGAAGCAAAAATTCTACATGGTGTTGATACTATATCGTTCTACAATCAATTGTAGTCATCATATATTAAAAAAATGTGATTCCCTACCATTGAATTACGCGTAGATTCATCTCACGATGAATTCAGTAGTTCATAGCAACCTCGTACAATTCCTCAATGACATCCAGTGTCTCTAATGCATGCTCAGGCTTATCTGCATCAAGCAGAGTTACAGTACACGTCCACCTGAACTATAACCCAGTAATAATCTATTGATTGACATGTTTATATCCAATTCCAGACAGTATAAACTTTTCACAGTAATTGAAAGACTTCGATTGGACCCTCAGAAAAGTATTTAAACCCTTGCATAACAGCAAGTTAGGTTGTATTCTCTGAACTGTGTGCAGCTAAATGATGTGAGTACCAAGAAAAAAAGACTTCCAAAACCAACCTAGAAGTGCCTAGGTTATGTTTACGTGACGGCAGTTTGATTCTGACATAGATAATGGGAGTTATTCTGAATGGAACAGTACTGGAAGGATCCTCATACCAGAAGGCTGGAAGGCTCTGTCACTCTGTTTATCTGGAGGAGGACTTCATTGATGGAGAGTTTTGCTTCTATTTGAGTGAGTAGAATGGAGAAAAAAGGCATTCTTATGGCTAGCTAGCTAGCCAGCTGGCTAGCTGTTATTTTATTTTTGGTTTACCGTAGCCATGATGATCACAGATCTTGTTTGCCACATTGGTTAGTATGAGTAACCGTTATCCTTTGCCAATTATATTGTATTTGGTTGAATATTGCTCAATGTAGTGATGTTTTAGAATTTATACCACATTCAACAAAATCGAATGCCTAGGTTTTGTGTAAAATGGGAACAGCTCCAGGACTACTGTAAAACCCCTGCGATATTTAATGCACCAATTCTGTTCAATCTAGAGTAGCATATTGCCTGCGTTTCCTGATAGCAGAATGTTTGTTTTGTTAAAATGAGGTATATTTTATATATTGCTGTGATAGTGAGTTATACTTGCTCCTTATAGGGTGTGAAAAGCATTTATCCAAGCATGTGTTTCAGTTGGATGATCATTCCATCGCATGGTGAACATTCTGTCTGTAAAATAAGCTGTTCCTTTAATGAGTATGTGTGCTTGCCGATGCGGCTTTGTAGGAAAATGGACAAAACTCTGAACTTTATCATGGAGAAAAGGCATGTTTTTGGTTTGGAGAGGTTACTGGTGACTATTGATGTCTGTTCCTATATTGATAAACTCACACCAAATTCCACCAGAAAATCATTAATTCATGTTGAACTTCATGAGTCAAAAGTTGATTTGTGTTAAATTTTATGATTTGACAGTGTGCCATTTTGAGAGCTCTGACAGCTTGGGGAGCCACCTGGAGAGCTTTCTTATTTGGCTTATAAATGGTAGATAATTTAAAGAAAATCACTGTCAGATGATGTGCACTTTTGGTCAAGGAGTTTATGATCCCAGAAATGTATTGTTTTAACTCCCAGCCATTTTTCAGTTCTCAGTATTATTGTGTGCTTGCTTCAGCGAAGAAGCAGCACACTCCATTCTCTTACTTATTCTTCTTCTTTTACTTTTTCTTCTTCCGCCTAAATTTGGCCAACTAACTCCTCCTACACTGTTTAAGCTATTGATTCCATTCAAACTTTAACAAAATTCAGGTTGTTATGAATGACATTGCTTCTGTACAGATTTTTCATTTTCTTTTTAGTTTTTGAGATATTTAATTTTAAATGTCATTTTTTGGTGTCCTATTAAATCAAGGCATTTTTGTACTGATTCAGTAGATTCAGCTATTTTCTGCTATTTTTTTAACTCGGTCATACTTTTAGCTAGAAATGTCATTCAAACTGCAAAATGTTAAGTTAAGCTTGGACAATTTCTTCACTATTCAAATTTTTCGTAACTTCTATAATTTTTTAATTATAATTTTTTAAATTAATTTTTGTTACAATACATTCTGGGAACTTACAGTGCGGTGACGTCACTGTTAGAGTAGCAAACAGCTGTAAAATTGTCAAGAAGTCTTCCCTTAAACTTGCTCTAACTCCCACAGTTTTCAATCCACATAAATATTTGCATGTCCAAGTAGTAGAAAAAGTTGTGCTGGTCATGAAAATGTAACTATGCAAGCAATCAGACAGACTGTTTTGGCAGTATGAGCTGAAAAGCGACGGGAGCACTAACCGAAACTCCATTAACTCCTATTTTAAATGAGAGAAGAAAATTCCAGTTGGGAAGGGGAAAAACACAGTTTTATAACTTGCTCATGCTCCCACATTTTTGGCACTACACACACAATTTTGACATATTTTGCTCAGCAGACTTTCCTCTTCAGTATGGTCCATTTTTTAGATTGGACTTACTATCTTTGAGGTAGAGGCAGTAATATGTAAGAGATGCCTTTGCTAAAATTTCCGTTGGACCAAATGCTTTAATCATTAACTCAAATGGCTCAAATTGTGGCATAGTGGTTCAGTTCTGCCCTCTGTTGGACTTTTTCCTGGCCTCAGCATTATCATTGTTCTGATTAAGATTGATACGACTGTAAGACAAATCTCATTCTTCTGCGTCAAACTCAGTGAAAGAATTTTCGGTATCGTCGTTTGTACAGTCGCTCAAACCAGCTCCAAGAAAGCACATTTAGGGCAGCAAAGACCAGTCTTTTTGCAGGGTGGGTCTATGAGAACACATGTTACAGTAAAAAGATTGCAAATCAGGAGAGAGTTGCTCAAGCTCCTATTCCAGTATATACAAGCAACTGTTCGCACTAGCAAGATATATTTACGATTGTATCTAAAACGGGTGAAATATTGCTATCAAAATGACCATAACTGCCATCCTTGCTAAGCCAGCAGACATAACTTTTCCATACTCGTTGAGTAGTTTAATAGTTAACGATAGCTAGCTATTGATTATGTCATCTGCAGTGATGGCAATTTCAACGCTCAAGTTCGACCCGTTTTGAAAACGTTCTGTGCACTGTGTGTTCGCGAGTTAACTAGCTAATAATAGCACTGAAATGAAAAGGGAGCCATGAATAATATCACAACATGTGTTAAAGATATCTTGCAGCTTGCTATTATTAGCTAGTTAGCTAGCGAACACACAGAAGAAGAAGAAGAAGAATGCCTTTATTGTCATCATACATTGGGAGCATGACGAGAATTTGACAGCTGCCATGGAGCGGTGCTTAAACGAAAAAAAAAAAAAAAAATACAGGCTCTCAAAGTCACTTCCATACAAGGGTAGACTTAAAAGTGCTATTGTACAAT
The DNA here is from genome assembly GCA_029692085.1 of Gymnothorax javanicus. Lineage (NCBI taxonomy): Eukaryota > Metazoa > Chordata > Actinopteri > Anguilliformes > Muraenidae > Gymnothorax > Gymnothorax javanicus. The sequence continues at coordinate 35,533,004 of CM056196.1, read as the reverse complement.
TTGAATATAAATATAGAAAACACTAAGGTAAATATATTAATTTAAACAATACAAAAATAAAAAACAAAATATACAACAGTCAGATAGGTGTAATAGCAAGCAAGGCACCATGAAATTATGACAATACTGCACTATAGTAATATTGCACAGATGTAGACATTGAGCATATTGCACCATATTAATATTGCACAGATGTAATATTAAGTATAACACTATAGTAATATTGCACAGATGTAACATTAGCATATTGCACTATAGTAAAATTGCACAGGTGTAAACATTAAGTATATTGCACAATAGTAATATTGCATAGATGTGAACATTAAGCATATTGCACCATAGTAATATTGCACAAATGTGATTGCATTGCTGTAGGCTGGGCTTAATGCACTGAGTTTAGGGTTCTGATGGCCCACGGGTAAAAACTGTTCTTAAATCTGCTGGTCCTACATCTTAAGGACCTGAACCGTTTGCCGAAGGGCAGCAGGTTGAACAGTCGCTGTGCAGGACGAGATATTCACTGCCCTGCTAAGGCACCGGGAGCTAGCAATGACTGCTAGGGGGGGGCATAGGGCACCCAATGACCTTAGCTGCAGTGTTAATAATCCGCTGAAGAGCCCTCCTGTCTGCAGCTCAGCAGGCAGCAAACCACACGGTGAGACAGTACATCAGCGCACTATCTATGGTGGAGCAGTAAAAGGACACCAGCAGTTTCTCTTCTAGGTGGTCTCTCTGTAGCAGTCGCAAGAAGAGGAGTCTCTGTAGGGCCTTTTTAACCAGTTCTGATGTGTTGGCAGTCCAGGTGAGGTCCTCAGAGATGTATGTCCCCAGAAAGTTGAAGGAAGCCACCTCTCCACACACGCCCCGTTGATGGTCAGAGGGGTGTGGTCCCCTCTCTGCCTCCTGAAGTCAAGGACCATCTCCTTGGTCTTGGTGGTGTTTAGCTCCAGGTTGTTCCTGACACACCACTCTACTAGCTCCTGTATCTCCTCCCTGTAAGCTGATTCATCATCCCCCGTGATCAGGCCGACCACTGTGGTGTCGCCCGCAAACTTGATGATGGTATTGGAGGGGTGGATGGGGGCACAGTCATACGTGTAAAGGACATACAGGAGGGGCACAGCACACAGCCCAGAGGGGAGCCGGAGCTGAGTGTGAGTGGAGGAGCGGAGTTGACCAACCTTCACCACCTGTGATCGGTCAGTCAGGAAGTCTTTGATCCAGGAGCAGATGGGGGGTGGGAAATTCAGGTCCAACAGCTTCTCCACCAGGATGTCAGGGATGATGGTGTTGAATGCTGAGCCGTAATCAACGAACAGCATCCTGACATAGGTTCCCGGGTGCTCCAGGTGGTTCAAGGTCGTGTGGACAGCAGTGGCGATGGCGTCTTCCGTGGACCAGTTTGCCCTGTAGGCAAACTGGTGGGGGTCGAAGTTCTGGGGAAGGCAGGCTTTGAGGTGCTGGAGGACGAGCCTTTCGAAGCATTTCATGACCACAGATGTCAGTGCCATTGGTCTGTAGTTATTGACGTTCGTGATAACTGATTTCTTTGGCACTAGAATGATGATAGTTGCCTTCAAACAGGATAGGATCACAGTCAGTGACAGGGACGTGTTGAAGAGCTTCGTTAGGACTCCTGCCAGCTGGTCAGCACAGGCACATAGCACTTTGCCCAGTACTCCATCCAGTCATGCAGCTTTCCTGGGGTTTACAGTTTTCAGTGTGCCCCTCACCTGGTGGACTTGGAGAATGAGTGCGTGGGGACTGGAGGGACTGGGGGGTAGATGGGACGTCGGCGTGGTGGCAGGTCTGGATGACTCAAAGCGGGAGAAGAAGTGGCTGAGTTCATCTGCTAGTGAGGCATCAGCATTGACTAGCATCAACATGTTGCCTTTGTAGTTCATAAGGTGTTGTATCCCTTGCCACACCCGCCATGAGTCGATGTTCTCCAAGTGCGCCTCCACCTTCTTCCTGTACTCCTCCTTCGCCGTCTTAATACCTCTCTTGAGGTGAGATCTCGCGGCACTGTACAGAGCTTTGTCACCTTACTTAAAGGTGGAGTTCCAGGCCCTCAGCTGCGCCTTCATCCTTGAAGTCATCCAAGGTTTCTGATTAGGATAGACCCGGATCCGTTTGTCCACAGTGACAGTGTCTGTACAGTGTTTGATGTAGGATCAGACAGTGTCCGTGCGCTCCTGTAACTCCAAATGATCAAATATAGTCTATTCTGTGCACTCAAAGCAGTGCTGCAGCTGAGTTAGAGCTCCTTCAGGCCAGGTTGTAACAGTCTTTACCACTGGTTTAGTTTTCCTACTGAGAGGGGTGTAGGCAGGGACAAGGAGCAGTGATATGTGGCCAGACATGCCCAATTGTGCACAGAAATGAACAGTGAGCCGTATATAGTAGCATTTCACTACTTGGCCAGGTCAGCGTTGTATAGTTAGGGACTGGGGGAGACATTGAATGCAGAATTCCTTAAACAATTAATTTTCAGCTTTAAAGTCTTGTGTTTACATTTCAGCAGTTTTTCAACATTTCTTCAGCAATGTCCCTTGCCTCGGAAGTTTCCAAGCACCTTCATTTTATAAGCCAACCTCTTCAACTTTTCTCGCTGAAGCAAGCACACAAATTTATTTCAGAAAATTTAGCCTTTTCTAGTTTTTTTTTAATAACTTCATTGCCGAATTTTCATGAAGATTTTTTGTGTTTGTGGCCCTCACTCTGAACTAAAATTATGAAAAGAAACTGAAATACGAAGGAATTCTAAATGTTGCAACTGTTCTGTATAATTAAAGCCATTTGACCCTTCTCTGTGAAGCTCAGATCTTGAATTATAAAGCCTAAAATCGGGTAGTGCTTAAATTGCCATATTTGACTTCTGCACAAAGGGGTTAAGAAAGAGTTCTAACCAGGCACGGATTGAGAACTTAGAGGCCCCTCAGAATGAAATCTGGGAGGCCCCCCCAATATGTATACAAACACACACACACACACACACACACACATATTCTAGTGGTCTATCTCACACATTCCTAGCATAGGGACGCAGTGACATAATAAGCTGATGTTTTCATAAAACAACTAATGTCAACGACTTCTCACAAAAAATATATTCCTCAATTCATTTGATGTATGACTGTCTTTAATTCACTAATCAGCGGTGGTGAAGTAAGTATTCAGATCCTTTACTTTAGTAAAGTACTAATATTACTCTGTAAAATTACCGTTTCAAGTACAAGTCATCAGAAAAATGTACATAAAGCATTAAAAGTGTAAGTACTAAATTCAGAAAAATATAGGGTGCTGAATGGGACATTTAATGCTGTTATTTTTCACTGCATTTTTTCCAACATTGAACAAAAAATATCCCTTTTTCTCACATTTAGCAAAAGAAATGTTCATTTTCCCCTCATTTATAAACTTTGAAGTGACTAGTGTAAATGTTAAATGTGCCGCATAAATGTTAAATGTGCTATTCCAAAGTTATATATATATATATATATATATATATATAAAGTTAAAAGTTTTATTATTTAGTGCTTTCTAATATTTAGCTAAATGCATACACATTCAACAAAATGTGTGAAACATTTAGCTAAATACATAATTAAAAGTATAAAATATTTAGCTAAATGTAAGAAACATTTAGCTAAATGCTCTATACTTTTATTTATGTGTTTAGCTAAATGTGTGAAACATTTAGATAAATATTTAACTAAATATATGAAACATTTAGCTAAATATTTAGCTAACTGTATGAAACATTTATCTAAACATTTATTTAAATGTTTAGAACATTTATCTAAATATTTAGTTAAATATATGGAGCATTTATTTAAATATTTAGCAAAATGTTTCAAACATTTAGTTAATTGTATGAAACATTTAGAAATGTTTGAAACTCATGTTAATGAGCTCCACCTCCAGGCGGAGTTTTCCTATGGCTCAGTACATAATGCTGCACGGCTTGTGAACACGTCTATCCTGGTTTGAATCCAATCTGTGCTAATTCTCGTGCTAGCCGCATATAACTGGCGTTGCGCTGCTTGGTGATTTCTAGGTTTATGGGACAGGTGCTCTTGTATATTATTTGTGAAACTGTATATTGTTGGTTTGGGTGGGATTATACCAGGCTACACGTAAACTTAGCGAGAGAAAACGAGCACTCAGCTCATTAGTAACATTGGAATTTCTTGATACAAGCAGTTTGGTACTTGTTTTGCATTTACTGAACAAATATGGAGGATTGCCAGCCACCCAGACAACAGGGGAAAACAGTTTTACATGGCAAAATAGCAGAGAATCGTCCAAATATTTCAGCATGCAGATATGGCAAACAGTCATTGAAACTAGCCTATGGTAGTTTGAAAACGCAAATTTAATTAACAATGAACTCCGATGTGGATACTCGATTCTGCACACTCGGTTAATATTGAAAAAAAGGGAGGTTAGTGAGTGTTACACATAGGGAAATGCAGACTGCCCTGATGGAAGCTGACAGCGTTACATGCACTATTGATGATATACTTTTAAAGCAACAAAGCGTAGTGGTGGGCTTGAAGCAGCAGCCGCATGGGAAATCAAGGGGAAGAGCATTAATAATAACCTGAAATGTTTTTATTTAAATGCAAGAAGCATAAAAAACAAATTTCCAGAACTTGAGGCCGTTATGATTATTGAGGGCTATGACATAGTTGGGATTACAGAGACATGGCTTAGTGAAGAGGATGGAGATGAATATAATATAGAAGGTTATAAGCTTTTTAGGAAGGATAGATGTAATAGGCGAGGAGGGGGCATGGCACTCTATGTGAATGAAAACATAAATGTACAGGAAATTCCCGAAATTGAACATTCCTTGCCCTGTGAAGATATCTGGGTCAGGCTCATTGGCAAATATGAGACAGGTTTAAACATAGGAGCATGCTATCGACCGCCAGCTTTGGACAATATTGTCAATGAACTGCTCTTCAAGAGGATTAGGCAAGCTTGTAGAGGAAGAGGGACTATTATTATGGGAGACTTCAATTATCCTGGTATCGATTGGAAAATGGTGAAAGGACAGGGTAAAGGGGAGGAAGAATTTCTGGATGTTATAATGACAATTTTTTGGTGCAATATATTAATAAACCTACAAGAGAGAAGGCAATTTTAGATTTAGTGCTTTGTAATGACTCTGATAGACTTAGCAATATTGAGGTACTGGAGCCACTCGGGACTAGTGATCACTCTACTGTTAATTTTGACGTTTCATGGGAAGTTAAAAAGGTGTCTTCGAAAACCAAAATTTTTAATTTTAGGTGAGCAAACTTTGACGGGATGCACTCATATCTAAGCGAAATAAAATGGGAGACACTTCTGGACTGTGAGTCTGTAAATGAGATGTGGGAAAGATTTAAGGGGGTTTTACTTGATTCACAATGTAAATTCATTCCAAAGGTGTCCATAAGTAAGCTGAAAAAGCAAAATCCTCCATGGATGACCACAGCTATTCGTAGGAGTCTGAGGAATAAGAGGAATCTTTAAAGACGTACATAAAAGATAAAAATGAGAATACTGTAAAATGCGAGCTGTGGTCAAAAAAGAGCTGAGGAATGCTAGAAGACTGTATGAAAGGCAAATTGCGGAAGGGGCAAAAACTAATCCTAAACGCTTCTTTCAGTACTGTAGCAGAAAAAGGAAAGTCAAAGAGCAGGTTAAGTGCATAAATAATAAATATGGATTGCTGCTATATGATAACAAGGATATTGCGGATACCTTAAACAGTTTTTTTGTTGAGAATTTTACCTCGGAGCGGGTTTTTATTCGGCCAGAGGGCATGTCCAACTGTTAAGATTATTTTGCGGAAATTGAGGTTAGGGATAATGAAGTATTAGACAAGTTGCATACACTAAAGGCAGATAAGGCGGCGGGTCCTGATGGCTTATAACCTAGAGTGCTCAGGGAAGTTAGTGAGATCATCTTTAAACCGCTCTCCGCTATCTTCAGACGGTCTTTAGAGACTGGAGAAATACCAAATGATTGGAAGCAGGGCAATATAATACCAATATCTAAGAAAGGGGACCCTACTGAGCCAAGAAATTACAGGCCAGTCAGTTTAACTTGCATTGCATCCAAAATACCGGAATCTATCATAAAAGACGAGCTGGAATTATTCCTTGAACGTAATAATATTTTGAGGGATAGCCAACATGGTTTCCATAAGGGAAGGTCATGCCTGACAAACCTCCTGGAATTTTTTGAAGAGGCCACTAAGACTCATGATCAGAGCAGGGCTTATGACATCATATACTTGGATTTTCAGAAAGCATTTGATAAAGTACCGCATAAGAGACTAATTTTTAAAATGAGCTCCATTGGAGTTACAGGAGGTATTCTGGAGTGGATTCAAAACTGGTTACAGGACAGAACACAAAGAGTGGTGGTCAGTGGAATCTCAGCTAGGTATGGTGGGGAGTGGCGTCCCTCAGGGATCAGTGTTGGGACCCCTGCTGTTCCTCATCTACATTAATGACCTTCATAGAAATATTGAGAGCAAATTAGTTAAACTTGTGGATGATGCTAAATTGGGAGGTTTGGCAAATAGTTTAGATTCTACTAAAGATATTCAGGAGGATTTGGATAGAATCCAGAGTTGGGCAGAAATGTGGTAAATGAAATTTAATTTAGCAAAATTTAAAGTTGTACATGTAGGTAATAAAAACATTAGACGGGATTACTTCATGGGAGGTTTAAAACTGGAATGTGCTCCACATGAAAACGATCTAGGAGTGATTGTTGACCAAACCCTCACAGGTTCTAGTCATTGCGCCGTAGCAGTTAAAAAAGCCAGTCGGATGCTGGGATACATTGCCAAAAGTATGGAGTACAAATCCAAGGAGGTGATACTTCTCTTGTACAACACATTTATCAGACCACATCTGGAGTATTGTGTACAGTTCTGGGGACCATACTTTAAGAAAGATATAGAGGCTCTAGAAAAAGTTCAGAGGAGAGCAACTAAGCTGATTCCGGGTATAAAAGATGAAAGCTATGAGAACAGGCTGAAGATCCTTAATCTCTTTAGTCTTAGGAAAAGGAGACTCAGCGGTGATCTGATTGAGGTCTTTAAATATTTTAAGGGGATTAACAAAGTGAATTATGTAGGATTCCTTCGGCTAAGTTCTGTTAGTAAAACTCGGGGTCATAAATGGAAGTTGACTAAGGGTAAATTTAGCACTGATATTAGGAAATATTTTTTCACCCAAAGAGTAATTTTGATGTGGAACAGCTTGCCTTACCATATTGTTGAGGCAGAAACCTCGGCAATTTTCAAGAGCAGGCTTGACTTAAAGCTAGATACCATTGAGACATTGAGTATCTGGTAATATATATCACAATAGTTAAAAGAAACTGGCGAGCCTAGTTGGGCTGAACGGCCTGTTCTCGCCACTCATGTTACGTTATGTTATCAGTGAGGTTGAAGCCTCCAACATTGGGCTGCAGCACAGAGGTTGCGTTACACTTTCTGATTGTCCGTCATTGTGACGGACAGGGGCATAAAAATTCCGTCATAATCAATTATTATCCGTCATTGTAATTTTATTTTTTTAAATGATAATCATTTATTTTTTTCACAAAATAAACAGAATAATTTATAGATTACGCATTAGCTGATGCCGACAGTGATTCATGGAGACACACCTTGCGCACTGTGTTAAATACAGCACTGCATGGATTTTCAAACTTACTGCTATATGAACTTTATAAAACATCACAAATGTTTTCTCCCCCCGCACAGTAACAGTGCGCAAATGAACAATGCTTTCAGTTATTGCTGGGCTTCACTAAGCCTAACAACCGCAGTCTCGCTAAGCAGTCCTACGAAGCTGCTTATCAACTTGTTATGTCAACCGCGGCTTTCCCCACCCAGATATTTACGTGTTCACATAACAGAGACAGTGTTTGTAGGATATGACCAATCGTCTACCGGCAGCAGAGCAGCATATTTTTCAAATCAAGAGCAAATGATCATATTACAAAAATATGAGGAATACAGGATCATACCAGAGATGCCAAGTCTGACGAATTCGGCTTGAGTCTCTCGCCTCTTAGTGGCATTCACGTTCCTGTGCCATAGTCAGCAATTATTCAATCAACGCGAACTGAAGAAATTCACTCGCGGAATTCAAGTCATTGCACATTAAGTTAATCAGTTTCACATGCATTACGGTGGATCTCCCCACTAGTGACACAAAAATTGATTATGACTCAGGAATTCTCACGCTTGTCTTTACAGAAGGATTGAAAGCAATGGAATTGCATAAAGACGTTTCAAATGGTCTTATTTCATTTAAACAATTTAAACGATCATGAAACACATGCATTGTTTCCAATCCCTGAGTAAAGAGAAGCACGAGAAGTCCGGAGTCATAACCGCTTTCCATAGTGAGGCCCACCTTCACGCAAGTGAAACTGAAACTTCAATGCACAAGGATTTTAATTCCGCATGAGAATCTCATTAATAAGCATTCATTGAATAATTGCGGACTACGGTGAATAAGCCTAAAAAATGAGACTTGGCATCTCTGTCATACAGATCAAAGAGAATGCTCGAGACAATATGACACCCACCACCAATTGGACGGGGGTGTGAATTACATTCTGTCAAAATGACGGACGGCCTTCAAAATATTCCGTCATTATTAAAAAAAAATCCGTCAATGACGGAAAATATTCGGTTAACGCGACCTCTGCTGCAGCAGTCCTCTTGCAATGAGCAAACAATGGTAAATTACATCATCATGCCTATTCTTTTGTTGCTTGTCTCCTGCAGAGAGGAATTATACCATCGGTGATCGGGCGCTGATGGTGGTGAAGTTGGCTTTTGAGGAGTGGAGGCACTGGCTGGAGGGTTCCTGGCTTTCCTTATTCATCTGGACAGACCACCGCAACCTGGAGTACCTCGCTACAGTGAAGAGGCTGAATACCAGGCAAGCATGTTAGTCCCTCCACTTTGCTAGATTCAGTTTTATCTCAATGTACTGCCCCAGTATACGGAATGTTAAGCCTGACTCCCTATCATGAATGTATCCTTCCATGCTCAAAGAATCTCCTGGTACCATTCTCCCAGGTAACTGTCTCCTAGCTGTCACTAAGCCACAGGTCGAGAGTGAGGACACTCCCACTAGCCACTCCCCCTGAATGGCTCTTCATACCTGAGAGAGTGAGAAGCAAGGTCCTGACCTCAGCTGGCATGCCATTCCAGACTCTTTCACACTCTCGCACTAATTTGTCAGCGGTTCCTGTGGCCAACCCTCATTCAAGATACCTGGTTCTTCTTCAAAACCTGTGCGGTGCGCGTCCATTCCAAGGCGCAACAACAAATGGGACCGCAACATCCCTGCGGTCTGCTATAACCCTTGGATGTTCCCCATCGACTACGGGCAACCATTGCAATGGATTTTGTCATGGGCTTACCAACTTCAGAAGGGAATGCGGTCATTCTCACCTTCATTGACGTTTCTGGAAATTAGCCCAATTCGTGCCATTGCCTAAACTGCCCACTGCCAAGGAAACTGCTGAGCTGCTCCTGCCATATGTTGTCCGCCTGCACAGAATTCCGGAAGATATAGTCCCAGACTGTGATGCCCAGTTCTCCAGCCAGTTTAAGAAGGCTGTCTGCACCTTAGTGAGCGCTGCCTTGCATCTTTTGTCAGAGTTTCACCCTGAGACCAATGACCAGGTGAAGTGGCTAAGCCAAAAACTGGGCAAGACTCTGCGCTGCCTGTGTGAAGGTATCCCTGCCAAGTGGTCTTGTCACTGAACTTGGGTGGGTTGGCTCTCAATTCATTACCAGAGGCTGTATTGGGCATGTCTCTTTTTCAACATTGTCTAGGTTACCAACCACCTTTATTCCAGTCTGATGAGAGAAATGGCAGTTTCCTCTGCTCAGGGTCTAGTTTGTCGTGCCCGCCAGGGTTGGAGAAGAGCCCATGCATTATTATTAAAACATGTCTCCACTTTCCAGAAGCAGGGGAATAGTTGTCGCAAGCCAGCGCCTGTCCACAGTGTTGAGCAGGAGGTTTGACTCACCATGAAGGATATCCCACTTTGGGAGGTGTTGAAGAGGCTTGCCCGGTTCATTGACCCATTCCTCATTTCAAGAGTCCTGTCTTCATCCACTATCATCCACTCCTCCTCCCCCATTCTCTATGTAACATTCATCCAGTGTTTCATGTCTTGAGATTTAACCTGTGTTCATGTCTCCCTACAGTCCTCCTATCCGTATCTCACTTCCCCTTGGGCTCACTGATGGTGGCCCTGCCTCTACTGTGCATCAGATCCGGGATGTTCGGCACAGGGGACATGTCTATTAGGTGTATGTCTTGCGTGATTAGTTTACGTTGTGTGCGTCTCCCCTCCCCTAGCTGCATCTAGTTACCTGGTAAGGTGAAGGGTATTTCAGTCCTTTTCTCAGCGTGGCAAGTTTCTGGATTATAAGGTACTTTTATGCGCTTAGAATCAGTCAGTATTATAGTATAAACTCTTGGTCTTTGTTACCCCTTGATTCTACCAGTCGCGTATCTGCAGCATAACGTGAGAGACGCTGTTTTGCTCCATCTTTCAGGCGACTGCATGTTCCACTGAGCGTGTAACGTCAGCGCAGCGTCCTGCCAGCTGATACAATCGACGTGTTCAGATTTTGCATATTTCGTCATTTTTTTAAGGATATTTATGCAACGAACATAAATGCTTTCTGTGGTTTTTTCTGCTTTAATTGCATTTAATGTCATTTCCGACTTTGTTGTGCTGTAGCCTACAACAGTCCAGCCATGAACGCCATTGATAAAAAAAAAATGTGCCCGTGTTTTAGTTAAAACAAAATCACAGACAAGTAGTTGAAAAGTGAGTCAGAAACGAATTTTATATCAAAGATTTGTGGCTAGTTTCTTTTAGTTAAAAGCGTATTCCCCTGGATAGTTACTTCCTGCCTGGCACAATCTGGCATGCGATTCCCAGAAGCACAAATACTAACGTAGTTTGATCCAATGACTGTGTATGGTTGAAATACGGAAAACGTATCCCTGTTATATTCAGATCAGCGCAACTGCGGCCCGCCAGCACCAGAAATAGACTCAGCGCGTATTTTCGGCAGAGCAGCGTGGAGAGCCGCTTCTAGGACACTGCCGAGACGTGCCGTGGCACAGCTGGTGGAATCACAACCATTGTCTAGAATGGCCACTACCGCGTTGCGGCAGTAACGCAGCCAAGACGCTCCCGGTGGAATCAAGCCTTTAAATGCAATTTGTCCTTCAATGACAGAAAGTCAATTTTTTACAAGCATGAAGAATATCTTGCCGAAGATATTAGCTCCGATAGCTTAAGAATGTATATGAAAATACAATCCTGTTAACTACGCCAGACTAAACCCTGGCACTGTCAACAATCTGTGATTTGTATTGTATTTTTTGTCATTCTTTTCTGTTTCCCCAGTTTTTCTTTGTTTTGATGCTTGTATCTGTATCTGTATTTGTTTCCCATGTCCACTTGCTTCTGTTTGCCTTTCCCTTGTGTATGTCATGTCAGTTTTTATTAGTTCTTCCAACATTCTAGCTGACTGAGTCAGTTTTTGTTTTGTTTTGTTAATTGATTTCAGTTATTCTATTTTTTTGTTACTTTCCCACTCCCCTTGTTCATTCTTCATGCTTCTCCCGCACCTGTTTCCCATTGTAACTCACTGTCCATATGCATATAAGATCCTGTCTTTCTGTGTTTCAGAGCAAGTTCATCAATTAGTCCTTTTCAGTGACACACAAACCTTTTTCTCTCTGCCCGCCTGTCAAGTTCTTTGACCCTGGCCGTTTCTCAATATGCGTTCTTCTCTGTACTTCTGTTCTTGTGAACTTGAGAAAAGTCATCCCTCTGAGACCATGTACTGTCTCAATTCAAAGTTCGCATCTCGACGAGAACGGTTACCAGTCCCGGAAGTGTTCTTGACACGCCCATTTTTCCGAGGATGCATCGGATGGTAACTTGTGAGAACTTGACAGCACGCATATCCCAGAATTCTTCTCGGCATCTAAGCGGGAGCGGGATGCCCCTGAGAGAGAAGGCCAGGGTTACGTTTCCCAAAAGCGTAGTTGCTAACTAAATTAGCAACTTACATAGTTCGTCCATTCACAGTCAATGGGTCCAACTATGTAAGTTAGCATCTGTGATTTCGGGAAATGCACCCCAGGATCGGTAAAGCTGCTTTCACACTGGACGCATAACTAATTTTTCGCACGACAGATTTACATTCAAAAGTCAATGCAAAGACAATGCAAATTGACTTTGATTGTAATTTGTCGGTATTCGTTCGCTATTTCTTAGCTAAATACTATTCTGCTAATTTTCAGGCGAGGAACTATTATCTGAGTACATTTGGAATATTGGCTGCTTTACGATGTTTTATGTCGAATATGCTCCAATGTTTTCGTAGTAGAGAAACTCCGCAACAGCCGGAGGAACGTAGCTAAGTTAAGCACCTTAACTAGCTCACGCTCACAGACCCCTCTTCCCCCACAGATAACATTACTGGGGGAAAAAAAAGGATGACGGCGGAGGAAGTCACGGCTCACTGGCTGGCGTATTGCGTAATGAGAACACATCGTCTCAAACCGTCGACAGCGTTCTGAGTGCTCGTTGCCTTTGAAGTGCACTCTTCCTAGAACGACTAGCAAGAACGTTCCTCCATAGAATGTTCGTTCTTAACATTCTTGGTATTGAGAAACGGCCCCTGTTTCCGCCCTTGTTCAGATATTTGGATTTGCCCTCATTGTGACCACAGCCAGAGCACTTTCCCCTCCATTGATAAGATTTTCCGTCAATCAGTGTTTTCATTGATATTTGGTAACAGGTGCTGTTACAGATCTTCAAACAAAAATTGGTCAAACGAACATAATTTGTGGTGCGTTCTGGTACACCTCGCAAACGTAAAAATGGAAATCACGCTTTTTTCTTGGGCAAAAATTCTCTGGCGCCGAAAGCGTCAATACCTTTTGCACGCATTTTTAACTTCAAATTTGGAATACAATTTTGTGCTGCTTTCTGTCTGTCTGGCTCAAAATCTGCTTTTTCTGAGTATGTCTAATTAACTTTGGTTTATTTGCCATTTCCTGTTAATACTTCAGTCTCAGTTCACCTGACAGATAATGAAACATCAATGAACCATGAAAATTATATCAGTGAATTACACAGACACGCAAAACAGCCATCTGAATACATCAAGGTCATGGATATGGTAAGCCAGAGCTATCAGCCCAGTGAGGCCCTTAACAGAAATCTTTCCTGTACATATAACCTTTAAGTAAACTAACGTGCATATTTGCAGGGTACGCAGTGTGCACAGCTTTCCAGGAATACCCACGAGTATGCACTAAGGTTTCTAAGACTTGATGGAATTATGCATCGTTATCTTTGCCAGACATGGGTTATATAATGATAATGATGCAGTATGCGATATTAACTCTGTTGCCATTCCTAAAAATCCCTAGATGGTGGGGGGGCTGGGTGCACATTCTGTAAGGCCTACAAATGCAGCTGCAGCTTATACTTAATGCATTCAAACACATTCATATCACTCACATTAGCATCTCTATTGAGGGGGAGAAATGGTAAACATACAGATATTTCAATCTGGGATCCCGAAGTATTTGCTGAAGAAAATATTACCTGTCCAATCACAGCTTCCAGGCTCCTATACCTCTTGTAGTAGAAGTGGTCAGCATAGAAATGAAGGAGGCATGTGGTCTTATTGCTGTCCACTGTTCTCCTTGACCTGGACACAGGGTCCCTCTGTACATCAAACAACACAAAGAGCACTGACCAGTGGGACGGCAATCTTCAAGTCACGTGACTAGGCCAGTGAACAAAAGCCGCAGTGAACAAGGTTAACTATGATCGAGCATGATCCAGCGTACAAAGAAGATCTGCATTTGACCCCCATGATAGCTTTGCATCTTTACTGTACGTATTCTCTACAAACACAATGCTTGCCACTGTTTGCCTGGGGTGTTGCGGAGTGGAGGCTGTTGAAGATACACAGTGTAGAGAAACAGTATTTGCCTCCTACGATTTCTTCCGTTTTTGCTTATTTTTCATATTTAACTGTTTTATACCAGCCAACTAATGTTAATATATGACATGGAAAATGTGAGCAAACACAAAATGTAGATTTTAAATAATCATTTAATTTATCGAAGGTAAAGGCTCATTAAAAATGTATATCCTTCATGTGAAAAAAAAAAGTGCCCCCCAAAACTTAATAACTGGTTGCATCAGCTTTGGTGGCAACAACTACAATCAAATATTTGCTGTAACTGCAATGAGTCTTTTATATACCTGTGAAGGAAATCTGGTCCACTCTTCTCCACAGAATTGTTTCATTTCAGCTACATAGCAGGGTTTACAAGCATGCCTGTGTAAGGTCACGCCTGAGCATCTCAACCGAATTCAAGTCAGGACTTCGACCAGCCATTCCAAATCCTCCATTTTGCTTCTTTCGAGCCTTTCTGAGGTGGATTTGATTGTGTGCTTCAAATTAGATCATTGTTCCACTGCATAACCAAACTCCACTTGACTGTTAAGTCACAAACTGATGGCTGGTAATTTTTTTCAGCATTTCCTGGTAAAGAGCAGAATTCTTCATGATTCCATCAATTATGGAAAGCTGCCCAGCTCCAGAAGCAGCAAAACAGCCCCAGACCATCACACTACCGCCACTGTGTTTCACTGTTGGTGTGATGTTCCTGTTGTGGAGTGCTGTGTTAACTTTGCGCCAGATGAAAGAGACCCATGTCCCCTAAAAAGTTCCATTTTTGACTCATCAGTCTACAGAATATTATCCCAAAAGTCTTGGGGTCATCAATATGTTATTTGGCAAATGTGAGATGAGCCTTTGTTTTCTTTATGATCAGCAGTGGTACAGTTGTAATCAAAATTATTCAACCCCTGTTGCAAATTAGGTTTACTGGCAAAATTTACAAATTTTCAGCTGTTTGCGATGAACAAATCAAACAAGAACAATTTAAATGGCTCAACACAACAAATATTACAAGTGGCTTCTCTAAATTCAACACAAAAAGCCACTTTTAATGACTACTGCAGGCTCAAAATTATTCAACCCCTTCATGACAAGCATCTTTATTTCTTAGTAGAGCACCCTTTTGCCGCTATGACCTGCTGGAAATGTGATGCATAGGCAGACAACAGCTTCTGGCAGCATTCCGAAGGAATCTAAGTCCAAACCTCATGGACAATGGCCTCAATTTCACTAATATTCTAGGGTTTGCATGCTGCAACTGTCTTCTTCAGATCCCACCAGAGATTTTTTTATGGGGTTCAAGCGAGGCGGCTGTGATGGGCACTCTAGAATCTTCCCAGACTTCTTCTGAAACTAAGCTTTGGTGGATGTTGAGGTATGCTTAGGATCATTGTCCTTTTGGAGGGTCCAATGATGCCCAAGCGTCAGCTTCCCTACAGACGGCATGACATTTTCTCCTTGGATAGCCTGGTACTTGTCTGAATCCATCTTGCCCTCCACACTTTGCAGATTTCCAGTGCCAGAGGAAGCTAGGCAGCCGCAGAGCATCAAAAAGCCCCCACAATTCTTCATTGTAGGCAGGGTGTACTTTTCAGCATATTCCTCCTGCAGACATACAATTGATTCATAAGCCCGAAATGGTCCAGTTTTGTTTCATCACTCCATAGAACAATATCCCCAAAGTTCTGTGACTTATTTATATGGTTTTGAGCATATTGGAGCTTGTCCTTTTGGATTGTGGTGCATGTCTTGGAGTTTGGGCATGGAGACCTTCAACGTTTAGTATACGCCCTACTGTGCAAACTGAAACTTCAATGCCTCCTGTCTCCAAGTCTTGCTGCGGGTCTCCTGCAGTCACTCGAGGGTTTTTGAACACCTGTCTCATCAGGAATTTGGTGACAGCCATTGATAGCTTCCTCTTTCTGCCACATCCTGGTACTGTAGCCACTCTTCCTTTAACTCTGAACTTGCGAACTATGCTTCCAACTGTATCTCTACGAAAATTCAGTGCCTGTGCTACATTTTTGTATCCTTTTCCTAGTTTGTGCCAGGCAATGATCTTCTCTATTAGCTTATTGGACAATTCTTTTGACAGCCATGTTTCTAATATGCAATCCAATGTCACTGTCAACAAATCCCTAGCTAGTGTAAGTATTTGATGTGTTCTATCTCAAGCAAACCTGATCCAAATAATTAAGCTCTTGGTTAGCTGCATTAGGTGTGCTTGAGACAACACCTGATTTGCAAATATGCTCTTATGACGGATTCTATTTGGAGGGTTGAATAATTTTGAGACTGCAGTAGTCATTAAAAATGGCATTTTGTGTTAAACTTGGAGAAACCACTTGTAATATTAGTTGTGTTGAGCTATTTAAAATGTTCTTGTTTAATCTGTTTATCACAAACAGCTGAAAGTTTGTAAATTTTGCTATTAAACTCAATTTGCAATGGGGGTTGAATAATTTTGATTGCAACTGTATATGCCTTGCAGCTCTCCCTTGAATGCCCTTTTCCCCAGTCTCTTTCTTATTGTGGAATTGTGAACACTGACCTTACCTAGAGTTGTGAACACAAGGCAAGTGAGAGTTCTTTAGATATTTCTCAGTGGTATTTTGTGACCTCCTGGATGAGTCGTTGGTTGATAATCTCTTGGAGGAATTTTGGTTGGCTGGCTACTCCTGGGAAGGTTCACCACTGTTCCAAGTTTTCTTTATTTATAAACGATGACTCTCAGCATGGTTTGCTGAAGTCCTAGAGCTTTAGAAACAGCTTCACTGACAGCTGGGTTAGCTGACTCAGTAAAGGCATAACATTGCTGCAGTGACCACCAAGGTCCAGGTGTGCATTTGAGCTCTGCCAGTGTTAATTGTGGCCGGCAGACTTTTGAAAGCACCACAAAATAGGCTTCAACCTGCAAGGGATATGTGGAGGCACATTGCCAGGCAAGTTCTAATCGAGTGATAGTTAAATTCAACAGTGCAAACCGTAATCGTGCTGGATGTGTCTAGTGAAATTGAACCCAATTATCAATTAAATTAGTTTAATTGGTTTATTTTGTAATCAAGGGGGCAATTGCTTTTTCACACAGGGTCTGGTAGGCTAGAACAGTTTTTTTTTTTGTTCAATAAATGAAATCATTATTTAAAAACTGCATTTTGTGTCTACCCGGGTTATCTTTGTTTAATATTAAAATAAGATTGATGGTCTGAAACATTTAATGTAACAAATATTCAACACTCTATTAGTCTATTGGAATATCACCAGATTATTCCATGCATTAAATGAAAAAAGTGAATGAAATACATTGAAAAGAGAAGAATAACTGTGGGCTGCTGAATATGTGTGCAGACATGCAGACCTCCAAAATATCAGGGCAGGAGTTAAAATCTGTAAAAATATCAATGAATGACTTAATATCATATTGATTCAGCACAGTTATCATGTGCTCTTAATCAGAGAAAACTGTGCAAAGCTCAACTAATCGACCTTGAAAGTATTTGAAAGGCCACGCTTCCAGCCATCAAACTCACCAGTCTATTAAGACCTGGACCGCATTCTCAGCCCCGCAATCATTGTATGCAGCTGCTGTTCATTGCCGCGGTGTGGTAGTGTTGTGCTATTGAAGACCGAGCCTCACACTTAGTCATTGCGAGGTCACGTAATACTCGTGCCTGTGTTGTTTCTCTAGTTTTGTTTAGATTTATTCCTCGCGTATTGCGTGTATATATTCTAACTCTTGAATTTAGTACTGTTTATTGTTTATGTCAGCACTTTATCTTTATTATTGAGGAGCCTTGTTTCCTATTTTCTTTTCCTATTTGTAAAACATTATTACTGTTGCTTAAGTCCAGTGTCTGTATTACTAATAGCACAATTCAGGAACCTCGTTTCCTTTTTTTTTTTTTTGTATTGCTTCTTGTGTGCCATTCTGCTGCGCAGTAGGCATAATAAATACAACTAAGTCCATCCTTGCACCTGAGTCCAGTCCTCAACTTCCTGTCCTCCGTGCACATCGTCAGTGTCTGAAGCACAACCCTGACAGTATTCATTAAAAAATGCCTGGAAACTGAAGGCCTAAATTCACAAAATGTGCTTTTGACAGTTTACCCAAAGTACCCACGTGTCTGCAAATATTCTTTTCTCTAAATGGATGGGAATGATGAGTCACAGCAATTAGCAGTCAGAAACAACCAATCCTTTATATAAAGAATTTGTGAAAATACTTTGTTTTCACAGTCCATAATTAAATACTGTAAGCAGTTCCACAGTAATTTTACCTTCCCTTTTGACAAGTTGAAATAAACTCCCACAACAGATTTGTGAGATTTGCTTACAGGCCTGCTGAGTATAGAAAAATCCAGGACAAAGGCACCGATTTTTACTGGAAAAACCTGAAGTGAGAACAATTGGTAATATAGGATATAATGTAAAATATACACATTTTGTAAGGGTTGTGCTTCGTACACAGTAAAGGTGCACAGAGGACAGGAAGTTGAGGACTGAACTCAGGTGCAAGGATGGACTTGGTAGTTTATTATGCCTACTGCGCAGCAGAAGGCACACATGAAGCAATACAAAACAAACAGGAATCGAGGTTCCTAAATATAAACACTACTAGTAATACCAACACTGATCACAGACTACAGTAACAATGTATTACAAATAGAAAACAAACAGGAAGCGAGATTCCTTAATATAAAGTGCTGGTTAAAACAATAAACAGCACCTACGTTAACCCTTAAATGCCCAACTATAGTAAAAGTTGAAAGAAAAACCTACGTATTCTGTTAATATGTCCTGGGGAGGGGCTAATAACAACCAAATAGCAATTTTTAATTTTTGGTGACCTTTGACCTCATTTTAGTTTTGTGACATATATGTCACTCTAAGTTTCTAGGATATGAAGGGAACTTTTGTTCATCATTGTTTTGGTAGTTGACATATAGCTGAAGTATTAGGCATAACTTATTTTTCATTAGCTTACCTGTTTGCCTACTTTATCCAATGATGAATGGGTGCTGATCTATCGTGTGGATTCCACCATGGGGGCGGCCATATTGGAAAGGTTATCTGGTGCAGCCAGTGTAGTGTCAGTTCCACTTTTATGCATCAGATGACAGCACTGATGGTCTAAATATGTCACTATGGGCATTAGGTTGCAAAATTTATGTGGGGTCAGTGGTTTTGACAACCCCCAAAATCGTGTGACAAATTTGTCACAGGGGGCATTTAAGGGTTAAAGTTAGAGTACATACACACAAAACACGGGATTTTATATATATACAAGACTAGGAATGTAACACAGGTATGCGCAATCACTAAGTGCGAAGTTTGGTCTTAAATAGCACACTGCTACCATACAGTGGAAATGAGAAACAGATCCATGTAATAATTGAATGACGTGAGGAATTCAGTCCGGGCCTTAGTAGACCGGTGGGCTGGATGGCTGAAGGCATTGTCTTACATTTTTTTAATTTTAAAATTCCAGTGTTTTATAACAGAGATAGTATGACCCAGCCCATATTGTATTTTGGGTTATTCCATATGAAATCAACCAATTCTGAAAAAAGCTGCAGCCTGACCCCTTCAGGATCAACAGATTTTTTTTGTAAAATAACTTTAACGTATTTAATGGAGCCATACAGAATTTCACCTTCATACTACAAATATTTTCTGAGTTACAGGCTCTCAAATTCTAATGGGTGGGTCGAAATTTCGCCTTTTTAAAACTTGCTATTTTTCCAGATTTTAACACTCGCAAACAGTTTCTTGTTGTAAAATGGAGAAATAACATTGATTCTCATATGTTTTACTTAATAGTTTGGACAAATCACATAGATCAAACAATGTTGTGAAATATCCAAAGTTCTCAAACTACTTTTCACTACTCTGATATGAATAAGAAAGTGATCGTGACTTTTCCTCTGTAAAATCTGGTATTTGGCCACATAAAACTGTGATTAGGTGGAAATTGGCAGAGACCAAATGCCACTATTAAACTGATCTAAAAGCTGGGGCTAGACAGAGAAGCACTCTAATGGGAAATAACTCTCCCAATCCTCACCAAAATCGGGTGCCAGAAAAGGGAGAAACTCAGGAGAATATCTAATGCAAAATTTTAGAATATTCTTTCTCAACATAAACGCAAAGACCTTGCAAACAAACCTAGAGCTAATACCCTCTAGCTGTTACCGGCTCTCATGTATAGACGGCAGTCAAGCAGGGAGCGGTTGCCACTTCCATACATATATAGACAGAATGCAAGTGCTCTGTATCATCATTTAACCTGCTCGAGTAAGGCAAATACCTGGAAAGAAATTTGATATCCGAGTGGCAAAAACCAATTAGTAACACCAAAAATGAGTAAAAATAGAAGTATATCCCATACAGAACAAAGAAGCACCCCTCACAGAACAAAGAAAACAATCTCCCCAAAATCACAACAAAAACTTCTTATGATGCAAACAAATTGTGACAGCACCATCATTCACCAACAAATCTATTCCAACACAAAGAGAAACCAACTTTTTTCATCATCTGAAATCTTAAAAATTTAAGACGTTTTAGATATTTACAATAGGCTGTCTTGTGGCACAAATCTGTTGTGAAAACATCAATTGCAGAGGTATCCAGATCCATGATGTTTTGTCACAATGTTTGCTAGGTGTTAACTCTGCAAATTATATTCCCAGACTGGCTTTATGGCACAAGCTACGCTTTAAATGCTCCAGATATTAGGTAAGCCCTATTTTCATGGCATCGTGATTATGAAGACTAGGCATGTTGCTCTTGTCATCAGCTTAAAGTGAAAGTTAAACATGCAAACAGAATCTTTGTACATGTTGTCTACATGTATAGTGCTTACTCACTCAGCATTATCATGGCTTTAATTTCTAGTAAATTAAATTGAAGCAACCCTGTGTATTTCAGAAAGTACTCAACACCATCTTGTGCAACTAGCCAGTGGGCCGTATTGAACGATCTTTTGTCATAAAATAATGGACTGGGACAATCACCCTATCCAACACAATAACAGCGCATACCTCTGGGCGAAGGGCAACGTTTCATCATTATCACGCGATCGTTGTAGCAGACAACAGCTAATTAGGGGGAACAAAACCTCATTCATCTAGTCTTTGAAAACAAAAATTCCACAATTTTGTATTTTACAACATTTATTTACTAATTATGTTTGTATAAAACACATTATGCATTATCCTTGAGTTCCCCTTTAACAAAGCTCAAGTGTGTTTTTAATATCTGAAAATTTTTTGTGGCTATATCCCATGCTTATGAAGTCAGAAGAGCTCAAAAATGCTGAAAAAATCATGCTAATTAAAAAGCGCAAAATTTTGACCCACTCTTATGTGTTGTACTTCAAGGGCCTGTAACTCAGAAAATATTTGTAGTATGTGGTTAAAATTTTGCGTGACCTCATTCAATATTCTGAAGTTATTGTACATAAATCAGCTGATTTTGAGGTGGTCAAGTGGGACGCATTGATTGATTTTTCATGGAATGACCCATTTGTGCAATGCCATAACGTACAGGTCAGACTGAGGGACTGAGGACATTAGGAAACATTTATGTTATTCCTTTTTTAACAGATATAGCCATTTAAATTCAAGTCTGATAAAAAGCAGAACATACAGCAGTCAAGAAAAGAAGGAAAAACTGGCTGCCGATGAGTTATCAATGTGAGCCTCCATTTGTCCCCAACCAGTCTCTGAGGTGAACTAATGTCTGACCTGAGCAGCCTCTTCCAGCATGAGGCTCTGGGTAAATCGCTGCAGCTGCTCAGCACCACAGAACCCTCCGTGGCCTCCACCCATGCCAAGGTCATCTGTACCAGGGAAGACAAAACAGCCCTCTTTGATAACTTATTGCTATTGGCACGCCTGCAAGGGCAGCTCTTCAGAGCTAACATGCTTAAACAGAGTGAAGCATTTTTTTTGAATTTCTTTGCAAAATCACAGACAAAGCAAATAAAAATGTTTGTGGTTCGCAAGGACCACCTTAAATTCTGCTCCCAGGTGTTAGTTCATACTCTACAACTTGAAATCAGTTTGCATACCATTAAAAAAAAAATTATGAATTGGACCAGACAACACTTGATATAAAATGTAAAAACATGTCAGATATGTAAATTCGATATTTTGTTTCATTAATCGTTATATTTTTACCATGTTTATTTTAATGGTGAAAAGTAAAAAAATAAATAAATAATAAATAAATAAAATGAAAAACACCTAACTGTAATTACTAATAAGAATGCACTGAACTGAAGTGAACTAAAATTAATTACCTGGGTAATTGTTTTGCACTTCAGGAAAACATTGCTGTGTGAGAGCATGATCACTATTTATGAAGGAAATGAAAACTGATTGATAAAGTAATTTAAAAACACTGAATTTCCTCCCATCAAATTGCCTAACTAGAGCTGTCCCAACACCAGCGGGAGAGAACCACAGACTGTCCAATCTACATGTCATGAATAATACGTAATTTTATGTGTTTCACTCGCGTGTTGAGCTGCCCAGTTGTGCATCAGTCACCTATCAACACCTCATTTATGAAGACTGATTTTGCTACTAATTTTTCTTATCATCACCTCTTGAAGGAAATGTCAGTATTAATAACTGCTGAAGCCTCTTATCTCACCGAAGGATTCAAAGTACTGTCTGTGTTCCATCAACACCTGGTGATTCACTGGCTAATGCCTCCTATCATTTGAAAAGCAGGAGCCAAACTTTGCATATTTAGTGAAGATATAGTATTTTCAACTTCCGGGTAATTACCCAGTCTAGAGAGCAAGATAAGGAAGATAACAGCCACACAATCAAATTGGGCAGGAACCATGTTGACCTGTGTATGTTACAGTCAGACTTCAAGAAATGGGTAACGCTAAACTTAAGTCATGTCACAAAATGACTGGTTTCACAATCTGATTGCGACATGTGTATCACTAGCCATTATGGACCATATGATCTGATCTGCGGAGCTAGATGGCCAAAAGCCATTGTCCACTGTGGAAATAATCTGACCATGGATTCGTATAGTGATCTTCATCTCATGATCTTGAGGCACCTCACATTGAGGGAGGACAAATATATGGCAGCCATTTTGCACCCAAAGAAACAGGAAAAGAGTGAGTTTTGGTTATTTATAAAATGTTCCAGAATATTTTGGAATTTATTGAGGGATACTTTCAATATTCCCATTTCCTCCTTCATGAGCATTGAGCAGAATATCACACATCACATCATAAACCTGGTGTAATTTAGAGAGGCAGTGATTCAGAGCACTCTTTGGGGAAGAGTCTGTGTTTTCCATTTAGAAGTCGGGCATAATCTTCCCAAACCATCTCTCAGATCTGTCAGTAACAAAGTCCCTGACCCAGAAACACTGTCTGAGGCTGTGCTATTTCAGGCTCCACACCACTAAGTGGATCACTGAAATAATTGAGTAAAAGTGCACGGAGGAATATTATTCTGGCCTTTATCACAGCAACAGGCAGGCATGAGACACATTGTGCAAAGCCTCAAAGTGCAGCTCAGAGTTTGTTTCGCAAAAACTGCTGATGACCAGAGTTTTCGTAATTGAACTGAAAACTGTAATGCACTTATAAACTTGGAGAATATCTGAGAAATTATTACAAAGGCTGTTAGCAACAAATCATGTATTAAAAAGCCCTAATTCAATCAGGTGAAACAAAATGCAATAGAGAGTGATGGAAGTCACAGGCTGATGTTTATTACGAGCATAAAACATAGTCTTTGGTGAGTTGACCCCAGCAGAAAATGCAAGCATATCCTCGTAGATGATCCCATGAATTATATGGAATGTAGGAATCTCCCCAGGTCCTAGGCACTCGTATTTGTGAATAATATGCCACCAATAGGCAGTAAAAGGCAGAGAAACTGGCTGGAGAACCCAGGCTTTCTTCTTAAGGCGGTGAAGGGGAGGAGACGGGTCACACAACAGGTCAGTGCTGATTTCACAGCTGAATGAGCACAAAGAGAGAACTTTAAAAGTTTGCCAACAGCACATGATTGGTTAATGGTTATTTCATCAAGCTGTGGTATTGAGGACAGGAAGGGTTGGCAGAATTTAAAAAAGGTAGTTCGAAATCGGTTCTTGAGTTTGAAACCCCCTGCGGAAGGAGATAGTCTTCCTGCTTAAATTTTCGCAAAGCGTCATATTATAGCAGCTAATTAAGGGCGCTTTCACACCAGAGCTGTTTGGTATGCTTTAAACGGACCAGAGTTAGTTTCCTCAGGTAGCCCGCTTCGTTTGGGCAGGTGTGAAAACTCATCCGAACTCTTGTGCGGACCAAACAAGCGAACTCTGCTCCGCCTGCAAACGTGGGTCTCAGTTCGCTTGCAAGTGAACCCTGGTGTGGTTCGCTTACAGTGGGAAATGCAAACGGACTATCCAGCAAACCAAAGAGAGGAAGTGAACCAAAGAGAGGTCCTGGCCAATCGATGAGCCGGGTTTTCTTCTTCCTCATGTTTTTTTTCTTCCTGGTCAATGCTCGTTTCGGGCAATACTGCCCCAAATGAGCAGCTGTTGTAACTGCATGACGTTGTCCAGTCGGTTTGGTCCACTTTCAAAAGTGCTGTGTGAAAGTGAACCAAACCAAATCGCCTGTGATCTGGGAAAACCTAGTACGTGTGTCACTTTTGGTAGAAACTGAGTTTAACCTCCATTTGCAGTAATTAAGAGTGGTGAAAATCTTAAAACACTAGCTATTAGTGTCATTTGAACTTTCAAAATCAAGTTTCTATCATATTTTTTTTTTGTTAGGAAAAGTCCAGAACCTAAAATTTTTGTTCAATTGCGAGATCTTTGCCACTGATAAACTTACTAGGTTTTTCTAGATCACAGGATAAATGAAGGTATGAAATTTTTTGGCATTGCCCGCCCAATCGAACCGAGTGCCCCGGACTATCCTGGTGTGAAAGCTCCCTAAAACTGTATCACTCTGTTTTAAGCCTAGAAGTGTGAAACCAGGTTAGGAAAGTAATAGTTTCCACCAGTATTTTGTTGATTCCACCAGTATTTTGTTGAATCTCCAGCATTTTCTAATTGACACAATTCTTCAGTCCAACGGTAGGATGACTCAGCGGGCTGGAGCAAATGGGTGGAAAAAAGTGCATGTTAGTTCACTTTCCATCTTGTTAGCTTTTCATGTCTCGAGTATGTGGTGACAAAGGATTAATATTGCAGCAGCATGAAGATAGCTGCAACAAAATACTTTGAATAAATATAACTACTGCAAACACCGGCCCTTACAATTCTTAGTTTCATTAGCTGGGGAAGATGAATGGAATCACAATGCAGGGCCTGAATAGGCGAAACGTGTCCCGTGCCATGGAAGATAAATGCTAGAGTCACAGAATCCTGTATTAAAGCAATCCTCTTTCAGCTTTCTCATCACCCATTGTTGCATGGCCATGTAGTCCAGCTATAAATCAGCTGTCAATTGAAGTACTAAAAGAAAGACAAAACCAACAAGATCAGCACCCCTCTTTCACCACGTTACCCCCCTTCTACCCTCGTGTCTCTCTAATCTTGAGAGAGCGTTTGTTTCTCAGTAAGCATGCAGACACTGCGCCCTCTCAGCTTCTGTACCCTGACATTTCTAGCTGCGATATTATTCAGCAAATCAAGATCTTAAAGGTATACTGAGTAGGTTTCATACTTTGCTGTTTGTATACACAACCTTCAAAGTTGGCCCCTCCTCCGCAGCTCAACCACACCAGAAGCGCATGCCTCCTGACCATAAATCGAGCAGTGCACAAGTTAGATACCTTCAAACTATCATCCTGTACACACCATTGATGGTACCAACCATAGGTTGCTAGTGTTAATGTCATTTTAGCTGGATTAAAATTACTGTGGTTGAAGACCAATGCTGTACATGATGACATTACTATACTCTGCAACATAAAAAAAATACACTGCCAACAGTTTTGTCAGTTAGCCAATATAATTTACCAGCTCATTACAAACACATAGCCCTGGGCCTCCCACAATCTAAAATTACTGTGTGTTAGACAGAAAATTATTCTAAAATTAAACTTAGCACTACATACCTCAAGGTTATTTTCTCAAAACTAAAAGTTACTGTATTGGTTGATAGTAGGACTTGGTGTGGACATGCTTGAATGTGAAATTACACAGCTAGCTAGCTCACAACTATTTCTGGAGTGTGATGTCTGTTGTGAAAGAAAAGCTGATACTTTCGCAAGCTAACAAAGGTATCCACTGGTACCAACCTGTCTAACAGATGACAGTCTACCAAGACCGGGTGTTTGCAACATGTGAAAAGTAGATGTTTACATACACTCAATAGCGGTCCGTCAGCGGTAACAAAGGCCTTCAGTAACCTCACCTCTCAATGCTTAATTGCCTAACCCTTTCTCAGTTTACTTTGCTTGTTTAGAAACAATAACTACAAATAATTGGTGGAATGACAGTCAAATGAGCTCATTTCAAATTTGATGGCTGCTACAGGTCTTAAAAAAGTTGGGACAGGGGCCTGTTTACCATGGTGTAGCATCCCCTCTTCTTTTTAACACAGAATGGAGGCGTCTGGGCATTGAGGAGACTATTTACTTGAGTTTAGCCATTGAAATTTGATCCCACTCTTGTTTAATACAGGCTTCCAGCTGCTGGAGAGTTTTGGGCCTCCTTTGACAGACTTTTCATTTAATTATGCACCAAATGTTCTCAATCGGTGAAAGATCAGGACTGCAGGCAGGCCAGTTCAGCACACAGACTCTTCTACTACGAAGCCATGCTGTTGTAATAGCGGCAGTATGTGGTTTTGCATTGTCCTGCTGAAATACATAAGGCCTTCCCTGGAATAGATGTCATCTGGAGGGAGCATATGTTGCTCTAAAACCTTTATATTCCTTTCAGCATTCATGGTGCTTTTTAAAACATGCAAGTGTCCCACACCATATGCACTAATGTATCCCCATGCCATCAGAGATGCCGGCTTTTGAACTGAACACTGATAACAGGAAGGGTGGTTTTTCTCCTCTTTAGCCTGGAGGACATGACGCTCATTATTTCCAACAAGAATGTCAAATTTGGACTCGTCTGACCACAGGGCACTTTGCCACTTTGCTACAGTCCATTTTAAATGAGCCTTGGCCCACACAACACGGCGGCGCTTCTGAATCATGCTCAACAATGGCTTCCTTTTTGCATGATAGAGTTTTAGGTGGCATCTGTGGATGGCAAGGCGGACTGTGTTTACAGACAGTGGTTTCTTAAAGTATTCCTGGGCCCATTTAGTAATGTTAATGAGGGCGTCTGAGGGCCCGAAGATCACGAGCATCCAGTAAAGGTCTTCGGCCTTGTCCCTTACGCAAAGAAATTTTTCCAGTTTCTCTGAATCTTTTGATGATGTTATGCACTGTTGATGATGAGACTTTAAAAGCTTTCGCAATTTGACGTTGAGGAACATTGTTTTTAAAGGGGACCTATTATGTTGATCCTTCTTTTAATACATATTAGTAATGTTATAATGTTGGTTGTCCATGCTCAACCTCTGAAAAGTTTCTAAACATAAGATACAGGGGTTTTTCCGTAATCCAAGCACGTGATTTCGCGAGCGTGATTTCCTCTCTGAACAGCTCCTCCCGAGATCTTCACGAGATCTGGGCAAAACCTGACGTCAGGTTGTGCCGTCCAATTAGTACAGACCTAGCCAGAGCCAACCACTGCGCTGGACCTGCCCACATCGGAAACTATTCTAGCAGGCACTAACAACGGCAGATCATACTATGCCTTAGTAGTGTCGACACTTTTGGAAATGCAAAAGAAGAACCGCAGATCATTTGAGGTGCAATTTTGTTAGTATCTCTCCCAAAGCTACTTGTCCGTTTACTTTTGGACACAAAGAAAAACAAATATTTCTCTTCGAAAAGACGATGCCACCAGAAATCAGTGGGTAGCTTTTTTTGTTTGCTGGCAGCAAAAAGCCACGGCCAAAGGGAATGTTAGCTGTTTGAGCTCAGCATTTCACCAAAGACAGCTTTGTCAATAAAGGATCATTCGACACAGGATAAGCGTTTCAGCTGCTTCTCAAACCTGAAGCAGCTGCATCGATCAAGCGCTCGGAGTCACAAGCTGTGAGTAACCATATAACAGCAAATAATGTAAGTGAAGCTAACATGTTACGGGTGGCTAGCAGGACCGCTAGCAATAGTTAGCACCAACAACTGGCCTCAAACGCAGGCTTGGTAAAATATCTGAAGATAAAGCCTGTATCGGTCGCGACTGTCCGTGACTCACAGACACAAAGGCTGTAAGTTGCTTTTACTGCATAAGCCACCCTGACGTGATAGCCAGTTGATTGTGGCTGTAGCACAGCGGCTAACGTAGCCAAGTTACTGTTGCTAATGTTTGTGTCCTAAATATGCAAGAGTGATATCAGGGGAAATTCTACAGAAGGTGTGTGAACATAAACCTCATTTGAAGCTAACTTTTAATACTTGTTTGTAATTTGGATGCTTGGTACAACTGTTCACAGTAACAGAACTCGCTGTTTGTAAAACCTGTATTGCAAGGGTTTGTCTCTGTGGTTATGACCGCTCGGTTACCAGCTACTGCATGTTAGTTTGTGTGCCGTGCTAATTAAAAATGCTCCTGGTTAACTTACATGCAGTAATTCTGATCGGTTTGCTTGTGTTACTTCGGTAAGCATCAATGTGGCAGTTTCATCATAACGTTGCCCGATTGTAGCCACTACAGTTAGTGATCGCTTCACTTATCCATGACCGGGATCAGCCGGATACTTCACAAATGTCTGAGCAAGCTCTCTGGTGCTACCATGAAAGCAATGCGAAACGCAGAAGCTCTACCGGTTTACAAATGATTTCTCTGCACTACCTTGACATAATTTCATCCCCCTTTAGAAATTGTTGTGGCTAATAAAAAGCCGAAAAAGGCGGAGATTAAATAGGTAATTCTTTCCTGTAGAAGTGATCAATTTGCCAGCTCCACATAAGCAACTTGTCCGCGCTAACGGAACTTACGGTCTGCAAAACCTGTATTATGTTTATAACATAACCAAGCTCTCTCTAGCTGTCGCGTACTATCCATAAAGCTGCTTTCACATCAGACACGAAACAAATTTTTCGCAGGACAGATTAGCCTACATTCAAAGTCAATGCAAAGACGCGAATATAGGCATTATGGGCGCGTTAAGCAGCTTTCACATCAGACACCAAACGAATTTTTCGCGCGACAGATTACATTCAAAGTCATGACCGCTTATCAGCTACTGCATGTTGGTTCGCGTGCTCTGCAAATTAAAAATGCTTCTGGTTAACTTATATGCAGCAATTATGATCGGTATGCTTGTGTTACTTCGGTAAGCATCAATGTGACAGTTTCATCATAACGTTGCCTGATTGTAGCCACTACAGTTGAAGCTTAACGGAGAGGTGCTGTATGTGTCTGCCAAGTTGGGCTGCAGTTAGACCAGACGTAGATTTTGCAGAGCTTGGGGTGCGTTTTTGGGTGCTTATGAAACGATCGCTTTACCTATCCATGACCGGGGTCAGCCTGATACATCTCCAATGTCTGGGCAAGCTCTCTGATGCTACCGGTGAAAGCAATAGGGAAGCGCGCAGGCTATAACGTGCCCGGTATGACAAACGATTTCTTTGCATTGCCATCGATTGAATATTAAATTCTTTCCTGTAAAAGTGATTGATTCGCTAGCTCCACATAAGCAACGGTTCACGCAGACGGAACTTACGGTCTGTAAAACCTGTATTATGTTCATGACATAACCGGAGCTCTATCTAGCTCTCGCACGCTATCCATAATGCGCCCATTTTCCGCGAGGAAAAGCTGGTCATTCCGAAGCAATAAGTAAACCATTACCACAGGCAATTTCCGAAAAGGCCGTTTAGCTTGGAGCTTTCGCCCCTCCGTCATATACCAGCGCGGAAGCTGTTCGCTTCTCCACGCTAACAACACACCACAGCTATGCACACGAACTAGCAGGTCCTAGTACACACCGAAGCAATCCATAAGCTGTTGGTCCACTTTTAGCTGCTCCTCTCTGTCCATGTTTCCCTCTAAACTCAGACCCACCGGATTTCTACGGTCTCCGGTCTACACTTGGGCATGTCGACCTGTTCTACAAATGTGTCTATATGGGTTGGATTCTAGCTTTCCCTCAATCCTAGCTATAAAGTAAAAAAAAAAACGCGGTACTCACCACTGTCACTGTAGCAAACTGTAGCCGATAGCAAATTTGAGCTTGAGCTGCCAGATTTTCGCACTGCGTCCTCCACTTTCGCCGCTGCATTTGTTAGAACAAGTTCATTTCATTAGATCTATATTCAAGTATCAGGTTAGATTGCGGAATTTTCCTGCCGCTTCCTTATCAGATTGCAGAAGTGTCTCGCGTTTCACTCTGGCGAGCCAGACCCGGAAAACTGCGTTCTGCAGCCTCGTCCCGCCCAACTCCGCCCTCTACGGAGCTGGCCAGTCAGAAGAAAGTGGGCACACAGGGAGTGGGGGCCATAGCGGAAGAGCCACCCCAATGAGGCGTTTCAGGCAGAGACTACAATGGACTACAAATGGGTTTTTTTGAGGATGGCAGTATGAGATAAATAAGGACCCTGTTTGGGCTTTGAACGATCAGGAGTACTCTAGGGGAGTCCGAGATCAAAATATAACCTTGGAAATATAGCATCCGAGGTCCCCTTTAAAGTATTCCACAATTTTTTTACGCAAGCCTTCACAGGTTGGAGAGCCTCTGGCCATCTTTACTTCTGAGAGACTCAGCCTCTCTAAGACATCCCTTTTATTGCCACTCATGTTGCACACCTGATGCCAGTTAACTTTATTACTTGCTAAATGTTCTTTCAGCTGATTCTCTTATATATTAATTGCTGTTTTAGCCCTTTTTTTGCCTGTGTCCTAACTTTTTTGAAACTTTTTGCAGCCAGAAAATTTAAAATAAGCTCATTTTGTGGACAAAAATGCAAAATGTCTCAGTTTCAACATTTGAAAGGTTATCTATGTTCTATTGTAAATAACATATTGGCTCATGTGATCTGAAAATCATTGCATTTTGATTTTATTCACAATTTATACTTTGTCCCAACTATTTCGGAATTGGGGTTTTAGAAGTAATGTCCCCTTTGAGTGTTTTAAGTCTCGCATGTGCCCCTATTCCCGGCTTTGTCTTGTTTCTTTGTTACTTTCTGATGTATCTGTGATGTGTATTTAAACCGTGTGCTTTAATTTGCAAGTTGCTGGATTGTAATTTGCTATTAGTGCTTAAAACCAGTCAGTATTTCCTTGTAGAAACTGTAAGTCTTTAGAAAGGTAAACATAACCTTTAATGGTAGTAATTTGCTGAAGCCTTGTTTTTTATCAGGTTAATTCGAAGCTACCAACCCTTCTCAGGGCTCAGGATTGGGACCGCATTCAAGTTAACCCATTTCATGTCAGCTCCTTTTTCCAGTTTAACAGGAACAAGCTCCCAAGCCTAATTCAGGGTCCGTGTTCTTGTTAACTCTGTTCAATTCTGTTCCTCTGTCCAGTTTGTTTGGAATGAGCTCACAAACCTGCGGTCATCAGGATTGGAACCAAGTTCCTCTCAAGCCACTCCATCCAGACTTTAAACAATTCGGCTCTGGCGAAGTGTGCACTGCATTTGGCATTCATCCTGGAAACCCGCTGGCCAGAGATTGGCAACGCCCTCCTTCGCCTACCACATCTGAACTGAACTGTGCCTTCCTCTTCTTGGCTTCGTCCCACTATCTACTTTATTACTATCAATAAACCCTATCATTGGATTGTACTCCGCCTCCACACTTGATTCCTGGTCTGGATCATAACAGATTTCATTCAGCCAGTTTATAAATATATAAACCTTGGTTGTGCTTCAAGTTATCAAACTAGATGTACTTTCTGAAAGTAATGCTATTTTAGCTAGCAAGCTGGCTAAACATTTCCTTACTATATTTTTACGTGCCAGTAAGGTTTTAACCTTAATTTTCTCTGGTATAATAAATATAGAAATACTGTTCCAATGTTCTATTTTACACATTTTATATTTTTATTTACATTTAGTAATGAGTTCCACCAGAGCTTGCAACTGTGCTCTTGCCGCTTTTTTAAAAAAGCGCACCTGATTCCTGTGTTCGCACAGGATTGTGAGATACATGCTTTTGCGGAGCAACCTGACAGAGTTCTGCCCTCACACCCTGCGTGCACTTATTGGGAGGGGGCTACGCACTCACTGCCAAAAGGTTAATGCCCGGAAGTGTCCCATACAAAGTAAAATAGCAAAATACAGGCAGAGGGTAGGGTCTTTAGAGATACGGACACTGCCACACACTTCTAGTGAGTCGTAAGTGCTGATTGTGAGGGATTTTTGAATTATGAGTCCATACATTTTTTTTTTGGAAAATCCTATTTGGTATATCTTTGACAAAGACATCAAGAACAGACATCAATTTAAGACATGAGAACAGATGTCAATGTATTTTCGGATACTGGAGGCACTAAAGGCTCCAGAACTTAAGGCCCTTGGCAATCCCACAGCTGCAAAAGATCACAAACGGGCACTGATAAAACGGGCCTAATCTTATCAATAACCTCTTGCAAGCAGAGGATGATCTCTACCCAGCAGAGCGCAAAATATTTCTAATCATGGTATGTGGAATGTTTTTTTAAATAAAATTCCACCAGATGCAAAGGATCACTCACGTTCCCCTTGGTTATCAGAAGGAATGGGAGGGATTCCAGGCTTACTACGGTGGTGACGTGTCTGTCCTGGTTCCCTCCGTGCATGATATCTAGCACAATGCTCACGTGAGAACCTTCTGGGTCCCTCACTTTGTCACTCCTATTTCTTATCACCAAGGCTTCATACTTACTGAAAGATCCTAGACATGCATGCATGCACAAGCGCAAATCGGTCTGCCGTCTGTTGCATCAAATTATGCTCGCTTGCACCGCCCTGTGCTACTTTGTATAAATGAAAACAGACATTGGCTCGCAGAAATCCAAACAAAACATTGGAAGCCAGTGACTTTCTGTTCAAGCAAATGTCTGTTTAAAAGCATTTTTTTGGGTTGAATGTGGTTTATAATTGTGGTTGTTTATTGGCGCCAAGAATCTATCCACTTCTTTTGATGCAAATTAGAATCATGATTATGACAAAAATAACCAAAAAAAACCTCACCACTTCCCAGTGTTCGGAATAGACCAACCACATTAGCTCTCAGTGCTCTGAACAGTGCGCCTAAAAGCACGAGATTCCCCACCTATTTTTTCACAAGGGAGCTCCACTACCTTGTCACTGCGTGCTATCAAATGATGAAAGTAAGCTTTGATGACCCACAAATAAATTTTTATTAAATCGCTGCCAAAGGCGCACAGTTCTGAACATCTTGGGCAAACTTGGTATTCAGAGCACTGTATATTTTATCTTTCTTTTGTGATTTTTTTCCTCAGAAGAGAGATTCAGGATTGTTGGGGGAAAAAAATCGTTTTAGGGTCCAACCACCAAATGGAGCAAAGACTCTATCGTAATAAAGGAATTATTTTCCCTCCAAATGAGTTGCATTTGAGGCTAAAAGTACTCAAAAACTTATGAATTTTTTCATACACATCACTCTTTAGTGCCCCCCACAAAATTTAAACAATATCGCCCTTGCGTTATGTGAATGTCGGCACATTTAACATTCCACACACTGGCACTTTTTTGCCTGTTATTTTAACTGGCACTTTCTTTGCCAGTTATTTTAAGTGTAATT
Organism: Gymnothorax javanicus; assembly: GCA_029692085.1. Classification (NCBI taxonomy): domain Eukaryota; kingdom Metazoa; phylum Chordata; class Actinopteri; order Anguilliformes; family Muraenidae; genus Gymnothorax; species Gymnothorax javanicus. The sequence goes on along the minus strand of CM056196.1, from coordinate 35,499,131 downwards.
TTACAACAAGTTTACAACAGAATTCCGTGTATGTTAACAGTAAACCACAGTTACAGTAAATACATGTAGGACTCTATTTACAGTTAAAATAACCAGGAAACAATTTTACTGTCAAATTCAGTCAATTTATAACAATGCAAGGCTTTAAAAGTCTTTTGAAGCCATGATCTAAACCCAACACGAAGTCCATCATTTTGATGTTATTGTGAATTTTTTTTTTTCCTATTTACCGGGGTCATTCTTTAACAACTCCTCCCAGGAAGTTCATGAGATCCACCTCAAGCGTGGTCAGTGTGTATGAAAGACATTAACATAGAAAACATATTAAAAATTTTGAGTTTTCGTTGAACTGTGTGGCCATGGCGACGTGTCCAATTTTCTTGTCTCACCTCAAAATAGGAAGTGGCATGTAACTCCACTGTAAATATTCAAATCTGCCCCAAACTTCAATGTTTGATGGGCGCCTCAGCCTGAAGACATCTACAGGCCACAACTGATAATAACAATACATTTTATTTATAATGCGCCCTTTAAGATACCGAAGGTCGCAGTACAGAGTGAATCATAATCATAGCGTTATCTAGTAGCAACAGGAAGTGAGCCTTGCATGACAAACATCATTAAGTAACATTTGTGCTGTGTAGTCAAGTCCTGATATTCAGCAGCATAATGCATGTTTTGTGTGTGTTCTCGAATGCCACATTGTGGACACACAAAGTGATACAAAATGTACTATATGCACAGCGGGCCCCAAAATTACTGGCACCCTGACTGGCAATGCACAAATGATGCAAAAAAAAAAAAAACCAATATAATTATAGAGGAACAGAATATACCAACATATGACATACTTTCTTAATGTTTCAATGAAAACAATCAAAATTATAACAATCATTTAATAAAAAATGAATTTAAACAAAATCAAGGTTTGAAAAGTTAAGGCACACATTTGGAGAGATTTTGGACCATTCCTCTAAGCAGATCCTTTCAAGATCCTTCACATTCTTGGGTTTGCGTTTATAAACTGCCCTCTTCAACTCAGCCCCCAGGTTTTCAATTGGATTGAGGTCTGGCGACTGAGATGATCATTGCAGAATGTTGATTTTGTTGTCTGTGGATCTTGAGGTGTGCTTTGGGTCATTGGCTAGTAAGAAAGTCCCCTTAAGCCAAGTCCCAGCCTTCTGGCAGAGGCAATCAGATTTTCAGCCATTAATATCCTCATACTTGGTGGAATTCATTATACCATCAATCTGAGCCAATGCCCTAGACCTCTTGAATTAAAACAACCCCAACATATGACTGACCCGCCATCATATTTCACCGCGGGTATGTGCTTTTCCTTTGTATGCATCTCTGTCTCGACCCCAAACATACCAATGCTGTATCTGACCAAAATGTGCAAATTTGGTCTCATCTGACCAAAGCAACTTGTTCCAGTCATAACTTAAATGACTTTTGGCAAACCCCTGTGCTTCTGTGTCTTCTGATCAGAAAAGGCTTTCTTCTGGCATCCCTCCAAAGAGCTTGTGGTTGTGGAAGTAGCACCTGATGGTGCTTTTTGAAACCTGGTGACCACAAGATGCCACCCAGGCCTGCAATTCCTTCACAGTGATTCTTGTGGATTCTGTTGCTTCTCTCACCATCCTCCTCAGTATCCTGGGGGGCAAAATCTAGTTGTGTCCTCTATTCTTGAGTTTTTTAACAGTTTCATATCTTTGGCATTTTTAAATAATTGCTCTGACAGTGCCCTGTGGCATATTCAACTGTTAGTGAATCTTCTTGTTGACATTGCTAGATTTAAAAGGGCTGTGACCATCTGCCTCTTTTGAACTGACAGTTGCTTTGTTTCCTTCCTGGTGCTGGATGATGAAGGGATACTGCATGTGTGTTACCTCATTTTCATACCATACTGAAACAGGAAGTGATGTAATGGCTCAATATAGTTCCTTAACACTTAGATAAAACTTAAATAAGAGGAATTTAAGACCTGGTTTAATTTTGGTAGATGTTATTTACAATAATCTTTAAAGGTCCCAATAATTGTGAAACCTTGATTTAGAGGAAACTGATTTTTAATTAAGTCAGTAAATGATTTTGGTTGGTTCCATTTGAACATTAATATCATACAGTATTTTTCACATGTTGTTATTTAGAATATCTGCATAAATGTTTTTTTCTTTAAAGTATTTTTGTGCATTGCCAGTTGTGGGTGCCAGCAATTTTGCAGCCGACTGTATGTCCACTACCATGCGCTCCAAACAGGACATAGCAACATCTTACTAGTGTTTGCTGTGTCAAATGGTTGCAGAGTGTCCAGCTGCATCAACCGGCATCCCACCAGCACCTTGATGTGCACAATGGTGCCAAGGGCTTGATCATCGCTGCTTACTTTAATTGTGGTTTTCTTAACATGTGTGTGTGTGTGTGTCCTTTTAATTTAAAAAAATTTACATGATTTTCATTTTTATTGCAAAAGAGCAATTCGTTTTCATGAAATGTGTGATGCAAAGACTGGGCTTAATATTACTGGATTGAAATATTATTATTACAATGTTTGTCATTCACCGAAACTGTCATTGTTTAAATTAAATTAAAAATCGAATGCAGTACATGGATTTATATTGACTTATAAGTAAAAAACCCAGTCCTAACCCAATATTTTCCTGAGTTAAATGTAAGTCATTTGTATAAAATTGAGTTGGAGGTGTGTCTTTCCAGATATGGATTTTTCATTGTTAAAACACGTTTGTGTTTGAATCTGACCAAGGCTCAAACTATAGTAACTTTTTAATCCCTGTCTTCTGAATGTCCTGAAATGTTGGTCCAAAACCCCAACTTTTAAAAGCATTTTAAAGCTCCATAAGTAGGTCCAATCTCCAGTATAAGTGGTGCAAATCTTGGCCGACTTAGCTGAACACAGCCTGTTATTTCTCCATTTGCTACAAAGAGCTCTGACCAGTAAAGTAAAGGTTCCCTGCCTCATGAAAGCAAACCTAAAATTGTATTGCTATTTATTTTTCTGCCCGTTGAGCACAGTCCAGATGTGAACATTCAAACATGGAGAACTAATCTTTGTACAGCAGCAACAAATTTTCCCCCTTCGGTTCAGGGGAAGGCAGACTCTTTAACTGGAGCTGGGCTGACCCAGCAGAATTAGGGAACGCATGATTTGGTCACACCACTCTGTTTGATTGCCACCAGCCAATGACAAGCTACTTGTCAAAATCCTCCATTCAGCAATATAAAGTATCCTGAGGAATGTGAACAAAACTTTTAAACTAGTATCTATGCTCAAGAAAACTGACCTACCCTGGTTAGTTGCTGAAGTGCATGTCAATGCAGCAAAAGAGTTGAATAGGGCATGGAAAAATGAAAACTGTCAGGATTATCTGAAATTCCACAAGATTGCTCTGGCAGTTACGTCTTTATCTCATACCTTCCTTTCACTCTAAGCACGTGGAAGCGTTGTGTCACGTTCATAAGGGTAATATGGTCCTACGGGAGTATTACACTCAGCAGACAAACAGTATATTCGGAGTTCAATTTAAGGCTGAAGATCTCACTTCTCTGAATATGCTTCATGTAGTGTTCAAACTTAGAAACAGTGGCTATGCTATGCACTGGCTGAATTTAAAGGTGTCAGGGATATCTGAGGCTTGAGTTAAATATAAAAATGGTCTAAGTTGATGTAAGTGTAGTGATTTAAATGGTTTCTCCTCTTTCCTCTGCCATTGATAAATGCCACTAAATGAATTTGCAACCATAGCTGTCATTGTATTAATAGAACTCCAGCATGGTAAGATGTTTTATTGCTACAAAAAAGTTACTCTGTAGGCTTAATTAGAGATTCCTGTGAAAGATTTATATATAGTATAAATGCCTGGGCCTGTTCAACTGAGGTCTAATTACTGGGTCGCATACTTCATGAAATGCTAAGCAATAAACGAGAGACTCAGGGATAATACTACTCCAAGCCAGAAGGACTCAGCAGAGCATGCATACTGCCCCACGATTGGCTAATAACATCCCTGGGAGCCTGGGAAATGAACTATAGTTACCCTTTGCTGACACAGGAGGTGGTGTGACTTCAAATACAACATCACGTGAAGAATCACAGACCATACAGACACTGACAGGTCTATCCTGCGTTACTGTTTAACTAGCACCCCCACAGAATGAGGGTATTTGCCTCTCACTTTTCAACACCCCAAATCCTGTAGGACCCGTGAGAGCAACCTCTAGCCTGTTTCAACATGATATTATTTTCAACCGGAAAAGTCCAAATCAACTTAGTCTATGACCTCAGGAGCAGAGAATCCTCATTAGAACTCACAAGGCACTTTGCAATACATGGAGCATGTTTTTAACCTCCTACTAAAGTTCACTGCGCCTTTATATCTCCACAGTTAACAGTTGTGATAGATGCACATTTTGGAAGACGGACCAGTTTCACTGAAACACCAGCTTTATGAAGGCACAGCTTTTATATTGCATTAAGTCTGTTGTAATCAAAGTACTTGTATGTCAGCAGTTGGTACCCTAATTTGTCATGCTATGTGTGTGGGTCACTGACACTGTAACATTTAGCGGTGCAATCGGAATCTGTATGTACCAACACAGTTACTTTTGTGAAGAACAGTGATATCAACCACTACAAGGCTAAATTACGGATTTTTGTGAATGCAAGAACATAGCAGGACTGTTTTATACAACCCCAATTCCAAAATAGTTGGGACAAAGTGTAAATTGTGAATAAAATCAAAACGCAATGACTTTCAAATCATACCAGCCAGTATTTTATTCACAATAGAACAGAGAAACATAGCAAATGTTGAAACTGAGAAATTTTACAACCCCAATTCTGAAATAGTTGGGACAAAGTGTAAATTGTGAATAAAATCAAAATGCAATGATTTTCAGATCACAAGCCAATGTTATTTACACTAGAACATAGATAACATTTCAAATGTTGAAACTGAGACATTTTACACTTTTATCCACAAAATTAGCTTATTTCAAATTTTCTGGCTGCAACAAGTTTCAAAAAAGTTGGGACACAGGCAAAAAAGGGCTGAAAAAGCAATTCATATAAAAGAGAATCAGCCGAAAGAACATTTAGCAAGTAATTACATTAAATGGCATCAGGTGTGTAACATGATTGGCTATAAAAAGGATGTCTTAGAGAGGCTGAGTCTCTCAGAAGTAAAGATGGCCAGAGGCTCTCCAACCTGTGAAGGCTTACGTAAAAAAAAAATAAATAAAAATTATGGAATACTTTAAAAACAATGTTCCTCAACGTCAAATTGCAAAGGCTTTGAAGGTCTCATCGACAGTGCATAACATCAAAAGATTCAGAGAAACTGGAAAAATCTCTGTGCGTAAGGGACAAGGCCGAAGACCTTTACTGGATGCTCGTGATCTTCGGGCCCTCAGACGCCACTGCATCACTCACCAGCATGATTCTGACATTACTAAATGGGCCCAGGAATACTTTAAGAAACCACTGTCTGTAAACACAGTCTGCAAACACAGTCTGCCATGCCATCTACAGATGCCACCTAAAACTTTATCATGCAAAAAGGAAGCCATTGTTGAGCATGATCCAGAAGTGCCGCCGTGTTCTGTGGGCCAAGGCTCATTTAAAATGGATTCTAGCAAAGTGGCAAAGTGTCCTGTTGTCAGATGAGTCCAAATTTGACATTCTTGTTGGAAATCATGGGCGTCGTGTCCTCCGGGCTAAAGAGGAGAAAAAAGACCACCCTCCTGTTATCAGCGTTCAGTTCAAAAGCCAGCATCTCTGATGGTATGGGGATGCATTAGTGCATATGGTGTGGGACACTTGCATGTTTTAAAAAGCACCATGAATGTTGAAAGGTATAAAGGTTTTAGGGCAACATAAGCTCCCCTCCAGACGACATCTATTCCAGGGAAGGCCTTGTGTATTTCAGCAGAACAATGCAAAACCACATACTGCAGCTATTACAACAGCATGGCTTCATAGTAGAAGAGTCCATGTGCTGAACTGGCCTGCCTGCAGTCGATTGAGAACATTTGGCGCATAATTAAACGAAAAGTCCGTCAAAGGAGACCCAAAACTCTCCAGCAGCTGGAAGCCTGTATTAAACAAGAGTGGGATCAAATTCCAATGGCTAAACTCAAGAAACTTGTCTCGTCAATGCCCAGACGCTTCCACTCTGTGTTAAACAAGAGGGGATGCTACACCATGGTATACAGGCCCTGTCCCAACTTTTGAGACCTGTAGCAGCCATCAAATTTGAAATGAGCTCATTTTGTGGATAAAATTGTAAAATTTCTCAGTTTCAACATTTGCTATGTTATCTCTGGGCTATTGTGAATAAAATAGTGGCAGGTCTGATTTGAAAGTCATTGCGTTTTGATTTTATTCACAATTTACACTTTGTCCCAACTATTTCGGAATTGGGGTTGTACAATTTTATCCACAAAATGAGCTCATTTCAAATTTGATGGCAGCTGCAGGTCTCAAAAAAGTTGGGACAGGGGCCTGTTTACCATGGTGTAGCATCTCCTCTTCTTTTTAACACAGAGTGGGAGCTGGGCATTGAGGAGACAAGTTTCTTGAGTTTAGCCATTGGAATTTGATCCCACTCTTGTTTAATACAGGCTTCCAGCTGCTGGAGAGTTTTGGGTCTCCTTTGACGGACTTTTCGTTTAATTATGCGCCAAACGTTCTCAATCGACTGCAGGCAGGTCAGTTCAGCACACGGACTCTTCTACTACGAAGCCATGCTGTTGTAATAGTGGCAGTACGTGGTTTTGCATTGTCCTGCTGAAATACACAAGGCCTTCCCTGGAATAGATGTCGTCTGGAGGGGAGCATATGTTGCTCTAAAACCTTTATACCTTTCAGCATTCATGGTGCTTTTTAAAAAATGCAAGTGTCCCACACCATATGCACTAATCCATCCCCATACCATCAGAGATGCTGGCTTTTGAACTGAACACTGATAACAGGAGGGGTGGTCTTTCTCCTCTTTAGCCCAGAGGACACGACGCCCATGATTTCCAATGAGAATGTCAAATTTGGACTCATCTGACCACAGGACACTTTGCCACTTTGCTACAGTCCATTCTAAATAAGCCTTGACCCACAGAACACGGCGGCGCTTCTGGATCATGCTCAACAATGGCTTCCTTTTTGCATGATAGAGTTTTAGGTGGCATCTGTGGACGGCACGGCGGACTGTGTTTACAGACAGTGGTTTCTTGAAGTGTTCCTGGGCCCATTTAGTAATGTCAATGACAGAATCATGCTGATGAGTGATGCAGTGGCGTCTGAGGGCCTGAAGATCACAGGCATCCAGTAAAGGTCTTCGGCCTTGTCCCTTACGCACAGAGATTTTTCCAGTTTCTCTGAATCTTTTGATGATGTTATGCACTGTCGATGATGAGACCTTCAAAGACTTTGCAATTTGACGTTGAGAAACATTGTTTTTAAAGTATTCCACTATTTTTTTTTACGCAAGCTTTCACAGGTTGGAGAGCCTCTGGCCATCTTTACTTCTGAGAGACTCAGCCTCTCTAAGACATCCCTTTTATAGCCAATCATGTTACACACTTGATGCCAATTAACTTAATTACTTGCTAAATGTTCTTTCAGCTGATTCTCTTATATATTAATTGCTTTTTTTAGCCCTTTTTTGCCTGTGTCCTAACTTTTTTGAGACCTGTTGCAGCCAGAAAATTTGAAATAAGCTCATTTTGTGGATAAAAATGTAAAAATTTCTCAGTTTCAACCTTTGAAATGTTATCTATGCTCTATTGTAAATAACATATTGGCTCATGTGATCTGAAAGTCATTGCATTTTGATTTTATTCACAATTTACACTTTGTCCCAATTATTTCGAAATTGGGGTTGTATTTTCAGCCAGTTAGCACACTGTACTCCAGTTGCATGGGTTTTCTTTCTGGGTATTCCGATGTCATTCCTAATACATGGATAAAGACGTCCATGTTATGCTAATTGGAGACCCTTAATTGCCAATATGTTTGAGCGTGTAAGTGATTAGTGTATGTGCCCTGATATGAATTGGTGAACTCAAACTCCTCAGGTTGGATTTAGGCCTCTGGCCCAGTGCATGTTGGGACAGGCTACAGCCCCCCACAACACTGACCAAGAATAAGCGGTTCAAAGAATGAATGAATGGAAAACACTAGCTTAGTCCAGTTGATTGTAATGATTTCAACAGAGTTGAAGGGAAGTGTTAAAGCCATTGAACGTATACAAAGTGATTACAATGATGAGTTGTGTTCATAGCAGTTGTGACAGGCCTCTCTTGTTTCCTCTAACAGAGCTGATACATGGAGTACAACCACGCCAGGTGGCTGTGCCTTGCTGATTACCACAGCTGTTACCAATGTGCAGCTGAGATTTCTTGTGACCCCAGAGAAATGATATCTTAAGTCCAGCAACTGGGAGCCCAGAGTCCTTGATCAACCCCAACCTTCATGCCATGATGGCTACGCTGTACAATGATTAGTGAACAATTACCCTATATGCAAAAGCCAGAATCTTGATGTAAACAGGGTTGTGAATATGAGAATCCAGATACATTTTCATATGAATATTTCAAGGCAACCAGGATTCATCTTAGCTAAATACATTAATTTTTCAACTGAAAGTATCTCCAAATGCCAACATTCACCTGACCATTTTGATACAGTTTTGCTAATTTTTCAAGAGGGAAATGTTCTCGGGGCTGGGACAATTACAAGATACAGTTGGCTGCTGTTGAGCCTTTGAGAAAGAGATGAAACTTGAATTGCTTTAGAGAGTTTCCAACCCTATGAAAATATTTTTGAGATACACTAGAGAAATAAAATTCTTGCAGAATTGTTGCTCACAAACTGGGCCAAAAAAATGTCACGTAATTCTATTCCTTGGTTACAAGCATGCATGATGGTACTGAGTCTTTTGAAAAAATAGGTGTATTTAACCTGACAAGCATGCATTGAATGTTATGCACAATCTCGCTGATCGCTAAGAACACACAAGAAAGTCTGGGAAACCATGTAGGACGGAGCAATTAGGGTTATAAATTGCTCTTGTTTTCCAGTCATCTCAGCCAGCAGAGGTCTTGGATCTGTGTGTACTCTAGCCTTTCCAACAATCCGAATTCCAGGAATCAGGCTTGCACTGGTTGCTCAGTTAAAATAGGCCAACACCTGGCCAATTCTTCCCATAGAGAACTAAGAGGCCTCAGGCCTTTTGCACTGCTGGGGTCCCTCCACCCAACCAGCTCCAAGCCCTGGGATTCCCTGGCTCAGAGAGCGGGGTCACCCAACACTACGTCCTCACCCTGGAACCGACTCAAGTTACTCTTTTCTTTGGGTTTGACTTCAAGTGACTCTCACCCCACCCCCTATCCTCCCCCTTGCCGAGCCCCTCTCAGTAGTACTCTGCCAGGACATAGGAATGAATTTAACTCTTTTTTTTCCTTGGCGGCTCACACAGAGCAGCACATTAGTGTTGCGTTAGTAGCCACAGCCTATGCCCATCTCCTTTTTTTTTTTTTTTTTTTTTTTTACAGATGTGAAACATGAAAGGGGGGTAAAAAGGTTATGCGGTCATGTGAAATCATATTGTTGCCAATGTTGCACAGCAACAGCCAATATTCTTTCCCCAAGTTATTGTATGATCTGGAAGCCAGGGCCATGTTAGATTAGCTTAGCTGCAAGCCATCTGGGTCTCTTTTTCGTGAATGATGCCTAATTTGAACAGCAATATATGCCTGAAGTTGTCAGACATGCTCATTGGCAGACACATAGCTGTCTGTGCACCATTCACAATAAACCTTATGGGTGGTCTTAGTCATGATTTGTTCAGTAAGAAAAGTCAGAGTTTGTTGATGATTTCTGTCAAATTAAATACTTGATTACAAAGGACCACTTCCTGACTAAGTAGTCACAGCCAGCTGGCTAGCAGCTTGGCTGGATTTATTAGGCTCTTCTGCATGCAGAAATCAAATTTAAACCTTACCGATGTCCTCTTCATGGTAGATTATGGAGTGGTGGTCTGACTGGTTGGTAGAATATCTATCCAGAGGTTCAACGAAGTATGTGCCATTGGCTGTCTCAATGCTCCCCTCAAACTGGCCTTGGAGAATGGCGCCGTGGCACGAAGAATGTTCATCATCTAGAGGGAGAAAAAAACAGCAGATGAATGTCACAAAATGAGGGGTGATTGTGGTGGCAGAACCTCCAGTGGGTGGATCCCAATGGGACTTTACCTTCCAGCTGTCCTGAATAGATGTGAGAGAGGTCTACCGTCCCCTTGGCATCTTCTACGTTGACCTCAAAGTTGTTTGCAAAACCTGTCGCGTCTCTTCTCAGGCGTATGTTAAAGTTTCTGCAAGAAGCACATTCCAAAACCTGTGACATAGAAAGGAGCAGGATCCTTCAAAAGGAGAACAACGGCATCTTCAATGAGTCGAGATGCTGCTGCTTCAACCTTTAGGTAATTTAAGATTGGTTTTTTCATGTCTTTTTTCACTTTTCAAAGTCAACGGTCTATATAACGGTCCGGTCGCAATTGTGTCCTCACCATTAGAATGTTCAGTACGAAGAGCAAGAACATTCTTACCACTCATTTGTGATCTTACACATAAAAAGCTAATATGCCTGGAGAGGAAAGCATGCATTAACACCTTTCCCCCAACCCAGAAAAGAGCTCTATACCTGTTAAAAGCTCTGAAATCCAGCGGCACCACCGGTTCACGGGGGCTCGTCTCCCTCTTCGCTAGTTCGTGTTTCCTGTGTACTGCTTCTCTGTCATAGGATAGGACTTCGTAATATCTTATGAATGGGCTGATGCTGTCCAAAGCCCCTGAAATGTCACATCATAAAGCCCATTTATAGACAGGCATGTGCAACATATGTCATCAAATCTTTTTCCATCACAAGCAAAAAGGTTTGGTTTTTAGGGAGTAGATATTTTTATTCCTCACCAGGACATGAAATAGCACATTTAGTTTGGTGAGAAACCAAAAATTTGTGAGATAGCACACATTGCAAATAAACCAGGACATTGAAAATAAACGTTCACATTCTTTGACGTGTGTTCTGTGGCTCCTGAAAGATAACAAGCTCAAATGCTATTTAGCTGCAATTTCTAAAGATGGTGAATGGTCTGAAACATTTAACGTATGCTTACGTGTATCCATGGACAATCAGGACAAACTTTTTCAGAATGGAATGGACATTGAGTTGATTAGGTTATCCATTGAACTCAGCATGGGAGTGAGAGGATTTAATTTTTCATCTACCATACTCATCCTTCCTCATGATAGGAAAAGCATAATATCTTGGTAAGGGGAGTGTGATCTCCTTGTCTATCACCTTCAGAGGCACAATAAATGATTAATCGAAACATGTCTATAATGCATTACCATAGTTGAGGTGTAAAAGAATTATTTTCCATTTTTCAAGGTATATCCAGTGCATTAACTGCATGCTTGCGTATGATTTGGAAGTTCTTATTTGAACATTCCTGAGATGGCAAGTTCAGGCATATTCTCCTCTGCTTGTTTACCCAAACGTGAGGGCTCGAATGTGAAATTGTGAGTGCAAACATAAGCGCAACCTTAGCCAGTAATGAATGTGCGGTTAAATCTTCCCAAAGACCAGCTATAACGGTACGGGTGGTCAATGAGATACACGACAAACAAGAGGCATCTTACCTGTGGTTGGTCCACCAAGGCACAAAAGCGACACCAGGAGTCCAATCCAGATGCATTTCATGACTAACTCAGCACTTCCTTGTTAACACACTGATCACCCATGCACTCTGGAGGGTGGAATGTGACTCCTACTCCTGATCATTTCATTGGACGAGATCAGGTAGACATCGCGACATATTCAGACTTGTTTGTAGACAACGGGGTATTTGCTATAAGGGCCAAGAAGACCGCACTGTTGCCTTAATATGCACTTCAGATGGCTTATTTATTTTATTTCTGTACGAAGACCCAAAATCTAGCAGTAAACACACTGTCTCAGAAAATGAATTTATGAACTGAATCAAGCAATTAACAGAGGAAAAACAAACATCAGTTAAGGCTGTTCTATTGTATTACCACTGTGTCATTTGGAGTGAGAATGGACTTTTCTGACTGCAAAAAGATTGGGAGTGGAGTAGTTAACATTAATGTGACAAAACAAGAAAACCATCCAGCAATGACAATACTTTGGATTGTTGTCCTTTTGATCAGCACAGCATGGTGGGGCAGTGGGTAGCAGTGACGCAAGAAGGACATTGATTCAAACCTGGAGGGTGGAGATGGGGCTGTCTGAGTGGAATTTGCATGCTTGCCAATAAGATGGATTCTTAGACTGTGCGGGATGAGGTCCCACTCTTTGGATGCCAGGATATGCTGCAGTGTCCTGATCCAGACCTGGAATAAGTGGGGTGGGTGGAGCATTTGATTCTTTGTATTTTTTGCATCCTTGGGTCAAGCCACAGCGCTACGTCATTGTACCACAGTGGTTTTCAAGTTGTTTGGAGCTGTCCCATCTGGGCACTGAAGCCCAGGAAAAAGTATGGCAAATTAAGGCTGGGAAGATGCATTTCCTGTGGTGCTTGTCCAACTTGCGCCCGCAACCCTGTTCTCCTGCTTTGCACTGCTTGGCTTCTGTATCCTGCCGAATGCAAGGCCTCTTCATGCCAAGTAAAGTGGCGCAGTGCCAAACAGACCAAATAAACCCAGTTGGAACAAAACGGTATAATAAATTAAAAAGGATTTTGAGGAAAATCCTGTGTTGTATCAATGTACTCTACTGTTTATGGAGCAGCGTCTCGTAAAGGCATGGAACTGCAGTGCTGAAATAATGAAATGCAGTTTTTTACCAGACTAAATTAAACTTCCTCCACTCTGGGTCAGAGTCAAATATGGCTTGTGAACTATATTGGCTACTTCACATGTTACACCAAGTACTGTTATCCCTCTAATTAGATCTGGCATGGCTTTAGCAGCAAGCACATATCATATTAATAAGTCAGGTTTCAATAATGCTCTCTGGATATATATTCCTCTTGCTATTGCTTTCCACATTTTCTTTGTGTCTTTCCTTCTACTGACCACCTCCCTTACACTCCCCGGGACAGTCCTATTGGCCAAGGGCGAACGGCCTGATCTAAAAGCATGACATCACAAGACAAGCCTTCCCATAAAAACTGCACTCCCAAAAAGGTTATTTTAGGACATTGGACAGAGTGAATGAACCTCCGTCAAGAGACTGTGAGATCTGACCTGCCCTCGAGAGGTCTCAGATACTACCTGACCCGAGCATGTCAAATCATGCAGTGACTATTTTTAACTCCTTAAATACTGAGATGGAGAAGCAAGTCAGCACCTGCATTATACTGGACACTCAAGGTGCCAGCCTGCCATGGTTCGTTCTTTTGAAGGCATCTGCTTTCAAAATTTTCCCAGGCTCTAGCTACTTCACTAATGCGAACAACAAATCATTTACCACTCAGGTGTTTCCTATCCATTGAAATGCAAAAAAAACTGCTCCAACAGGTATGGGTAACTTGAAAAAATGAAAAGGATTTAACACATTGGAAAGATTTTATTGGCTTATGCGGCAGGATTTTCAAACCTGTTCTGTGGTTATGCACATGTATGTACATGTGTCTGTGTAACTGCAAATAAGAAGGCAATGCCATGATATACATTAGCAAATATTGCTTCAGTTTTTCTGCCTTCAATAATAGGCAATGGTATGAACCAGCCACAAATTAATTATTTTCTTCAGGTTGCTAGTTTTCATAAGTATAGTACAAACATGCAATCTGTTGGTAATCAAGTTCAACATCATCATTTGTCAAATAATATGATGGATGGTTCATAAATTGAGCTTAGATGTGCAGTAAACCCAATTTGAATAAATTGTTTACTTTGCTAAGTCAAACTATAGACGTTGTAAAGACTACAGGACTGACACGGTGACATTTTTAGAATAACATGTTTTGATTCAATAATATTATTTCTAATTTAGCTATGGGATAGGGTATCAATGGATAACAGTATTTCTTTCTGAAACATGTTTGATGACGAGGCCTACATGATACGTTAGCTCACATCGCCCCCTACCTGAATTTCTGGTTGACACTAATGTTTAAAAAGCTCTCGCTCTCCATGCTCAGCGGTCTGAGATAACTCCTTGAAATTCAGTAATTAGTGACTTATTGGGTAATTAAAAACTTTGTGGAAAGTTTGTAATGGCCACACATTCTCACATGATCTGACAATTATTGCAATGCTCACTGTCTTGGCAAACATTAAACAAAATGAGCCAAGGAAGTTTCTCGGTTCTGGGACATATTGGAAAAAAAAAAAACAGAACTTACAGTATTTCTTTTATATCATGAGGGACACAGCTCTGTCATCATTTACAACAACCAATTAATCATGCTGTCGCATTTCAGTATTCTGATGGTTTTGCAATAAGTAAGCATTAATCGTAATAATAATTAAACTATTTATGAATTTGAGAAAAAAGAAAAAAGTACCTTTTTCTTTTTCCCATGAGTATGAATATATAATATACATATATGATATATTACACAATTGAAACTATGTTTGCAATGTTTGTGTATGGTGTCCAGCCTTCAAATCAAATTAATGACCATTTAACTGCTTTGGTTCATAGAAAACACTCCATGAGGACAAAAACTGGCAATGAGTTCAGACCACTACAATTTTAACCCATGCTTGAAGGTCATTAATTAACAAGGCTTCACTGAAGAGTCATGGTTAAAAAAAAAAAATGCTGAGGTCAGACAATAACTTATCTCAGCCTTATCCAACTGATTGCGCCAAAGTCTGCAAGCTGTTTTAAGACACAATATAGAAAACATTATCACCCTGCACTTGAAAGTTTTTTTTTTTTTTTTTTTTTAACACCAGGCAGTGGATAAAGTGTGCTTGGGAACTTTCCATTGATTGGCTACTACTGCTGTAATTTGCTCACTGAATACCTTAAGCTCCATGTTTGTAAAATTGTGGTTTTAGAAATACACTGGCTTGTTTCCAATGCCAAAAAAAAATTTCAATTTCCAAAAAAAAAAAAAAAAAACATTTATGGTGATTAAGCCACCTCTTTACAATGAACATTGAGCACTTAATCTTGCATGCACTGTTATAAACTGGCACCTTTTTTTGCCAGTTTATTTTGACTGGCACCTTCTTTTGTCAGTTATTTCAACTGTAATTTTACAATCAGTTTATAACAGAAGTTCTGACATGTTAACTGTAAACCACAGTTAAATGCATGCAGGACTCTTACAGTTAAAATAACAAGGAGACAATGCTTTAATTTAACTGTTAAATTCAGTCAATTTATAACTGTGTAATTACTTGCCTTATGACTTCTGAAAATAAGTAATAATTAGTCACCTACCTCCAAAATGTTTTGTAACAATGCATTGGGCCATAAATTAAAGAGTACCTGTTAAAGAAAATTATAATGTATTTCCAGGAAAAATATAACCTTATATGGGAATTTGTTCATGACTTTATATTGTACCTACAGCATTAAATAATGTAATGTTACCTCAGATTGACATAAAACTTTGTCACAAAGTTAATTATACTACAAACAACTGAATACCCTGGTCTGTTTTGACAGCCGGGTACTGCACTAACTGCTCTGTACAAACTGAAGAGTTGATCCATTGTAGACTATACTTTCCTAAATCGGTATTGCGACTTTGGAATTATTATTGCCAGAGTAGAGGTTGCCTGGTGCTACTGATATGAATAGTACAAGGTCATGACACTAAAACCTCAAAACAAAAGCACAGGGCAAGGATTCCGCAGCTGATATAATTTATATACCTATTCATTGAGTATCAATAGGAAATGAGCACTGACCATGCTCAGAAACTACAAAGTACATATCCAAAGCTTTATTTCACAATCTATGAAGAAACAAAAATATTTCAGGAAGTCAGCATCCTTGTGAATGAAAATTTAGTCTACAGGCAGAATGAAAAAAATCCTGAGGAACAGTTCTGTCTTACAAGGCAACAACTGTAAAATAGGTTACAATGGGGAAAAGAATGGGAAAAGAAAGGAGACCTGAGTATAATCATATTTAGGAAAAAGTAGGTTGCGCATTTATTGTGACTAGGAATAACCAAAAATTTTTAAAATTCATATAATTCAACGGTTGAAATAAAAAATATTGCATGTATTGTACAGTGTACAGTAAAATATTAAATATTGCTGCAGACACACCGTTTGATGGATCTGAAAACTTTAAAATTCTTGCCAAACAGTATCTACAGAATGTCTGTGTCAAGTGTGGAGAAATTTGAATAAAGATTGGAGGAGATATGAGTATTATGCAAATTTTCATATTTTGAAAAATATAGAGCGACAGAATTTTGAACTGACCATATGTTAGGTGCTAAAAAGTTTTGTGACCATTCCACAGATGTGCTGGAGAAATTTCAGCTTTGCAAGAAGAACAGGTGATTTTTGATGATTTTTTTTGAAATTTCACCATTTAGAACTTTTGAAATTTAGATTTTATGTCATAAGCCTCGCCTCCTTGATTCAATCATCACCAAATTTCATAAATCTACTCAGACGTGACCCTAAATGGTGCACACTGAATTTTGTGCAAATCCTCTCAGCTGTTTACAAGAAACAAACTTCTCCCCTTTGCGGTGCCGCCTAGCAGTATAATCGCGTGAAACTGTACATTGAGTCTGAAGGCACTGTTTCAAACATGCCTACCAAGTTTGTTGAGCATTGCTGTTGGCTATTTTGTTTTATGAGCATTTTTGTAAAAGTTAGCCTCAATATAAAATTTTGAAAATTTATATGTCTAAAATGAATGGATGTATCTAAATTCTTTTGATAACTTTTGATCAACATCATGTATTGATGCAATATGCCAAACTTGGCATATTGGTATATTGTTCCAACGGCCACGTGTGTAATGTTCAGCAGAATCATCACTGCTTAGGAGAGTTTGCATTCTAACTTAATCAAAGTGACACTCTCGTTAACTCCTGAATAAGCTGTCTGTGAATTAGGAACCAGTCATCCATGCCAAGACCATATTTATCTTACTGCCCATGGTCGTGCTACAGGCAAATTGATTAATTTGATTGATTGATTGATTGATTGAACTATTAATTAGTGATTGAAGCTCAAGTCTTATCACAACACTCCCTCCTAAGGAGTAAAAAGCCAGAAAAATGTTCAATTGTTCTCCGCTAATTTCTAGTGCCGTGGCAATGAAACAGCATCCAACAAGTGTAGAAGCGAGCAAAGCTCACATACCCCCGCTCCCCATTTTTCGCTCAATAAACTTCAGTAGCAAAAGACAAATCAATGGAAGTACAATATGCAGTCGTATATACAGGTCTATTACCAAAAATGCCAACTTGGGGAGTTTAGTTGATGTGTGTATGAAGTGTGATGAAGCTACCAAGCTAAGTTTGAGAGATATGTATTCTATGAGCATCACATGGGCAATCATGTGTCCATGGTAATTGCAACAATATGATTACTGTAGAAAAAATGATATATATATTTATATTTGAAAATATACACCCAAAAGTGGCCAGTGAAACATTGTACATTTGAATTGACAAAAATTTGCAATCACTACTTAAAACGTAGATAATAGCACTATCAGTTTAAGCATATCTTAAAAAATTAACAAAAGTTTAGGTACACATTCTCAGCTGTCATTACTTTGCTTTTCCTTGTTTTGAAACACATTCCAGAACGAAGAAGAATATATCAATAAATAATCATTTTAATTTAAAATAAATTTTGGATTGTGTGATATCATGAACTAGAATGTGAAGTAGCTAGCCAGTGCAAATGAAAAACATCTTTCTGAAAAATGTTGCCACCTTTGAAACAAAACAAAATAGCAGTAAAATCTTACCTATCATGTAGAATGTTGAAGTCCGAGTGTCACAGCAAACGTTTGTATAAGTCACAAGGAAAATGTTAAAAACTTGAAAAGGTTGAAGTTATAACAAGTCTTTCTTCGCAGTAGAATAGGAAATGAAAATAAAGTTGCAAATTTAGGCTTGTTTTGGCCAATTTTCAGAAATGCCAATATAAGTGATTGTTGCATACTAAATTTAAAGGTTGCAAGTGTTATAGTTTTGTAGTTATTCTGGGGAAAATGAGTCTGAAAATGTGGTTGTTTTTGGTGTAAATCACAGAAATTTTGGGCACTAGTAATTGGAACCCACAAAAGAAAAATACCAGCATGAGGGTAAGATGTATACCAATTCTAAAGTTTGTAAGTGATAAAGTGAGACAAAGTTCCAAATTTGGGGCGTTTTTGGTGAAAATTTAAAAAATTTTGGGCATTTCAGAACTGAAACCCCCAAAAGGCACAATGGCACCCTAAGGGTGATATCCATACCAAATTTGAAGTTTATATGTGCTATAGTTTTTGAGTTATGCTCGCGAATCTAAGTCCAAAATTTGGGCGTTTTTTGGTGAAAATTTCAAAAATTTTGATTCAGAACTGAAACCCCCCAAAGGCACAATGGCACCCTAAGGGTGATATCCATACCAAATTTGAAGTTTATAGGTGGTATAGTTTTTGAGTTATGCTCCGAAAATGATTCCAGACGGACAGACGGACAAACGGGCAGACGGGCGGGCGCTATACCCCGACTACGTCGTAGCGGGGGTATAAAGATGGGATCTTGTGTTGTCCAAATTTTCATTTGTAAGATAGTGAGTTGAAAAACAATTAGAATAATCAAAAATGAACAAAATCATAAAAAAATATGTTACATGGTGTGTACAGGATACGGCTGTCGGCGCCAGGGTTTGTTGGCTGGTACAACCCGTTATTAGGTTCTGGGGGTATATCATTTTTTCTAAATGGATGATAGAGCTTTTGAAGAACTCTTTACCTTCCATTAATGGCATGATCATTAAGCTGCATTTTGTGCTTACTCACATTTTCTTTGTCTTATACTAAATTAGTTGGTTTATCTGAAACATATAAATGTAAGTTAAAATAGAAGAAATTTGGAAGGGGGCAAATAGTTTGTCTCAGCACTGAATTTAGAAATGTGCAGCCCACTGTGAAAAAAAAAAATCTGAAATACAAATAAGCAAAGTCCCACATCATCACAACAAAAAGATTATAGTACTACAGTATTTTATTCAAGTTAAGATAACAACTAACTTTGTGACTTTCAGTGCATGAAAATTTTAATCTGGTCAGTTCATCCGATAAGTAACATAAAAAAATTTAGTACGAATGTATTTTTACATGATTTTTTTTTTTTCACTAATCCAACAAGGGAGGGATGTATCATTCATACAAAAAATGTGCATGGAAATATGTAACAGATTTTATTCCTCAAAGTGAGAGGACTTGGAGAACTTTTGCAGACCCATGCACATTTCAGTGAAAAGTAAAACAGTAAAAAAATTGATTTGTACAACTAAAAACATCTGTCTTTGAATAGCAAAGTCTGATCACGCTAAGTTTTAACATCTGCCTTTGAATAGTATTTATCCACCATAATATCCATCCATTAAACCATTTATCCACTATTGTTACTTAGTACTGGTCAGGGTTAAAGAGTGGGAGCCTATCCTAGTATACAATGGGTGAGCAGCAACAAAACACTATAGACAACTTGGCAATTGCAGGGCACACTCACTCATACACTCATGCCAATGCGCAATTTAGAGTCTCTAGATAGCCCACCTTGTATGTCACTGGACTGTGGCTGAAAACACACTCCAATATGGAAAGAACACATAAACTCCTTACAGAAAAGCTCCATGTCATTCAAACCCACAACCTTCCAGCTGTGAGGCAGCAGTGCCACCCTCTACACCACTGTATCACCCTTACTGTCCTCATCATTTAAAGCACAAGCGCATGTCTCTGACACCAGTAATTTTCAAGAATAATAAGAAATGGGAATAACAGCTTGAGAGAGTTAAGCAGGGCATTGCATCACTTTTGGAATTGTCTGGGCATTAAAAGTGTGATGAGTTTGTTCCTATGAGCATATGCATGTGAAAGCTTGAAAGGAATAAAATCGTCACATTCACAAGCTAAGGAGCCATAGCCTTCCAATTCAACCTCATTACAGTAGCTTTCCAGGCGCTTTCTATTTCAATATTCTTGCGTAAACGGGATGTTACACATCCAAGGAGTCAAAAGCCAAATTAAATTATCTGTTTATTTATAGCCCACAAAGATTATTTTAAGCTATTTTGATATCCGAGTCAAGCATTAACTGTGGGTGTGGGATGGTTTCACTTCTCTTTTGTATTTTCCCTTTCCCCCCTGACCAAATGGTGAGTTTGGTGATGATATGGACATAACGGTTACATCATGCTCTGCACATACTGCCCTTTGCCACTTATTCTCTAATGGGTCGCTTTCAGCCCACATGAGGAAGTAATACATTTAAATATCTGTCAGGAAACTTAAAATGTACTTAAAATAATGTGAACTGTAAATTTTAATTTAAATATATATATTTGTGCACATACATTTTAAATATGGGTTGTTATGTGTCCGAATATGCAAGAGCAGCCACTTTAGAGCATTAAAATGTATTTTCAAAATATATTTGAAATGCATGTAGTCACACAATGCAAAGCTATGTGTAACACATAGTTCAAATATATTGACACATCACATTACCAAAGCTATAATATGATAAAATAGGGTAAAGACTTTTTAATATTAAATAATGACTGGTAGGCTCAAAAATTACTGGCAGCCTTACTGGAAATGCACAAACAGTACAAAAAATAAATAAATAAATAATAAACAATATAATTACAGTGAAATACTTTTCTTAATTAATGTTTTGATGGAAACAACCAATATCAGAACAATCATTTTATACAAAATAAATTTCAGCGAACTCAAGGTTTCATAATAATTGGCATCCTTCATTTGGTACTTAGTTCAACCACCTCTGGCAAGGATAACAGCTCGGAGTCTTATCCTGTAATTTTTTACATGTTTAAGGCACACATTTGGGGAGATTTTGAACCATTACTCTGTGCAGATCATTTCAAGATCCTTCACATTCTTGAGTTTGTACTTATGAATTGCCCTCTTCAACTCAGGCTACAGGTTTTCAATTGGATTGAGGTCTGGCGACTGAGAAGGCCATTGCAGAACATTGATTTTGTTGTCACAGAACCATTTCTGTGTGGATCTTTAGGTATGCTCTGGGTCATTGTCTTGTTGGAAAGTCAACCTACGGCCAAGTCCCAGCCTTCTGGCAGAGGCAACCAGATTGTCAGCCAAAATATCCTGATACTTGGTGGAATTCATTATGTCATTAATCTTAACCAGTGCCCCTGGACCTCTTGAATTAAGACAGCCCAAAACACGACTGACCCACCATCAAATTTCACCATGGGTATGAGGTGCTTCTCCTAGTATGCATCTGTTTTGCACCAAACATGCTGATGCTGTATCAGACTGAAACATGCACAATTGATCTACTCCGACCAAAGCACTTTGCCAAACGTCATTTAAATTTTGACAGGAACAAACTCCAAGCACTTGCTTCTGTGTCTCTTGGTCAGAAAAGGCTTTCTTCTAGCAACCCTTCTAAAGAGCCTGTATTTGTGGAGGTGGCGCCTGATGGTGCTTTTTGAAACCTGGTGACCTCAACATGCCACCAAGGTCTGCCATTCCTTCAGTTATTCTTTACTTTGTTGCTTCTTTCACTATTATCTTCCTCTTTTGAACTGACAGGTGTTTTGTTTTCTTCATGGTGTTGGAAGACAAAGGGACATTGCATGTGTGTTACCTCATTTTTATACCCTAGTGATGCTGGAAGTGAGGTAATGCCTCAGTATAGTTTCTTAACACTTAGATAAAATTTAAATAAGTGGAATTTAATACCTGGTTTAATTTTGGTAATTTTATTTCCACTAATCTTTCAGGGTGCCATTAATTGTGAAACCTTGATTTGGAGGAAATTGATTTTTAATTAAATCAGCAAATGATCTTGGTTTGTTCCATTGGAACATTAATATATTACGTCTTTTTCACATCTTGTTATTTAGAGTTTCTCTACAAATATACTTTCTAGAATTTTTATCGTTAGTGCATTGACTGTTGGGGTGCCAGTAATTTTGGCGCCAAAAGCATGTCATCTATAGTGTAAGTACACTATATCATTATATCACAATAATGCCATATTATCATTAGTAGTAACATTTTTTTGTACCTACTTGTATAAATTGCAAGCAGCTATGAATACGGATACTTAAGATTCAGAATTATTTCGTGCATAAATAGTGTTATACTAACAGTGTTATATAGCTATTAGTGTTTGCTAATATTACAATAACTCAAAGTGTTCGATAGTTATACAACTGAAAATTCTAATGGGCTCTCTAGTAGTGACTCAATACCACAGGCAGATTTCATATGTAGGCAATGTCACAAGCTAGTAAAAGCACAATAAATATCATAAATCATTCAACATTGCCTCTAAGCTCTGTACATTTCTCAGTCACACGTCTGGATGAAGGCCAGTGCCAGACTGAATGAAATCTGAGCCTGAAGACAAGCAGCTGTGCGGCAGACAGACACTCTACTCCAGTCAGGCTCCCCGACCCTAGCAGTTCATTTTAAAATACTAATACATTCCACATTCAGCTTAACCTGTGGAAGATGTTTTTTATTTACTTTTATTTGTGTTTTTCAAAATACCATATCAGTGCTCTTGAACTATATTGCTTTCAGTTACCAATAATGATTGTGACAGCACCTAGAGAATTTTAAAAACCTTTACATCAAATGTCAAATTTTAAAAATAACAAATCTGTCCAATTTTAGTTGCAAAATCCCCGGTAGGAAAATTTTGGGTGCTTTCCACAGATAAGCTTACCTCACAGAACACATTTTGTACAGCGGTAGAGTTTAGATGGAAAAACAAAACTGACCATATCACACCCACTCGCAGCAAATAAGCGAGGAATGCGCGTGATAGCAGCCATGTACTGGTGCACAAAATGTGAACCTTTCACCCAAATACTTTTAATGTCACACTTTTCCACTGACCTCATGCTTCAAGAAATCCCAGTCCGGAAATCGAAAGTTCAATTTTTAAAATCTCACTTCATTAAAAATAATCTCACATGGATAGCAAGCAGATAACATCTGCGAGGTACCATCCTCCTAAATAGCAGGCAGTAGTGCAGTTTAAAACATTAGATATAGTTTAGTGGTAAATCCGGACAAAATGTGTGGATACAGCTTAAGGGAAAAAAAATGGAGCAAACACTCTATGCACATTCCTTTGTTACAGAGAGGGAGGATTTTCAAAAGGGCAGTGCTTCCAGCCACAAAGTGCAATCTTAGATAAGGCTAGCTGCTTGAGATGCCGCTAACATCACTGAAGTTAAAGGCCTTTTCAAATCTGGACTTAATCAAGCAGATTGTGTAGTGGATGACAGTAGGAATCCCAAGAGCCACCATCAACCACGGAATCACGAAAGACTGCAGTCATATTTCCCCAGCTGAATTCCAGCTGCTGATTGTTTTCAACTGTCGTGAAAGCTGAACCAAAATACAACATCCCTTTTAACTGGAAGCCAAACATTTTAACGACAAATTTCAGCTTGCTCTCATTCACAACCAAAATAGGGAAGAAGTGACTTCCATGGCGCTGTAACCTCTCAGCAATAAGTGTGTGGATCCCAGTCGGACTTGGCGACTTCTGTACACGGACATGCAAGTTAGGTTAAACGGAGAATAGAGGTATGTGTACAGGTTTGAGTGTAAGTTAATGATGTGGACCCTGTGGTAAATTGGTGAACTGTCAATGGTGCATTCCTACCACTTTCCCTATTGGATGCTGAGATAAGGTAGGGCAGGGCTATTCAACCTAATCCAGAAAGGGCCGGTGTGGGTGCAGGCTTTCATTCCAACCAAGCACTTACACACTTGACACCACTAATCAACCCCGAGAGTCTTTGCTGAAAGAGCTTGATTAGTAGAATCAGGTGCGCAAGTACTTGGTTGGAATGAAAGCCTGCACCCACACCAGCCCCTGCAGGATAATGTTGAATAGCCCTGATGCAGGGATACTGGATTAGATCACAGATTGACAACTTGGAGTACAAAATTATATATTGCAATTTCATACTGGACTTTTTCTGCATTATAACAACAGCACCTATTGTGCCACATTATTCGTAAAGATAAAACTTGCCTATAAATGTTTAGTCTAAAATCATAAATTCACGCAGTTATGCCCAAATATCCACTGGAATGAATATTTAGGAGGAAGTTTCCATCTATTTATGGAGAATAATCCAAGAACACAAGCAGAATCTGCCTTCCGAGATTTAAGCACATGAAAACAAAATTGTCAAACTCCGAAACCTTCCAGACATTATCTTCTCCACCTATTGCAGGTCAGGGTCACAAGGTGGCTGGAGCACGACAGAGCATCAAACAAAAAGGGCAAGAGAACACGCTAGATAAGTCGTCAGTCCAGCACAGGGAGCACACCACACATTCACATCCCATTCACACAAATACTTGAGAAATTTTTAAGTCTTTTATAAATCTGACAGGCATGTATTTGGAGGACCTCGAGGAAACCTTCTGAATATAAGGAGAACCCTGGCCCCTCCATGGAAGAGACCACTGTCATCAACACTATAGTTCCCCAAGAAACTCTGAATTGGATTATCAAATTTATCAAAGCCCACCGCAAGCTGAGAAAGCTGCACGTGTATTTTAACTGATTTGTGATTGAAGTTAATGGAGAACCTCTACTGATTACATCCTCTCCTAAGTCTAAACCAGGGCTTGTATTCAAAAAACATTCGAGTATGAGTGCTGATCTTGGATCAGTTCTGACTTTTAGTTCATTATTAAGATCAGGTTAAGGAAAAGGGAGAGTTGATCCCATATCACTAATTCTTCACAGAAAGGTTGCGTGAATATGGTTCCAGAGGTTTTGCACTCACAGATTGGTTCAGTATGAAACGCCTCATTTCCTCTCACTCACCTCCGGCTGACCATTATAGTACACTGGTGACACCCTGTGGCCTACTTATGGAAGTACCAGCAGCCAAGGCGTCATGAATCCTTTACAGGCCTAACAACTGAAGCTAAGCCGCTTTAACTTCAATTCGTGCTTTGATGCAAGACCACCCTGAAAATCTACATTGCCGTGGGAAGTGCTACCGAGCAAGAGCGGAGGAATGTCCCATTTCTGACAATGCCCAAGATCTGGAGCACTTAGACTTAGGGCGCCGAAACCAATTTTCAAACGCTTAAAAAATGTAAATATCTTGAGCTGCAGGAGCTCTTTTCAACAAGTCGGCACATGATAGGCTTTCAAAACCTTTGATTTCAATTCATTGTATCAGCGAGCAGCAAATGCTGCCTTCGGCACTTTAAGGCTTAGCACTTCATGAACCATTGTCCTGACACCACTTCAGAGTGGCATTAAGGGCTAGGTGTATCCCACAATGCATCAGGATTTCAAAGCAGAGAGGAAGGAGTGAATATTAAGATGGGCAATAAAATGCTCCAATGTGAATAGTTATGTCAGGTTGCTGAAGCTTCTGCTATCTGGAAATATATTTGGTGTAAATTAAGCAACTGATCGAATTGCTCATTTACTGATGCCTTAATCAGCCAGTTTATCACTGGGATTTCTTCAGACATGGTTTTTTAATGTTTGGGTTGCTAATTAGGCTTTTACTCTCAAATTCATTCAGTATAACCTCTGAGTCATTCTTCACTCGAACTCCTCTAACTGCTGCATCAACAAGAAACATTTCCCTTAAGTGCGTCCCGATGGGAGATAAAATCTCACTGCACTTGCAGTCCTTAACTCCTACTGATAGACCTTGGCAAGATCCCAATGTGTCACACTACGTAAATGCGTCACAAATGGCCTCTTGACCAAGTACAAAGACCGCAAGTGGGAGTATTGGGATGAAGCCATTAAATCCAGGTCATTTCCCCATGAAACTCATCGCCGAGAGGAGGCGGCTCCCCACGCAACCTGGCTCAGCTGCCATTCTGGTTTTTTTTTTTTTCCCCAACCTGCCACCTCATCGACCCCTGATTTAATTGGCTATGAAAATAGTCCACTCCCTCTTAGCCTCAGGTGATGTGTGGTGGGTGTTCTGGCACAAAATGGCCACCTAGCATCACACAGATGGGTGCTACGCACTGGCGGCGCCTCGAGATGACATTCCCCGGATCAGTGTTACGTGCTTTGAGTAAATGAGAAGCGCTGTATACATGTAATGCTCATTCATTCATTCAAAGTAGACTTGATTTAATGTTGCCACTGGAAGGCCCACGAATCCTGAGAGGTTTGTTAAGCAGTTTACAGAAAGACCACTAGAATCCAAAGTATTTTATTGAAATACATCCAATATTGCATGTTCATAATCGAGCTAAATTGATGTCCATGACAAATTCACCCTACAGTGATCAGTAAACTGCAATACAATGTCAAAAACCTTCCTGAGCATTTCAAGATTCACCCTCAAACCTTCATCACTTAAAAAGACATGGAAATAAAAATAAACAATACAGGAGAGCATTTGCACATCGACTCGTTTTTCCAATTTGACTTTTAAAACAAAAATGACAACGTGGAATGGAAAAAAAAAATAAATCAATATCCGTGACATTTAAAACCTAGGTCAGCAGAACCAGGCAGAGTTTAATAAACTCCTCGTTTGCAGAACGCGAGAATATGAACTAACGCCTGAATTAACGATGCTCTGTAAGCAGTATGTACACCGGCAAAGGCAACACTACTACACTCAAACAGGTGTCACAGAAGGGGGCTTGTGGGATGATTTTTAAGTTAGTAACGCCGGCCGAAAGCGCCTCCTTGCACTCCGCCGCCCTGCATCATTTGGTTCTGTCGGTTCAAGGCACCGGAAAGGCCTTGCGATGTTCCCGCCTGCATGTAGCCCCCACGACTGTGAGACAAAAGAGGCAGGGGAATTTAGATTTCACACACACATCTAACACAGGCTACTAGCAAACTCATGTCAACCTGCAGAACAACCAACCAAATACAGCCTTACTAACCAGCAGAACACTTAGTACAGTCTTATTCTGGACTGTCCAACTCCAGTCCTAGAAGGCTACACTGCCTTAAGGCTGTCCTCTGCTACCAATTAGCATTGAATAAACAACTTGACAAGGTATGTGGACTCAAGCCAATCAGTGACTACAATAACGAGCACAAAAACACAGCAAGAACCAGTACAAACTGCAGCCCTACGGAACTGGAGTCTTGAGTCCAGTACAAGCCTCAAACTACAGCCTAGCTACACAGTGCAACAACAGTATAAACATTCAAAAGATGTTTAATAAATGTATTTCTTCAAGGTTATTCCTTACCCGGCCATTCCGCCTCGTGGCATGTGACCCTGTCCTGGCATGCCCCGGTCTGCACCTGAAAAATGTGATTGGTAAAGACGTGCCTTTGAATGGTAAAGCTATGCCACACGCCATGTTGAATCATGAAACGGCTCCAAGTGGGGAATCCTGCTATTTATTTAAAACACAGGCAATTCTTCATGAACCCTGAATATGTTCCAACTGCAGCTAGATACAGTCACTTATCCCATGAGCATCTCCTTTGGTTATTTTCATGAACCAATCTGTCAGTTTTTTGTAATTTTGAGCAGTAATAGGAATGCTTCGCAAATCTGCTATAGTAATTTCAATACAACAAGGGGGTAAAATCATGGTTACAGACAATATCTTACTATAAAAAATGAGAGGAACTCTCAATCTGTCTGAATCCATTTTGCTCATTAACAGGTTGGCCAATCAATCTGAAATAATACACAGCCAATGAGCATTGGCATAGGCAGGGACTGACAGAACGGATTTTTCAATTTTCCCAAATTTCAGCCGTTAACAAGCAAATTTAAGGTGTTGACTAACATTTCTCACGAGTCTGGCGTGTACATCCCGCAAGTCTGAATCTTGCTGTGGTGCAAGGCCCTCCGCCCCAGAGTGAAATACTTTAGACATGATTCGCCGAGTTATCCATGGTTACCATGCAAGCTGACTAATATCATTCCACTTAGTTCTGCTGAATGTGCATCAATATATAAATATATTCACTTGATAAATGATTGTCACTCCTAAAAGTGAATGGCAGTGTTCAAGTCTCTCGCATATTTAAATGGTTCCTTCTGCAATGTATGAAAGCACCAGAGGTGCTGATGCCTGACTGAAGATATTTACAGTAACATAAAAGCAAGCTTGAATACATAAACAGTCAATAGAGTGCATGTGGGTGTGGCTTAACATTATGTACACAAAACGTGTATTAAACCAGGTTGTACAGTAACATAAAAGATTCAACTAGATAACTCGACGCCAGAGGGACCATGAAGTGCTACAAAAAAAAAAAATATCTCCCCGAAAAATCAAGAGAATTTCCAAAATGTCCACTGGCAGCCATATTGGTAACGACAGACAAAAAATGCACAGACTGAAAATCGGTCTTGAGCATTGTCAAACTAAATTCATCTTAACTCGCCTGTGCATAATTAGAAAAAAAATTCCACTGGCAATATTGATTG
Organism: Gymnothorax javanicus; assembly: GCA_029692085.1. Taxonomy (NCBI): domain Eukaryota; kingdom Metazoa; phylum Chordata; class Actinopteri; order Anguilliformes; family Muraenidae; genus Gymnothorax; species Gymnothorax javanicus. Next base: position 35,470,499 of record CM056196.1, on the reverse strand, counting down.
TCGCTGCCGAGAATCCGAACATTGAAAAATCTCTTCGCCTGTGCATGATTAGAAAAAAATTCCAGTAATAATTGTCGAAGCCCGAAATCCTGAGCTAATAAATTAGGCAAAAAAAAAAAAAAAAATTTACTTTGGAAAAAAAACCCACTCACCTTGCCAGGGTCTGTCTCCGTCCATTTTCCGGCCATCCCAATCACGGCCATCCCTGCATTTAATAGAGAAAAAAAAGGAAGTTCTCTTTTTTTCAAAGCCCACACTGAACATATCAAAAATAAAATAAAAACAGTTGATTCAACAGTTGTTCATCAGATGAAGATGCCAACCAAGACAAAGCATAACACCAAATCATTCCTCTAGGGCTATAGCTGGTAAACTACACTTTTTTCCAACGGTTTAATTTTATTAACTACAGACACCACAACTAAGAAAATTTAAAGAAGTTTTATAGGCAAGAACCAAGTCTGTTTAAGTACAGAAATTGACTCCGCAAAAGACTTATGGGCACAGATGCCCAATGAAAAATAGCTACTCTGATATCATCCAAGTCATCGCAGCAGGACAGCAATAAATCTCACCCAGAACAATCCAACATGGTTGCTATAATTGTCATTTATTTGCAAAATAAAGACAATTGGCATCATCGAGTTTAACCCTTTCCCCCATAGACTCTCCCCTCCCTTTCCCCATAATGACTACAAATGACGACCCTCAGGAAGGCTGGGGAAAAGGACCATTGATATACATACAGGTGTCATATGTAGTCATTATGGGTAGGAGTTTATGCTGCTGTTGAACCAAAACTGAATAAAATAGCACTACTGAAGTTAAAAGTTGACATGAACTTTGCGTCGTTTGTAGCCATTATGGGGGAAAAAGGAAAAAAACTAGTGTCTGAAAGGGTCTTGCCTTCCGGGATTCATGCCCCGCTTTTCGTAGCCGCCGCCCCAGCTGTCCCTAGAGTCTCGCCCATGTCTGTCCCCACGGTCTGAGAAATGCTGATGGAAGGACAACAAAATAAATAAAAATCAACAAAAAAAAAAGGCCACACATAACATTACCTCAAACCAAATTTCAAGAGGTTTTTCTTACCTGGCCAACCATTCCCCGAGGACCATCCCGCCTGCAAGAATCAAGCACAGTTAAATATCATTTCAACTGTAAGCACATGGACATAGAAGCTATTCATTGGAAGGACCGAGACTCTCTGACACAATAGAGGATGGCGGGAGAGGACAGGAGCAGGGGGAAAACTTCAGTTGCCAGAATTCATATTGTTTCAGGTCTTTAACAAGTCACACAACTCCACTGGGGACACTTGGCGAATAGGCCACGCAAGAATAGCCAGTCGTCATCAACCTTCTGCCCCAAGTAGCTTTTAATTACTTCAAATGTAATGCAATATCAATGTATCCCTGCATTACTTTAAGTGAAAAGTGCCTTAGCCTCAACTGACCTCTCAGGAAGCATGTCATCTTGGTATCGCCCGCGGTCCCTGTGATCAAAATCGTTAAAGCGTTCTTGGCGGCCGAAGTCGCGGCTGTAGCGGTCGTCCATGGCCATCCGCTTGTCGTGCCAGTCGTCCCTCCTACAGATCACAGAAACCGTAACAAGTGGAATAACTACAAAGGCGGATGCCACCCACGCAGCCCCAGAGGCGAATGGGTCATGAGGCACTACATAGCTTAACAGGATTTTACTCTTGATATATCAAGTCTCAGTCAAATTTTTTTCTTTGAAGTAGACCCAAGTAGGTGATATAAACACTTGGCCTGAGAAGTAAAATGGTAAGCCAAGGGTTTTTTCATCATTCAGTTAGCGACTATTCCGAAAGAGCGAACAGCCCTACTCCCCAAAAAAAAAAAAAAAAAAAATCCCCCCACCATATTTGCGAGTCCAATGAGGAAAAAAAATGACAAAACATTTTAAAAAATTTCTCTAATTTTTTCTCTGAAACCCGAAATGAAAGTCTGGTTGCGACCAATTGATTCCCCGCCCCCCCGAGGCTGAATGTGTTCACCAATCGTAGTCGTTTTGTACGTAATATGTCTCGACCCAGAATTTCGATTTCCTTGGACCATTCTCGTGTCCAAAGGCATCTTCGCGTGCTACGAGTATGGAGTAGGTGTGATGCGAAGACATCTCTGGAAACGAGATTCCCGGAGAGCATTCGGCTGAAAACATGCGAACATTTACCTCAATGTTTGAGATCAGTTCTCATGAGCATACGAGCAGGATAGCAGGATCAGAATTTAGAAAATATATACAGGAAAGCTCTTGGTTTCTGTAGTGTCATCTTATTTGAGATTAAAGAAGGTATGTCCATGCAAAAGCATACAGTGTTTGCATGTTCAGCAGTGGTGGCTGCAACGTGCTATAGACCCATTTTGACAAAATCCAGTGATTGCAGGATTCCATCAAAAAGATAGTGGATGAAAAAAAATTTAACCTCCAACCTGATAGAAATGCAGCATAACTCTCAATAATGTTAATGAGTGGAAAAAAAAAAAATTATTTCCTTTATTGCTCCCTCAGACTTGGATTTCACAATAAAAAAAAAATCTCGAGAACCTAAACCTAAAAAACGCCTCACCTAATCTCATTGGCAAATCTCGAAATGAGCCAAACTCAACAAATTGGCAATATTTTTCTCTTACTCATCAAAAAATGGAATGGGAAGAAATATTAGGATCAAAATGTAAGCTCGGAAAACTAGAAATCGGCTCATTTGTGGGCTCCCAGCCTTATTCAGTAAGGGCAGTACAGCAGCAGGTTTTCATTACAACCAAGCAGTCAGACCATTCTACATCAGCAGAGACACTAATGAATCGTAAGCCGAATTAGGCGTGAGGCTGTTCTATGGACAAGTATGAGAACCTAGGCAGTAACATTCCTTTCCTTTGCGGTATATAAAAAAAAAAAGATTAAACAAAATGCAGAAGTGCTGACCGGCTGTCCATATCGTAGGGCCTCTTGATGGGCCGGCGGTCCTGCTCGAAGCGCAGCTGGTCCTGCTGGCGGCGGAGCTCCTCGCGCTCGCGGTGGATGCGCTCCTGCTCGCGGCGCCGCTCATACTCCACCCGCATGCGCTCCCGCTCCAGGAACTCCCGCTCCATCCGGTCGGCGTCCAGCCGCTGCTTCTCCACCTCCAGCCAGTTCCGCTTGCGCATCAGCCGATCCCGCTCCTCCTTCTCCCGGAACAGGCGGATGCGCTCGCGCTCTGCGCGGCTGTCCCGGTCACGGTCCCGGTCACTGGAGCGCCGGAGAGAAGGGACAGAGAATGACAGTCAAACCATCACACAAATGCTTGTGTCACTATCATGAACCATGTATCATGAACCAAAATTCTACAGCCCTGCATCTGAGGTTGTGCAGTTCTGCCTTTTTTTCCCCCCACTCTGACCCAGGTAGCCCAGTGAGATCCCCAGCATTTCAATGAGGCAAGCTTGATTAGGGTTGGAATAAAAACCTTTTCTTTTGGTGGACCTCCAAAAACAGGGTTGAAGACCACTGAAGTTGGGCTTACAGCCCATTATATATTTTTCCAGCCAGAATAGTCCTACATCTCGACTTTCCCTGTGATAGCAGGCTATAGAGTGACGATTCTTTTATACTCAGTAACTCAAGAATGGTACTAGCCATAACCCAACTGTTGGTTGAATCTGTGAAGATGCATCATACCAAATTAATATGCAAAAACACATCGCTTGGTCCAGTGCAATCCAGTAGGAATGCACATTGCTTCTATCAGTTGGCTAGCTAACCAAGCTAGCAACCACACTGATAAAAATATTAGCGATTCAGCCAAAGCCTGATGAAAGCTAGATTTCACCAATAGTGATGCTAGCGATGTTTGTTTTGCATTTCTGGCTCAGTTGAAGTGTACTGCACTAACGTTACTTGTGCATACCTTCATTTTAAGTCTACAGTAGCCAGCCAGCTAGCCACAGACCTACATGAAAACCGAGGCATTGAGCAGCCCGTTTTTCATGTAGCTCCGTGGCTAGTTAGCTGGCTACTGCAGATGTCAAATTTTGCTGACTGGGTAGGAATAATTTAAGAATTACCTTTACTAGTTAGCTACATTCTCTGAACAGATCCTGAATTTACAAGCGGCACTTCAGCCTCGCTGCATCATGCTTAATTAATATGTAAAGAGATTCCGCATCACAGGGTCCTGTACAATCCAGTATGAATGTACGTTGTTTGTATAAATGAGGACACTGAGCCCCGGCAGCACTGGTATATCCCCAAAGTCCCCAATGTTCGATGCCCCAAGAAGACAACGGCATCAATATAATGAACAATTACTGAGATTTTGGTCTAAAATGCATAAACATGAATTAACTGGTTAATAGCATTGAAATGCAATGCTATCATTCTGGACAATAGCAATAAATTAAGCGAAATTAGTTGGGATTTTCATCTGGTGGTCATAAATATCCATAACAAATTTTAAAAGATCCCAATTAATTAAAACTGTTTAAGTTCTTCCAGTGACATCCACCATCTGCAGTGGCTATGGACGCGGTATACATAATGAATACATTATTATGGTGAATACAAAATACTAACCAAATTCGGGGATATGATGACAAAACTATACAGCTGTCCTAAAAGAGCAGCCTAAAATACTCTTTGAATACCAGCAACTATTCAACAAGGAATTTCTAATAACTTCAGCAACTAGCACAGAACTGCTGAGGTCAGTGTTAAACTCAATTCAGTGCCTGTGACCACAGACCAGAGCCAGACTGTGGTGCAGAGCAGTCAGTTCAGCATTATGAGAGGATCACAGCGAGGCTCTTATCATAAATCCAAAGCCATGCAAATGTTTGGACGAACCATTTGTCCAGGACAACGAATTAATCAAATTTTGACATTGAAACTATTTTCAAGAGCTCAATGTTTCCAAATCGATGGTTGAATGGAGCATTATTCCAGTGCATGTCAGGAGGACATCATGCAACTATGAAGTGTAATCAGCAGTGATACAGGTCTGCTTTCTGATATGCTCAACAAGGATGAAGCCGGCTTCCCAAAGTTGGGTCCGCAGAGAAAAGAGGGAGGAACTGAAATAGATGATGAGATAAATCAAAATCTCAATTTTTGGTAATATTTTTAGGCCAGTGACCTTGAAAAAAAATGGCCAAGGTCACCTTTAGGCATGCCATTTGTAGGGCTTTATGAGATGCATGTCCAGTAAAAATTAGGAGCCTGTAACTGAAATAGTTGATGAGATAAAGCAAAATGTCGAAATTTTTGATGATATTTTTAAGCTAGTGACCTTGAAAAAATAGGCCAAGGTCACCTTTAGGCATGTCATTTGTAGGGCTTAATGAGATGCACGTCCAGTAAAAATTAGGAGCCTGTAACTGAAATCGTTGATGAGATAAAGTGAAATGTGTTGATGGACGCACGCACACACGGAGCCCGATACCATAGCTTGGTATGGTATGGGGGCTTTAAAAAAAAAAAATATATATATATATATATATATATATATATATATATATCTCACAGCTACACCAGTGACCATCATCCACATAAAACAACCACACAACCAATCATTATCTGTGTTGTAAGCGATCATATGTACCAGCCAACAACATGCTTTTGAACTTGGAGGTACGCCTCATTTACGTTGACGTTGTTTGCAACCTTCCGCACAATCCCCGTACAGAGAGCCCTTTTCAGATGAACTATACAGAAGTATGAAACAGAGTTTAGAGTGAAATGGAGGGTGGCTTTGGGGAGATGGGAGGGCTCTCGCTCACCCGGAGTGTCTTCGACGCTCGACCTCGCGGATCTCGCGCTCCCGCTGCCTCTGCCGCTCGCGCTCCCGCTGCTCCTTGATCTGGTCGAAGGAGAGGATATCTTTCTTCTCCTTGCTGGAAGATTTGCGGTCCCGGCTTTTGGAGCTCTGGGTTACAAGCACACAATCAAATTAAAAAAATAAAAATTCATTCATGTGCTGTTGTAGCATGACAGCACCACTAAACACATAGCACCTCATCAAGGAAAAGAATTTAACTTACTCGCTCTTTGCTCTTGGTTTTCACACTGATGACGGGCTCTCCCTTGGATTTATCCATCACAACAGTCCTTTCTGCCCCGCGCCCTACAATAGAAAGGTCAAGGAATGAATTATAAGCGAGTGAATATACTGGCCTTCTGAAGTGCTTTTTCTTTTATAATGTTAAGTCAATGACACTGAACTCCAAAATTGCTTTCACTAATCAGCAGTAATTGTTAAAATCAGCATCAGTAAGTGGAAAGTAGGTTAGAAAGAAATTTATTCACTTCTCTGACCATCTTGTCAATTCTGAGCTACCATACATTTTAAAGTATGCATTCCGTAAAAGAGATGCAGATATGATGATGTATTTTTTCACCAAAGACGATTTCTTTCTACTTTAAGAGCAATTTTTCTTCTAATGAGACATCGGGTATAGATGAGCGTGATGTTCGAATGAGTCTGGCAACCATCCACTTTCCTTCTCATAAACAACCCTGCCAGTCAAAATCTAGCGTTGATAAAATGTGCCACCCCTCCTATCAGAAATTCCAACGAGATTCACTCAAGCAATTCACATTGCAAAATTTTGTTCTAATCTAGCTTCCGGTTCCTGGCATCCTTGTAAGGATTCAAATAACATCCTAACCTGTGAAAAGTATTCACCCCCTTTCCAACTTCATTTATCATATGTAAATGTTTCAGATCATCCAACTAATTTTAATACGAGACAGCCTGAGTAAACACAAAATGTAGCTACTAAATGATCATTTTATTAATTGAATGTTAAGTACTATTCAAAGCCTGCACCACCCAAGTGAAAATATAACTGCAACCCTAAATCTAACAAGAGCCATCAGGAGATGGCATATCCCCCCAGCCCCAGGTCATCAACTTCAGACGAGCACAAGGCATCATGTCAGGTCATGATGAATGTGCACACAAAGTTTTGTGAAAAAATATTGAAGTGTCTTCAAGCTATGCTCCACAAACGAAATGTTCACAGACAGACGTACGGACGAACAGACAACCGCTGCCCATGACTATACCCCCCCGCATTATATTCCAGGGGGATGATAACTGGTTGTCCCACCCATGGTAGCTCCAACTGCAATCAAATGTTTTTGATAACTGAAAACGACTCTTACATCAGAGGAGAAACTTTCGCCCACTTCTTTATAAAATTGTTCTTATTTAGAAACAGTGGAGGGTTTCAGCATGCACAGCCTGTTGAAGGTCATGGCACAACATCTCAGATTCAAGCTGGGACACTGACTAGGCCGCTCCAAAACCTTCATTTGTTTCTTTGGAGCCATTCAGAGGGATTTGCTTAAGCGCTTCAGATCACTGGCCGGCAGCATAACCCAACAAACTGATGGCTGAACACTCTCCGTCAGGATTTTTCAGCAGCGAGCCGAATTCACAGTTCCATCAATTATGGCAAGTAGTCCAGGCCCTGACTCTTCATTACACAGAATTTTATCTCAAAAGTCTCGGGGGGTCAGCAGAATAGCTTCTTTGGCAAATGTCAGACAAGCCTTTGTGTTCCTTTTGGCCAGCAGCGGTTTCCACCTCACATCTCTCCTGTGGATGCATTTTTTGCCCTCTCTCTTTCTAATAGTGGAATAGTGAATACTGCCTTAATCTGACGCAAGAGAGGCCTGCAATTCTTTAGATGTTAGTCTAGGGGCTTTAGAGACCTCCTATACAAGTCGTCAATGTTCTCCTACAGAAATTTTGGTATGCCACTCCAGGGAAGGTTTACCACTGTTCCAGGTTCTCTCCATTTGTAGATAATGGCTCACTGAGGCTCGCTGGTGGCCAAGAGGCTTAGCAATGGTTTTAGAACCCCTTCCAGACTGATGCCAATGACTTTGTTTCTCTTGTGTTCTTGAATTTCTTTAGATCAAGGCACTGCAAGCAGTTTTTGCCCACTTAACATTGCCAGGGAGGTTCCATCAAAACGATATTTAGATTCAACAGGACTGACCATAATCATAACATAACATGAATGGCGAGAACAGGCCATTCAGCCCAACTAGGCTCGCCAGTTTCTTTTTACTATTGTGAATATATCACTTCAGATACTCAATGACTCAATGGTATCTAGCTTTAAGTCAAGCCTGCTCTTGAAAACTCCCAAGGTCTCAGCCTCAACAATATGGTCAGGCAAGCTGTTCCACAGCGAAATTACTCTTTGGGTGAAGAAATATTTCCGAATATCAGTGCTAAATTTACCTTTGGTCAACTTCCATTTGTGACCCCGAGTTCTACGAACAACACTTGGTTGAAGGAATCCTACATAATTCACTTTGTTAATCCCTTTAACATATTTAAAGACCTCAATCAGATCACCCCTTAGACTCCTTTTCCTAAGACTTTTCCTATCATGCCTGGGTGTGTCAAGCAAAATTGAAGCCAATGATCGATCAAATTTGTTTAATTTGCCGGTTGATAAACTAAGGGGGCAATTATGTTTTCAAATAAGGCCAGGTCGGATTGGATAACTATTCCTTCAAAAATGAGCTCCTTTATAAAACTGCATTTTGTGTTTACTCAGGTCATCTAATATAAAAATAGTCTGATGATCTGAAACATGCAAGTGTGCCAAATATTCAAGAAAAAAAAATGAGAGGTGGGCAAATGCTTTTTCACAACACTGTACTTGTGATCTCCCACCTAAAATATTAATGAAGTCTCCTCATGCACATTCTCTGGAGCCATCTGTAAAACCCCCCAAGAGAAGGAGACCACAAGCACAAACCCATCTCACCTTTGCCATCTTTTCCTGCTTCACCTTCAGACTTTTCATCCTTGTTCGCATCTGACCTGTAAGAATCAACAGGCATGAGACAAGAAAAAGCCCAACAAACTAGTTTTATGTGCAAATATCAGTTCAGCGAAACATTTCAAGCATGTGACCCACATCTCCGAGCTGAACCCGGCAGAGTGGTGCTTATAATTTTCAGACCTTTTGGCATCGTTTTTGTCCGCTGGCTTCTTTCCCGCTGGTTCATTCTTGGCCTACAGTAAAAAAAAAGACCCGTCACTAAATACAGGATTTCACTGAATTTTGACAGTATAACATTGCATATTCGCTGAACCAAAGCAGAAATTGTGTTCAATGGCAATAAATCTCATAAGGCTAGAGATTTAAAGCGAAATCTCACGTGCCGCAACTAGGAAGAAAAAAAAAAAAAAAAAATCCCAGCGAACCCGCTAAATTTAACATAGTATCCATAATGCTAACTGGAATACAGCAAGAATAACCAGGCCTTCATGAAACACATTTTAAGTGGCCCCATTTATTACAAATCCTATTGTAATAAGAGGAAAACTGTCCATCTTTATGAATCCATTTTTCTCCTCAACTAGTAGCCCATCAACCTGGAACTGTACATGACCTCTGCAGCGATTCCAAGCAAATATTAAGTGTTGCCAAACATTTTTCGCAAGTCTGTGCAGAGTTACTAAGTTGTGGCGCAAGCATCCCCAGAAGTCTGCACATCGTGGCGGGTACATATGAGGACTAGTTTAATATGAATCGTGGTCTCACAAAATAAGCCAACAAGGAAGCTTTGGGGCTGGTAAATTAACTTGGTCGAGGAAAGGGGCCTATCCACTGTGTCCAGAACACCCCCCTGCTCCCCCTCCCCCCTCCCCTCCCCCCAAGGCACTCATCACTGCTCACCCTCTCCACAGAGATCATTCGGCCGTGCAGCTCAGTCCTGTGCAGGTGGCTGATGCACTTGGTGGCCTCGTCGGTAGAGCTCATGGTCACAAACCCATAGCAGCGAGCGCCTGGGCTTCGGGCGTTTGTCACAACTTTTGCGCCCACAACCTGCAACAAACAATTCAAGGTGAGAACACTTCAGGTTATAACAAGTTGCCAAATTCGCAAAAAAAAAAAAAAAGACTTTTTAAACAGAACTTTTGAGCCTTACATTATCTGCCTATAAAATGGGTGCTTTTCAAGCAGTTGGTGGATTTAGTTCAGCAAATTCAGTATCGACTTAAAATCTGAGGAACCAGAAAGCATAATCTAATCAGTGGAAACGCCTCTACAGCTGCGTTTCCACCAAACGCGAAACAAATTTTGACCCCTCTTACCTTGTGCAAGTTTGACAAATTAATGATTTTCATTTCCTCGCTTTAAAAATTTGTGACAAAATCATATTTACTTCCATTCGAGGTCAACTTGGTTGAGTATTTACATGTGATTTCACACAGCTGACCAATAGCAAGCAAGCTGAGCCTTGTTTACCCCTCAAGGGGGGTTCTTCCACAAACTCAAGATAGCAGCTGCAATGTCGCTATACTGATGTCAGAAACATTTTGCCTCAAGAACATCATGTCTGCTTGAGAATAGAAATATTCACAAACAGACGTTTTCACATCCGATGTCCAACAAGACCACCATTTTTTTTGTGCAACCGTGCTACGTATCTGACTTCCCCATTATTTATAGCAATGTACCTGCGGTTCAGCAATGTGGGTATCGTAGATATGTAGCGGCCAGTAGTAGTGATGCTATTCAGAAAACAAAGCTCACTCATTTTTTCACTCAAGTTAAATCTTGATAGATAAATAGCACCACAGGTTAGAGGAAAAATATCTAGCCTTGATTTTGGGGTGAACTGTCTCTTTAGAACTCACCTAGGGGCATTCACAGGAGTGCAGTCCTCTGCAATTAGCTTTAGTTTTCAATCAAGGCAATTTTAGAGATAATGCATCAATAAAATGCACCTACTTCCCCCAGCCAATTCAGATGGTTTCAGAGTAAAGCATTTTCCTGCCTTATTTGCAGAACCAACTCATGAGAAATGAACACAAACTGTTCCAAGGAGTTCATACCCTCCATAGAGCTGCAAAATAAGTTCCCCTACAATAACTGCAAACAGACATGAAGGCTATACTCAAAAATACCTCTCACCAATACATCCCAATATCGAGTACATTCCAAGCCCACGCCTACAGTTGTGTTAAAAAAAAAACGTGTACAAAAAAAATTTGATTAAAATGCAAAAATCTTTTTAATAGGCTGCAGTGCCATATTTCAAATGTAGTGGAAACATTACACATTCAATTCAAAATCAAAGCATTAACTAATTCGATCAAGTCTGTGTTACTCTTTTACAGTAAGCAGAGAACAGGAATATTAATCTGTTCAAAAAAATATTGTCAACCATTTTCTCTTCAAACTTACAGACAAATTTAACTCAAGATTTAACTTCGCCTTAAATTACTGAACTAATATTTAGTTGCATGACCATTGTTGTTGATAACTGCTGCACATCTGGGGGGTATTCCATCAACGTAGCTAAGAGCATCCAGACTAAGGTGTAATCTTGATGCTTGAATTAGCTCCAACTCCCTATATAGCCTCAACCCGTTCCATCAAGTGAAATAAACTAGCTCCAACTGACGCTAATTCAAGCCTCATCTGCTAAGCAGCACTTCGTGCACGAGCCCAGAGGAAATAAAAAGCCCACACTAGCCAAGTGCCGAAAATGTCGCAAAATGACTCAAAGCAAGGGAAAGGAACGAGCGGAGGTGTGCTCCTCCTCTTCTTTTTGGTTTTTTCAGGGTTCATAACTGCCAAGCACTATGGTGACGTAAGGTCTAGAGAGTGACTATCTTCAATATACCAAAAAAAAAAAAAAAACCCCCTAATCCACAGTTCTTTTTCAACAATTTTTTTTTTCTATTTCCCTAGCGCTTAACTTCTTCAAAACATGACTGTAGCCTACACAACTGCCGTAGTTAATTAGCATTTGGCTCTCGCCAAAACCTTTTTCTAAAATTTCTTGGATTTCTCCCTTCACTTCCATAATTCCAAGAAATTCCCTCCCTGCATGGACCACCATCCTAATCCTTTCCGTCTTCGATTCAATTTCTTTTGCACAATTAATGACCATTGCAATGAACGCCAAAAAAGTACCGAAAAGTCTTCGACCTACAAACTGCGGCAACATTCTTGGCACCAGAAGCAATGCAGTGGTACCCTCTCATAAGCCCTCACCATATAACTCACGCAGTTCAAAAATATTCTGTCCGGGAACTTTTTCGAATTGAAGCAAAACCACCATGCTGTCTTGCTCCTTCCCGTGTCGATACGCGCCGAGCTGCGCAAACTCCCTCTACTGCCAAAAAAAAGAATCAACTTTAACAGAATAAGGGACACCTCCAATAACACCCTTTTTAGTTGGCCGCTGATACATTTTAAGCCATGTAATTTGAGAAAGATCTAATTATTTTAAGTGCTTTTCCCTTGTTTTGTCGTCCTACATTCAATGATCACAATTCCACTTTACATACCCTGCCATCCTTTACGTCCCCAGTTCCATTTTTGATTAACTTCCCGACAAAATGATTCACTGAATACACGATTGTTTTCCCATCACCTTCATCCCTACAACAAACAGCCCTTCATCAGCTTCATTGCCACTTCCTTTATTCCTTTTAACCCCCTTCCACCTCATCTCTCTCCACTTGTTCGAAATTCAAAATTTCAAGCAAAAGACAACTATCTAATAATCAAACAAAATGCTTTACTTTCAAAATTCGCACCTTCCACTCAACCAGCGTACCCCATCTCTGCTCTCTCCTTAGCAGAGCAAACCCTCTTTATGGGGGTTTGAGGATTATCGGGAAATTATCACAAGGGAACACTGCTGCCATCAACAGGGCGAGGGAGGTGGCCTGGCAGAATATCGCCGACAAACTACATGCGTAAGTGACAAAGATCATTCAATAGGTTGTATTATATAATAAAAAATATCCCGCATGAAAGGAACAAAATGAATGTAGATGGGCTTACTGAAATTCAAATTTATTAATTTATTTTCGAAAGTGATACCACATTTATCAACTGATTGCTGTGAAAATTTTAGATAATGTGCTGGCCAATTGGAATTTTATTTTATTTAAGTTTGATTTAGTCTTTATTGGAATGATCTTATTTTTGCATAGTTAATGTTTTAATGAATTATATTTATGTTTCACATATTATTATCATTACATGACAGTTGTGAGTGTGCAAATGCACTGGCAGAACTGTCTTTTGGGTGTCGGTTCCAGTCTATTGGACATTCTTTGAACATAGATGAAGCTAATCCTCACCTTAAACCTGCTACAGGGCAGGCTTGCCCTGCAGCTTAAATCACTATGGTTACTAGGCTGGGATTCACATTAACCACCTTGATGGAACGGAGATGTGGCTCAGGTTGATGGAACAGAAATCTGAGTTTAGCTGGATGTATCAGGCTTAGCCAGAACCATAGTTTCCATGGTTACCGATGTGGGGCTAATCTCAGCCACTTTGATGGAACTGAACTCTCGCTATCATAAGCCAGACTTGGCCATTTAAGTCTGGATTTTCCTTTAGCCTGCTTGATGGAATACCCCCCAGCGCTGTATTAAGTCAACAAACTTCTGGCACCTAGAAACAGGCATTTCAGCCCAGGAACAAAACAAAACTGAACAAAAACGCCAAAGCTCCTCTGAATTTTTGGATTTTGCTTCAGAAAATGCATTTCAAATGTCACCCCACAAGTTTTCAATGGGGTTCAGGCCAGGGGATTGAGCTGGCCACTCCATTACCTCAATCCTGTTTGTCTGGAACCAAGATGTTGCTCGCTTTACTCGTGTGTTTGGGGTCGCTGTCTTGTTTAAATACCCATTTCAAGGGCATTTCCTCTTCAGCATATGACAACATAATCTCTTCAAGTATTTTGTTGGTTTCAAACTGATTCATAATCCCTTTTACACAATAAATAGGCCCAAAACTACATGGAAAAACATCCCCATACCACGATTTTTGCACCACCATGCTTCACTGTCTTCACAGTGTACTGTGGCTTGAATTCAGTACCCGGGGGTCGTCAGACCACTCGGCCCAAAAAGAACAATTTTACTCTCATCAGTCCATAGAAGGTTATGCCACTTCTTTGGGCTAGTTAATGTGTTCCTTGGCAAATTTTGCACATGCCATTTTTCAACAATGGTGCTTTACGGGGGCTTCTTGCTGATAGCTTAGCTTCGATCAAACATCTTCTGGCTAACAGCACTTACAGGTAATTTTATATCATCTCTCCGATTTCTCTGGACGTGATGATTGGCTAAATCTTTGCCATTCTGACTATTCTTCGATCCGTTTTAACAGTAGTTGCTTGTTTCCTTCTGCGTGTTCCAGATTTTTGTTGCCATTTTAAAGCATTAGAGATCATTTTAGCTGAGCATCCTATACATTGCTGCACTTCTTTATACATTTTTTCCCTCTCCAATCAACTTTTTAATCAATAAACATTGTTCCTCCTAACATATGGAATGGCCCATGTTACTTCGCAACTCAGAAGGAAATTTATTTCATTACAATGTGTGAAACATTTGCTTCCCTTCTTTCTTAGTAAAGGACAATTAATGACACACCTGTTTCTATACAGAATGAATGAATTCTCTAAACTCCACACTGCTATCTTGAACACACCTCTTTAAATGAATGAGTCAATTTCTCAGCACAAGCAGCGTGCATGTCATTACAGTTGGGTCTGTTGTTTTTCTATTACACTACTACAAGTAAATTATTTGCCATGCAGAAACATCACTACTGCTCATAACAGTAGTTCATCAGGTTACTGATGTTACACTACTGTTTTTTTTTTTTTTTTTTGACATACCTGTACATCATCCAAAACGAAACTTCATCACCTTTGTATTACCATTAAAGCCACACTAATTTTCCAACGAAAGCGCACTGTCCAAGGCTTCTGAGGATATTTTGTCTCCTGCTTCCACACTGCCTTCAAGGAATACTAACAGAGCTAAACTATCAACAGTCCAAAGTAATCTGGGACGCAGCAAAACCTTCCTTCGGTCCCATGATATGGCAAACCAAGGACTACCACCGGCCGTACACTTACCTTGCCATACTTGCTGAACAGATTCTTCAGATCAGTCGCTCTGGTGGTGGAAGACAGTCCACTAACCCACAGATTCCTTCCACTACTGGCTGCAGTGCTACCCGCTGGGGCTTTTCAACACAACAGCAAAACGATGGTCAGTCTGACAACTTTGGTATACTACAACCAATATTGTTCTCGAACAGTGATAGAGCTGGAGTTGAACGCTGCATGAGAACTGGGACAACATGTCAGTACAGGGCGGGCACTATACTCAACAGTACAAAAATATTTACAACAAGATTTGCAAGTTTTTCAAGGAACCTTCAGGGAACAGGTTAGGGCTGAGCACCTAAATAGGAAACAATTCAAGTTACATAACATCACCGCCAAGTCACACTGCTTTGAATCCAAGATTGATACTGAAGTTAACAGAGCCAGCTGAACGAATTAAATTCTGCAGTCTTCGGGCCCACAGAATACAATTGTTAAAGGGGACATATTATGAAAAGCTTTTTTTGTGTACAAATACATTTCAGTATCTGGAGCGCCTACCGACCCACAAACTGAGGAAAGACATTGACAGTAACTGGAATGCCGGCCAAACAGTTGCAATAATACAGATGCTAGCCACACTCCATGAATCATTCTTAATATTAGACTCAATTCCAAGTGTATTTAATCTTATGTGGAGTGCATATCGCATTTCTTTGTGACTACCGGTAACTACCATCCTTGCTCAGCCTTCAGATATTACCTCTCCATACTCACTATGTAGTATAATTGCTACCCAGGCGCTTATTCAGCGAAGTCTTTCCTGTAGCTGGTGGCTCCGATATGTTTGCCCTCACTTGACAGACACACCCCCTGGCACTGTTTACTGGCCAATCAGAACTAAACTCATTTCATAGAGGAGACACCCACTCAGAACAGTGCTTTTCAGAGGGGTTAGGAATGACAAGAATCAAACTACCAAGAAATCATGGATTTCAGGGCTTCCAAAAGTTTTTAGAGTAGGCGGCCGACAGAATAGAGTAGACAGCTATGGCTGGTGGCGCGAATGCAAGTGTTGATGATGTGGAGCCCTCCAGAGGGGGTTCGGGGGAAGATTCACCCCAAGAAAATTAGTAATGCAAAAATCAATGACTAAAATAATGTAAAGGATATCAGTCGAAATCAGTATTTTCTTAAGTTTAAGATGTACATGGCATAACATTAATAACCAGTCACCACTAACGGCAAGTCTGCTGAGTACTGACTCAATATTTTTGATTAAACTTCAAATAACACAGAATATCATAGGCCCCATATGAAAAAAAAAAAGATATAGTGGAGGTTTATGCTAAAATTATAGGGACCATATCAAAAAGCACCATATGACACAAAATCGGCATAAAAGGCTACATCAAAGTCATATTCAATTTCATTTTCAGACAAAATCAAAATGCTGATGTATCACTTTTTAAAAGTTTAGAAACACAATATCTCAAGCATAATATTTATGAGCCACGTAATTGATGATCAGAATGAAGCCCAAGTGGGAGTAATATATATATACACACGTTTAAGAATGTCAAATTTCAGATGTAAAGATGAATTTTTACATCTTTTTTACAATACAAAGTGACTTTGACGAAGCAAAGCCACAAAAACTCCTCAGACGCGAGCTCTTCCCACTTCAAAGAGTGTCCGCATTTCCAAAAGCAGTTCCGATTTATAACCAGCTTTACATTGATTTTTACTCTGCTTCGTCCAGCCAATAAGAAAATAGGATCATGTGCGACAATCTGTAGTCAAGGGAATAGGGAAGCAGAAATGAAGGATATCTGGAAAAGACAAGTTTCCACCGCGGTAAAGACGAATGAATAATCACGGAGTTAGTAAAATACAGTCATTTTTTTTTTTTCTGATCTCTGAAACATGACCGAACACAAAGGCTTAAGGTTTAACGCTAAACTTCGTTCAAATGAGCTATTCATTTCTTAACTCTAGACCACTATCGCGGGGTGATTTTCACCCGAGCAAACGTGTTTATGTGATTTTCATTATGTTGCGTTTGTCTGAGTGTCATGGGTCCCTGGGTAGCTTCAGTATCGTCTTTGAAGGCATGGGTGTTCTGTTTACCTCATGGTACTTTTTTTCCCATTTTGTTAGACATGGCACAGTTGAAAATAAAAAAAACACTACTCTAATTTGTCATGTATTGTCATATTTTGATGACAAGAACTTTTTATTGGGTATATTATATCGGGTAAAAATCACCCGGCGTTAGTGATGGTGTTACTAATTTTAGCGATAGTATTCTAGGGTTAACGCAGTTTATAAGCCAAGCTAAACCCAATATTGACAGTGATTTAGCCATCTCAAGAACAACTTTGCAAAACCATCAGCACTTACAATTTTACAGTGAAAAGCACCGGCAGCACGGTGGCGCAGTGGTTAGCACTGCTGCTGCACATCAAGAAGGTTGTGGGTTTGAATCCAGCCTGGGGCCTTTCTGTGTGGAGTTTACATGTTCTTCCCGTGTTCGTGAGGGTTTCCTCCCGGTACTCCGGTTTCCCCCACCCAGAAAAACATGTATTATAGGAGCATTCCTGCCAAGGAGTACCCCTGACCAAGGAACTGGCTTTAGAACTGGAGTTGGTCCCCGGGCGCTGCTGTGGCTGCCCACTGCTCATAACCATAGGATGGGTTAAATGCAGAGGACATATTACCCCACGGGGATCAGTAAAGTGTGTCTCTTGTCGCTCTCTCTCTATGGGTCTCCCACACAGGAAACGTTTAACGCACAGCTAAATCACCAACGTTGGCGTCCTCTTGCCAACTCTTGTGGAGACAAAGCCTCAGTAAATGATTAAAACGATATCCGATAGAGGAACGAAATTAGACTTTCATTCAATACCACTAAACTGACTGAAAACATGACAATTATTTTTATTTGTAATTTAAGGGAAATTTTAAGACAGGAAAAAAAAAAAAAAAAAGTGTCCCACTTAGGAAACAGTTCCGTTGACTGTTGGCAATCAAAACGTTCTACATATGATGGCTCATTTTAGATATGACAGACATATTTTTCTTGTTAAAAAAAAAAGTACAGTGTTGCTGTAGTTCTGAGCCTTTCACAAAGTGGTTCAGCAATGCTTGATTCTTATATCCTCGATAATTCAGTGTTCCTGCTGCCATTCATAATATTACAAGACGGGGGATATAGAGGCTGCCTGCATCATAGCCTCTATCAAAATCGTAAAATGGCGAGGCAAATCGGCAAGTGCACAAGATATTGATGCTGGCTGTCCCTGCAAGCACCACCATTTCTCAAAACCATTCACTCAGTAGAAATTTTGATAGGAAAGCCGCATAACGAAGCTGGTTTATTCATCGCGATGATGGTAACTGCAATGGCTGACCAAATGAGGGTAATGACTTCAATAGATTTTCTTGAAAATACGGCTTAAAATTGGGTAAAAAAAAAAAAAAAAAACCCCAACAAAGGTCACCAAAAGAATTTCATACTATCGAGAGACAGTTATCGAGTAGTCGGTCGTCATAGACTGCGATAATCGCCAGCTGCCGGCTACTTTTGAGAGCTATGGGATTTTCTCAATTTATTTGCCAGAAAGTTTAGAATTCTCCCCTTAGGACAATCTAGAACATTATAGCTTTGAAAAAAGACAACACATAATATGCCCCCTTTATTTCCTCACAAGACATCTTAAAAGTATAGTATTGCTATTTATCAGTGAGCAATCATTAATTCCCCAGTGTGGTGTTGGCTACCGCTTCATTTTGCCATTTGATCATCCTCCAACAATCTTTATAACTGACATATAACAAGAGATGAAGGCAAAAACTAACCTTTTTCATCTTTTGAATCAGGCTTAAGACCCTTTTCCTCATCAGAACTAAGGACAGAGAAAACACACCGTCAGCACTTGGAAGGATGTACACCTGATGTTCTCCTAGAAATACCTACCTTGTGGACAACATTTAAAATGTAAAATAAGGAAGCATCCTGGATGCAATGTTTCAATAATCAGGCAAACAGAAAATCAGTCATTTCAACGTGCCTACAGCTTCTTTCACTGCTTGCCTTACAAAATTTTACTTTACTTACATCATAAAATTGAAGTATGGGGGGGATGGTCATAAGAAAATGACCAAAAAAAAAAAAAAAAAAAAAACTTGGGGGGTAAAAAATGCGAAGACCATTTTTACCTTCAAAGTGCAAAGCTGTTAACAAAGGAGCCAATGTAACAGATAGCCATTGTTCTAGGAGACAGAAAACAACAAACCTCTTTTTCTGATCATCGCCCTCAACAGTAGAGGACTCTTTCGCTGCCGACGATTCCGCAGCGTTCTCTTCCGTCTTCTTGGATTCTTCCTCGGCCTCAGCTTTGGAGTCCATTTCAGACTCAGTGCATTCAGTTTCGTTTGAACCCTTCTCATTCACACTAGTGACCCGAGAGCCCTCAATTCCTGTGTCCGTAACGCCTTCTTTTCCCTCTGCTTTAGATTTGCTTTCGTTTCGTTTTCCTTCAGCCTGTTCAATGTCGCTAGCCGACACTTCGCTCTCCAAATTGAGGGTATCGTCCTCCTTAACTGTGTTTGATTCCTCGTCGACATTCTCAGAGCCCTCGATGGCAGTAGGCTCATCTTCAGACGGTGCATCCAGGAGCTCTTCGTTAAGTGGTTCAGATAAACAAGACCCGGCTATTTTCTCATTTTCTACGGATTTAACAGGAATAGAATGGCAAAGAGTTTAATTCTGAAACACATCAATCATCAACGTGGAACTGTCAACGCTCGAACAGGACGTGACCCTCCTCACTATCCTTCAAACAATTATACCAACTATAAACACTTCAGAGACTGGAGAACCCAAAGAGACAGATCAAGCAACTAGTTTTTTAAATTCCCTGAGGGGGAAAAAGTCGACATTTTCTACAACTGTTTCTCATTTCACCTGGTCCAAGTCAGAAAAGAGAATTATGATTCGAAGAAAGCCGGGACGAGGCTTGAGGCAAGTCCATCTTCAGGCAAATTATGAGTTCAGAGTCCAAGGAGGAAGAAGATTGCTTTATCTTTTAACAGGAAATTCAGAATTCCTTTGGGAGGTGCATACACAGGAGGAAAGTCCATTGGTGTACAATACAATACAGTCCTAAATTGATTGCAGATGCCTTTTCCAGAAAACGATTAACATGCCGGGAGTCCAACTCTTCTCTTTTCCGCATTTCAAGGTCTTCCTTTGTGGCAACCTAAAAACACTGTACACCATCTGCAACACCTAAGTGAGGGCCTTACTGAAAGATACTGCCCTGTTACAATTACTGGTCAAGTGTGTAACGTCACAAGTACTGAGCTTAAATTCATGAGGAGTCTACGGATACAGAAATAAGACCCAGTCAAGTTCAGCTGAATCAATACCAGCATTAGAGCCAAAGGACCCTGCCACACAAAACCAATAATTGCCTTTGGATTTCCAGTCTCTTTTTGAGAGCTAACACAGGGGGCAAGAACACCAAAATGAAGCAACTGCACAGAGAGCCTACAGTAGGAGTGTGTGTGCGTGCGCTACTTCAACACTACCTTCTTTAGCGGCTTCTAGCTCCAAGTCTGGATCCTAGAGGAAAAAAGGAAAAAAAAAAAAAAAACATTTTATGGCCCTCCTTAGATGACTTTTCAAAATTATTCAGAACATCATCATGCAGGAAATGCAAGGTCACAAACCTCTTTAGCGGACAAAAAGCTTAAATCCTCATCTTTTGCATCCATGTCAGCATCCTCAGCCCCAAACATTTCCTAGAATGCAAAAATGTCAAAATTACATCAATAAACATTGTACAACCTGATCAGTATTGTAGATGGATAGTCAATACTGTAAACCTACGCTGCATGTATGCGCTTAATTCTCAAAACACTTACATGATCGGGCTTTAGAGAGCCGGACTGATTAGGGTTTTTGTGGCGGCTGGATCTCCCTGGATTGCCATCGTCAGACAGTGAGTCTAGGATTTCGTCAGCGTCATAACCTTCACAGTCAGCAGGAATACCGTTATCGATGTCTGCTTCATCAAGCACACTCATGTCCATGATGTCCATTTCCTGCAGGCTATCCAAATTCATCTCTGAATCATCCTAAAAAATACAGGATTTACTTTAGGCTATGAGGATTAACCCCCCTATCACAAAAAAAAAAAAAAATATATATATATATATATATATATATATACACACATATACACACACACACACACACACACATATATATACATAAACTCTGGATCAAATCCAGCCAATGCCGATCATGGCAAGCAGTCTCATGAGACCAGTCTGATTTGCTTTGTGCTGCTCAGGGAAGTGGGAAGGATACAGTCAGTTTAGTTTTGAATGGCTTGTTGCTGAAGCGCATCCTACTGGCCATCCAGGTGCTAATCAGTTGAGTTCTATGCAAACCTTGGTTTGGGTTTCCTTTACCCTTGTTTTGTGCATGCAAGGTTTGAAACTGCGAGTGAAAAGAAGCACACGCTGACAGGTACGCGTTTCAGAGAACAACCATGAACTGAACCATCAGAGATGGAAGTACGATGGAAGTGAGAGGGAGAGAGATAGAGATAGAGATAGAGAGAGAACACAACTTCAACTAAAGCCTTTCAACTCAAAGGTATAGGCTCATATTTTGGCTGGTCACACAGAAATATTGGGCTCAGTTCTTCACTCACTCTAAGCCCAATCACTCCTGGGGAAAAATCTGCAATATATTGCTCTGCATTTTTCATGGAAATGCATCAAATAACTGTATAGTATAGCAATATGACAGCGTTTTACCAGCCAACTGAAGTAAATCTTGTGCTTCTACGCCTCAAAAACGGATAAAAGACTGTCCAGCTGTTTATATGCGTGCTAAATTTCCACTAACGTTTATAGAAAAACCCCCTACAGCCAAAAGCAATTTAATACAAGTCTGTTCAAGACGTCTATAAAAGACCGCGCATAAATTGCCTGAGTCCTCTGCTAGGCACTCACATATCCACTAGATGGTGGGCCTGAGTTTATCTCATGCTCATGATAAGCGCTAATCATTGACCTCCACAGTACAGTAGCTGCACGGAAGACCCCATCTTGTAAGGAAATAACGCAAAATAGTGCATGAGTACCGCTTCGGATACGATCTCAATCGGTTGCGCAGACCTGAATTTATAGTTGACTGATTTTTTCCGCATGCAAATGGAGTCTTCTTGAGTCCATGAACCAGTGAAGTTGTGTCTTGTTTGACAGCGATAACGTAGCCAATAGGTAAGTATTGTTTCTTATTATCACTTTTATTTCAAAGTTTAAGACGTTTTCCAATGTTGTAAGCGGCTTCTACGAATTCCATGCGAGAGTTGAGATATTTTGATCCGAAGTTTACGTGTCCGCTGGTGTTTGGTGACGGAATTGCCATTTTTCCGGCGTAAGCAAACTGTATGGGTCACAGGTTCACCCATAAGGATAAGCATCAGAAAATATGCCATTTTGGTTAAACTTTGAGAGCCAGTAGCTCCTCAGCTGTTCAACATATATGCATATCAAAATTTTCAGCTTGATCCACTCTACATTTCCAAGGCCATCGCTGTGATGTTGAAAATTTGCGTGAGTGCCTACCACTGCTGATTTCATTAAACAATTGTCATTATTTCTCATGGCATTCACTTGTAACTCACTTGTCCATCAACAGAATCCTCCTCAAGTGTGCAGTCTTCAGGTCCATCGCTTTCTTGTCTTTTCCCTGAGAGATGAAAATGGCTTTAAAAACATACCAAACCATAATTAAAGTTCTTCCCAACTACACAATGTCTGAAGTAGTCGGGCAATCATCAGAAATACTTTTAACATGATTAATTATCAAGTAATGTGTGATGTTTGACTCCGCTTTTTCCACACACCTTTGGTCCCTCGTTTTGCCGCCTTCTTCTGAGTTCCCTCGGAAAAGACTGCCACCTCGTCCGGATTTCCACCCTCCTCTTCTATAGCCTATCGTAAACCACAATCGCCCATTATTCCTCAATAAGCAGATACTCAAGAAAACATACAAAATACGCGCACAAATTAACTACAAAAAATTACAGTGTTGCCAAGCGCAAAAATCTGGACCAGCTGACATGGGCAACGAGCCCATAGACAGTAGCCATGTTTATTCCACATTCAAGAGAGCTCAGTTAGCAAGCTAGCTAAAAAAGAAAAAAGCCACTAAAACCTCAATTTGATTGCTAAACCATTACTTGGCTGGCTATCTTCACGTAACAGTCAACTATTAGCTAGATAAACGCAAGACGACGTGGAATGGGACAGACCCAGGGGCCAAAATTAGCACTAGCCAAATGCTGGTAAAATATGCTGGTGGCTGGTAGATCTGCTTCACTCACCAGCCAAAAAAATAATGGAAACCTATTAAGTGGCTGGTAAAATTTGAACATTCACAGGCCATTTCACTGATGGACAAAAAAGTTCATTTTGTACCCTGGATGTTACTAATAAAGCTGGCGCTAGAGGATATTACCTAGCAACAAAGATAATTATAACGCAGTGTGTAGAGACACGGCAGTTTTTATAGGTACGGCAGTCGATTTCAAGGGATTAGGATAAGGCTTTGGGATTATGGTTAGGGGAAGGGTTAGAGGTTGGGGTTAGGGTTAGGGTTAGGGGAAGGGTTAGGGGTTGGGGTTAGGGGTAGGTTAGGGCAGGGCTTGAAATGGGGCTGCCGTAGGGCAGATTCCATTCTAAAGAAGGAATCAGACCGTCCACGTCCGTCCAGGCAAAATAGTAAATAACCTGTATTGATTTCCAAGTATCCCCAGCCTGAAATAATCTAATCATGGTATTGCACACCTGGTAAATGCAAAATATAAAAGCATAAATTATCAACTATTCTTATTTTGAACCCTTGAAACTTCAGGAAGTTGAACATGAGGACGGACATTTTTCCCACTTTTTTTCCCTTATTCAAAATAATGATGCGAACGTTATATTTTTGTCTGTCCTGGTTTCTAACGTTCACAACTCTAACTATAATTGCTCCCTCTTTGACTGTCCAAAGAACACTCCTACTTAATATGCAAATTTATGCTTGGATCATTAAATCTGGTCAACTTTTCCAACGTGTGTTACGTGTTTATATGCCTAAAACCATAATAAATTTTGCGAACGTGAGTCCGTCCAGAACCACTCAACAACGTTCGCAAATTTTTTAATGCGCTTGCAGCGACGTGCTGCGGAAAGATGAGGAACGAACGCTGTTAGTGCATGCTCAATGGAATCACCGCTGTTGTGGCATATTTTTCGTTTCTTCAAGGTGGGCGTTTTCCAGTAAAATATTCACTTATTTTGTCCGTCCTTGAATCTTACGATCGCAATAAATAACGTTAGCAATACGAAGATAGTGTTTGTGCCAAAACGGATAGGTTTTCAAATTTAGTTTGATGTTTATAAGCTCTGAAAACGACAGGATTCGATGATGGTTGCCTGTCGCCAAGTGCTTGGGTATACATTTTGGCGATATGCACGTTTGTTTATTGTGAACGTCAGACTAGGACGGAAAGACTGCGTGTCTAATGTCATATGTGGACGCAGAGCACTGTGATGAACATCAGTTTGGACGGAATTTTGGGTCTGAGGTGTTTTTCTAACGTTGAACTATACGGAATGGTTACAATTCAAATTCATATTCATATTGAAATAGGGTGGTGCATGCGGTGGCAAATTTTAGACATTGTTCATTGGCGCTGGCTTTGCCACGTGGCCGTTTTGACCCTTTCACGGCTGTCCCCAATCATGCTGCATGTCATATGTCATGACGTTATATGCTGAAGATGAAAATTTGGGGCGATATTAACCCTTGCAATGCTTTTCCTGTGATCTGCATCATTGGTTACGGTTAACCCTATGTTTGCTACCCTCATCATTTTTTAACCTGTTTCTGACTAATTTAAACATGCCCAACAGATGAACTTAAAAAATGATGAAATAAAACGAGACCTAATACATAAACAAATCTTCTCAGGATAATCCATCAGAACAAAGTTCAAAATGGATAGTATTGTTAGATCCGTCCCTCTGAATAGTTGGAATGTCCGTCCTTTAAACATTAGCAAAACCCCCAAAAATATTTCAACCTTTTTTTACCCACCCTGGGGTTGGACAGCTCCCAAAACGGTTGCTGAAGTTAGTTAATAGTATACTTAAGGGATTTTAACAGCGATTGGGAAGGTTTGACAGATTTTACCCTATGATACCATGTGGGAACATTCTGCACTGTTTATAATAGAATCTGCCGTACCTCTCCACATTGAAATGCATCGAAAAACTGCCGTACCCGTAGCAACTACCTAATTATAACGTCAGATTAGCCAAGCAGCTCCCTTCTGATATTTGAAGCAATAGGCCTCGCCTTGTGCAAAACCTGCGACGAGTTAGCAAACGCCAGCGAACTCCGAAAACGTCCCGATACATCACAAACTGGGAAAAGGTCACTAATGTTCGAGACGCGTTCATTGGAGTTACCAGGCCAACGTTCTGGTCAAAATACGTCAGCCTGGACAGACAAATAAGAGAAATGTTAATCGATCCCAATGTTACGAGTAGCTAGCGAAAGTTAGCAAGCCAACTTAGCCTTAGCCATGTTGCCCCTTAGGTAGCGCCAGGCAAAACCAAGAGGGCTGATTAACCCCTTCAACTCTGATTTTTAGTTGAATTTCCCCTAAAATATGCACACAATCAAAAAAGGTATTTTCCGAATTATATGACCGTGTCTCACACATATTGTGCAGTCATCAGCGCTTCAGTGGAACTGCATCATCGCTAACGTTACTTGGGTACCGAGAGAAATACCTTGTGTTATTCCACCTCAAGACGCCAAGTTTCTAGCTAGCAATTTATAACTGTGTCAGCTAGCCGAAGCATTAACATTTAAGTTGCAACAAATTAAAATCCAACTAGCTAGCTAGAGCTTGCGCATCATTTCATAAACTTCTCTCTGTCATTAAGTAAGGCGTGTGTGGGATCTCTGGAAACCCTGAAATCTCGATTGGCAAGAATTTAAAATTAACCAAAAGCTCCTCATGTTTAACAATAGCATCCTACAAACCCAGATGGGACCGGCCGAATTTGAGGTGCAACATCGCATTTAGAGGGAATAGGGATTTCTTCTCACTGCACCTCGCATCAAGCACGAATACAAATTCGAACAATTCTCAATTTCACGTGTGCAGCTTGGATTTCAAATTAGTTTCCAAATGTTAAAAATATTCCACCCAACCAGCTATCTAGATCACTAATAAACGAATAACGTTAGCAAGAAAATCACCCAACCCCCACCACCATGTGGCTGTCGGCGTCAGTTTAGCTATCTCATGCAAACAACATACATTCATGTAGCTAATGGCGAACTGTCGATGAATTCATCCAATATTGAAGTATGGTAGCTAGCTAGCTACAATCTAAATTCCAGCACATAAAGAAAATAATCATTGCACCGTACCTAGCAGGCTAGTATTATGATAACCCAGGAGAACGTGCTAGCCTTACCTTCTTCAACCTCTCGCAGAGCAAACTCTTGTTGCCACTGGTGTCTAGGTTTCGTTTTTTTAATTCAGCTTTCAAGTCGATAACTCTTAACTCCGATATCTTACGAACTTCCTGCACATCACTTGGTACCGGTTCTCCTGCCGATGCGCTCTCAGCCATGGCTTAAAACAGAACCGATAGAGGACTTGTGTAAACACTGCGGGCTTGTTCGTCAGGGAAGAAAGGCCTGGGACAAAATGGCGTTCGGTGGAGACCTACTGAAAAGCGCAGGCAACTCACGCGCGTGCACGATTTGTACTGGGAAACGAGACCCAGAGTCTGCGCACATGCGCACCCACAGGAGAGACCACTGATCTGAAGCCAGCAGTGAAGATACTGCGCCACAACTTCATGCAGTCGATGTAGTCCTCTTTGGCGTTCACGGGGATGCATCAAATCAGATCTACTTAAAGTGGAGCTATCACGACTGAGATTAAGAACAATCCAACCTCCAAACCGAATTTTTCAATTCTGCGTCTGTAATATGAACTGAAATTATCCTCATGGAATGTAAAGCCGGGGTTTGGTCATTTTGTTCTGCACAGAAGTGTATGAATTTTGATCAAGTGTTACTGTACACACATGAACATACAAAGTTACACAATCTTACACAAATTTGAGCCAGTCATCCATTCATATACGCAAAATGTGTTCACTTTTTTTGATAAAATGGGTGAAATTGTTTGAAAATTGTTAGGCCAGTATTAAATTCTTTTCCTTTAATTCTAATTCTACTCAGTAAATTCAGTAAACAATTGTGGCACCAGTTTAGCGCTACCTCATAAATCTGTTCCACATCACACTGTATTCTATTTCTGGACACATTAAGGCTCAGACTGGACAAGGTTGATATCTGTTTTTTAATAAACAAAATATCCTTTTGAGCACACAATAGCCTAATTTGTCATTACATAGACAGAAAAAGCATTCTAAATCACACTGCTAAATTATCACTATAATTACTTTCCATCAGTTTCTTTCATATAGTTGCACAAATGTAAAACCGTTAAACAGCAGAGTTATGTCGCCATCAGGTGCTACTGCCCTCAAAAGTGTAAAATCCCAAATATTTTCTATGCTACTGCTCCATAAAATTATGGTAGCTCTAGTCAGTTGTAAAAGTCAGCTGTGTTCATAAATAAAGCTGGGGGAAAAAAGATACATAGCAAATTTACATAACCCAGGTCTAGCAAGAGTGAAAATTTTGTTTTGTTCTAAACTGAACTGTTAGGTCCTCTAAACACTCAGACGGTAGACTCATGCTTTCAGTGGAGAGAGGCTGTGGCTGCCCTGAATCAAGAAACTCTGGGCTGAACGTCTCTTCGGGCAAGTTGACTTGCTTAACATCGGCTACAGTCTCTCCTGTCTGCGCAAAGTACGACCAGCACGTGGAGGCGGAGCCGATTGAGGAAGTCTCCGAGGCAAGGGCATCAGATTTAAAGCCTTCCGTGAAAGAGGAGGACTCTGGTAAGCTGAAGGAGTGAAGATCGCTAGAGGAGGACGCCGAAAAGGAGCGCGGCAGACGTGGCTCGTGGAGGTTGAGCTTAGCTACCAGTGGTTTGCCCACTGTGACCAACTGCTTTTCTTGGACCTCTTCATCCATATTGGAGTACTGGTAATGAAGACAAACCGTGAACTGAAGTTCCTTCTGTTAAAAAAAGAAAAAAGCAAATCCATTACAAATGCAAAGACATGTAGCCAGCCATTTATGCATTAAAGCTATATTTTGCAATCAGAGCAAGTCAGAGATATTGGAAGTATTTTAAAGGAAACTGACCCTGAGTCTTTGCAGTGCTCTGAGACGCGTGTAAAGTCTTGGGATCTCCGGCTGTCCCATAGTCTCCAAGGTGAACAACAGACTTCCTGCATCCAGGGGATTCTCCTGATTGGTCCGCTTCAAGTCCACATCCACTCCCTGTCAGAGAAACGATATGTACGGGGATACGGCCGTTCTGAGGCACAATGAATAGATTGTCATTTGGATGAAGAGGGCCATTTCGCCGCAGTCAGTGGAGCTTTTCACATGGACCCGCTCTCTCACTGTGTGAATCATTCTTCGTGAGACAATCACCCAAATTGTTCTGATTTTTCTCTGGGCACTAGCTTCGTTTTACCCTGGGTCAACCCACCCACCCAGCTCTCACCAAGTCAGACCTGGGTAGCATGCACTGCACCAATAATACAGGAGAGGACATAGAAAATGTGAGATGATTAACATAACATGAGTGCATCAGATAATATGATTTTGATTTAATCCTTTCAGCCTAAGATGTGGTAAAAGTTAAAACATCATTTAAACTCAAAGTACGCTTAAAGCTGTAACATATTTGGATGTCTCAGGTCAAAGTAGGCCAATCGGCTTAAACCGCTGGAGAGTAAAATCATGTTATGAACTCTGAATACAGCATCTTTTCCAGCTTTGCTAAGATCCAATACCTGCAGTTACTTTGATAACAGCTAAATGAGAGGCAGCAAGAAAAACAAATTTTAACTTTGTATTCCACAAAACTATCGGTTCAATTCATAACCATTTGTAATTCATGTCCAAAGCAATAGACCAAGCCCAATTCATACAAAGAAAAGCACAACACTTATTGATAAACATACTTTTCACTGAAGGCTTTTTTTTTCAAAAAGACATCAATCTCATTCACTCCAAATGGTCCAGCTGCTAAAATTCAATCATTGTTGAAACAAGTTCATCTTGACAACTAAGTTTGGTAATAGAATTAACATTTTATTCCTTTACTTTTTTGACTACCGCACCAGAGTATAATATTTATTGAGGACAGTTTTTAAGGCGCAGCTCAGTCCTTGTGAAGCATTACTTTTTTGCATAACATGACCAATATCTGCTAATGAGATGAGTTAATTTGACTTAATTCAAGCCTCAAAATGAGACTTAAACATTTGATAAAACAGATATCTCTGCAGTGAATATCTAAGACTGGTCCTAAGCAGGTAAACCAATTGCTCACCTCAGAGAAGTCAGAAAGCTGGGCTGTACAGGAGATAATATCCTGGGGCTGATCCACTATGCGAGTGTAAATGATCATGATGTTGGAAAACTCAGCAGCAAAGCCCAGCTGCACCTTCACACCACAGTCAAAGAGCAGGAATCGGCTTTCTGGTAGCACTAATGCAGCACAGGGGACAGCAATGACCAGACTGTAAGCAAATTTTTCATCCTTATCGAGTTGCCATTGAAGATTTCATAGATTTAATCGTAGGTTTGAAAGTTGTTTACTAAATTACAATTCCTAAAAAGACTAAAAACACTGAAAAACATTAAAAAATAAAAATCTTGAAAAAGGATTGTAAGAAAGATGTGCAATGCCCCGTTTATAGTGAAGTGGTTACAGCAAACACTAAGAAATTAGAGTGTGTACATTGAAACTGCTGTCCCGTCTACACTCGCCATTTCATGCATCTTTTATTCGGATAATGTCTGCATATGATTTATTTACATTCCATTTTTCCTTTCAGGGGCTATTCCCCCGGCAGTCGGGTAGTGTGCTTATTTTTCCCAAAGCCATATAGAGAAAGTGTCGCATCACCTCCATTCACTCCAATGGGCCACTTTTTAGCTGCAATGGCAGATTGTGGAGTCTCTCAATAGTTCCCGGAAGTTAGCAACAACGACTTAGTCTTGCAGCTGAGTCGCAGCGGAATGGACTGTTA
The DNA here is from genome assembly GCA_029692085.1 of Gymnothorax javanicus. Lineage (NCBI taxonomy): Eukaryota > Metazoa > Chordata > Actinopteri > Anguilliformes > Muraenidae > Gymnothorax > Gymnothorax javanicus. The sequence continues at coordinate 35,440,304 of CM056196.1, read as the reverse complement.
ATGATGCACTTTCAACAGGTAAAACACTTAAAGAATCAGACTGTAATGTCAGCACATCTGAATTAAATGAACACGTGCAGGAAAGTGTTTTACTGGATTATCCCCTGCAAAATTTGAGATATAGTGAACATTTATGGCCAACTAATTAGGCTAGGATACAAGCTAGGTAAAGTTAGCAACACACAGGGGTCATTCCATGTCAAATCATCCAGATTTTGAGAAATTTTCCAGGTTACCTCCTCAAAAATTTTTGAAAAAATTTATGAGTAAAAATTCACACAAAATAAAAAAATGCCAAATATTAGGCCAGTATCTCAAATAGATTTCAAGTTATAGCCTTTCAAAATTTGAATAATATTATAAGTTTTTTGGCGAACCCATTTTCAGCCAACTTTGGCAACTTATTGCTCCAAATTGATTGCTTACACAAGGCTGAAATTGGGTATACTAACTATATTCATCCCCTAGAATCTGAAAATGGCCTTAGCGTCTGTGTATCTTTATCCACTTCGTATGGTAAAGCCTCAAAATCAGCTGAAAACACAAAACGCTCAAAAACGAGACCACATTTTATGACCGGTAATTCAGGAACTAAGTAAGATAAAAGGCTAGAATTCATTTTTTTATGATTTTATGATATATCTCTCTCTAAAAATGCAGTACTCCAAGTAATACCATTCGTAGAAGTTTTTTAGGGAAATAATTTTTACAGAAATTCTTCCGGTTTTGCCCCAAAATGCCCTTTTTGGGGGCAAAAAACGAGTATGTCACCTGTTATTCATCTCTCTGAAATTTTTACTGTGCAATCTTATAAAGGTGAACAGTGTCTGACAAAAAATCAGAATGATGTTCAGCTTACTTTTTTTGTTATGAATTTTTAAAATACGTTCCAAAATTGTGCATTTTTTCGTTGATTAAACGGGTATAGGCCTGCTGCAAGTGCTGTTATCTACTAAATATAAAACCAAACATTGATTAAAAATATTTTTTGAACATGATACACCATCTAAAAGTGCAATACATGACAAAGGTCTTGTCAGAATATTTTGGTGTTTGCTACATTCCACAGATTTATTCCTCAATTTCAAGGGTTTCATTGTTTTTGTCGGGGATAACTGTTTGGGGATGACATCAGTGCCTCAAACATGCCATGACTTGACTGATCACAGGCTTCTGAAGTAATCCTAAATGAGCCCAAACTTGTATTACTGAATTGCGCAATAATAGTTCACTATAAAAGGAGGCAGTCCCACTTGAGGATTATTAGATCATCATGAGCACTGAAATGGAGGGGAGTAATTTACCTTAGTGCAGTATTGGAATCCATTTAGATGATGCATGTCATTCAAGGAAATTTTCAAGAAAAACTAGACTATTGGGACCAGATACTTTCTCAAGTGAGGATACTGCCTTAATGTGGTGGCGGTCTGGTGTTCCCCGGATTGATTCTGTGTGTTGTCATCATGAGAAAATGTTTTTAACTTGCAATGAGAAGAATCAAAGGTACTGTGCAGATCCAAGAAACATTCACCACAAAAAAGCAGCAGGCTTATACCCAATTAGGTAACGAAAATTTTGGAACAATTTAAAAATTCATAACACAAAATGTACGCTGAACATCATTCTAATTTTTTTGTCAGACATTGTTCATATTTATAAGATTGCACAGTAAAAATGTCAGAGAGATGAATGGTCAATACATGGTCATTTTTTGCCCCGAAAAAGGGCATTTTGGGGCAAAACCATAAAAATTTACTTAGAAATAATTTCATTAAAAAACTTCTACAAATGATATTACTTGGATTACTGCATTTTTACAGAGAGAAATATCATAAAATCATAAAAAATGAATTCTAGCCTTTTATCATACTTAGTTCCTGAGTTACAGGCCATAAAATGCGGTCTCGTTTTTGGGCATTTTGTGTTTTTGGCTGATTTTGAGGATTTACCATAGAAAACAGATCCAGATACACAGAATCTAAGGCCATTTTCAGATTCTAGGGGATGAATATGGTAAGTATTCTCAATTTCAGCCTTGTATAAGCAATCATTTTGGAGCAATAAGTTGCCAAAGTTGGCTGAAAATGGGTTCACCAAAAAACTCAAAATATTATTCAAATTTCAAAGGGCTAAAACTTGAAAACTATTTGAGTTACTGGCCTAATATTTGGCGTTTTTTCATTTTGTGTGAATATTTACTCGTGTGAATTTTTTCAAAGAATTTGAGGAGATGACCTGGCATCATCTAGATGATTTGACGTGGAATGACCCATAGTTACTAATGTTAACCATGAGCAGCAGCACTCCATTCTCTTAATTTCACCCCTTTGCGCAGAATACAAATATTGCCAATTTTTCCTGCTATGCATGAGCCTATTTAGCCTTTATAACTCAGTATTTGGATCACGGAGACTGCAGAAAATTATTCCAGTGAAGCAAGACATTTGGAAATTCAATTACTGAATTATTTAGGAATTAAATTTTGGAATTTACGGACGCCAGCATCTTTATCGGTGCAAATGATACAGTTTTTTAAATTTTGAGCACAGTACTTAAGCATTTGAGGAATTTGCTGCCATCAAGTTCAAAATGAGCTAATATGTTTCATGAAATGGTAAAATGTCTCACTTTCAACATCTGATATGTTGTCTATGTTCTATTGTGAATAAAATGTGGATTTATGAGATTTGCAAATCATTACATTGTTTTTATTGACAATTTACACAGCATCCCAACTTTTTTTTAAAATTGGGTTGTAAATGATTGCATTCGAACAAAATGGCCAAATGCAAGCCCACAGAAATCTTGCAATCGCATTCATGCAAATCTGTGCTTTTCCATGGCCATTTAAATTTATAAATGTAACCAAAGCACATGCCATCTTAATAAATTGGACTATCTCCAGATTTGAATAAGTAATTAAGCATATCAACTGTTTGATTGCTAATTGTGGCTAATTTACAGTCGACTATTCGCAATGCAAGACCCTGTGGCCAACTTCAAATGGCATTTTGGCGAGGCAAAACCCTGGTGGTGAAATTAGGACCTACAGTTATATTAAAAAAAAAAAAAAAAAAAAAAAACAAAGCGTGACCCCACCATCGCGGGACCACAAGTTTACACACTCACTGTACTCCTCAAAATTGTCCAATTTGAATAAACTCGGCGTCATTTAAGAACTCTTAACCTACAGGTGATAAATCCATAAGGCTTACGTGCCTTTAACAATGCGAAAAAATGGCAAAATTCACAGTTCCCAATCTGGCCACCAGGGTCTTGCCTTGGGAATAGCCAATTGGAAATTAGCCACAAGGCTGCCTTGTGAATAGCCATGGCCTTGTATAAAATAAACCCGAACAGGATGAGAGAACTGGTTAATAGGAGATGATAGCTCGGTTCAGCACGTCGCCAATAAATACTGATGTCAGCTCAGTTTTTTTTCCCGAAAGCACTTCACATGGCCTCTGATGTTCAGCACTTTCGGCAGCAGTTCGTTCAAGAACGTATTAGGTTGATTAATGGAAGAGGTCAAGTTCGTGTGTTCGCCCCATGCCAGCAGGTGGTCTTACTACGCTTTAAAATAATCGTGGTTCAACAGCGCCACATCCCTATTGGAAAACCCATATCAGAGGAGTGTTCAAGAGAGCAGGAGTCCACATGAGCTTCCATGTGCACGTCTGCTGAACTGGGGTGCGCCCTGCCGAGTGCCCACAAGCTCATGCGTTTCTCATTTGGCGGCGTTTCTCTTAGCGAGCAAGATGGCATCCAACAACCTGATTCTCGTGGTTGTGACATCAACTGACAATAGTTTGTCCACAAAATACACTTTGTGTGTTTGAAATGCTTCAATTGACCTGCCAGATAGGTAAATATTGTTTACCAAGCAACAAACCCTGTCATCTAGGTCAAAGAAGAGCTAAACACACACTTACATCACCATCCAGACATGTACAGTGATGGCTATCAGATAAGGCAGAAAGGAGTGCTAGTTTGATCACTTCATGTATGTTTCAGGATGCCATCTTGAAAGATTGTGAGTGTGCCCGCCTTCATTCAAGACCATGTTAGAAGGCGCACGCAGGCACTAAAGCGGGCACTTGCGATCTTTAACACGCCTCTGGGTTTGTAAGTTCAATGGGGTTAAACCTCCCTCAAACGCGTCTCGGACCCATTAATACTTCACCTTATACCGATACGACTCCTAACCAATCAGCTCAAAGTGAATGAAGTAGCTGAGTGTACACAGCATTAAAGTTACATTCAAAACTACTGAGCAGATGATAAAGGATTGTAATTCACACACTTTGGAGATCTGGTTTTAATCTCCGACACAAAAATGGCAAATTAACAGCCATTTACCTTGTATTAAAGGAGGATTTTCACGCTTACCTGTTTCGACTTGTATTAACTGCAGTGAAGTCCAACAGCACCCCCCTCAAGTATTTCCGCAAGATAATTAGTCCTTTCCACGTAATTGGCGATAATTGCCTGTAATTTCCATGATAAAAGCCAAAACGGAGGCTGCCATTGTTTTGAACTCAAGCCACGCGAGACAAGTTTCAGCCCGCGAAAGCACGGGATTGTGACGTGAGCGCAGCGGCTGAGAGTGTAAACAAAGAATCCCTGATCAGTGATATGCATTGTGCCATTGTGCGAGTTGATAACCCAATGGCAAATTAAATCCCTGTCCTTTGGGAACGTGTGCATTGTCACTCCGGCCATCTTCTGTTTAGTGTCGTTGACACAACAAAATGCCTGACAATGCAGCATTTTCAAAGCGATTTCGGATCTATTCACTGACAAGAAAATCTCATTAAATCGAGTGCATCAGCCATGATGCCTGGAAGCGCCAGACCGCCGTGCTGACGTCACGATCTTGCGCCCGAGAATCAGACGAGACAGGTGCTACGGAAAATAATGGCGTTGCCCAATGGGCTCAATTAATTCGATTTTTTCGTCAATTAGCCAACTAAGCTATATGAATGCAGTTTAACTAGCATGAGATTAACAAATTGAAATAACAGGAGGGCAGAAATTTCCAGATGATAATCCTCCTTTAAGAGGAACGCTCGGTTTTTTCAGCTGATTGGGGGAATCGGTTTACCCCTATTCCCACGAACGGTTATGCGTGTTAGCACTAGTACTTTCTTTGTTAACAAATTGATGTAAAACATACTATTCAATTAAGACATTAAAAAACAAAACAAAAAAAGAATGGGCAGCCATTTATAGCGCTTAAGTCTCACCGTGTGCGATGGCCCATTGCAGATTTCGCGCAGACGTGGCCACTGGGCAATCAGAGCTCTGAATTCGATCAGTGAGTGTGCGGCGTTCCGACAGGTTGCTCCGGAGCTCCAGCGCCTGCCGACCTCGTGTGATCTCACACTGTCCCATATCTGCAGCAACAAGAATAATTACCTTTGGCCAAAAGTCACAAACATACATGTTAGTCGTTTTTAAAATGGACACTCAGACTCTGATGTAACAGCCACTTCCAGTTATCAAGTCCTCAAACTCTTGACTGATAAATTAGAATAAAACATTCTAAAATAACAATTTCATCATTTTGGTAATGATCTGAGAATTTGGTGGGTTCCACCACTTCGGAAATACCATTTTGTCGTGTCACCTCATTGGTTTTATAACTTAGCATTTCCATTAAAGTGGAATTAAAATATGTAACAACTTAAAAATATATTATTGTCACACAATTTGTTTTTGGCTAGACTGGCACGGTACGGCCCAACATCCGCGAATGTCCTTGGCTGAGAGAGAGAAAGCGAGTGGCTGATGAAGTTACACCATAGGTAGGAAGGGCAAGTGTACTTTGCCACTGCTCACTACCCACAATTTCACATATGGGCCATAAACTATCCGGTCATATACTCAGTCTTCACGTAGTCTTGTTTTTCTTAAAATGTTATTTAGAACCCTGATAGCAAGCTTAGTCCTTGACTAACCTGAGTTTCCTGCAGAAAATCAAAATTACCCCTGTATTTTACAATCACTGGCATAGCTCAGAGAGGGTTGAAGTCAAACATTATACAAGTACCGAAATTCAACTCAAATTTTAAGTATAGCATAGAAAATTCTACCGCAAGGGTTTCTGATCTCATCTGAACAGAGCTGATGTGGATGCACACTTTTGTTTCACTAGGTCTTCAGCCAATGTCTTAATATACTGAATAACGTCTCCAAGTGCCCTGCCAAGACAAAAACCAGCACCCACATTGGTTCTTTTTGATTAACTGGGAACCCAATATACCTTGCAAGAACACAGAAAAAGAAAAGGCAAAAGAAGGAATAAAAGACACACCTTGAACTGATGAAAAAAGAAACTAGACCAAAACTGAATGCTGTTGGACTCAAAGGCAACTCGACTATGCACAGGTTTAGAAAATAAGCATCAGCAACTTGGGTAGATTCTCAGACCTTCAGCCACCCTGTCCAACATGACTGTAACCTTCTCCTCTGCCAGCAGTCGCTTTTTAAGGAAGCTGATGAAGATTCCATTGGAAAGATCATCCTTATTGACCTCGTAAGCCTCAGCATCCACACAGCTGTGGACACACAGGTGTTACTTTGCAGTACTTTGCTCACATGTTTGGGTACACAGTGATACAGTACCCGAATAACAAAAAAGTTGGAACAATATGGAAAGTGCATATGACTACAAAGAGCAGTTGTTTCTAAGTATACTTTGACGATATGAAGATATTTAATGTTTTGTCTGCTTAACTTCATTTTATTTGTAAACATACATCCAATCCTGTCATTTAGGCCTGCAACACATTCCAAACAAAGCTTTGATGGAGACAATTTAGTACAAGTCATGAGGTTAAAAAATGTAAATCAGACAGTCGGTTGACCGCTGGTAAACATGTATCCCCGGTCCACCAATAGCAATTGCTCCCAGTTTCAAAAGGCTTTGTGATCTTACCACATACAAGGCCCACGCCACATCTGAAATGAATTGATTGAATTTTGTGGCCTGTAAAGCACTCGCTAGCAAATCTCTACAGACACAGCACAACAATCGCAGATCCATCGTATCTTTTACTTGTCGTCCGGGGATACAAAATTTGTTTTTGAAAAAGCTGATGTCAGCATGTAATAGGAATCATGATTTGGTGCAAAAGCAGCATCTCGGAAAGGCCTAGTCCATCAGGAGCACAGATGGGCCAAGAACCGCCAATTTTCTCAAATATGCATTAGAAAATCAGAAAGGTTTAAAAACAATGTTCCTCAAAGAACAAAACAAAGGGATTTGGATATTTCAGCCTCCATGGTGCATAATCTAATTAAGAGTTTCAAGTGGTGTAACCACAAGGGCTCAGGATTACCTTAGCAAACCTTTTGCAAATACTGCAATGTTCAGTTACATCCAAAAATGTCAGTTAAAACTTCACTGTACAAAAAGGAAGCCTTTTGCTGACAGCGTCCAGATATGCCGTTGACTCCTCTGAGCTCGGCAGCTTCTGCGATGGTCCATCAAACAGAGGAAAATGTATATTGCCCTCAGATTAATTAATATTTCAGGTCTTTTTTTTAGAAGAAATGGATGTCATGTACTCTAGACTTAAGGCCCATTCAGACTTTTACCAGCAAAAAGACCAAAATTCATGTTCTGTCATGATATGGGCTCGTGTCAGTGCCCTTGGACAGGGTAACTTTCACTTTTGTGAAGTCTCCATAAATGCTGAAAAGTATGTTGAGATTTTGGCGCAACACACACTGCCTTCAAGATGACACCTTTACAGAGGAAATCAAGACCTACAGTATTGCGAAAAGACAATGTACAGTAAAGCTGCATTCAGCATGTATTACAAAGCAATGGTTAAATAAGACGAAAGTGCAGGGGCTTGACTGGCTTGCCTGCAGTCCCGAATTGTCCTCACTATAGAACATGTGGCGCATTTTGAAATGCATAACGCAATAACAAAAACCGCGTACTGTTGCAGACTTGTTAGCTGGAAGAATGAGACAAAATTAAACCTGAAACACTTGATAAATTGGAATCTTCAGTCTCTAAAAGTTAAATAAATGTTGTAACAAGGAATGGCAACATTACAAAGTGGTGAATACTTCTCTTTCCCAACTTTTTTGTAATGTTTTGCATGAATGAAAACTGCAATAAGCGTTCATTTTGAAAAATCAATAAAAATCATGTAATGAAACATCAAATAAATGTGCTGTTGTATTGTTTTCAATGTAATACAGATCAAAGAAAACGTACAAATCACGTTTTTCAGTTTCAATTTCAATTCAACATACCATTCCAATTTTTTCAGATTTCGAGTTGTATACTGGACAAAAAAGTTGCACACTCAATGATTCTGTCAGATCACCTTCAGCTCTGATTATGGACAATTTTTAACTCAATTAGCCCATTGCATAACGACATAATCTTAATAATCCGCACATATTGACTTTTGGGATCAACGTAGGTTCAGCATGCACAGATGGCAAGGGTTATTATTATTTATTGTGAGGATGATGTTATAGGCCACAACTTCCGGAAAAATGTATAGAAAATAATTCTGAAAAGGTGCTCAGACATTAGATATCTTGCAGAGGACTAACATCCTAAAAATTTGAGTCACCTGCAACTTGAGTGTGGAGGTGCAGTATAGACAAATAATGAAACTTAACTATAAAAAATGACTTCATAACATATGTCACAATAAGAGTAAGCCATTTATACTTGAATGGAAGCCGAAATTGATTGCACTGCTTATCCCATTTCTCGGAAGCAACAACAGAAACATGAGAGGTTTGTAGTAGTGACACTTACGTGGCATAGCCGAACACAATGTTTGCGGTCACCTTCAATGGCCCAGGTTGAGGGATGATGTCATCATTTAGGTTCCTGTAAAAAAAAAAAAAAAAAAAAAAAAAAAAAAAGGGCTTCCATTATCATTAGTGAAGTCATAAAATTCTGAAAAGTTGCACTATATCTGGCTTCTAAAATTCACACCAATGATCATTCTACTTTACTTGACCCTCCAACCGCAAATGTTCATCCAATACCAAATCTTAAATGTAGCTTCTTAAAACAAGAGTCATCAGAAGATGACATATCCCCCCAGCCCTGCAATCTAATCACAGAAATCCCAAAATATCAAAAGCACCAGTCTAGGATCTGATTAATATGCACTGCAAGTATAATGAAAATATATTGAACAGTATTCGAGTTCTGCCCCGTAAACAAAATGTCCACAGACGGACGGACAGGCAGACAGCCGACCACACTGACGACTGTATCCCTCCGAATTATATGCCGTGGGGATAAAAAGTAGCAAATCTAAGCAGTGCTCTGTAGTTATCAGAGCACAAATAAGGCAAATGAAGTGAAGAAGGTACCGCTTGCGACACATGTCCAGAAGAAACACATTGAGGCCAGTCTCTCGCTCCTGCATACGCTGCAGCACGTCCTGCACCCACAGACAGTGCTCCGAGGTGTAGGAATCTGGAGCATCAATGGGAACCATGAAGCTGTTTCCATAGTTCTCATAACCATGACCGGCAAAGTACAGCAATCCTGGAGTATATCACAACGGATGCAAGGCAAGGCAAGTCAGGTACTTTACATGATACAGGAACGTGAACTAAGGTACATGATTAATGAAGTAAATCATTGAAGCTTCACATTTAAACCTAAACTCTGGAGCTATATTCTGACGTGTACACAGCTATTTACTGAAGTGATTAGACTTGTTACCTCCGCCAGGAGGTATCGTGATCACTTGCTCGTGTGCGTGTGTGTTTTGTCAATGAAGATGGCTGCCGTGGCGGCCATATTGATTATCGGAGCGGGACACAAATTGATAGAGAGCTTCCTGTAACCACCCCTAACATACCAACAAAAAATGAGAACATTTGGCCAAGGCGTTTTTGAGTTATCGTCCGGAAAGGAAAATGAAGACGGCTGGAGTGGCGGCCATATTGATTATCGGAGCGGGGCACAAATCAATAAGGAGCTTCCTCTAACCACCCTCAACAGACCACCAAAAAATGAGAACATTTGGCCAAGGCATTTTTCAGTTATCGTCCCAAAACGAAAATGAAGATGGCTGCCGTGGCTGCCATATTGATTATTGGAGCAGGACACAAATCGATAGGGAGCTTTCTCTAACCACCCCCAACATACCATCAAAAAATGAGAACATTTGGCCTAGGTGTTTTTCAGCTATCATCCGGAAACGAAAAGTTAACGGATAGACGGACGGACAGATGGACTAATGGGCGGACAGACGGAAGCCGCGCGCCACGACGATAACCCTCGACTGACTTTCACCGGCTGAGGGGTAAAAAATATTCAGTGGATTACCACAAAATTTTATGGGAAGTTGGAATGTATGAATGGAACAGGTGATTAAATTTCCACACCAATCCAGATACAGATCCAGATTCTGCAGCTGATTGTGAGCGCTAGTGGATCAAAACCTGCTGGTGGAGGTATGTGCTCTCTGAGTGCCCTCTAGCTGATTATGTGTTCAGTGCCAACTACTATAACATCTGTTTTGTAAGCAGCTAATCAAACTATTTTTCTTGAACTAGATAACTCGGTCGCCACATGGACCGAGTTGTGTATCTCCCCGATCCCCATGAGAGATCACTTGCAAATTTTTACAGCCGCAATGTTACTGTTTTTACTCTTGCTAAAACATTAATACGCATCCATGTGCATGTATATATATATATGTAAATGTGGCTCAAAATGAGCAGAAAACACAAAATCGGCAAAAAATTTTTTTTGACAAAATGGCCGCCGGCAGCCATACTGGATGTCGGAAATTGCCGAGAATTGATCTTGAGCATTACCAAATAAACATCTTTGACTATGCAAATTGAGAGAAAACTTTGAAGCCTCCAGAGCCTGGAGCAGAAAATCTCTGCGGCGGCGGCGGTGGCCCCAGAACTAAACCATAGTATCTCCCAACTATTGTCGTCGGAAAGATACAATTAATGCATTTTTAGAATAAAAGGTTTATTGTGTTTCATGGGGAACTTACATTACATTTGCAGGAAAAAAAACAAGCCATTCACACTAACCTTGTTTAAGTTCAAATAAGTTCCAGGTCTGTCCATCTGAAACACTTACTGGACTAAATACTATACACCCCAGAATGACATAATTTGAGCAAAACCCAAGGTTTGCTTGAGGAAGAACAGTAGGCTACAAGTTGAGCAAAGTTGTTTTTTTATTTGGCCCAAAGGAGGGAGCTTGGCTACAAGATGACCGTGCCCTTCCCTCCATGGCAAAACGGTGATAAAAAGTTGAAACCAAAAATCATCGTCGTAAAAAATACAGTCATTGTTTTTGAAAAAAAAAACTGTTATGATAGAAAAGCGTCCTCAAAAAAAGAATGACATGACAAAAAATTTCAGATGATAGTCATTGAAAAACACACCCGAATACAAAAAAAAAAATCAAAATAATATAAAATACTTTTTAAAAGCCCCTATTTTGCTTTTTCCAGAAAAACGTTTTTCAGTGCTGATACTTGTTTCAGTGCTAATAAAACTTTTTGCAATATATGTCTTTCAAAGCCAAAGATCCATTTTTCAGGTAAGGCTTTGTTTTCAATGCAAAATTTTATTTTTGATGTCAAAATTTAAAGTGACTGTTCTCGCGCCATACACTCACCGTACACGCCGCGGTCGAGCAGGAGCAGGAACTCGGTCACCGCGCTGTGCATCTCCTGCCGGTTCAGGTCCAGCAAAGAGACCACTTTGAAATCAAGCTGCCGTAGGAGGTTAGTGAGCTCATGCACATCGGCCATGGGAGCCCGGAGTTGCCGGTGGTACTGATAGTTCATGTTGCCCATGAGAAGGGCCACTTTATCTGTGGCTATGTGGCACAGGACGGGTGGGTGGAGAGAGTGGCACAGAGAAACCATATTTCACCTTTATACTCACTATGTATTATGTACAAAAACAAGATTAACCCTGAAAATGCTGATCACTGCCATTGTCACACAAGGCACAAAATATATGAAGCAAAATTTCAGATTTCAGCCTTTAGAAGGTCAACAAATTGTCAAGTTTTAGATGGCAATGACCTTTAGAAGGGTTCGCAGATACCTGTGAGTCTTTCTGAAGGTGATTTGTCAACTAAATAATGAGTGATAAACTTTTGGAGGGAGAGGCTGAGTAAAAATGAAGCACTTTAAGGGTTAATCCCAATATGAAAAATGCTTTAAACCAGAGTTCGCCAATTGCTCACTGCCAAAAATACATGACACTCACCATAAAAATGGCTCAGCTGCCTAGCAGGGGCAGGACTAAAACTGTCCTCTTTGAGAAAAAAGTACAAAAATACAAAGATGTTATGCATACAAATGGAACACGAGTCACATGTCAATCGAAAATATGCTTCAGCACAGGCAGTGTCCTGGGTATGCATTTATAAACAGACATTTACCTTCATAGTTTCCATCATCCCAGGAGGCACCAGAGAGAGATCCAGGACCTGCAGAAAGACAGCAGGCAGTTGACTAAAAAAATCTCATCTGACAGACTTCAAGCTCAGCAATGTCAGTGGTGTCAGAATCCTGGTGGATCTGTGGGGGCCACAGTGCTCATATTTACAAGCATAATTATATTAAAAAAAGTATCTGTTAATGATATTAAAAAAACAGGTCTAACACACCAATTTCCACATGGACCTGGTCACTCCACACCTCGTGGTAGAGATTATACACCCTGCAGCTATACTTCCCACGGTCAGGAGTGGTAACACAGGGTATCTGCCAAAAAAAAAAAAAAAAAATCATCCACAAAAATTTTAGATGGTAAAAAATCAGCATAAAACCACAAGTGAATAAAACCCACACAACTCAATCACATAAAAATAGGACCAAGGGTCCAGCAGCTTACCGGCAAAAGATCGTATAGTGATGATACAAGTTATGAAAATTTCATGTGAAGTTTGACCTTCAAATCATTGAAGATCAATGTCAAGGTCACTAAATAAAAGTTCACATATATTTATAAGACCTCCTATATGTCTGTAATACAATCCTATGCTCTGAAGCAGTTTTGGTGATACAAGTCATTGAAAATTCATTATGCCAATTGTGAATTTTAAAGGTTACAGAAGGTCAAGTTGAGGTCACCAAATGGACATCAAATACGACTCTCTAAATGTCTGTAATACAAACCTTGGCTCCATATGTGACCATTTTGGTAATACAAGTCATTGTAATTTCACGATGTTGAGTTTGACCTTCGAAGATCACCGACAGTCAAGTTGAATATCACCAAATAAAAGTTCATCTGTGACTTCTGAGATTTCTGTAACACAAAACTAGGCTCCGTCTGTGACCATTTTCGTGATACGAGTCATTGAATTTTCACTAGGTCACATTTGACCTTCGAAGGTCAAGTTCAAGGTCACCAAATGAAAGTTCATATATGACTTCCTGTAAGTGTTCAGTACACATACAGTATGTTCTGCATCTTCAATATTTTCAAGCCTAGAAGCCTTTGAAAATTGTAACATTTTGCTTGACCTCGAGTTTGACTTTCGAGGTTGTCTGAGGTCAACTTTGCCGATAATACAAACTTAATCTCTATCTGCAACCATTTAGCTTCATCGGGCCATTTTGCCCATTCTCCATAAAACCCAATGTTAAACTCAGCGCCCCCAGTAGACCCACTTCCATCGATTCAATCAAAATGGCACTCTCACTGTATCAAGTGTACCAGTTGATTGCCAGATTTAGAAAAAAAAAGTTATCAGACACTTTTTGAGAAATACTTTTTGGAAATTTCTGAGTCCTATCTTTAGGACCTCCCTGCGCGTACTCTAGCCCTGCCGTGTATGAGTTTGAACTCAAAGCAGTTAATCGCCGCCAGAGAAAAGTTGTTCTGCAATCAAATCAAAAGAAGAAGGGGTTTTTGGAAGTGTACCAGGGAATGGTTGTAGCTAGAGTGCATCACTAATGAGGCGACTATCAGGTGCCCTAAGTAACGCGTGCCCAAAAACCTTTGATTGACTTGAGTTCATTGCTGAAGAGGACTTTAGTTCTGCATGTATTATTTACGGCGTCATTTCTGGCCAAAGAATAGCGCACTGGGGAAATTCAAACTTTGCCAAAACTACCACTGCCACGGTTACTTGTGACTGCTCCCCCTGCCAAAAAGGCTAGGCAAGAAAAGTCCGAAGCAGAAAAAGCTTCGACTAAAAAGGCTGCAGACACAGCAAGAGGACAAACACGAGTCAAAATCGGTTGAGCTTTTCAGCGATGGAGGTGACTAAGGGTGTTGAAAGGCTGGAAAAGTGATGCAATGGTTGCTGTCTTTATGTTGGACAGCTAAGATGTTCCTTAGTTTTTGGTGAAGGATTAGTTGTTTCCACAAATTGTTTAGCCAAAGTAACTATTTCTGTTACGTTATTCATATTATCCCAATGCTAACGTTAGCTTTCCTGTCTATCCAGGTTAGGAAGTTACATTAGCTGATGTATGTTTGCATGTACCTTTCTAACAAAATGCTAAATTGTGTAGTGTTAAATGGTAGCTGGTGTCAGAACACGTGTTGTTTACATATTAACATTTCACAAATGTGCTGATACGGGGTCTGTTTATTATTATTAGCATTATGTAGTTATGAGAAGGATCACTCGACTTCTACACCGTTGAGACACAGACTGATTACACGACCTGTGTACATTGCAGTGCTCGTGCACAACTGTGTGTGGGGTGTGGCTTTGGAAGGAGCTCCTAGGGCAGGGGGTGGGCTTAGGCGGAGCCCTGAGGTGATGCTACTTTCAATTTCTGCTAGCTTCAAAATCTTACCTACCCTGCCTTTAAAGTATGGAAACCTGAACACAGTGATCTCCAAAATGTAGTGAAAATATATTTTTTTTAATTTTTCAAATTGTTTTACTTATATCTAGATGTTAAAAATAATCAAAGTGAATTTCCAGGGCTGCATTTGAACATTACATAACAACTTGTGGATAAAACAAGCAGAAGAATAGAGGGTGGCGGCTAAAAAAATAATTATGCACTGGTAGGGAACGACCAACGAAAATTAAAACGAGTGAGAAAAACAGCCAGTGAGAAAGAGATGAAAATAATGTTATTTTGATTACGTTGCTAAAACCCCTTGAATAATATCCGACAGGAGCGAAAAGAACTTGCTTCTGCTTGGCGGACGATTGAAGGTCAAGTCAGATGAAATTCGGATTAATTATAGAGGGTGACAACAATGTCATCAGTTGCTTTTGCTGCTACTGAAAGGGCTGCTTTTGTGGCCTTTTTATTTGTCAGCCAAACTGTAAATAATAATGAAGACATTTCAAATGAAATGCGTAGTCTTGGATTTGACAATAGAAGTGGGACAGATGGGTTGCAGGTACTGTATTAATGAATCAGGTTGGATTCAAAATTGATTCTCCTGACAATTGCGGATAACGGGTCATCCCATGCATGCCTTATCCAAAGATATGAAGCACATTTTCAGCCCTTCAAACAGGGACGCTGGAAGCCATTCAGAATTGGGGGGGGGCTGAGAAATGGCCCAGTGACATCATATTGCCATGTCATTTGGGTCTGTCTTGCAAAGAAATGCCATCATAACCAATCTATTGCATTGGGCAGAAGTATCTGAACCTCAGATTAGCATAGATCATAGCCTGCCCTACATCCTATGGCCAACATGACATCAACTTGATGTTAAACCCACAAATGCGATGTGCCAGGCTATATTGAATCATATACAGAAAGCAAAGTTTGTTTCTTATGTGCCTTTAATTAAAATTAATTTTTTCGAGAATTTGTGTCAACACAGGCAGTGTGACTAACAAATAGGCCAATAAGAACAAGAGTAGGCAGTTCTACACACATTCTGTAAACATTTTAGACTGCAAAGTCCTCTCTCTGTCTCTCTCACTCCTCCTCTCTCTCTCAACACATACACACACACGCACGCACACACACGCAGTGCATTACTTCTAAAGTCTGTTTTGTTTTTTGATATAGCCTATTGAACAGTGATCAAAAAGAATTCAAACATCACATTTCAAGTACAACAAGGAACTGATTTTTAAACAGCAAATTCTCTCTCTCTCTCTCTCTCTCTCTCTCTCTCTCTCTCTCTCTCTCTCTCTCTCACACACACACACACACACACTTTGAAGAAATCTGAAATTCTTTTCTGACTCATTCTGGCTGATTTGTACACAATACCTCACTGTCTGAACATTCTGACGCTATTCCATGGCACCCAAAATCTAGTTCTAACTACGTCATCCTGTGTTGTTTTTAATTATTAGACAAGGTTTCATTCTGTGAATGTAAAACAAAATATTTTGCTTTTTATGGACTATTAAACAACACAAAAATTATTATTAGTTCTGTGAAAAAAAAAAGTGGGTTTTTTTTTGGCTTTTGGCTTTTGTTTGCATGTACAGCCCCGCGCCACTAGGGGGGACCGCAGCCCCCTCAGCACCCCTACTTCCAGCGTCATTGCCTTCAAACCTTTGTTCTGTTGCAGTTTGTGTTTTTTTGTGATGGAATGAAAATCCTCGCACTGTTTTGGACATGATTTGTCATGTATTTAATACATGGGCAAACCATTGCACCCAAACAGCCACCCCTACACGAGGGATCTTCCAGAAAACAGCAGGGATGACTGAGCTTGTCAATACTGAGAAGTCATGGCATTATCCAGAAGAATTTGCGAATACCTACATGCATAACCTCACATGTTGAATCACAAATTACCTCATGGAACAGGTTCACTTACGAACTGAATAGCCTGCATCACAGCATGCTCTGCTGTGTGGACATTGCTGGCACTAACCGTTTTGACATGCATTTCTTAAATATCTTGACAATAATCTTTCACATCATAATCTCTTCATTTCTAATTGTTTGCTTGAGTGGGCGCTGCTGCTCGTCCCTGTATGTAGCATGTAGCAAGCAGAGTGCACCTGCGTTATGCACTCGTCTACAAAGACGCATAATGCTATCTGACTATACGCCCCAAAATTAGCGGTGAAAAACTGACCATTAACTTTAGACCAGGTTTTTGTTGGTCAATAGCGCGATGGCTTTTTGCAGTCTCAAGATAGCAATCCGCCAAAAATGCGCCTCATTTTAAGACCAGCAAGCCCATGGGTGCTCAGTTTGGTGCAACTACACTTCTTATTAATGCAAACTGAGTGCTGGATGGAATAATGACAACTGCGCCGGTACATAAATTAGCAAAAACACTAGCGTCACTCTTTGCGCCACTATGCGGTGTAAGATGGAGCCCTATAAGTACAATTAATGGTACCTGTATCAAAGTCTCAAGGACAGTGAATGTCCCACACATATTGATACAGTATTTATCACTCCATTCAACTAGTTAACCACTTCTCCAATTTCTTTTCCACTTGTTCTACTATGCAACAGTGCAATCCAAAGGGTTGTGGAAAAGCAGATGGTGCGGACGGAGGGAAATCCCCACCCCCAATTAAAAAAAAAAAAAATCGAAATCTTCAGCCTGCGCTTTTTCCAAGCTAATTAATTTATCCTGAAAATTTGTACATTCTTCAACAGACTCTCCAACCTTGAACTGAACTGTCACCCCACTTTCAAAATAACAACAATACCCAAGCCAGAAAGTCTATACAGGACACACTGCAATAAAATAAGGCCTCACCCTGAGAAAGGGCTTGTTGGCTGGTGACAGAGGTTGCTTGTTGTGATACCACTGGTACTGTGGAGGGGGCTGCCCCACAGCCCTGCACTCCAGACAAAGGCGTTCCCCCTCAGCAATGGTCACACTCCGGGGCTGCTGGGTAATACACAGTCCACTTGCTGAGGAAGGAAAGAGACTGCTACTAGTGCCTAAAAGACAGCCAAATGGGAATTCCCGCAATTAGATAAGGGTCAAAGCAAAGAGACAGGAATCAGCGGCGGCGTTAGACCTGGACTAATATCCCTCCCTTTATTAACAATTAGTCCTGGCTAATTCTAGATGGTTTTCCTTTATTAACACGTTTCCCATTTAGACACGGCTTCTCTCCCCCATGCGATCTAAAAGCAACAAAAAAATGGGCTGCATTCAGTACAGAAAAATAATTTAATTGTAATTAGGTCTTTGCACCAGCGCTCGGCGACGGCATTTCAGAACTCTTCAGAGAATGAAGGTAATTTTGGTGACTAGTACGTGGTTTTGTCCGTTTACATTTTCCAATCAGACAGCTGTCTATTTTTTACAGCGAGTTGCGTGACCGTGCTGCAAAAACAGGTGTATGCACTTGTCGCCGAAATTACCTTAATTCACTGAAGAGTTCTGAAATGCCGTCGCCGAGTGCCGGTGCATGGACCTAATTATAATTAAATTATTTTTCTCTACTGAATCTAGCCAATTATTTTGTCGCTTTTAGATCGCATAGGGGAGAGAAGCCGTGTCTTCAATTGCCATTTGATTATTCTTGAATTGGAAAACGTGTTATTGAAGGAAAACCATCTAGAATTAGCCAGGACTAATTGTTGTCAATAAAGGGAGAGATGTTAGCCCCGGAATTTTCGGGTCTAACACCGCCTCTGACAGGAATTAACCATTACAAAGATTAGAATATGATTGGCATGTCTGAATAACTCTACACTCCAATGCAGATGCGACAGCTAGATGAATTTTCTAATGCTGACGGAACAATCAATATTAGAGACTTAAAACCAATGGAGTTCTTGGACATCAGCTCAATATTTTTGCATTTTATTACAAAATTCCAGAAAAAACTGAAACATAACCTACAAATATAACCTTGAATATACAACCCAATTCCGAAATAATTGGGACAAAGAGTAAATTGTAAATAAAATCGAAACGCAATGACTTTCAAATCACACCAGCCAGTATTTTATTCACAATAGAACAGAGATAACATAGCAAATGTTGAAACTGAGAAATTTATACAATTTTATCCACAAAATGAGCTCATTTCAAATTTTATGGCTGCTACAGGTCTCAAAAAAGTTGGGACAGGGGACTGTTTACCATGGTGTAGCATCCCCTCTTCTTTTTAACAGAGTGGAGGCGTCTGGGCATTGAGGAGACAAGTTTCTTGAGTTTAGCCATTGGAATTGGATCCCACTCTTGTTTAATACAGGATTACAGCTGGTGGAGAGTTTTGGGTCTCCTTTGACGGACTTTTCATTTAATTATGCGCCAAATGTTCTCAATCGGTGAAAGATCAGGACTGCAGACAGGCCAGTTCAGCACACGGACTCTTCTACTACGAAGCCATGCTGTTGTAATAGCTGCAGTATGTGGTTTTGCATTGTCCTGCTGAAATACTCAAGGCCTTCCTTGGAATAGATGTCGTCTGGAGGGGAGCATATGTTGCTCTAATACCTTTATATACCTTTCAGCATTCATGGTGCTTTTTAAGACATGCAAGTGTCCCACACTAGATGCACTAATGCATACCCATACCATCAGAGATGCTGGCTTTTGAACTGAACACTGATAACAGGAGGGGTGGTCTGTCTTCTCTTTAGCCCAGAGGACACGACGCCCATGATTTCCAACAAGAATGTCAAATTTGGACTCGTCTGACCGCAGGACACTTTGCTACAGTCCATTTTAAATGAGCCTTGGCCCACAGAACACAGCGGCGCTTCTGGATCATGCTCAACAATGGCTTCCTTTTTGCATGATAGAGTTTTAGGTGGCATCTGTGGATGGCACAGTGGACTGTGTTTACAGACAGTGGTTTCTTAAAGTATTCCTGGGCCCATTTAGTAATGTCAAGGACAGAATCATGCCAGTGAGTGATGCAGTGGTGTCTGAGGGCCCGAAGATCATGAGCTTCCAGTAAAGTCATCCGCCTTGTCCCTTACACACAGAGATTTTTCCAGTTTCTCTGAATCTTTTGATGATGTTATGCACTGTCGATGATGAGACCTTTAACGCCTTTGCAATTTGACGTTGAGGAACATTGTTTTTAAAGTATTCCACAGTTTTTTTTTACGCAAGGCTTCACAGGTTGGAGAGCCTCTGGCCATCTTTACTTCTGAGAGACTCAGCCTCTCTAAGACACCCCTTTTATACCCAATCATGTTACACACCTGATGTCAGTTAACGTAATTACTTGCTAAATGTTCTTTCAGCTGATTCTCTTATATATTAATTGCTTTTTCAGCCCTTTTTTGCCTGTGTCCCAACTTTTTTGAGACCTATTGCAGCCAAAAAATTTGAAATGAGCTCATTTTGTGGATAAAAATGTAAAATATCTCAGTTTCCACAATTGAAATGTTATCTATGTTCTATTGTAAATAACATACTGGCTCATGTGATCTGAAAGTCATTGCATTTTGATTTTATTCTCAATTTACACTTCGTCCCAACTATTTTGGAATTGGGGTTGGAAAAAGAGATGAGATTTTAGCACTATTCAGAACTGTACCTAAGATGGAGCTCTCAGGTGTGGCCACACTGATATGAGCCCACTGAGAGAATACACATTTCTCCCCATAGTTGACACGACAGATGTAGTAGCCCTGTTGACTCGGACTGAAGTGGTTAAAGATCAGATCTGGGGCACAGCCATAAGGCACCTGAAAAGCATTAGATACATCAGCAAACCTGCTTATTGATTGTGCAATGATTAGAGTCAGACTGTGAATGTTCTTTTTCTGTTCATCATTTATATACTGTCAGTATGGCTTACATCAAAACAAGTGTAATTTGTTAAACAGATTTGCTGTGGATGCATTTGTGTCAAACAAAAAAAGAGAAACCACAAGTCCTGGGGTGACTATTAGTTGATGATCATCATAACAATTACTTAATACTGGCCATGAAACATTTAAATAACATATCAGGGTGATGTCTATTCTGCAAAAGCAATCATGCCAGTGACAGAAGGCACAAGATGTCATAAGAATTGCATCTCCAAATTTCTGTCACTGGAACTTACAAAGAGCACATGCAAAACCTGTAGCCATATTGTTACTAATATATGAAAACATGATTCGCCATCTGACCTCCTCTTTTCCTTTGAACCACTGGTACCCAAGTGCTGGAGCACCACTGGCCTGACAACTGAGTACCACTCTGCCCCCCTCTGGTACTCGCTGGGACTGTGGCTGCGCTGTAATCTGGATTTGCCCTGTCACTTTTCAAAACACACGCCAGCGACTTACTTCAACAACAGACACTTAGGGGAGGGTTTTTTCCTCCGAACATGATAATAACATAAACAATAACAAACATATGTAGATTAACTTCTCTAGTTTAACAGCAAGCAAACAAAGTATGCCACATTGAAAGTTATGCATACAGTGCCGTGAAAAAGTATTTTCCCCCCTTCCTGATTTCTTCTATTTTTGCTCATTTGTCATATTTAAATGTTTCAGATCACCTAACTAATTTAAATGTAAGACAAAGACAGCGTGAGTAAACACAAAATGCAGGTTTTAAGTAATAATTTGTTTTTCTTAAGGTAGAGTTATTCAAAACTATATCAGCCATGTGAAAAAATTTGCCCCCCCTTAACCTAATAATTGGTTGCTCCACACTTGGCGGCAACAACTGCAGTCCACTATTTGCAATAACTGGCAATGAGCCTTTTCACCTGTTTAAGGTCATGCCACAGCATTTCAATCGTATTCGATACAGCACTTTGACTAAATCACTCAGATGCCTTCATTTTGTATGTTTTGAGCCATTCAGAGCTGAACTTACTCATTTGTGTCAAATCATGGTCCTGCTGCATATCCAAACTGCACTTGAGTTTAAGGTCAAAAACTGATGGCCATACATTCTCCTCCAGAATTTTCTAGTAGACAGCAGAATTAATTGCAACATCAATTATAGCAAGTCGCCCGGGTCCTGAAGTGGCAAAGCAGTCCCAGACCATCAAACTACTCCCACTGCCTCCAACAGTTCTGGTATGATGTTCCCATTGTGAGATGCTATGTTAACAACTCCGTAGTGACAAGAACTGCATATACGCGGGCAGCAGCACTGGTGGCTGAGTATGCACTGCGGACGGAATTATTTTTGCACTGACTGGTGCGCTACGGGGGATAACCGCACTCGTATTTGTTCCCGCATATACGCCTTTCCCAGCTGACGGGCTGATGACCCAGAATGTATTCAGAATACTTGGCTCTCGCACAGTGGCGTGGCGAGAACTGAAAATTTGATGGGGCACAGAACATCCCTTTAAAACAATTATTAGTCCTGACTTGATCTCAATCATTTTCATAATTATCATGGGTCGGGGGTATATAGTATATGCCAAAGAATTCCGTCCGTGCTTCTATCCATCCTTCCGTCAGCACCAGTTTGTCCAACTGATTTCTCAAAAACCACTCATCAGATTGTTTTCAAATTGCAGTCATGCATTCTAAACTTCATGGAGAGGTGCAGTACCTAGTTTCATGAAAATATGATGATTTTTTCAAAAATTACCTTTGTTTTCCTATTTTGAATTTTGAAAATTTACCACTGCAAATGTTGTCCAACCGATTTCTCGAAACCTGCTCATCAGATCGTTTTCAAATTTCAGTCATGCATTCTACACCTCATGCAGAGGTGCAGTGCCAATTTCCACGCTATAGGTATTGCTAGTACTCCGCTTTTAGGTAAGAAGACAATCATTCATTTGGATGAGTAATTTGGTGCATCAAAATCAGCATTATTCAAAACTGCATACATGTCATCTTCCACCCATACGGCATGAGTCTCGCGCTTTTTAGTGGCATATGACATTCTCACGCCATAGTCAGAAATCTTACATTTAATAAAAAAAAAGGGAAGATTGAAAATTTTTGTCCGGCAAATCAAATTATATTTAATTGTTGTGTCCCACTTTTTAATGAACCCATGCTGTACTGAGAGTGAAAGGCGATATTTCATTGGAACGCGGATCAGTCATTATTTAATCAACAGGTATTTAAGAGATTCTCATGCGGAACTGAAGTCCTTGTGCATGGAAGTTTTTAAGTTTCATGTGTGTTACAGTAGATTTCACCACTAGTAGCACTGGTAAAAATGATTATGACTCCAGACTTCTCACGCTTTTCTTTTCTCAGGGATTGGAAGCTATGAAATTGCATAAAGACGTTTCAAATGGTCTTTTAAACAAGTTAAACGACCATGAAGCGCAAGTTAAATTACCTCATGTGCGGAAAAGGTAGTGAGGAAGAAGCCTGCGAACAGGCTCTCGGATGGTCTTTTAGCGTTGTTTATTCTCAAATGTGGAGTTCCTGTGGTGCGCGGCCAAAAGTTAGGAGATTGGGGCGAGTGAGGAAAACAAGAGCCTGCAACAGTCTTTGAAAGATTTTAGAATCTACGGTATATTCAGATCTGAACGCAAAATACCAATAGGTCAATTTGGAGCATGTGACCGTAAGATACGTATAAACCAACGAGACAAGAAACAGCCCCATGTACTCCCTAGTACAGGGCTTGGATACGTTTATGAACGAACCAAGAGCGCCGTGTTTTGCTCCTAAAGGACACTTGCAAATTCTACAAAATTCATCTACTAAGCTCTCAGTGCTTTCGGGTTTTCTTTATTTGCATTTGTAAGATTTTGCCGGGGTATTTTGAGCTGCTTCAAATGTATAACAAACGTACGTCTCGTAAAGAGGTCGCAGTGTTCTGACAACGTCTTGGTTGAGTGAGCAGTAGCCCATTTCCGCTAAATCCTGATTGGCTGATTCCATTTGGATGATTTGACAGTTTTTTGACTGATAACTCCAGCAGAAAGGGGGGCAGAACTCAAACAATATAAAGATCATTCCAGGCACAAGCCTCACAAGCTCGGAAGCCCTGCCTCGTAAACTCAGCAAAAATTGCCTTCAACGACTACTAGCGCCTGTTTGCAGGCTAGCGCGGAAGTTTCAGAGCAGTTTTTCTTTCGTAAAAAAAGGCCTATTTTTGAGTAAATTATTTTTCTGTTCTGAATTTAGCCAAATATTTAGTTGCCAATGGATCACATAGAGAGTGAATCTATGATTTCAATTGCCAATGGATTATTAATATATTTGGAAAATGTTTTAATAAAGGAAAATGACTGAGAACAAGCCAGGACTAATAATTGTTGCAAAGGGATGTTCTGGGCCCCACCAATTTTCAGTTCTGGCTTCGCCACTGCACTTGCATGCGTAAAGCTCCTGTCACTAAGCAGTTAACTTAAGGCCAATGAAATGAGACCCATGCCTCCTAAAAGTGTTCCACTTTTGACTCATCAGTCCACAGAGTATTATCAGAAAAGTCTTAGGGGTCACCAAGATGTTTTTTGGCAAATGTGAGATGAGCCTTTAATTATTTTTATTTGATTTTTCGCCTTGCAGCTATCCCACGGTACCATTTCCACCAAGTCTCTGTCTTTTTGCAGAATCATAAACACTGACCTTAACTGAGGCAAGGGAGGCCTCCAGGTCTTTAAATGTTAGTCTGGGTCCTTTCGTGACCTCCTGTATGAGTCGTTGATACTCTCTTCAGGGCTCGAAATTGCGACCATTTTGGTTGCATATGCGATCAAAATTAACACTGTGCGACCTTTGAATTAAAATAGTCGCACCAGTGCGACCGCTTTTCCCCCCAATTAAACACCTCTTTTCCTGTACATTTGGTAGTCAGTAGGCATGCAAACCGCCACTGCAGCTTAAATAGAGATGGGCGTATGTGTCGGAGCTGTGCTTGCATCTACTGACATACCACAGCCGACATACCGGTATAAGAATGGAGCGCATTGGGGCGTCCCGGTGGCTCATCGGTCTAAGCGCGCATACCATAAAGGCTGTGTCCTTCCTGCAGCGACCTGGGTTCGATTCCAGCTCAGGTCATTTGCTGCATGTCTTCCCCCATTCTTCTCCCCAACTTTCCTGTCTCTCTATACTGTATAACTGTCAAATAAAGGAAAAATTCCCAAAAAAATCATCTTTAAAAAAAAAAAAAAAATGGAGCGCACCCAGTGAGTTCCCTTGAGCTGAAAGTGACCATTCTGACCAATCAAGGGGGAGCTTGACGTCCTAAACTTCAGTACGGATACAAGAATGGTTAACATTAGGCGTCAATCACTCAATTTCGCGGTACTGAGAGTTACTATTGTAACTATACACAAGATTTAGACAGAAATGAAACAAAGAACAATAGAAGACTTTTTTGGGTACCATTAACGTTCAAAAACCGAGTCGGTAACGAAAATTACTGAAACTGAGAATCATGACAATGACAACAACGGTGATTCGGAAGAACCGACGGCAAAAAAAGTTTATTATTTTCGCAAAGAGTGGCTTCTAAATTTTGAATGGCTGAGGTTTAAAGAAGGTGAAATGCACTGTGTTCACTGTAAAGATTGTGGCCAGATCTCGCAGGTAACAGCGCGTTAGCTACTGGGTCCAAACACTTTAAACGTGAAAGTCCCTCCATACATGGAGAAAGAGCAAAACAGAAAATGCTGTGACAAATGTGCGTCAAAGAGTAGGTCCGGTGTTCTGTCAATTTTTGCAAACTATCAAAATATGCTACCTCGCGGCTCTGCGCTTACGCAGACCTAAAATCGTTGTCTCGGTTTCTTCGCTCATATTTTAAGTTGCCCATCTGCAAAAATCAGAAAAATACTAGCCAATGTAGTGGAAACTTTTGTTAATCAATGAACTCAAGACTGTCATATTGTTCAATAACTTTCATTTGTTGGAGACAGTTGTATTGTTAATGTGGAGTGTTATATTGTAGTTTTTCAAACATATATGTATATATATAGATATATGTATATATAGATAGATATATAGGTGCTTCTTAGATTTCGGTGTGCGCGCTCCTAAATTTTGGCTTGCGCTCCTAACCTTTTGAACTTGGGAGCGCAGCGCTACCAAGTTCAAAAGTTAATTTTGAGCCCTGTCTCTTGGAGGAATTTTGATAGGCTGGCCAATCCTGGGAAAGTTCACTACTGTACTAAATTTTCTCCATTAGTAAATTATGACTCTCAATGTGGTTCACTCAAGTCCTAGAGCCTTAGAAATGGCTCTGTAACCTTCTCAAGCCTGATAGATTTCAAAAACTTGTTTTTTATCTGCTCTTGAATTTCTTGAGAGAGTGGCACCGTGTGCTGCTTTTTCCCTACTTCTTATTGTCAGACAGTATCTATTTAAGTGATGTTTAATTTTAAGAGGGCTTGTAATAAACATACTTGGATGTGTCAAATGAAATTGAAACCAATTATCGATCAGATTTATGTTGATTTAGTAACTAAGGGGACAATTAATTTTTCACCTAGACCCAGGGAGGATTGGATAGCTTTTTTCCTCAAATCAATGAAATTACCATTTAAAAACTACATTTGTTGTTCACTCTGGATATCTTTGTGTAGTATTAAAATAAGTTTGATTATTTGAAACATTTAAGAGACGAGCAAGCAAAAATAGAAGAAATCTCGAAGGGGGCAAATTCTTTTTCATGGCACTGTGCAAAAGCCCCTTAAAAATCAATAACTAGGAATTAAAAGCACTCTGAAATACACTACAGTTCAAAACTTTGAAATTCCTAGTGATTTTTACATAAATTAAATTCAAGAAATTTTGAGTTACAACTAAACAGCAAATCAAAACTGAAATCCAAACTCTGAAAGAAATTTAGGGAAAGAAAATGACAAAATATGGAGATGCCAGCTCAATCACCTGCTATAAAACCTATAAAGCTACTGTGAGATCACCTGAAGAATTGTTAGGTTCTTGAAGTGGAGCAAAGTCACTGAATTGGGAAATACTGCAGCCCACCTGGAAATCCATTGAATGGTACCTCAATAAATTTAATATTCCAAAAATTTGGCAATGATCAAATCTCACAGTAGATGAGGACTCACTAAGACACAAAACTGTTTTCATTTGCAAACTTCTTTGGCCCCAAAATACCAGATAAGATATCTTATAATGCTGTTTGATTCATATAATTTACGATCATAAAACACTAGTATTGTATAAAACAGGAAAAGCTACTTCAGTGAAAAATGATTCCAAACATTTAAGCAGTAGTTTACATCTCGTTCGCTTTGCAGTCTCTCAGTAATCATCCTGCCCTCTTTGCAGTCAGCTTCTGATATTAACCTATAACAGTGAGGTACTGCACCGCCTCCCCATGCTCAATCTTCTTCAGGCACTTCAACAGGAAACCCAGTGTACAGGCACGGTCGGCCAACTTTGCCAGAAGTAAGCGGCTGGGGCTGCCTTTGGGGCTCAACACCTGGACTGAGCAGCCAATCAACTCTTTTTCACTGAAAAACAGACATGCTAGCATGTACACTTTCACTGGGCAAACTCACTTTACTGTTCCCCAGAGGAGAATGATACAAGCCATATAATATCAGTTCTGGTTTTCATGACAACTGGCCTTAATTACTTAATTTTCTCTGAAACTGAATGAACGCCATCTGACTTCCCTCTAAAACGTGTTAAAGGCCAAATATGTAATTCTCTGCTGCTAGAGGGCGCTTAACCAAACAATAACAAGAGGCCGAGTTTGATGACGCAATGGGATCGCGTGGAATCATGGGAGTTGTTGTCTTCATCAATTTACACGCACCACTGACAGCTGAATTCTCCGACGTGACTTAAACAGGCACACCTGTCAACAATCCCGTTTTTCCCGGGATTCTCCCGTATTTTACCCTTCTTTCCCGTTGTCTTCCCATTCCAATATTTTCCCGTAAATCTCCCGTATTTTTAACCTTAAAAAAAAAAGGCTGTTGACTTGGACGGTGGTAGGCGTAAGACCGCCGATGTAATGTTTTTGATACATTCCCCTTCGGTGAAGTAGGTGGCAGTATGCAGCCTAACATCTAGTTACAGAAGTCATTCAATAAAGAGGACGAAGAAGAAACGCAGTGGGGCGGGACCATAGATATAATAGACTGTATAAAAAGATGGACGCAGCACCCGGGTCTGAAAAGTGAAGCCAATGCGGAGATCTTTAAAAATTGCATTCTATTTAATGGCCAGCAGATGGCGATGTTGGTAGTTGCAGAAAGAAGTTCAATGCTATAGAAGTCTATGAGAAAACGACCCAACTTTCCCATCTGATTTATTATTTCAATAATGATTTTCCACATTATGGCATCTATCACAAGTTTCAAGTCTCCTTCGTTATATCATGATGTTCATATGGTCCCAAATAGGCTAGAATAAATGAAAAAGCCAGATAAGCTTTGGGGGCGTGGCTATCCTCTGGTCCTCATCAGATCCACCCATAGACAAGTTAAAAATGTATTTTAATGAATTGGCTGAGTATTTTCTAATACTTGAGAACCCAGTATTATGATTTTAATAAACCTGATAAGGGGGGGGGGATAGTGGGACAGCCTGGAGAGGGGTGCTATTAATTTTCCCTTATTTTCAAATCCCAGTGTTGACAGGTATGAACAGGAGCGGCGAAACCATGTACATGGACGAGGTAAGGTTATATTTCTTTACTTTTATATAACTTCATCTTATTTCATTCAAATAAAAAAAAATGTAAGGGATAATGATAAGTCGGCCGTTTACAGCGCTTATGATGTGTTGCAGGTCAGAGGCTGAGATAAGGGGGTGGGGCCTGCTCATGTTGCCCATCTTTGTAGAGAATAATAACAGATGTGAACACTCTGTTGCTGAATGCAAATGCTAAAGGTAACAGATATTGAGGAAATGCCACTGTCAGCTGGCAATGTACGCTTTCAGTTGCTCCTGCCGCTATTGCTATAGCTTCCTTAGCAACGATGTGCTCAACAGACCAGCTGTTACCATCTTGGCTTGAGAATCTCTGGCAACGGCGAAGCATGTGTGCATGGAGGGTGATTTTCTCGCTCTGGTGCACTCTTTGAGTGACGTCAAATATGCGACGAAAAGAAACGCCCCGTGTTCCTACATTGATAATACAGATATCTCTGTCTTTGATAATCATTGAATACATCACGGATAATGTAAGTACACAACACCAAAGCATATATAACATATCTATACATTTTATAGATCTTTGAATTTGGAAATTTTACATATTGGGCCTTTAAGACCAAGCACTTTTTCTGCAAACAAATAGCACTTTCTTAGCTACCTCTCAGTATTCAAGATTTATATTCAGAAAACATATTTTTTACAAAGTGCATACACACCAATTTTTTTTTAATCATTATTTGATATAGTATTGAAGCTGACCATCCTACCTGCATCGAAACTGGGGCTCATGGTTGACAGCTTCTGCCAGCTGTCTCCAGCCACACTTTGGATTGTCCAACAAATCTGCTAGTTTGGAAAGCGCCCCCTCTTTGAGAGTGCCCAGCCCCAGATTCCAGTCAGCCATCTCTCACACACAGCTGCCAAGGGCACACTTCACCCTACCAAAATGAAAAATGGCAGAACTTTCCCACATTAACCCCACTCACATAGAAAGTCAGTTTCTTCAGAAACAGAATTTAAATAGTTAGGATATTATAAAATGTCAAAGCCATGAAGATGCTACAACCAATGTGTTTAATTATTTTTCATTTGCTTCGTTAAAGTCAACACACAAAGAGAAAGCCATTTTGTCACTGATCCTAAAATGAATTTAAAAAACAAATTTCATCTTCCTAAATCTGCAATAAAAAGAAATACAAATAAAAAAAATGTTTATTGTAACTGAGACATCATGCAGAGTTTTCTTAACAAAAGGTATTTCCACGCTAAACAATTTCCACTTTCAAATTAACAATACCCCAGTTTCAAACTTAATTCACCTGGGTCCAGGGCTTGAACAATTCAGTACAAAATATAGCTACGTATTTTCACATTTTATTACAGAAACATTTCAAACTCATTGATGGGCAAAATCCTTAGCCCCTGCTTCATCTGCAGTATCCAGTAGGTCTATAAAGTGCTTTTAAAGGCTTTATATTTAGAGAAAGTATATCTTAAAAAGGACAAATTATGCTATTTTTCCAAGTCATAATATTCTAGGATGTCCAAAAGGAAAGTTAAAAAACATTTTAGCAAAAAAAATAATAAATAAATAAATAAAATTCCATGATTTATTGGCAAGCTGTTCTGAGCGGGAATCCCTTTTTTCACATGTCAGCATTTTACTGCCTTATGGTACTTTCATGAAATATTGGAGTGTTTAGTTATGGCTTTTAGCATTTTAACATTAGCATCCCAACTTTAACATTAGCATTTGGTTATTACCATTGTTTTTGATGACAGAGCCATTGTGTCAACGGAGAGCGATGATGTCATAATCCCACCGCGACTGGCAAGTCTCTACATACAGATAATTGTATAAGTAGCTAGCTAGCCAGCCATTAAACTACAAAATGAGAATGGAAAGGAAACGTAGGCAGGCTAAGCAACCATAGTTGTAAAATTCACAAAGTGCGACATATAGTCACCATCATAGCTAGTTTTACTACAGTTGTAATTCAGCCTCTAATGTAAAGATTGATCTGTAGCTAGCGCCTATATATTAGCGACCATTAGCTAACATTCCATTTACTGCGCCAGCTACTTCATTAAAAACAGACTGGATTTGATTTAAAAAAAGATCACCCATTCAGTCTTTTCCTGTCAAAGTGTCTCGTATATTGCTTCTGACTAAACGAGAGGCGCTTCTAAAATTCACAGTCAATTTAGTCTGATAGTAATCTGAAAAGGGGCAGGCAACTGTACAAAATGTGTTCTGTCATTCGTCATTCTTTTAATATGACCCGCTTCCATCTTCCAAAATGCATAATACTTCCCTTTTAATATGAATTTCGTGATCAGTCCGGCATTGTACTGATCCAGGTTGGTAGCATAAAGCAGTCGGACAAAAAGTGGATAATACGCACACAGCCATATATGGGCTTTTGCTGATTGAAGGTGGGATTTTGCCGTAAAAATTAAGCCGAGGGCAGGGATATTCAGATGAAGGGTGGAACAATTCTCATGAGGCTGCATGTGACCAAGGAAGGGGAGCCAAATCTGAATGACATGCCAAATACTATGTTTCATGAAAAGTGCAGTTCACAATAAAATGACGGGGTTGTTTTACTTCACAGTTAGAGGGTTGGTAAGCACTGCAGATGCTGAAATGTATGAACACAAAAACTGAAAAAGTGAGTTTTTCATAATATGTCCCTATCAAATTTCACGAAACTGCAAATTTGATGCAAAATCAAGATGAAGCATTTTAAATCTGGCCAACATTTTTATATATCTAATGAATTACCAATACAGAACAATAATACGTTGTACAAGTCGCCCTATTCATTTGGATTATATTTTACCCCAGAGATCTAATTAATTTGAATTTTAAATCAATCCTAGGGCTGAACCATTTTAGGGTTTTGCATCATCTTCAGTACTCCATTATCTTATAAATTGCTCAGTCATGTATGATCTTACATGACTATAAGCTACATGGACAGCAGCCAGGGTATCCACAATAATTAAAAGCAATGAAGAAGACCAAAAGACATAGTTTTAGAGCTGAAAGAAACTAAAACCAAAGTAATTAATTGGAACAACAAGAGCACTCAGAGAGTGCAGCACCTCCGCCATGCCAAGGCAACTCTGTTCATTAGTTATTTTCGTTGGCTGATGTAGGGTGTTGTTGCATTCCACCGCCAGGTGGCAGCAAAACACAGAAGCACGCCAATTGGAAAACACCGGCCCATTGGAAAGACTTCAAACCTCTGCCAGCATAGCTAGATTTGAACTTTGGCCTATATCTCAGCTGTACTTTGGCCTAGATATGCCAAAATGTAATTACTTGTTCCTCTTGAGCTACTCTAGGATCCTGCAAAATTTGGTTAAAATCTAAGCAGCCGTTTTTGAGATATGGGTCATTCCATGAAATAGAGAGCCAGAGACCCTGCATTTTTTACAGGACTATATGATTTACAAAATTGGATGCCACCTATAAAAAATGCCATGCATGAAGGCCAGAGTATATAAAAAAGCTAACACAGGCAATATAATTGGTCTTCTGAAAAACATAAATTAAAAAAACTGCATGTCTTTGAAAAACTTGTGGATAAAAAGTGTCCAAATTTGTGACATTCATTGCCTTCAGACTTTGAATGTAAAATTCTACGAATTTTTAAATAAAAGTCTGGCTGAAATGGCATTTGTTCTTGACATCAATTCCAAGTGATTAACCCACAACGGCAATTAACTGGGAAATCCAGATGTATAACACTGCAATTAGCGCTTAAAATATTGTTGCGAACGTAACTCATGGTGCCCTGAAAAGTTACGTTGAAACAGTGCTGAGAAAACCCAGGAAACATAATATATTATCTAGATTTTTGTACCAACGTGTAGATATTAATCTGTTGCATAACCGTCCAAAATATTATCTCAGAAAACATACGGGTTTTTATAAAATTCTTCTTTTTTTGGAGCAAAATTTTTCGCGTCATATTTTTCCAAGTTACGTTCAACACGAGCCGGGCTCGCTGCCCGATCTGCTGTATCCCCTTGGGGTCTCGCAGTGGTCATAAATATGGATTTCCTTTCGAACCTCCTACTTCTCATCCGGGAACCAGTCTATCGTCTTCATGAAGGACGCTGAGCAGGTTAGTATTTTTGTGTCCCAGAAAGTTATGTTCAAATGGAGTGACGTTCAATCACTAAAATATTTTGGTAAATCACCGATTTTCAACACAGGTATGTTTTCTATAGGGATTCATAATTTGGCCTGCCGTTTCACGTGTTTGAAGGAGTGGTGCGTCGTTTTTGGTCGCGGAAGTTAATTTGGATTAATTAATTACAGGAAAAATAACGCGCTAAAAAAATAACGCATTTAATCGCACCTTTCTCAGTTCCCTCATTTCTGGCACACCGGTAACACTGATGCACACACTTTAGCCCGGTAGGTGGCGTTAATGCACCTTAAGTCTTAAAATGTTGAATAAAAAGGCTATAATTGCACTTGGGAGTTTGCACTAATCAGTGAATGTAGTACATAGATGAAAAATGCACTGATAAATATAGATGAAACAGAAACATTTTTGTTGTTTAAGATCACATATAGCCCATGTCTATTCATTGATTCAGTTGTCAACCAAAATTTATTTGAATTGAAAAACTTTGCTTATTGTGTCAAAAATTGGTATTTGATAAAAATGTGATTAATCGAGATTAATTAATTACAAAGCCCTTAATTAATTAGATTAATTTTTTTAATCGCGTCCCACCACTATTGTTTACATGTCTACCTGCACCTCTCATCCATATATTTTCTCACTGAAAGCGCCACTCGGCAGTTAGGTGTATTTTTGTCGGGGTTGTGGCAAACCCAACTGGGACATGGCCAGTCACTGCTGTTATTGTGTCCATGTTGCGTTCAACGTACTTTGGCGAAAGAAAGGATTAATTTTTCAAAATAAAAAGAATTTTGATGGAAGTTGTTAGGCTAAATTGCCTGTTTCACATTTACTATTTTTTTTAATAAATGTTGCAAAGCAAATGTAGGGTTGCTTTTTGTGAAGTTCCTGTATTTCAGCCCAGAATCGTGTCGAATGTTTAACTGCATGCTCCTGCTGAGGAATTGAAATCAACAAATTCATCCTGTTGACCATTAGTTGTACCATTGTAAATTGAATAATTAGTGGTTTCCAATATCAAAAAGGGCGTAGGGTGAAGACAGGTGATGCATTTGCTAAGTCGAGCATTTTTCGTGTCCATGTTATATTCGCAACATTTGTCATGTGGTACAATCCAGATGACAAATTTTGCATTTAGCAACTAGTCTACTCTAAAATATTTTCAGTGCTGATGTGTACTTACATGGGCTGCTTTCTCATCTATATTTTGTCCAGAATATTGCATTTGTTCTGTCCTCAGATGAACATGACCAATGAGCAACTTATCAAAGCCCTGCCAAACATGTTCAGACCTTATTAGAGGACAACTGGGCATTGCCAAACTGCTGGTTTGTTTTAAGTTTGTTCTCTGTTATACTAATTGAACAAGTTGAGACTTCGTTATATTTTGAAATAAAATTTTTATTGCATACTTTTGTGTTAGTTTCGTGTCCTTGTTACATCGGCAACGCTGAACGTTCAACACCTTGCCTCTTGCATCCCACAGCAGATCTTGCCATTTAACTTGTGTCACATTTTGACTCATGGGAATGCCAACAAAAGTGAACCAGTACTTCGTGCAAAATCTTTGTTTCAAATTTGAACAGTCATGTCACACTTTGGTTCTCTTTTTCATGGAATGACCCATATCCTGCTAACAGACAGACAAACAAACAGATAAACGCTGGCAAAAACATACACCTCCTTGGCGGAGGTGAATAACTCCTGTGAAATCTAGATCAAATCACATTCCGGTAACAGTTTAGACACTAGTATGAGCATACAAGGAATGAATTTTATGAGGTCAACAAGTTGGTACAGGTAGAGCACACCTAGACTGGATGATTTGATTATTTTAGTGCAGGTTTGCTATTATGGGATGCTCTCCTAAATGTAAGAGGCTCGTGGGTATGACTAGTGAAGGTCGTGTACAAAGATAAATCGTTGGTTCGTGCCGCAAATCCAGCCATGACTGACAAAGACGCAATAGAGCCAGTACTCTCCTGAGATTTATGCATCTTCGTCATGCCTAATGTGATACCGGTATTCCTCAATCAAAAGAAATTTCTCCTATACATGTGCAGTGATCAAGAATACCATTTTTCCTCGCGTACAGACGTTGTGACCAAAAAGTAAAATAATTTGACTCTATAACCTCCTGTGACTTTCCGTGAATTTGCATTGGGACTATCAGACTGTGACACGAGGTTACATAAACATATTTGAAGATTGAGCCTCCGCGTTGAAATGAATGAATATTAACGAGCAGATAATGAATGCACTATTCTCCGCAGACTCCTCATATATAATGCAACTGCTAACGATCATACTTCTTGTACGGTTGACTTTTTAAAATCGCGCATAGAAAACTGCATGAAACTGACTGAGTCCAAAAATGAAGATAAAAACCTGCCATAGTAGCCCGCTAATGGTCTAACTTTGGTTGAATCTCTGCTTGGGGAGAGTCCATGCACCCAGTGAATCCGAAATGATGAAGTCACTCTCGTAGTTATCCACATATTCAAGTTTATCGGTTTTGACTGCGAAGTTTCATCTTACCTGTTTAAGGTGGTTACCCTCTCTCGTCTCTTCCGGGACTTGTTAGCAAGTCGGCTAGCAATTTCAAATGTCCAGTGATAATTCAGTCCCTCTGTCCGAAAATTACGTTCGCAAACTTTATCTAAAATGATGGGATGAGAATACGCACCACAAGCAAAACGAAAGTTACAGTTTCGCGCAACTGAGATCTATGGCGTGGGGACTCAGTGTTACACCTCGTCGAATAATTCATCTCGGAAGTAAATTCTTCTCACAGACCTGCTAGTGTGTCAGAAGTTTTTTTTTTTTTCCATTGAGAAAAAAGATCAAATATTATAGTTCCATGTCGCTAGTTCTTCTTTCTCCTGCTGCATTGGTTCACGAGCGCGTGACCATTTTGCGTAGAACAGATTTCATTCACCGTGCCAGATTATTTACTCCATCTAAAGGAAGAAAGGTTCTTCCTTACCCTATACTGTAACTGTTCGTCATGTTAGCACCTACAGCGCGGTCCTTTCACATATTGACAGTCCACATACATGTGCTCTAGCAGACATTTTCAAATACAATCAACCACCCACTAAAGAAATACACAACACACAGTAACAATGCAGTATCTGCCTACTGAGCATGTATTTAACTTCCCGTCCGTAGCACAGACTTATGTTTCTAGTAGCTATAAATCGCTATGACAATCGCACGTCATGAGCAAACCAAGGGGGCCGCCAATGGTTCTCACAATTGCTGTTAAGTCTTAGACGCGAGCACGTATGAAGCGCAATATCTGAGAGTAACATAAATCGTATCAGCGGGTCCGAGTGTTTTACAAGTGAAATGCCGTCAAATGTGAAAGCAAGTGCTTTATTTTGCTTTGGCGCAATTAATCATCTTCATTAGGTTAATGCATTATATTTACATTTGTGCCAAATGTAGTCGTAGTATGGGTCTTTCAGGTTACCCATTTTGAGTGGCAGTTTTCCATGACATTCACAGAACAAATATTTTTTTTTGTATGAAGGGGCCATTTAAATGACCCATACCATAAAGAACACTTCTATCCAATTCAATCCACATATACAATGGTCTTCACTTTAACTAGCTGCCCAGAGAAGTAAGACTTTGGTGAGCCCCAGCTAGTGGCCCTGAAATAATGGATTTTTAAGGCGTTTTATTTTTTTTTTTTTTTTTGCAAAAAGTTGGCAAACCATTTTTGAAAACATTGTATGGGATCTTTACAGCATTTTACCTCACCAGCATTGTAGAGAGATTACTTCCATGGGCCTTACTTTATCCATCCATCCATTCTCTACAGCATTTCTTCCTCTCTAGGGTAGGGGGCCTTACTTTATGCACATAAAAACCAATCATACATTCAATCAACCAATCAAAAAATCTATACGGTTCAAAACACGGAAATGGGGCAAGATTCATAACTACGAAAACAATTGTGAGCTCTTCAATAAGGTGATGCTCATTTTCATGCAGCTCTACACTGAGTCAAAGCACAAACATTTCAGGCAGAATGAGGATGCGCAAGGACTGACAAACTTGATTTGCTTTTTTTAATGAACGGCAAAAACGTCAGAATAAGCAAAGTCATGTCAGGTGATACAGCCGGGTCTTTTGATCAGAAATGATGTATAGGACATGAAAGCTGCCAACATCCAGGCCCAAAATTGCGTGTCTGCAGAGCTGAAAGCAAAATCAGCTGGGAAGAGTCAGTCCTCTACAATTTTTTCCCCTTGTTTAATCTGTTGTTGCGCCACATGTGCTCCTTCCGTAGAACCTTCCAGTACTGGCGGCTCTCTGGGTCCAACTCCTGCAGTTTCTTTGGTGGCCCCAGATTCAGTTGGAACAACCTGGTTCAAGAAAAGAACGGGGTATCAGTAGCCAGAGAAAGTGCCAAAAAATGAAAATGTTCCCCAAGAGAGGCATCAAAATTGAGTTCCTCTAATACAAAATTCAAAAAATCGTTATGAAACAAAACCCTGTAATATCTCAGTACAGTGTTCTAGAAGCTGTGGGTCTGGACCCTAATTGGGCCACGGGAGTATATTGAGGTGGGTCCTAGGAATGAGCGGTGCTCACAAGGCTATGCAGTTTTGTGTATTTTACGGAGTCCCTTATCTCATTTGGGCATCAGTACTGAAACTTTTGAAAACCAATGCCTTAGCAGAACCTTATCTAGCTCAGAGGACCCTCACTGGACAGCGTGTTGCTTTGTTTTCTTCGTGAGGACCGTAAAACCTACGAACAAGGGTTCTGAAAAGACCTAAACAGAGTTATTTTATCAAGACTTGCAAAATAAAGAGTTAGAAAACATCCCTGGTAATCTGAGGGGGCAGCAGATTTAGTATACTCACCACTCAGGGTATTCCTCAACAGGACGCAGAGGTGGGTCCTCGCCTTGTTTGAAAATGTTGACCCCAACAGCATGGGTTGTTAACCGCACAGGATCCTTACACACTTCTGGGCCCTTCAGGACTTCTTTTACCATTCCTTTCCCTTTTCCCTTAGCAGCTGGGAAGTAAAGGGAGTGGTGAAAGGCATTCATACACAATAAACTACACACAGCAACATTTAAAAATTAACGGCAGAAACAAAATGTTTAATCTTCAGTGAGCTCTAGTCATCGCATTACTGTACATACAAGCTCTGTGCTGTTAAAGTGCACCATTGTATC
Organism: Gymnothorax javanicus; assembly: GCA_029692085.1. Lineage (NCBI taxonomy): Eukaryota > Metazoa > Chordata > Actinopteri > Anguilliformes > Muraenidae > Gymnothorax > Gymnothorax javanicus. The sequence continues at coordinate 35,402,544 of CM056196.1, read as the reverse complement.
CGCTATTGCATACAATTAATTTTACAATTAAATTATCACCGAAGTCAGTGAAATATCGCATCTCAATCCTCAGCAGAGTTAATATCAAATAAATAGATGCTTAATAGAACTTGTTTCTGATTTTGTGAAGCATTTTGTAGTTTTTTGAAGTTTTATCAAGGTAGTATTCCTGAAAATTCACAGCAAAAAAAACAAGCTCATGTCTGGATTTTTACAAACAGGCTGATAAACAAATAATCAGTTCAGATAAGGAAATAAAGGGTAGAAAAAGGACTGACATTCCGTCGATACCCAACAAAAGAACCAAATCAAGCTGACAGTACAGGTTTCGCTTGACTTCACACAGGAAGTTCTGGCAGGAACTCGCACTTTATCTCTGTAGTCATCAAGATAGTCACCACTCACTGTGCTGCAGTTCTCTCAATAAAGACGTGGTTTTATATTCCTCAGGTGCTTTCCAACGCTTATTTCCATCCAACTTACAAGTATTAGTTCAAAGTTATTTTATTATTGTATTCGTTCACATCTGCAAAGGATGATAATTATTAAATGTTTGGCTGAGTTAACATTCATTTAATGTCCAGTTGACATATTTGCCATAATTAATTTAAATCTACTGTATTTACAGTAATAAAACAGAGTATGCAGACATTATTATTTGTTGAGAATTCCTCCCTACCTCACACACAGCCACGCTGCATGCTCATACGCATTAGTTCATTCTAACAATTATTGCAGTATCATTTTCATAATGTTTGCACTATTTTATTTGTGTATTTATTTTAAAATGCTTCCTAAGGAACACACACTTTAAAGCAGGGCAGTGCAAGCCAGCTGCAGCCATATAACAAAACGTAGTAAAAGGAAAAGACAAGTCCTTTAAGGCTGCAGCTAATATAAATCACTTCCTGACCTACTGTTCATTGCGCATGTATTTATGGGCAGTAGAGTCATGTGTAAACACATCAACCATCTTCTGAAGCTCAGATGAAGATCAATACGGGTGCACTAAATAAAAAGTGATGCAAATAAACAGTTATATTACCATATGGATTGAGTAAATCGGCATATTCATTGTCCTGGCGAATGGGCATCCAATGTGGCATCAATTGCTATTTGTGACCCCGGATCACAAAACCAGTCGTAAGTCGCACGAGCCCATTTTGCGCTACAGCCCAATACATTTTACATTAAAATTATCGATTTTTCAATTTGTGCATTAAACTTAAGAAAAATAACTTAAGACACCGTTCCAAGTGAGTATTTCGCAAAAATCCTACCACAGGTGCCTCCAAACTTGATTTAGGAGAAGTGGGTGGTGAAAATCTTTGCGTAATTAGCCCAAAAACAATGAAAAATGCGCCGACAAAAAATCGCTTCCAGCGTGGCGCCAGTTGGGGATTCCCCAACATTGTTGGAACCATTGCAAAGCGGGGAATTCCCTCTATTTGATTATTTATGAGATGACTACGTAGGTTCAAACGTGACCCAGTAGGAGATGTCAGAACAAACCGCCCTTGGCGTAAACAAAGACGGGCCTTCCCTAGAAACACAGTTTTTTGTTTTTTTTTTTACCTGGACTTTTACTCTACTACATTGAAAAGATAAAAAGTATACTTTAACTTTGTTACTTTGACACTGGCCACTTCGTTACTCGCTACAAATTAAAATATGAATGTTATTCATCATTTAAGGATTATCTGGATGAGCCATGTTCGAGAAGAACAGCGATGCTCGGCAGGCTATATGAAGCACTTTGTGCAGATTTGTCTGTCAGCGGACATAGAGCTGCAAATTTGTGCACGCAGTTACAATATTCTACCACTAGATGACACCCCCGGATCAAGCCTGATATGCAAACTGCTCAATATCCTTGCCCATAGTATCTATTCAGCAGTTCATAAAATTCTCTCTTGCGACAGAAGAAAATCGTCGTCCTATATTGCACAGCTACAGAGAGCCAATGATATCCTAATTAGTGGTTAATAAAAATCAAGTCTCCTGAAGCAAAAATTGGACACGGTATTGATACTATGTAATTCTGCTATCAATTATACTCAATTATAATGTTTTTTTAAACTGCCAGTAAACTCGAAGAAGAAGTAGTAGTATATAAAGGAGAGACTGCCTGTTTGTTTTTTGAATACTGCGTCTTTCATTCACCTGAAAATTGATTAAACAACACGAGGAGAGAACAGTGCGTGGTTTCTTTGCTTCTTTCTATGCGTAGGCTACCATGAAAAATACTTTGTACTTGCACTTTTTAAAGGCGATAGTATGCTTAATGAATGGTGCAAGTTTCATTTAATTCTCTCTATTACAAACATGTGTTGCTAAGGAGTGAATATGACAATTTTTAAACTCAATTTTCTCCGTTTTCTGGAAATTTTGATTGCCCAAGTTTCCCATCTTCAAAATGCCATATCTCGGCCAATTTTTACCCGATCTTGACAAACTAAACATTGTTGGAAAGCATTTTTAGTACTCTTTCAGAATATGCATGAATCTCCATATGAAAAAATTTACCCATATGACTGGTTTTGTGGTCCGGGGTCATATTTGCCCTCACCCATTCAGATTTGAACACATTTTCATGTGCACCATCCTCCATGAGGTGGTGTTAGAATCTTGTTTGATTGACTACCAAAATGACTACTATTCAGGACACAGTGTGATGATGTGCTCATGTCAGTGAACCCATCCACAACATCAGGTAGAAAATGCTGTCAATGTCCATGAGATGAACAAAGCATCATCATCCCTTGACCAGTGAATTGAAAACAAAAAGTAAAGATCTTCGCATCCTCAAATGATGAGGTAAAACAGTGATGGAATTCTGATGGACTGCCTCCACTGCCATAACTTCAAAAAACAGTTCACAAACATTTCATATCATAAGCTAACTACTCAAGAATAAGCATTTTGACTAAAATCTTGGAGGAGAAAGACTGATTAATGAATTTTACAGACTGATTAAATGCAAATTTCTCATCATTCCATCTTGCCTACCTCTATGTCAAGAATTCAGGAATTCTGAGAATTAATGTTTGGCATTTGTGGCTTTATCATTCCAGATTAAGAGACTAGACAAAATGTAAAAACGAAAGAATAGTAGTGCCCAGGCCTATGTTTTGAATGTGTCTTGTGCTGGAGAGGACATTTTGACAATTGAGAGATTCATGACTCTTCATGTGCCAGCAATTTGAAATAAATGGCTGTTCTGCAATATTCTGCAGAGAAAGTAAAATGGGCTGATTTTGCAATGCACTGTTTCAATAATATCTGCTAAGTCTCCAGAGAAATGAAATGGCAAATGTTTTTACCATGAGCCAGAGAGGGTACTGTTTTGACAGACGTCCGTACCTATTTAGAAAATTATCAACCAATTACAAGTACATTAACATACGATGTTCAGTTTAAGATTTACATTCTGCAAAGTCTTATTGATGGAAAATTAATGGAAATAATGCTTCATTAGCAACAATTGCAAATATTAGCCATCAAATATGTGGCCAAGAGGACATTTCACTAGACGGCCATTCTGCACAAAATATTATGTCCAATTTTTTCGCTATGAGTTCTGCTGAATTCAGGTTTTAGTTCTACATTAGAGTGTACTTGAAAATTTTGGGAATTAAATAGGGACTATCTGTGAATATTACGCAAGTGTAGACATATAAAATACATTATAACCACTTCTGGAAAATTGTATGAAAAAATATCAGATTTTTTGCACTCAAATTGCTGTAACTTTGTCATGAATAAAGATATCTTCAATCCATTTTTGGTTTTTATTTCAGGGATTGCTAATTTATGTGATTCACCAAACAACGTGTAAACTGACTAAGTAATCATGCAGTAAAAATACTTAATTTTAGAGTCCTCTAACAATAAGACTCCCCAAATGACAAATGAGAAAGCCCCATTGCATAGGCAGTAAAGATTGGGCAGGTTTTACAATAAATATACTAGCATAACTGGACTGAACTGAAATTTAATGGCAAATTCCCATTCAAATTTATATTTGGCCTTATCATGGACAAGGTTTATTCTGTGTCAGTGAACCTGGTGTATAATGTACCGCAGTGGTTCTCAAATGTGGTCCTGGCGCCCCACTGTGTATGCTGGTGTTCGTTCTAACCACAATCGCAATCTTAGGATTTTAACGAGCTGTTGATTTGTCTTAATTAGGTGCATTTATGTTTAGAGCAGTTATTTATCCTCTTCAGCCACATTTGAAAAATGTATACATGCCACGAAGAATAAAACAGTCATATCCACACGGAAATATATTGGAAACTAGGATAAATAACTGCAGAGGATAACAATTTAACCAAACATTTAATCAAGGCAAAAAAATCACTAGGTTCCTCAGTGGTGAAATTGTTGACACAAGGTCGCAAAAACTAAGCAAAACACCTGTTTTGTTTCATGTTTATTTTATTGAGTTCAGGCAAATGATTTTGAAAGAACTCAAAACACCTGTGTTCAGCAACATAATTTGGAGCTTTACTTATTTTTTCAGAGTCTAATTTGATCTGTCAAGAAATGTTTTTAGCAGAAAAACTACACCATTTAGAAAATTAAGCAGAATATGTTCAAAGGTTTTCAATTCTTCATGGCACAGTGGATATGCCCATCAAAATGTAGCTCAAGATGGTAAATAACTGCTCTAAATATGGAATGCAGCGAATTAAGACAAATTAATAGCTTTTTAAAATTCTACAACAGCAATCGTGGTTGGAACAAACACAGTGGGGCGCCAGGACCGAGTTTGAGAACCATGTACCATAATAAAAAGTAATGTAATGTCATGACATGTTAGCTGTCTATATACTGCTAGAAAATAACGTAGTTTTAATAAACAAATGAAGCAGCGCGGACAGTTCATTTAGTAGTGCTGTTTGACCTGGCACGCACAATTTAAGTGACAGCAATCAGTGAATGGGCGGCGGTACCTTTACATTAGACTAGCCAGGGTTCGTGAAAAAGGCCGTTTCGTTACTATTCGCTCATTGGCTTATATAAGATTGAAGAAAATATTCGACAATAATACAGCATTCACTAGCTTTAAAAAAGAACATATTTTCAAGGTGTAACATAATCACGAAGCTTAACATGCAGATGTCGTTACAGTGTGCTACCTGGCTAGCAAAGCAGATAGGGTTAAGCAGTCCACAAACTTAACTTACTGGGTTTCTTAGCATACCCGCATGCCTGAATTCTGTAAATAAATCCGTTGATACATTGTGCAGTAGAGTTATTTGCGGCGATTAATTTCAATCTATTCGCTGCATTAAACACAACGTATGATGCCATTATAATTTCAATAGATCACTTATCTTTTCCTCACACAGCTGGCTAGTAGCTACATACAATGAACTGTGATGCCCATTGCATGCTGATAACGTCCAGTTGACATTTGTCGCTTCCATTTTACGTCATTTGTGGTAAGAAGCACCAGGTAGGAAAAAAAACTGCGCTGAAGAAATAACGAGCATATCAGATGGTATTATTGGCATTGTTCAATTTATAGTATATTGACAGCAGAATAAACAGGTATTTGAACACCAAGCGATAAGGACTTGCACGTTTAAAATGCTCACGGCCGACAAAGCCAACAGTCCACATTTTTTAAAACCAACTTGTCTCCACTCCGCTGCACTAGGCGGCGGTAATGCACCTTTAAAATTATTTCATACCCTTAAAAAAAAGAGTAAAAACAATAAACAACACGCAGAAAAACTAAGATGGCGGAGTACGGCGCTGTACAAAAGGGACCCTTAAAACTTAAAGGAATCGGGGATATTTCCTCCGGGAAAAAGTATGATTGCTTGTGTTATTAATCAGTCTGCTTAGTTTAAAAAGCTTTTCGTAGCTTGATGTTTGAATATACTGAGTTGGTCGATTTACGACTCATTTTCTGGTAAACGGAAACCTTGTAGGCTAGGAAACTGCGGTGACGTTAATATATTAACTAGCTACCTGGTAGATCGAATGTTTAGATTGCCATATCCCCCCTCTCTCGAGCTTGTAAGGAGTTAGATTTCTCTCGATTCTTGCTGTCTTCGTGTAACGTTTCTTCTCCTATGTAGGAAGAAGAAGAAGGATAAGGAGAGAAAAAACTTGGAGCAGCAAATATTAGCCACGGAGAATGACGAGAAGACCCCAAAGGGTTATGTCGACAAAAGAACTCCAGCGCAAGTGGCATTTGATAAAATGCAGGAAAAGAGGGTAAAGTTGACCTGTTTTGTAGTAATAGTGACTAACCGTCAAGCAGATGATGCAGATTTATATTTTACTTATGTTATTTTTTTTTAATGATTAGCTTCCCGTCACTTCAAAGTCGATACCTCACTGCTGTCCTTATCTCGCCAAATAGAGAAATAGATCGATTGATTTGGGCTCGGGTGGGATTAATGTGAGCAGAATTCGTACCTGATTTGAAGTTAATGCTTATTTCGTGATTTTGTCCTTTACACTTGAAGCCTACATTGCAACTAAGGGCTATATGGAAAGAGTTCCTCGCCGAAAAGGATCGCTAGAAATACTTTATACTTCTATTGACGTATTTTTTGTGGTTAAGATTTCCCTACTACTTCGGCATTGACAGGCGTGCTTAATTTTGTCATAACCCTCTGGGGCATGAGTACCATACACAACCTCCACTTTTTTGGGTTTTTTTTTTTTTTTTTGGCCAGAATGATTTTAAAAGGGGGCACAAATATTTTTGGGGGGTTTTATGAGTGAGAAGGGGGTTTAGAATGACGGGGGGGGTTTAAAGGGAAGGGGTAGATGCGGCGCGAGTAAAAAAATTTTTTAAAAAATTTGCGTTAATTCCGCTTTCCACATCTGTACTCTTCCCTCGTGCCATTCACTCTCTGTCCTATCTCTTGAACTTCTAGGGTAGCATTCCCTATGAGTTGGGTTAAGGTTAGGCACAGGGATAGGGATAGCATTCCCTGTGAGTTGGGTTAAGGTTAGGCACAGGGATAGGGATAGCATTCTGTATGAGTTGGGTTAAGGTTAGGCACAGGGATAGGGATAGCATTCCCTATGAGTTGGGTTAAGGTTAGGCACAGGGATAGGGATAGCATTCCCTATGAGTTGGGTTAAGGTTAGGCACAGGGATAGGGATAGCATTCCCTATGAGTTGGGTTAAGGTTAGGCACAGGGATAGGGATAGCATTTTCTATGAGTTGGGTTAAGGTTAGGCACAGGGATAGGGATAGCATTCCCTATGAGTTGGGTTAAGGTTAGGCACAGGGATAGGGATAGCATTTTCTATGAGTTGGGTTAAGGTTAGGCACAGGGATAGGGATAGCATTTTCTATGAGTTGGGTTAAGGTTAGGCACAGGGATAGGGATAGCATTCCCTATGAGTTGGGTTAAGGTTAGGCATAGGGATAGGGATCGCATTCCCTATGAGTTGGGTTCAGGTTAGGCACAGGGATAGGGACAGCATTCCCTATGAGTTGGGTTAAGGTTAGGCACAGGGATAGGGATAGTTTAGTTCGTTTGATAAGTGTGAGTACGAGCGTGCCGTGCTCGGGCACGGTACGCGAGTACGGTTGGAAGAGGTGGACTCGGGCACGATCCATCCGTACTAGTATCAAATATGAAAGCAACCGTACTTCAGCACGGCAGATTACCGTTATGTGTCACGGTTGTCTTGTTCTAACAAATGCAGCGGCGAAAGGATCTCTCCATTCAAACCAAGAAATTCAATACTTGCTCGAAATGTAGGCGCACGAAAACACAATCCTCCACTGGGTATACTACGCACAAAAACTCTGAGGTTTTCGGAATAATTTGTGTGCAGTTACATTCACGTGCTTATGACAGAACAATAGATCAGTGTCGTGACAAATTAAAGAAAATGTCTCTCCGATAGTTATATCAAAGTGCGCGACGCGGTGCCAAAGTCTTGCAGCTCAAGTTATGAGGCAAATAAATTTTCGTGGTATGAGGTATGAAATACACAAGGGCGAAATTCTATATAAGGTTCTTTTCCTTCTTAATTATTTATTGTTGTTAACGAGGAGACGTCATGTAAATGGGCAGCCTTAAATGCACTCGCGTGTTTTCTATTTAGAATGGAAATAAAAGGCGTGATGAAATTGGTCATACGTGCACAGAATTGATTTCAAGACTATAAAGGGTCGTGTAGTAATCAGCGACAAACAGGAAGAAAAATGAGTGATTGTACGGTGCAAGATGTGTGGAATTTATTGATTGAGTGCCAGTGGTGGCAGATCAAGAGGTCCTTGCCATCCACGCATACGAGCAGCAGCGACGGCTTAGGTTTTTATCTGGCCGAGTATAAGTGGCGACGTAAACACAGCGGCGTCGACCGCTTTCCTCAAATTTTAGCAGACATCCTGCTACTGTACGCGCTACTTAAGAGTATGTAACATCTTGCCGCCACTCTCCAGACTTTAGCATCGGCAGTGGTCTCCTATGAGGTCCAAAGAAAGAAAAATTAAACTTTTCTCCTGGAACCGTATTGTTTACGGTTCCGAGCACCACCACACTACCCACCCCCCCCCCCCCCCCCCCCTCATTCCCAAACGTAGCTGCTACCTTATGACCTCCAACCCAGGGAAACAGCATTATTTACACACCGAGATGACATCAATAGAATAATATCATAAAGCCAACTTCGATGAAAGTTCCAAACTTAATGTTGTTAGGCGCTAGGCAAGCTTAAGTATGCGAATTATTACTCAGAGGTCCAGGTGTGAATAACAAAACCCCACAATGACACAAACGGCTGGGTGTTGAACACACTAGCGCACGGAAACTGAGCGCTCGCCCTTGCTGCATGCGCGTGCCTATGTGTTATCGCGAACTATGCATACGTTGCACATGCCCCAGTATTGTCAACAGTGTCATGGCTGCCACCTTTATAAGCTAGTAGCACTGTAGCCGCTCTAGAAATTAAAGTGTAAATTATCTTTACTGGATGTGCGCCCGACGTTTTTACACACCCGAATATTTCACTTGGTATCTAAACATTAAGGTAAGCCGAAAAAGTTGTGATTTTTTTCGATTTTGCTGGAGGTTGTGTGTGGTACTCTTACCCATTTTCGGTTTTCGGCTGAAAGACTTAACACCGAAACAATAGACAAATCCCAAGTTAGCCGCCTTCGCTGCATATCCGGTTTCAAAACGAGGCTCTATTAGGAACACCGTTGCTTCTAATTTCGCTACGAACAGGGTCACAGGCAAAGAAACGCATTTCATAAATGCAGCAGCTTCGGCGAACAAACGCAATCCTGTTTGAAAGGTAAGGCAACGCACAGTATATTTATCAAGCTGCCTAAAACAACACACGTTTCAAAAACACAATTTGAAGACCTGTTTCAATGAGGGCAAGTGAAGCCAGTTTCCTAGCGATAATGCGGAAGCGATTTGTCTTTCGCAGAGATGATCTCTCTGACCAATCAGTGGGCTGCTGTGTTGTCACGTAACATATTTAATTTTACAATTTTTCAGCAGCCAGTAATGGGCCAGTCAGTTATAGGCCTGTAGGTTATTCATGAGTGGGGTCAAGTAAAACATTTTATTTATAATTTTTTAAATTTTATTTTATATTGTGCTTTGTTGGAATGTCAGTGCTAAATAAATATTTTCATAATTTTGTAATTGATTTATTCTTTGAAGCATGAATATTAATTTATGCAATTGCAATGCCTTGACTTTAGTTAGGTAAGTACACAATCATAGCCATAAATGCAATGGTACTAAAAATTGGCGTGATAATTTCCTTCGGTGTTTCGGTTTTCGGCCAAGTGTTTCTCATTTTCGGTTTCGGCCAAAAATTTTCATTTCGGTGTATCCCTAGTTATAAGTTTCGTATTTAAATTCGTTTTGGGAAACGTAAGGAGCTCTAACTGCCTGTTTGAACTGTGGCTGTAGTTTCAATGTATGTGTGGTTTATATAGAAAATATGGATTCAAGCCAAAAGCGTCTTGAATTAAATACTGTCTGTTTAGCTCAGCTTACTCCAGATAAGTTAAGTTTCCTATGGGAAATAAATTGTTTATCGTAATTGTCCTGTAACCTCACAGTACAACAGTGCATTAACAATAAAAGCAGAATTCAGACTTTTGTGTAACTGATGACATAACTTATTATGAGGACATATTTATGATTAATTGATTTACCTCTTTCCTTCAACCTTGCAGCAAATAGAGCGGATTCTTAACAAAGCATCTAAGACTCATAAACAAAGAGTTGAGGTGAGTTGTAAGGCCCCTGAGTCCAATTTATTAACAGCATTCTTGATTGAGAATGTCCATTGTGATCCTCCATTGAATGTAACATGGCAGTGCAAATTACCATAGCAATGGCAATCACATTCTACCCTGTGTTTTTTTTTTTTTTTTGTTCTTTTTTTAATGTTTTACCTCACTGGACACAAAATGATTTTTCTTTATTTTGTTCATTCCAATGCAAATAATATATTGTAATTCACTGTTTATTTTTCTGTCCTATAGGATTTCAACCGCCACTTGGACACCCTGACAGAACATTATGATATTCCTAAAGTCAGTTGGACCAAATGAAAACGAAGACTTCCATTTTTTTTTATTTTGTCCATGTTAATAGTGCGTAATATCTTACTACAACTTCATTTTAATTTGGAAAGGAGAAAGAAATATAAAATTTTGTTTATACCTCATCTAATAAAGCTTATATTGTTTGTTTTATGAATTTTTGTTCTGAATGCTATTATGTTTCACAGTAAATGCTGAGCAATGTTTAAATGTTTGTCACTGCATTTCTGCATTCATTTTAGTGAAATGTATCCACAACTGTGTAGCAAGTTTTTATGTCTCACGTCTCGCTCATTTGGCAGCCTTAATGAATTCTACCTTAGCAAATCTGTTATTAAATTTTTACCTTACACGTGCTTGGCTATATGGCTTTGTTGCCTGTAGACCATTTGTGTGATGAGCCTGGTTGATCAGCACATGATTGAGATTTGAGATAAAATTGTGCTTCACTTTGTTTGGGGTCATGCATCATCCTGTTGGGGTTTATTCTGCAATAATGACTGGCTCTCGGAACATTAACCCTTACGCAACTGAGCACCCACATCCACTGGGACATGCAACATGCATCTATCGGTGAGCAGCATTGGAGGGTTGGCGCAGATTGCAGCAATCAACTATAGGAGTGGCTTTAGAGGGCTTAGTTTGCTTTTTTTTTTTAATATAGTAATTACTTTTATTTGGCAGATATTTAAATCTTCAACGACTTACAGTGAGTGCATAGAATAACGTAATTGAAACGGCTACACAACAGATAATACAATGTACCATTCATGTAGAGATTTAATCAGCTCAATCATGAACAAGTAACGTGCAGATTACACGATTGGCATACGTCAGCAATATTCAAGAATGCAACTAGCTAAAGATTGTAAAAACAAACTTCCACACCGCAAGAAATGCTACGATCTCAGGATAGACTTCCTTGTTTTGTTTTGTTGGAGGTCTTGTTGGTTCTATGACGAGGAGAATAAGACTGAGACCTAGGTGTCCAAACCGATGCATCCTTAAACTGAGATGAAAGATCTGAAGAGACTGCAGTGCGTAGAGAAATGGGTAGATCTTTCCACTTCCACATGAGCAAGGGCGTTGAAGCTTTGTGGTTTGGATGAGAGACTGGCATTCAAAAGGAGGTTGATGAAATACAGTTGACCTATTCCAGTGGAGCAGAGTAGCTAAGCAGGTCTGTGTGGAGTGATTACCTCTTGTAGGCTGGAAGGGGTTTTCTTGTTTGTTTCAGCAAAGGACGGTAATAACTTTGAATCTGTGCCTTGCTATGACTTGCAGCCAGTGCAGGGATTTTAACGGGACTCCTCCGTGATGCTCTGGTTTATAACGCATCGCCTCAGTGGATGTTCCTGTTGTGGTCTAAGTCCTAACCAGATTTAATTCAGACAATTTAATCAAGCGATTTACCACTCTCAAGCTCATCAGGTGGGTATTCTCCTTTCGTAACTCGAATTTTATGCCAGATTGCATGGTGTGGATTAGAGAATTGTCTAATTTCACCTTTCGTCTGATCCGTCATGTAACCTACTTATTTCTGGTCAGGGATATTTGTTGGGGTGGGGACGAGGCTGAAGTTGGCCTGTTATTCCCAGCTACTTTTTCAGAATTCCCAGTACACCTTCATTTTTTTCCCGCAATTTTCCACGCCAATTCAGAACAAATCTGAAAGGCTTATTTCATCATTGGCTAGAAGTTACACAGGATACCCTCCATGAGGAGCATATACTCTGTTTAAAAGAAGTCATTCATGCCAATGGCAGTACAGTTACCATGCAAAGAAACATGGAAACCCAGCTTTGCAGTCTGGAGCTTATGGGAGCAAATTTTGCAGGTTTTATTTGTTCGGGCCGTTGAAATATCGCTTAATATAACAGAAGTGGTCCTGCCCTTTTCACTCAATCACGTCTACTTGGCCCAAATGGGTTTTCTGTACCAAATGTGGTTTCAAAGATGCATCAGTCGGCTATATCAACCTGCGGTTACTATGGATTTAACCGCCTTGGGCCACGGGGTACATGTATAACGTGAATAGTGATCTACTGTCAGCCAACAGCACGTATAAAACTTTAAAAAGCATATGAAAACCCTGCTTCTTATGTGCAGCTCCAAACTTTGAGCAATTATTGGGGACATTGGTAGTGAATTTTACGGGCTTTAATCATTTTGGGCCATTTACTATACCACTCAGTAATTCAGGAGAGGTCCTTCTGTTTTCTGGCAGTCACGTTTTTGCCCAGCCCACATGGGTTTTCTATGTAAAAAGTGAATGATGGCCATTGGCCTGCCGTTAAAAATCCTAAAATATCCTTGGCCGCAGGTAACATATATTTTGTCAATGAAAACGGCCCCACATCCAGTAAATTAGTGATTAACCCTTTCATTACCATTGTCGCATTTCCGCGACTGCGCCAATCCCGCATCACTTACCATTGTCGCTATTTTGCGCCTAGAGAAAGTCCCTCACGAAAACTGTCAAAGCTCTGCAACAAAACTCCCCTTTGGACGAGTCTGGTATCGCACAACACGTCAGTGATGTCATCAGGCTTCCCATAGTTCCCGATCCTCCGGTTATGCCCAGTCCCTCGCTGACTTCACCACCATTGCTGGCAGTGCGTGCTGCAGCACGTGCATCTCCGTAATCACCTTTCTTCAATTTGAAATGCGCTTTTTATCTTAAAAGGAGTTCTTCTTATTGAATGGAAAATTAATGAACTCGTTGGAAAAGCTGAAAAACGTGTAGCCTTTTATTTAGCGGTTTTTTTTTTTTTTGGCCCAGCTGCTGGGAAGATGGCAGAACTGCTTCTCTTGACGGCCCCGCTGCAGGGCAGATAGCCAATGTCTTTCCCTCAATTCACCCCATAGCGGGGTGAATAGCCACTTCCTTTTTTTATGTTGCGCCCGAATAATTCCCATAATCTTCAGCAATATATGTGTAAATATAGTTTTGATGCAATTTCGCAATAAATAGACTACTTCGTTCTCATGTAATATTTTTCTTATGGAGCACGTGTATTTTTATGGCAATCTTTAAGTAGGCAACATCAACAATTTCTGTCAAATAAATATATGAAGTAGGTTTGATGTGTCATAACATTGCATCTTGAGGAGGTCTTCCTAAATAAGTGCTTTCATACAACTTCATGTCAAAAAATCTGAACTATCCCTTTAAACAATACAATATCCCACTGTCAAGAATAATTTTAATTTTAAGAAGCTTTAAACTCATTTCCAGCAGCTTTAACCTCACATTGTCTGCAATCTGAACTTCACATTATCGCCAGCTTCCAGCTTGCCCACGCAGTTTTCCCCTGGAACTGCACTTTTCTTTTTATTATAATTTTCTTCTTCTTCTTCTTCTTCTTCTTCTTCTTCTTCTTCTTATTATTATTATTATTATTATTATTTAGCAAATAACGTTAGATTGGGGCATTGATCCATTTATGGAAAGCCAAACTACTAGGTGCTACTGCGCTGTTATCAATGGATTTCATTTATCAGCTAATTTAACGCACTGTCTCCTTGTTATTTTAACTGTAAGCTGAGTCCTGCACGCATGTAACTGTGGTTTACAGTTAACATTTTCAGAACCTCTGTTATGAACTGATCGTAAAATTGCAGTTAAATAAGTGGCAAAAAAGGTGCCAGTTAAAATAATGGCAAAAAAAGGTGCAAGTTTATAACAGTGTGCTTACTCCAGCCTTAACCCGGCTATTTTAAAACTCAGGAAAAAAATCATATCAAGTGATGAACCAATAGCAACTGGGGACATTACTTTCATTTCTTTGTACTTAACTAGCTCTATTTTGATACCAATATTTCACCTATTTTAGATACAATCATAAATATATTTAGCCAATGCAAAACAGTTGCTGGTAGCTATATGCAGGAATAGGATCTTGAGCTATTGTTTTTTCTGCTTTGCCATTTTTACTGTAACATGTTGTCTTGGACGCACCCAGCAAAAAGGCCTTTCTTTCCGGCACTCAATGTGCTTTCGCTGGAGGCGAAATGTTTTTTTTCCCTGAAAAAGGTACAGCATATTTTTGTCGCCTAGAAAAGAGGAGGTAGAGAGGAATTCAATTAAAACATTATTGATCAAGACTCAATTATGTTCAGACCCAACCAGTATTGCCAAAGAAATTGTTTCCTTTTATAGTAAGCTGTACTCTACCATGTTTTCCATGAATGACTCTAACTCATTCTTCGAGCATATAAAAAATTGTATTCCGCGTATAAAGGAAGACTTTGCAGAGCTGTGTGATTCTGATATTACTATTTATGATCTTGACAAAGCAGTAGAGTGCCTGTCTTTAAATAAATCCCCAGGCTGTGACGGACTGACATCCAACTTTTACTGACACTTCTGGGACTAGTTGAAAGAACCGTTTATTTTAATGCTAAAAGAGGAGACTGAATCTATCTTTCCCTCCCGCAATGAAGCAAGGAGTAATAACCTTGATGCCGAAACCCGGCAAGGACCCCAAAATTCTGGATAATCTTAGACCTATCACTTTATTGAACACTGATTATAAAATTATTACTCACGTTTATGCTAATAGATTAAAAACCAATTTAGGCAAAATTATTAGTGACTCTCAATCTGGCTTTATGAAAAATAGATCAATTCATAACAACATTCGGCTAGTTTTAGATCTCTTGGATTATAGTCACCTAATAGAGGACGATGGCTTTATTCTATTTCTTGACTTTTATAAAGCCTTCGACTCCATTGAGCATCCTTTTATTTACCAGTCCCTGAAACGTTTTGGATTCGGTGACAAATTTCGAAACATCATTGAATCTCTTTATGATAATGCGAATAGCTCAGTTTCATTACCAGCAGGTACTTCGCCAAGGTTTTCTATTAAATGTGGGATAAAACAGGGTTGCCCAATCTCTCCATTTCTTTTTATTATTGCTTCTGAGATGCTTTCTATTTTTATCAAGAACTCGAACATTGCTCCCTTAGTTGTGTTGGGCAAACCCATAATCATTAGCCAATTAGCCGATGATACAACTATTTTTATGAAACATTTAACTGAGGTCCCGAAGATAATACAAACCATTGATATCTTTTCCAAAGCCTCAGGGCTTAAACTCAATGTAAACCAATGTGAACTGATACCAATCCATCATTGTGTATTAACGAATGCATACAACATTCCCATAAGGAAAGTTGTCAAATATTTGGGTATACATATTTCCAAAGATGTTACTGAAAGAGAAAAATATAAGGGAGGTGTTGGTTAATTGCCAAGCTAAACTTAATTCCTGGCTATTGAGAGATATCAGTTTATTGGGTCGAGTGTTTCTGACCAAAATGGAAAGCATTTCGAGATGTATTTATCCTGCGTATTCTTTAGCTATTCCTGACAGAGCCATCAAGAAGATTAACCAGATTAATTTTGATTATATTTGGAAAAGAAAAACTCATTATATTAGTTATATAATCATTATATAAGTTGACATGATTAAAGAATATAAAAATGGAGGTTTATAAGCCATAGACTTTGATTTCATAAATGGAACCTTGAAAATGAATTGGTTGAAATCCCTTTTAAGCAACGATAATTTTTGGTTTCATATTCCCAGAGAAATTTTCAAAAAATTAGGAGGTATTGATTTATTATTAAGATGTGACTTCACCATTCAAAGATTTCCTGTTAAACAATCCCTTTTTCATCAACAAGTTCTTTTATATTGGAAATTGCTATACAGTCATAATTTTACCCCACACAACACACCGATTTGGAACAACAGATACATTGTGATTAAAAACAAATCATTTTACAATAAGGAGTTGATGGATAAAGACATGGTCTATGGTCCATTTTGTTGATGGAGAAGGATGTGTAATGTCCCATGAAAACTTTTGTTTGAAATATAGCTTAAATATCAATCGTGAATTGTTCCATTCTATAACCAAAGCAATTCCTGCTACCATTTTGAGTCGAATTAGAAGCAGTCTTTCAAATTCAACGGATGTCACTCCCTGTCTTCCATGCCTTTTAGTGGGCGGCTATGACTTCACTTCCACCAAATTTCCTAACAAAACAGTCAGAAGAATGTACAATGATATTTCCTATCCTATGTTGTCATTCCAGAATTATATTGATCATGTCTTCTCGGGGGACATTATACACTCTTTGAGATCAAAATATTTAAAATTTCCCATTACTCCAAAAGCTAAAGAAATGCAACTTAAAATTTTGAATGGTGTGTATCCCTCAAGAGAATTTTTACGTCAACGATTTGATTTTGAGATAAATAAATGTGCTTTTTGTGAGGATAATGAAACTACAGATCATTTTTCTTTCAATGTATTTTCACAGACGTATTGTGGTCTGATATTTATAAATGGCTTCACACCAATATTCCACTTGAACCCTCTCTTCAGAAGGACATTATATATGATTTTGTCTCTGAAAATAAAGAATATGATTTCTTAATTAACAATATCCTCATCCTCAGGAAATTTCATATACACAAATGCAAATATATGTCGGTTAATCCTGGATGTTCTATGTTTCATAACAAATTTTTATCCTTCACTAAAGCCCTTAAAATGATGAAAGGTAAATATGCTATAAAACTCTTCAATTTGATTAACAAATATGATTTGCAAAATAAGCCCTAGCACCTTTTTTTTCCTCTTCTTTATTTCATTCTTTGCCTTATGGTTTTGTATTTCATTTTCAGATTACACTTTACAACTGTTAAGAGATGCCTATTCTGTTTGATATATATATATATATATATATATATATATTTTTTTTTTTTTTTTTTTTTTTACTGCATTATATGCACCTGTTCTTACAAATGGCCATTGTGAAGATTGTATGCCACAATTTATTGTAAATGGAATTTGTCAATTAAAAAAAAAAAAAAAAAAAATTTTTTTCCCCACTAGAGTTCCAGACACCAACAGAAACTGCAGCCAATCGGTGACCTTGTGCCGGACTTCTGATGGAGTGTCTCGATACAGTTAATTTTTTTTCTCTTCACTGGCCTTGCACTAATAATGTAAAAATAACCGAGATTGCGTTAACTTATTCTAAAAAATATGAATGCTCTGAACAGATGATTTTTATCAATCCTAGCTGGAAACATTAAAAATGATTGGCAGGATTGGAAACGGCTACCGCATTTTCAAATGAAGCACACGAAGATTTCGCATCCTGGAGCTGGTTTCAGCGACTGCACCAACTACTATACCGGAAATTCTTTCACTGAGTTTGACGCAGAATTATTCTTTAGAGTGGTATCTATCTTTATCTCTGAAAAATGACAATGTTGAGGTCTGGAAAAAGGCCAGCAGAGGGCAGAAACGAACCGCAAATGATCCATATCTAAGATATTTGAGTTTGGCTGAGTTATTTAGTCCAATGGAGATTTTAGCGTAGGCGTTTCTTAAATATTACGACTTCTAACTCAAAGATGATAAGTCCAATCTAGGAAGTGGAGATACCATACGAAAGAGGAGAGTCTGCTGAGTAATATATGTCAAAATTGTGTTCGTAGTGCCAAAAATATGGAAACACGAGCAAGTTAGAAAACTGTGCGTTTAGCCTTTGCAACCTGCATTTTCTTGTCGCATTTAACATAGAGCTTCGGTGAGCGGTCCCGTCGCTTTTCGGCTCATACAGCCAAAACCGTTTGTCCAATTGCTTTCATAGTTACATTTTCGTGACCAGAACAACTTTTGCTACAACTTGGATATAAAAATATTTATGCAGAGTGAAAATTGTGGGAGTTAGAGCAGGTTTAAGAGAAGACTTCTGGACCGTTTTGCTGATGTTTGTCACTCTAGCCGTGATGTCTCCACCCCAGAATTAATTGTAAAAAAAAAAAATTAAAAGAATTATAATTAGAAAATTATAGAAGTAACAAAAAAGTTGAAAGGTAAATAAATTATCCAAGCATAGCTTAACATTTTACAGTTTGAATGACGTTTCTAGCTAAAAGTCTGACAGAGTAAAAAATAGCTGAAAATAGCTAAATTTTAAAAAATCTGTTTCATTGTTTCCTATGGGACAAAAATATTGAAATAAAAATTAATAACTCAAAAAGTATGAAAGATATCAAGAAGATAAATACAAGCAACCTAATTCAGAACAAGCTGAATTTTTTAAAGTTTGAATGAAGTTTCTAGGTTAAAGTATGTAGGAGTAGTGAGTCAGCACTAAACGCAGAGAATAAAGGAAGAAAAAAGAAAGAAAGAAAGAAAGAAAAAAGAAATAAAGATTAGGAAGAACATGATGGGGTTGTCTGGGGACTCAGAGGCGAAACGCGACCCGAAGCTTTAATTTACGCTTCGAGTCTATTTTTCCGACAAATACGCGCGTAAACGCGAGGGGATGCACGCTGCACAGAAGGTTTGGCTGCTCCTTTGCTGCTCTACGCTTCATATCATATGCGGGCAAGATGGAACCGGTATAGACAGTCACTTCTGTGTCGCATGAACGCTGTCTTCACGCGAGCGCGACGCTGACGTGGCGCCTGCGGTCTAGACAAGGGGTAAAGCAGGAGTTAGAGGCTGTGTCCGAAATCACTCACTCATTCACTATTCCCTACTCACGATAGATACAGTCGGCAACAACGGGAACGCCCACAAAAGTCACATCCGGTAGAGCCAAGGGGGAAAACAAACCGGTCACTGCCATTAGCCATAATGCCAAAGAGTTGCTGTGTGCTAGTGATGGCGAGATGAAGCTTCATGGAACATTGAAGCTTTCACCCAAAGTGGTTCCCTAATGGGTGACACTTATTGAGGCTTCATCTGCTCAGTATGCCATCTACTGGACTAATATGCGGGCAAGACGGAACCGGTATAGACAGTCGCTTCTGTGCCGCATGAACGCTGTCTTCACGCGAGCGTGACGCTGACGTGGCGCCTGCGGTCTAGACAAGGGGTAAGGCAGGAGTTAGAGGCTGTGTCCGAAATCACTCACTCATTCACTATTCCCTACTCACGATAGATACAGTCGGCAACAACGGGAACGCCCACAAAAGTCACATCTGGTAGAGCCGAGGGGAAAAACGAACCGGTCTCTGCCACTAGCCATAATGCCGAAGAGTTGCTGTGTGCTAGTGATGGCGAGATGAAGCTTCATGGAACATTGAGATCTGTGAGGGCACCCCCCCCCCCAGTCACCATAAATCCCCCTCAGTAATAGATGAGCTTGCCAAATAAAGCCTACATCATTTTAATTGAACATAAGTCGTTATATCATGAAATAACTTAGATTTCTTTTTGGAAAATGCTTCATAAAACAAACAATGATAATTTTATTCAGCTGTTGATATCGTTATTGAGACAGCAAGTGTTTCTGGGTAATGTTAAACATTCCATAGACCACCCACGTGAGAAATCCAAGGGGGTAGGAATACACCCGGAAGTTGAAGCTCAATTGAACGCTCTGGAAGATAGCAGATGATCACCTAGCGGTAGCTTCTCCATTCACCCCCATTCATTTTGTCTGACTTTTGACATCAAATAACTTTACACTAAAAACATTATGAGCCTTCATGTCAGCGAC
The DNA here is from genome assembly GCA_029692085.1 of Gymnothorax javanicus. NCBI lineage: Eukaryota > Metazoa > Chordata > Actinopteri > Anguilliformes > Muraenidae > Gymnothorax > Gymnothorax javanicus. Next base: position 35,382,437 of record CM056196.1, on the reverse strand, counting down.
AATATTTTCTACAGAGAAACCACATTTTGTAGCAGACATCTTTACTTCATATGTAGCGTTATGGTCTAATAATAAGCATTTTTAGCCGATGGCACCAGGCTAGGCTAAAAGTGACGTGAAATGCCAGCGACTTTCTGTCGCACAGGAGGTAAATAACTGTACTGTTTAGACCAGAAGCCCATAGACGAATCACAGACACTAGACGATTGAGCCACATCGCTAACGAAGTGAAGTACCCATGAAGTAATCATTCGCAAAACATAATAACATTGAACGGAATCAGACTATACTTACAGACGCAATCGCTTGCTCGCTGGGAATTATGTGAAGGGTACATCTACCAGACAAGTTACCGCTTCTCAGGACGTTGGTTTACATCAGCGAGCTGACTTCGAGCCTGCGCAGTAGGCGTGGTGCTCAACTGAAAACTCATTCAGTTGAGTTTCATCGCTCTCCTGTTAAGAACAGCGTCATCCTGCCGTCCACTTCTTTTACTGTCTATGGAGGAATCACGCGCCAAATTGCGAACCACTTCATGAACCGGTCACGAGGTATGGCCGGCTGGCGAGGCTTCCGACATGATCTCATGCATCATCAATACACGCCTTGATATGCACTTCACAAAATAATTCCTGTATTACTCGGCACATGCCTCGAAGCATCGGCACAGAACATCACATCACTAGTTTTGTGGGCTTCTCTGGGTTTTGGCAGCATTCCTGAGAGTGTGTCTTCCTGGTCTGCTTTTCTACCAGCACGGGTTTGCCTGGAGAGGGGGAGAAGATGGAGCAGAGGGCCACTCAGCCTGGAGTCCTCCGCCACAATGCCGTCAGACTGATACTGCAACAACAGCGTAGTAAGGAGGAGAGCAGCAGCCAATGGATGGGGCTGGGAGTGCAGTGGTTCCAAGCATTCCTGGGCAAGCATCCACTGGGGGGCAGAGTCGAGCTGCTGCTGCGTCCGGTCGAAGAGTGACAGGTATGACTCGCCTGGAATTTAGCAGGGCAGTTTTGCAGCGAGGAATGGGCTTTGCGCCGGCGGACCTGAACTGTCTGATTAAGGTTCCTGGTAATGCTGACATTTTTGAAGTGAGTTTCAGGAATGCAAGCATCCTGGAGAGGTTCTGGAACCTCTATAGAGAGGGGAAAGACAAGGTTCCCCTCAGTCACTTCTGCGTAGAACCCCTGTCTGACACGGAAAACAAAGTGGTCACTGTGCAGTTTTATAACAAAGCTGTACATGACCACGATGTGAGCACGTGGTTAGGCAGGTATGGTGTTGTCAAATCTGAAGCCCGGAGAGTGCTTAATGAGGACGGAGTCTGGACTGGAGCACGTAAATGGCTCGTACAACTGAAATCTGACCCCTCTGCAATTGGGGGGGTATGCCACATCCCCAGCACCATCACGCTGGGGAGGCACAGGGGCGTGGTGTTCTATAATGGCATGCCCAAGCTGTGCAGGAACTGTGGTGAGTTAGGCCACTTAGCCGCAGCCTGCACAGTGGTCAAATGTAAAACCTGTGGAGGTGAGCATGAGACCAGGGCATGCCAGGACCCGAGGCCCTGTAATCTGTGTGGGGAGAGGGGGCATCTCTTCCGGGATTGTCCGCTCTCCTACGCAAACAGGGCTCGGAGCACCGCGCCTCCCGCAATCAACATCTGCCCCCCCAATGCCCCCTGTTCAAGAATCTCCGGTTCCTGCTCCTCGTACTAAACCGCCCACACCCCCTCAGCTTGAAATTGAAATTGAAACTCCTCCTACACAAATCAATCCACCAAATTCCCCAAGAAATCCAATCATTGGAACCACTAATATCACTGATCCTCCAGTCCCTTCACCAATTCCTAATACAGTCATTGATCCGGCTAAAGAGGAGTCTGTCACGGACACCCTGACCACGGTAGACGTGTCAGACTCCTCTTGCTCTGAACAAGATTCAGACTCCATTACTCCCTGGTAGCAACCAAGAAAGCGAAAGGGCAAAAGGGTTAGATCACCCCCTACAGTTTCAACAGCCCATCCACCAACTCCACCAAATCCTGCCGCTGTTAAATTCTTAATGGAAAAAAACAAGCCTCCATCCAGAATTTATGAGAACTTGGTCCATAACTCACATACTGAATCCCGCCCACAAATTCTTCCACGTCCTGCATCACACCCTTCCACATCTGTTCAAACTATTACACCTCATCACCCCTCCATCTCTAATAAAGGTAAAAACGACCAGCCTGCTCCAGTCCAGACTACTGGTAGGAAAAAACAAACACTACAAGCTCCCTCTCAAGCACCTCCAGGGACTGGGGGGAAGCCTGGGGCTAAGACATCTAGGCCCACCTCTCCAAGCAGGAACCAGTCGGGCAGCCTGGAGGGGAAAAACTCGAGCCATGGTCAAGGGGTGAGTGAACGCCCAAATAACCCGGACTCAGTTTTTCATCTTATAAACAAAATTTGTCAGGATATTGGTAATCATAAACCTGGTACAAATGACAAACCCAAACAATAATTCTAATATGGCTCATTCTTTAACTATCTCCGCAATTAACACAAGAAGCATTAAAGACCCAACCAAACGCTACGCTGTTTTTTCTCATTTTCAACAGGTTCCCTCAGATGTCGTCCTCCTTCAAAAATGTGGCATTCCTTACCAACAGATGGACGACATTCTGAGGGAGGAGTGGAGGTGGGGAGACTCTCTCTGGTCTGGGTCCAACATCGCCCACGCTGATGAGGTCGGTACATTGATCAAGAATTCCTTTGTTAAAGTAACGTCTTGCAACATCATAGAGATTAGGCGTCACTGATTTGGATGTCGGGGGTTCCCCACTCAGGCTGGTCAATGTATACGGCCCCACCAGCGTGGCCAGGAGAGTCTCTCTTTTCTCCAAACTCCCGCCATTACTTCACACTTCCATACCGGTTGTCGTGGGGGGAGACTTCAACTGTACCCTAAGGGATGAGGACCGCAGCCGCCCCAGGGCAGATAGATCCAGCGAAGAGCTGCAGTCTCTCATAAGTGATTTATCCCTCCATGACGCTGGGGGCGTTTCACCACCCCAGTATACATGGGTGAGTTCTTCTGGTAGCTCCTTTTCTCGAATTGATCTGTTTTTGCTCTCCCCAGGCCTGAGGGTGCAAGCTTATTCCATCCAGGCTGTGCATTTCTCAGACCACCACATGGTGGCCGTGTCCCTGGCCTGGGATAAATCCATCACCGTGAGTAAGGGGCTCTGGCGGATGAATATCAGCCATCTCCAAGAGCCCCAGGTGCATCTCTCCTTCTCGAGAAGATACCTGGAGTGGGTGAGTCTAAAACAACTATTTGACTCCCCGGTGGAGTGGTGGGAGATGGTGAAGGAGCAGTGCGGGGCTACTTCCAGGCAATCGGGCGGAGGAAGGCGAGGGAAAGGAGGGCAGCGTTTGATCGTTCTGATGCTGCTCTCCAAAGACTGAGCCTCCTCCAGTCACAAGGCCTGGATGTTAGCAGCGAGATGGCGCAAGCTCGGCTGAACCTCGCCACCCACTACCGGGAAGAGCGGAAAAAATACACCCTCCGCTCCAAACTCCAGGCTCTCGAGGAAGATGAGAGATGCACACGGCACTTTTTCTGCAGGGCACGGTCCCAGACTAATAACTTCTTGTCTCTCTATAACAGCAGAAGTGTGGTGGCATCTGGAGAGGCGGAGATCCGGGAGGTGGCCAGGGAGTTCCATGAGGGCCTATACAGTGAGAGGCCCTCGGATGCAGCTCTCATGGACGCCTTCCTGAACCGCCTGGACAGACGCCTGGGTGATGAGCAGATGATACCGGAGTTGAGCACCGAGGAGCTCACCTGGGCCGTGTGTTCCTTAAACCAACATAAAGCTCCTGGCCCTGACGGAATCCCAGCAGAGTTCTATCAGGCTTTCTGGGATCTCCTGAAGGGATACGTGGCGGAAGTCTTCAGACCGGCGTACAGGGAGGGCCGGTTGGGTGATTCACTGAGGCAGAGTGCAGTCGCTCTTGTGCCAAAGAAGGGGGATCTGAAGGACCTCCATAACTGGCGGACGATCAACCTCCTCTCAGTTGACTACAAGATCATGGCGAAGGCGCTGATGAGGAGGTTCCAAGACCTGATTCCATCGGTGGTCGGACCGGACCAGACATGCAGTGTGCACGGGAGGTCCATAAATGACAACTTGCTCCTCGTGAGGGATTTAATTATCCACTCCGGGGAGCGCAGATCCCCCTTAGGCCTTCTCAGCTTAGATCAGGAGAAGGCTTTTGACCGGGTGAACCATGTGTGCTTGGAGTGGGTGCTAGAGAGGATTAATATCCCTGGCCCCCTCCTACACTGGGTTAAGATCTGTCTGACTGGCATATCAGGCAGAGTGGTTGTCAACCAGCAGCCCTCTGACCCGTTTGCCATCAGATCCAGCGTCAGGCAGGGGTGCCCTCTAGCTGCCCTCCTGTATGTCATCTACCTGGAACCGCTTCTGCAGGCCATAAGGGCCACAACGGAGGTGGTGGGATATCCGCTTCCAGGGGCCCGAGGCCAGCGGCTAAAGGTGATGGCGTACATGGGTGACATTACCATCGTCACCACAGATAGTCAGTCCATCACTTCTGCTTCCAAAGTGTTGGATGACTTATGTGAAGCCACTGGTGCCCTGGTCAACAGGCACAAGAGTGAACTGTTCCTGTCTCCTTTTTGGAGTGAATCCCTTACCGTTTCTTTCCCTGTTCGCAGAGATAACATCAAGCTCTTGGGGGTGACCTTCCAGGCGAATGGAGGAGGAGAGGAGAGCTGGAGGGAAGCCCTCCTCCGTGTCCAAAACAAAATCTGCTGCTGGAACACGCAGCCCTTGACCATGGCGGGTAAGATCCTTGTCCTGAAGGCAATAGTCCTCCCCATTCCTCTCTATGTGGGGAGGGTTTTTTTCCCCAGACAAAGCCACCAGCAAACAAATTGCTCGGTTAGCCTTTTGTTTTGTCTGGGGGTCCAAAATGGAACGTTTAAAAAGAACTACCCTCCTCAAGGAGGAGAGGAATGGGGGCCGGGGGGTTCCAGATATTGTCACTATCATTATGGTGCAGGGTCTGGCCGCCCTTGTCCAGAGCACTGGGAAGGGGGAGAAAGCAGCAAGTGCCTTCATTAGGTACTATGCCACCCCCTTCCTCATGGCGATGGGCTTGGGCGTGCTAGATCATAAAATTCCATACTGCTGGGACCCCCCTTATGTCTATCAGGCTTTAACGGACTTTGCCTTCAGGACGGGACTGCCGCGGGCTGGCCTCACCTCGTGGAGCTATAAAAACATCATGGCTTATTTAAGATCAAATCAAGCAGTAGAGCTCCCGAGGGGTGGTCCGAACCGAGACCTGCACATCATCTAGACAAATGTCACTTATAGTTGTTTGACAAATAAGCAGAAGGACATTGGCTGGATGACGGCTCATTGGTGTCTCCCCATCAGGGTTTTTTATGTACCGCCAGCACTTGGCCTTAACTGAGCACTGTTCGCACGGTTGCACTGACCAGGAGAGTGTACATCACCTCTTCTGAGAGTGCACCGTGGCCAGACGGGTCTGGGGCCTAGTTTGTTCCTCTGTCTCCCTGAACAGGTTGCTGCCGAGGTCCCCACTGACTGCTGAGCTGATCCTGTACGGACCATCACAAGGATGTAAAACACCCAGAAGCCAGCGTCAGTGGAGGATCATCGGCACCATCAAGCAGGCACTGTGGGAGACAAGGAGCATCAAGGTCTTCCAAAAAACATCTGTGGACCTGGTCACTCTTCGACGAAGGATCCAAAGCCTCCTTCAAGACGGCTTGTTGGCGGACTACAACAAAAGCAAGGACCTGGCGCGAGAGAAATGGGGGGTGGACCACTGGAAAGAACTGGTCATCTAGTCCACCCCTCTCCAACTGGAGGGACACCTGCTCGAGCCGAAACCCGAACACGTCCTTTATGGGCCATTATAGTTTACATTAGTTGTGGGGTTTTTTTTGGGGCGGGGGGGTTAGCTAGAGTTAATGTCTTGGTGATTGTTGTGTTTTTCTACTTCCTTTTTGAATAAATTTGAATTTAGTTATTCTGCTAATAAAACATTCCTTTGCACCTTTTTTGTTTGAATGCATGTTGATAAATTTCTGAAGGTGAATGGTTTGAGTGGGGTGGGGGGGCCTTATTTTGATTGCATTTGTTACATGTCTTGCTTTTTTCCTAATGTATTAAAGTAATCTTTATGATTATTTGATAATTTATAATTGTTACCTGTATTTTGATTGTTTATTGGTGTTTTTTGTAAGATAAAATGGCCTATGTGTGTCCTTGTATACTTTCTGCTTTGTTGGTTATGTTATGTTTTATGGATTGTAAAAACCAATAAAGCCAATTTTACTTCCGAGAGTGCAGCAAAACTTTCGGAAGTTTGGCACAGAAGTTATTGGTGTCAAGTGGAAGGACTATTGAAAGAATGCCATAATGACTCGCGACAGCGGTCTCAGAGAATAGAACCAGTTCTATTTTGGGGAAGCTACTTTCGGGAAGTGCAATAGCCCGTGAATGATGTGGTGTATAAAAGGGCGTGTTGTGTGGATTTCTTCCTATTTGTCAAAATGGCAAGCACTAGTGGCCAAGAATGGACAAAATCGGAGACATTTCAGCTGATAAACAGCTACCAAAACCAACCCAGTTTATGGGATGTTAGCTGATCAGAATATAAAGACAGGATGAAAAAAAAAAAAAAGGCTGCTTGTGCTGATCTTGCAAAAGCATATTCCAGGGACGTCGCGTGAGGTACAGCGGAAGATGCATAATTTACGGATCCAGTTCAATGGTGAGCTATGTAAAATTAAAACCAAATCAGGACAGGGTACAGTGTGAGGTAGCGTTCAGGAACCAGTCGCGATAAACCCAGCAACGCAGCAGATGTGATCTTTATTAAGCGAGGGGGTAAACCCCCGCAGGGCAGAAGGCAACAGTACAAAGTCCACAATCCAAAAATCACAATCCAATGGGCAAAATCCGAGTCAAAAACCATGGCAGCAATCACAGTATTTGTGGTCGGGCAGAAAAAGGGTTCGATGACAGATGCAGACAAAAATACCAAAACAGACCCAAAAATCGTAAGTCGAGGACGGTCCAGTCAGAATAGAACCACTAAGAGTACGAGACGAAAACAAGAGCAGCACAGGGAAACGTTCTGACAGGGAACTGCTGTGAAAAGACTGCTTAAATACACACAAGGGAAGTCACATGCTATGATTAGGATCAGGTGAAGAGGATCAGACTAATTACGTGGCAGCAAACACGAGGGAGAACCTAACTACATGAAATTGGCAAAAGCCAAAACGCGGACAGGGATCACAAGACAGCCTATGACAAAACATACAGCTCCGGTTAGGGAGTTCTAACGTGCACAGATCATGAGAAGCACGAACAGAGTTGAGCAGGTGCGGAGGATCCGCTGAAACGCAGCAAAGATTAAGTGAAGGCAAGAGGCGGAGACTAGAACAGGGCAAGTGCCGAGAGCTTGTTAATCAATTAGTAAGGTGCAGCTATACAATCCCTGGTGCTCGTTAGTAAGTTAGTATTATATACAATGTTAGTTCTGGTTAGTAACTTTAATAAAATAACAAACTGTTAGTACTTGTTAGTAAAATAGAAAAGCAAGGCGAAGGAAGCAAACGAGATTAGAAGGAATGGTTGGAAACCCAGAAACCATGAAATCACCTAAACATGTGGCATGCAGTACTAAGGGAATAAGCTGTAGCTCAACGCAAGACCAGACAGGGGAGACAAAGTGCAATGCAGGGCATGAGCAAAAACATGGACTGGAATATAACAGAAATATGGATATGGCAGGGAATGCAAAACTTGGCAATAACAAAAACATGGCAATGATCTAAACTAAACAGAACATGAGCAGAAACAGAACAGAACATGGCAGAATCATAACATACAGAGGTTTCCTTCTTTTTTTTATTGTAATGAAGGTGGCAACAACTGCCACGACCTGCTGTCTCCTCGCCGGTGTTCTGTCAATTTTTGCTACCAATCAAAATATGCTACTTCGCGGTTCTGCGCCTGCGCAGACCTAAATCTTGGGCTCTGTTTCTTCGGTCACATCTGAAGTATCTTCAAAAATCATAAAAATATTTTTTTTTCAGTGCACCTTTCGACCTGTAAACATATATATATATATAAATATATATATATATATGGCTCACAAAATGTGCACCGCCCCGCCCCCGGGTACTGAAAAATAATGAAAGTACCCATAGAGCTTAGCTGTGAGTGGTTTTTTAATCTATAGGTGTTGTGGGATCACATTCCAAAGCCGTGTGACGGCGACGTTTTTCATTTTTTCGTGGTACCTGGTCAAAGTTAGGTCCCTCAACTCATTTTTTGGGCCGGGTTTCTGCCTTAGTTTAAAGACATGCGTATCTTCTAAAGCCTCATACGTGCATAGATATAGCTATATCTTCTCAAAATGCCCTGATTTGTATAGAAGCATAGTATAGCTGATGGAAAAATGGTATATAGGTAATATGCTGTTGGGATTGTCAACCCTGCCATGGCCCTGAAGTTGGGGTACGTTATGCGTCCGGCTGCAAACTTGCTGCGCGAGTGCAAACTGCTCTCTAACACAATGTGTAAAATTAATTCAGGCAACCCTATGCTCTCAGTGGTAATTGTATGTGATAAAGGTATATGTCTACTCTCTGAATACCAAATATAATGGTCATTGGTGGAATATTTAGTGAGTTATATGCATTTCCCTACACCCTTGCTTGTCTAAGTCAGAAACACGAAAACCTACTGTTTGCCTATAATCCATCCAGAGGCCTATAACTAGTGATAATAAAGTTATTTAAGCCTCCAATCAGTGTTATAATTGTATATAAGTGATGTCCAGAGGTATATCACCTGAAATTAGAAACCCTACAGTGATTTTTTCCCTTGGAATCCTGTCACTGCTGAAAAAAAAAGAAATTCTGGTCTGCAAATACCTGAAAAATGTTATAAAAACCTATATCAAAACTCAAAACTCTCCTAGAAACACTCCTTATGGCTTAAAAGTATGTAGCCTAGGCAATACCAAGCCAGAACAGATGTCTATTAGCTCAAAATATTGGTATAACGGTCAGAAACCTAATCTAAGTCAGAAACCCGTCAAAGTGTACCAAACTCAACCCGACTGACTTGCTATTGCCATAATACTTAACTAATAGATAGAATAAGAGTCTCAAGTAGGTAATTGATCACTTACCAATGGAAGATGCCACTTGTAGGCTGGTGGACAGGCTGCTTGACAGTTCTTTTTTTTTATTTTGGGTCCTAGGTTCCCCTAGCCGGCTTACTTGCAGACGCGATCGGACGCACCCTCAATCTGCCCCTAAAGACTCAAGCCCAGCACCCTCACAGACTGAATTGACGTCACCTGTGTGCGCGGCTGTAGTGCTTGAGTGTTTGAGTATGGCTGCATTTGATTCCATAAGGTTCATCCCTACACCCTGTAAAGTCACTTCCCTTCATAGTGCAAACAAAAGGGCTAGTTGAAGGGCAGTAGAGAATAGGGGGTGCATTTGAGTGGGTCTGCAAGTAAGCCGGTTGCGCGAGATTCCCGAAAAATTACGCGAGAATCTTGCCGAAGTTGCGCGATAAGCCCTCCAAACCCCTCGATGGCTGCAGGATCTTGCAGAAAATACGCTCGTTCGAGATGAGCCAGGTCTGCGCAAATTCGACCACCGGCGATCGGCGCACAATGCATGCCGGTTAGTTTTGTGTCTGACTTCATCCCGCCTTGCTCTGATGTTTTACAAAAGTGGACGGCGATAAAATCGCAACAGCAAGGCGGCCGCAGTTTTGAGAGCCAGGCGCTGCAGTTGCTCTCCACCGACTGCACCGCCTGGCTCTAACCTGATCTAACAGCTGATTGGTTTAGAGGTTGGCTCAACAATATGACAATTTATATACACTTTCTACTTTTGTTGAATGGGAGAGAGTTTGATTTTATTTGTCAGATTTGAAGGTTTAGTCTGGTTACAGAAAACGGGTGGCTGATGGTGATGTTTAATTGGGATTCATGTCACAGATCATGAACTGAATATAGTCTATTGTATATTAACACTGCACTGTTTTAATTATTGAAGTATTTAGCCGCGCAAATATTTCTGGTAAGTGGGATGTGAGGATTTTTAGGGGGGGGACACCTCGGGTGAATAGGATGTAGGCTACGTATTTCTGTGACTTCCTGAATATTCTCTCAAGGCTGCTGGAAACTGTCCGACTTAATTGCAGCTTATTGTCACCGCCCCCCGCTGCAGCCGCCTGCTCTCATTCACTTTCCAGGCGAGGCGCAGTTCATCTCGAACGAGCCTAATCGTTCGAGCACCCCGGCTGCGAGACCTTTGACAGGAAATATGTAACAAAGGCGCGACCAAAAATCTGCGCATCTCCGCAGACCCTGGAGAGGTGCTGCGCTCGGCTGCAGAGGTTACAGGCGAACAAAGAGAACGGCACAGGGCAAGAGAGGATTAGCGTACGTGACAGGTGATAAGTGCTGCTGATAGCGCTACCTGATGGAAGAACAAATGTAGTGCAGTACTTAATTCATAGATTTTTGTTTGTCTTTATACCTGTTTGTTACATACCATATGTTACCATATGTTACATACTGCTTTGCTCTACATCTTTTTGTACATCTTCCAAGTTTATTCAAGAATAACCTCAATGGTGATGTATACTATTCAAAAAAAGTAGGGGATATTTTATTTTGAGATCAAAATTTTCACATATACAAAGGGATACGAAACCATGTTGTATAGTTCCTTACTGAGGAAGCATTTCCAAAGAAATTCATCACCCAAACACATCAATGACACTCTCACGATCTGCACGGGATGCTATTGATGATCAAGGGGGTTGTGCCACAAATTTGCATGACTCTGAATTGGAAGGTTAGAGCCACTGTGAAGGAAGATTTTGAAGAGAAAGCATCAGATTATCAGTGGTTGAAGTCGTTAATTAAACAGAGACCATGTGCCGTCTAACACAGGAGGAGAGGTTACGTGCCCTTGGCATGCTACAGGTTGGCACAAGACAGGTCGTTGTGGCAAGGGCAATGAATGTTTCCCAGTCTGTCATCAGCAGATTATGGTCCAGACATCGTGCTACAGGGTCTGTTCAGGATAGACCACGATCCGGTCGACCAAGGGCAACAACTCAGGCTCAGGACAGATTCATCCGCACTATTGTTTTGAGAAATCGTATGGTAACAGCAAATCAGATAAGGTCTCAACTTCAAAGGGATACTGGCTTGGTAGTGAGTGGCCAGACCATCAGGAATCGTCTGCACAGATTTCACTTACACGCCCGACGTCCTCGTGTCATTCCCTGTTTGAGGGATCGTCACATTAGGGCCAGACTCCAAAGGTGTCGTCATCATCAACGCTGGGATAATCGCCCGATGGAACAACGTAATGTTCTCAGATGAGTCGAGGTTCACTGTGGACTTCCTTGACAGACGCAGGAGGGTTTGGCGCCGACGTAACGAACGTTTCCATGACGTTAACGTCATTAGACATGATCCGTATGGGGGTGGATCTGTAATGGTGTGGGGAGGCATCACTGCTGCCGGCAGAACAGACTTGCATGTTGTTGCTGGACGTGTCACAGGGCAGTACTACCGGGACAACATCTTGGCACCCCATGTTGTGCCGTTTGCACGCCGTTATGGCCGCCGTTTCATTTTCCAAGATGACAATGCCAGATGTCATAGGGCCAGGATCGTTACAGATTACCTCCAGCAGCAGAATATCACCACATTACCATGGCCAGCACTCAGTCCGGACCTTTCCCCATCGAGCATGTCTGGGACATGCTTGGACAGCGGCTTCGCCTAACGTCAACAACCTCCTGCCAATGTCCAAGAACTTGCTGCAGCATTGCAACAGGAATGGAATAACGTTCCCCAAAATGACCTGGGACGTCTCGTTAGGAGTATGCCACGCCCGGTCGAGCTTGTCTAGCCAACCGAGGGGGTTTTACCGCTACTGACTCTGTTTCACAATGGTGGTAAATTTGCGCTGTGTGACCCTGTGTTTGTGTCGACCCTTATTCTGGAGAATCTGTCCTTTACTGACTGTACACAGGGTTTAGAATAAATTTACAAATGTTTCCTTAATGTTTTTATGTCATTTGTTTCCTTCCTGACCTCATGATCTGCATTTCATGGTACTTGTAAATCCAATATCCCCTACTTTTTTTGAATAGTATATAATAAAGACTCTCATAATCAGAGGGGATGCTTCTCCTGTCAATGCTTATTTATGTAGACAATTTCATTGTCTATGAAAGTCAATGACATAATGGTGATGTGTCCACTGGAATAAAACTCAAGAAGCTGCACAGCATGTCATTTTCAGCGTTGTCTCACAAAGTTGTTGGCGTATGATTTCCTACTCGCATCCTGTCTTCAAATATTCAGTTGTCAAATAATAATTCTCTGCCTTCCTTTACTACCCAGTGTAACTGTCAAGTCTTTTAAAGATGTGAAACACTTTTTGTGGTTGATTCATCCATGCTGACATTATGTTGCTTGGCTGAAACAATGATGCATCAGTCTGCATCTTATTCAAATTCCATTTTATTTTTCTTTTGCCTACTCACTGCACTTGCTATGTTTGGCCCTTTATTTTTTAAACCTTGATTTTAGGGAGAGGCAGATTCTGATGTGAAGTCATTGACTTTTGTGATGTTCATCTACTCTCATAAATGTCTGGCCATTTAACTGAGAGGGGCCATAGTGCAGGGTAGACGGGACACAAATGTTTATTGGAGTGATATTGAGTAAGCAGATAACCAAAAATCTTGGCAGTATCATCGAGATGAACAAATAATTGGCACAGACTGGCAAATGTCACATCATTCTTGAATTATTCATGCAATCCCACAATCTTCTGCATCCTACAAAAATACAGATGTAAGAGGAGTAAAAGGTGGTCATTGATTATTTCTGCTAGTTGAAATACACAAGGCGTGCAGTCATGTTCCCCTCCCATCTGCATTAGTTCTACATCATTGTCTCCTATAGGAGGGTCATTTAAGTTCTGTAATTTGGATGTAAAATGCACAATATCTTTCTTGAGTAAATGATCATTTTCAGATTGCCCCATGCCAAACAGTTACATATCTTGGAGGTTTTCGTTGCACACATCAACTTCATGGTTAAAGTAGTAACTTAGGAGGTCACAGGAGGCCCAGGGAATCAAAAACTCCATTGTAAACCATGGAAAAAGACTTGAGTAGACACAAAACTGGAGTTCAGTTTGGTTTAGTTTATTTGGGTCTCCATAAGCCATTACCCAGGGCAACAACATCTCTGCCTGGTGTCCACACTTAACAGAAGATACATACAGCCCAAGAAATCAAGATAAAATAAAAACAATTTTCCACAGCATGGAAAAAAAAACCCTAGAAAAAACCCAAACAAGCAAAAAAAAAAAAAACTAGAATCTGTGCTTGTGAAGCACTATGATGTTCCCCGCCATTATATATATTTGGTTGCACATTTTGAAGAGAGAACTATAGAAAGGCACATCTACACCATGGGATCTAATGATATACCAAACTTTGTGAAAAAATATTGAACGGTTTAAAAGTTATGGCCCGGACAAACTTGCTCGGAAGGACGGACGGACGGACGGACGGAGGGTAAAACATTATGTTCCTCGCAACATTTGCGGGGAACATAACAAAGCTTTGTAAAAATCATGAAGACATAAAACACAAAGTGGCATCTCAAATCAGATCATGAAGAGGCTACCTTCTATATCATACCTCAGCCACCTTCCTTCTGGTGATTGACAACATTTTGCATATAATATCCAATGCCATACCATTTACAACACTAACATTTATTCACATTTAATTCCTTTAACAATTGAGAACTATGCAGATGTACTCTCCTCTGGTTTTTAAAAGTGGGGATCCCAGTGCATTTTATAGTAAAGGTACAGAGTATACTCAATTTATCATGTGGGGCAAAAGAATACCAATGGCTTGAGTGTAGAAAAAGAAAATACAGAGCAGCAAAGAGCCTATGGAAACTGAAGGACACTGAAGTGTTGGTTTATCATCATACCCTGGCACATTTTCAAGCTTAAGTGTCTGCATTGGTGGAAAGCAGGCAAACGGGCTCATTCTATTGGGCAAGAGGTACATTTAATGAAGAATTAGGCAAAATGTATTAGTTTCAGGTCTCTGTATGCAACTCACTTAACATAACAGCTCCATTTAAAATGGGAAGCAAGGGTAAAGCTTAAAGGTCTTCTGCTACGGAATTACAAGTCGAACTTATTTTATGTAAATTTTCTTTCTGAATTCGAATATGACCATGTTTTTTCCTAAAATCATTCTATAGGCTAATGCAGAAATCTAAACAAAACGACTATGTTTGGGAACGCCCCTAAAAATTCGTATTTTTTTCACAACAGTTCGGCAGTTCGGGTGCGACGTATACTCGGGAACGCTCAGCCCTACCCCCAACCCGGCATTCATAGATCCTGCATAGAATCCTGACCTATAGCTACCCATCGCGCTTCCTTTCAAATCGACCAACATTGTTCACAAAAAGAACGCCAGTCTACAATTATGTATGACGAATAAGAACAATCAGAAGAAGAGAATATTTCAGGTGCCTATGAGAACCCATGCGATTTCATAGCTATTCATTATTGCAAGGCAGTCACTCAGTTGTGAGATATGAAGGTGTGCACGTCGCTGGTTTTCATATTAGCTGCAGGTTTAGCCTAGCCGATGTCAGTAGCTGAGTTTCCATTTCCCTGTTTTAATGCGAATTTTGAAGTTACGCATCCAAAAAGGTAGCCTAATGGAAACACCATTATTCGAAAATAAATCCACTGAATCAAAAAAAAAACCCCCCAAAAAAAACAACGTTTTTACGCTCGCTTGAGGTGGATTCTCACTTTTGCGAAACAGACTTAATGCGCATAATCTGAAATGGAAACACATTTTTCTAATAAACGCCGATGAGGAGGGTTGGCTCCGATAAAGAGCATGCACATGGCTATTTAATGCACGTTATTCTGCCTAGGTAGCCATGCGCTTTCTCAGACCGTGCAACTCTACACTGTCCATATTCAACTTCCGCATGTACTTCACTTAATGTTAAAGTGCCTTTTTGTGTCGCCTGCGATAGCAGGAGACGCATAGGGGTTGCTTTGGCGGCGTCGGCGTCCGGGGATTGGCTTCCGTGCTCTCTTTTCTGTTTTAGTTGGCGGATTTTGATCAGGTTTGGGTTGGATGCTTTTTATATGGATACCTCGCTCGAGTTCGACTACAGAATAGTTTCAACCATAACTAATTTGCATACTGCAATCTGATTGGTTGTTGGGTTTCGTGTCTTTTTTTTCTGTTTTGTCAGTTTGGGTTGGATGATTTTGATCAGGTTTGGGTTGGATGCTTTTTATATGGATACCTTTCCGTGCTCTTTTCTGTTTTAGTTCGGACTTTGATCAGGTTTGGGTTGGAATAGTTTTCGACCATAACTAATTTGCATACTGCAATCTGATTGGTTGTTGGGTTTCCGTGCTCTTTTTCTGTTTTAGTTGGGTTGGATTTTGATCAGGTTTGGGTTGGATGCTTTTTATATGGATACCTCGCTCTCGAGTTCGACTTGAATAGTTTCGACCATAACTAATTTGCATACTGCAATCTGATTGGTTGTTGGGTTTCCGTTTCTTTTCTGTTCTTTTTTTGTTGTAGTTTGGGTTGGATGATTTTGATCAGGTTTGGGTTGGATGCTTTTTATATGGATACCTCGCTGGAGTTCTTTTCTGTTGTACTTGGCGGATTTTGAATAGTTTTATATGGATACCTCGCTCGAGTTCCATAACTAATTTGCATACTGCAATCTGATTGGTTGTTGGGTTTCCGTGCTCTCTTTTCTGTTGTAGTTGGCGGATTTTGATCAGGTTTGGGTTGGATGCTTTTTATATGGATACCTCGCTCGAGTTCGACTTCGGAATAGTTTCGACCATAACTAATTTGCATACTGCAATCTGATTGGTTGTTGGGTTTCCGTGCTCTCTTTTGTTGTAGTTGGCGGATTTTGATCAGGTTCGGGTTGGCTGCTTTTTATATGGAAGCCTGGCTTGAGTTCGATTTCGGACTGGTTTCGACCATAACTAATTTGCATACTGCAATCTGATTGGTTGTTGGGTTTCCGTGCTCTCTTCTCTGTTGAAGTTGACGGATTTTGATTTTGATCAGGTTTGGGAGTTGGATGCTGGTTTTTATAACTAATTTGATACTGCAATCTGATTGGTTTTGAGTTTCCGTGCTTTTCTCTGTTGTAGTTGGCGGACTGGTTTCAATGCTTTTTATAACTAATTTTTGAATGGTTTCATATAACTAATTTGCATACTGCAATCTGATTGGTTTTTGGGTTTCCGTGCTCTTTTCTGTTGTAGTTGGCGGATTTTGATCAGGTTTGGGTTGAATGCTTTTTATATGGATACCTGGCTCGAGTTCGATTTCGGAATGGTTTCAACCATAACTAATTTGCATACTGCAATCTGATTGGTTGTTGGGTTTCCGTGCTCTTTTCTGTTGTAGTTGGCGGATTTTGATCAGGTTTGGGTTGAATGCTTTTTATATGGATACCTGGCTCGAGTTAGATTTCGGAATGGTTTCAACCATAACTAATTTGCATACTGCAATCTGGTTGTTGGGTTTCCGTGCTCCATCTTCTGTTGTAGTTGACGGATTTTGATCAGGTTTGGGTCCATCTTTTTATATGGATACTGTTGTTAGTTTCGGAATGGTTTCAACCATTTTGATCAGGTTTTTCCGGGTGTTGTATTGACTTTTTGATATTTGAATATATATATATATCCAGAGCACCAAGTCTTGTTAATAAGTATCTTGGTTAATTCACTTCTAGCTATAAAAGTATCAGGAAACATTCTTTAAATTTGAATTTTAAGTTGTTGACTAGGTCTTAAGATTTTGAGAGCGGAGATTATTGTGGTATTCGTGGGTAGACATATCCATGAGATATGATAATTATACATTATTTTATTGCAGGTCATCCACATCCACAAAATTTGTCGAGGTGCAAACAACTACAACAGTCACTTCACTGTACTACTTATTCCATAATTTTTTTTTCCTGTCACTTCCCTCATTGTTCTGTCATTCTCTACAGGCAGCTTTGCAGGCCACAAATCCACTTCGCAGAATTCTAGTTTGATATTATCCAAGATCAGTAGCACGATCGAGGGGTGCAGTCATGAACAGTAGGCAATGCCAGACTGAAAAAAAAACAGCCTGACCGTTCTCCATTTTCGCATTTGAGGTTGCCTAGCGAGGAAGTTGGTATGTGTTTATCTGACATAGGTACACACGTACATCACCGCCTACATAAGTTATTTATTTGCTCTCAACCGCTTGAGGGAAACATATATGGAAACCGCGTCTTTGGTTGTTTTTCTACAACCCCCCACGATGCACCGACCTGGCATTTCGAGTATTGAAGCAAATTTTAGAAAAAATATTGCACGAATACACACCGCCAAGCTTAAAAAATGTCAGGTGCGTTCCCGAGTGTACGTCATAGGTGCACGTGATCATGCATGCTCGTTTTTTTTTTTCCCCCGATTTTTGGAGGCTGGCCTAAAAACTGGCAAAGTGGCTAAAATAGTAACTCCGAAAATGTTTGTTTTTTTTTTTTTTATTGTCGAAATGCTGTTCGCAGAACTAATGTTAAAATGTTTATCAAAAGCAGTCCCTAGAACATATATCAAATTTAAATTTTCAGTGGCAGAAGACCTTTAATTGGCAAGATGGTCTCCCTTCATTGCAGCTAACTTTGAAGGCCATGTTCTAAGAAATGTTTCAATCAGTCCTCCAGTATGCCGTTGGGAATCAGCAGATGGAACCTGAAAAACAGAATAGGGTAATACATCACTTAAGGGTACTGATTGGGGCTTTGGTAACACCTAGAGGGCAGGAGAAAGGTATATAAACATCAAAAAAAGTGATTATATTGTCAAAATGGCAGCACAAAGAAAAATTAAGTTGAGCGATGGTATCAATTCTGTTGAAATGCTTGTGTCAGAGGATATATTTCAAAGACTCCAATCAGGTAAGTACAATCAATAAAACACTTGAGTTTTTATACCATCTACACAGGGATGGATTAATGAATGGGCCTATCGGGCCCGGGCCCTTGGGCCCCCTGAGCCTCCACGCAAAGTCACCGCTATTCACTTTGTATTTCTTGTTGCATAGTCAAAGGGCCTAATCGTTCCTGTCAATAACAAAAGTCCTACTGGCAAACTGAAGGAATAGCCTAAAAATTCACTTTGAAGACATTACAAGAAACAAACCATCAAGTTGCATTTTAAATGGGTGTTTATCGCCTTGGTTTATCCACAGGACTTTAGAGGTACTCCATGTAATATGGGCCCTTCAACTCTGTGGGGAGAAATCCAAAGACCAAGTTCAAATCAAGTGCGATCAAGTTCTCTCCAAGGGTGCTCTCACATGGTCATAGATATGGACCCTCCGCCACACACACAGATACACAGACACACAAATGAGCCGTTTATGTGGCATTTCTGGAACATCAAGGTTCATAAAGACCCATGAAGGCCCTTCAATCATATAACATGGGCCTGCATGTATGTATGTGTGTGTGAGAGAGAGATTTCCTGATTAATTGATTCATTAATTTATAGTTTTATTTATCATTTTTGTGGCGTATCACTTGATTATAGGCTCCTTTAACCTTTTAAGCCCGAGAGGCCCCCAATTGGTGTCCATCAAATGCAGCGGCTATATTCAAACTTGTGAAACTTCAGGCCCATTTTAAATTCTAGTGGAGATCCTAAGGTTTCTGACAATCCCAAATATGTCCATGTGAATAACAGGAAAATGTATATAAAATATATACTTGATATGGATATTTCCATTTGAAGTAATGCTGTGACCATACAAACATGGTGCCCTGGGTTTGAATATTTTTTTCAATATAAGTGCAATGCAGCTTCAGTGAAGCGCTGGGACCAGCAGATACGGAATATTTGTGCGTCATTGTCCTCCAATAGGAAAAAATTTGTTATCTTAAGTTTTCCCTTAAAAGGATTTAACATAAGGGAAAAGGCAGGGTATAAGGGGTTAAGTATGTTTCAGTGTTCTCTCTTGTCCCAGTCAAGGGCTATTTCTTACAAGAATATAAGAAATATATTTTGCATAGGCCTATTTTATGGGGGCCCACATTCCCGTTAGATTAATGAATAAGGAAACTGGGCGATAGAGGACGCTATTAAAGTTTGCACTGGAGAGAGTGGGGTGACGATAAGGTCTCTGTTAAAATGTGAAATCCTTTAACAAGCGCGAAAAGTACATAAATTCAAAATGCAGCACCGGTGGACGTTAAGCAGAGCAGCCAAAAGAAAGCTAAGAAAAAGAAACCAAGGAAGCTTTTTTTTTTTTAGATAAGGCTGTTTCTTACTCAGCCCGTCAGTAATTGCGAAGGTGAGCGGTCATTCTCTCTGCTATCCAGAATTAAAAATGAGCTGAGGACGAAGATGACACAAAAACGTCTGAAATTGCTTTCTCTCACGGCAATTGAGAACGAACTGACTAATGGCCTGGACTTTGACGATATCGGGATGATTTCGCACGACGCAAAACCAGGAGAAAATGCCTTGGTTAAGTTGGTCAAAGTAAGATGATTTAATGGTTAATTTAAACTCAGACAGTCTTGCTGTAAATTGTTTTTAGGCTTTGTTTTTGTTAATAATCGAAATGGCTTAACTTTCTCATTTGTAGTTGAGAGCGATTTAATTTTTTACGGCGTGAAATGTCAACGCGAAAGTGGCAAAATCGAATACTGCAACTGAAATGTTCATTCGCGAATGTTACATGTGATAGTGAAAATGAATAAAACTGAAAATTAAATATTGTGGACAATAAATAAATGCCAGAATTTTAATGTATAGATAGTTCAGAGTTTTCTTGTGTGGCAGTAAATTTGGTGATACTCATATTAGATTGGGAAGACGTTTTGGTGATTTTTAACTTGGTTGCCATTACTTGTACGCAACTTTCTCTGCGCGGGCAGCCGGAGTTGCGGGCCGGTGGGGGGGCCTTTCACATGTCTGTGCCTAGGGGCCCGACGTCTCTTAATCCGTCTACAGCATAGTGGTATCCACAAACTGTTGTCATATTTCTACATTTGAGCCCAATACGGAGGAATTGTTGTCATTTATGCGCCATTATTAACTGCAGCGAGAAACTGCATTTTGCAGACCCATCATTCGCAGGGGATTTTTTCACAAATGCGTGGCAAATGTTCAGAGGCCCAAAAAGAGTGTAAGTACTTAACGATGCCAACATAAAGTAGGAACAGCATGTACATGCGTTGGCAGGAGTTTCCAAATGGATGATTGTAATCGAGCAACTTGTGTGCATTGTCGCCAATAGGTACTGAGACTGTACCAGCAGGTTCAGCTTTGAACATCACACTGCCCCGGCATACGCATTATATTCACATTATCTATTACTCTTGCTGTCATGTATTCTTTGCAAGTCTGAAACCAAGAACCCAAGCTAACTTGGGGCCAAGCTAACTTGGAAATATCCCAGGTTAAAGAAAGCATTTTATGACGAACTTGGACTGTACGTCTTAATAGTATGCACGAAAATTACAATATTATTACTATTACACGACACAACCGTGCGTTCAGGATGCAACCTGTGGGTGGCGCCAATGCATAAGCATCAGACACGGAATTTACCTAATATATACACAAAAATACTGAGACTCCCAAGCCACCAGCAGCTTCCGATCTAACCATTTATTGCCTTCATTTGATAAATGCGATACACGTACATTTTTTTTGTGAACACGTAACTTCCCTGACATTCAGAAAATAAGAAACAGAAATAGCCGGTATTTGAGACAATATGCACACAGTGTCCAGTCATATTTAACATACCTTCGTCTCCGGTCAAAATTTTCATCTATAAGTCCATAAATAAGGAGAGGAATGTCCAGAGCATCCATCTCCTCGATTACTTCCAGCGTTGCCAAGTAAGTCGCCATTCTTTTCTGTTGTGAAGTCTCATGTGATGTTTCACGTGATGAGCTGCGCAGCAATTTCAGCGAGCTGTTAGCGCACATGCGAACCGCTCCAGGCAACCTGTCATGTTACAGTGCGACGCAGCCGCCGACCTTGCAGACGCGCTGGAACGAACCCAGGGTTTCTAAGTAACGATCATTTGGAATGCTCTTTGACGTCATGTTTCTGGGCCGTCACATTCTTTGAACTCAAGTGTTAACAAAGCAGCCTGTCCACGGAAGAACTGTTTCACTCAGAGCCGTCGCAAGGGCTGTGCGAAGTGTGCGACAGCGCAGGGCCTCGCGCCTTTAGGGGGCCTCGCGGCTGGTGTTTTTTTTTGTATAAATACATTTTTTTTGCATCACTGCACTTGACTCATGCTCCTTAATGAAACTGACACAGAGAATTGTCATTTATTTACCATTTCATCGCGATAAAAGCTTACCCAGATTTTTTTTCCCCCCTTTTAATTTTATGTCGTCATACGTAACATGCTCTGTCTCGCTGCTCGCTCGCCTTTCCTAACTGTGAGATGGCTCTCAGGGTCTTATTGACGATATCAATAATTGGCATCGGGGTAGCGAAGCTTTTCAAAGTTATCTCCGCCAAGGAGATAATGCGATCGAGTCGGTTTATTTATCTGTCTGTCTTTCTGTGGACAGGATTTCTCGGAAACTACTGGACGGATCCTCATGAAATTTTCACCAGAGGTAGATCTTGGACCAGGGACGACTCCATTTAAATTTTTTGATGATCCGGATCTGGATTCTGGATCTCTGTATTTACAATTTCAGTGGCATTTCTCAGAAACTACTTGACGGATCTTCATGAAATTTTCACCAGAGGTAGATCATGTGATCGCTCTGTACTTTGATGACGGCTTTGGAGAATGGATGCTTCAAACATACAAAAATCCCATTTAAACTTGTCACATGGGTGGTCCTGAAATCTACCAAAGAGAAAGATCTTGCATTTGTATCAGCATCATCCCTTGGCGGAGATCAGAAATCTCGGATTGCTCTTGTTTAAAACTATTTTCGGACCTCCATGTCGCAGGAGAGACTATGCGGGCTCGCCCTTCTGTCTATCGAAAAGACGTTGCATCCAGGCTGGATTATAAGGATTTAATTGCTGAGTTTGCGGCCCAAAAGGCAAGGAAAGTGACCATCACTTAATGAATGGTGAGCGGGAATCTGATGTTTTAAAGTTATAGGCTACTGCAGCAGAGCGTTTGTGACTGACTAGTATGAGAAAATATACTGCATCGTAATCAAATGTTAAACTGTCGCGGGTGTCAGCGGATACTACGCCTTTGTTAATCTGAGATTTTTTCCACAGAAATGAGTCAAAATAAGCGATTGTCACCAGTGAGCGTGAGCCATTGGCCCGTATTCAGAAACGACACTCACACTAATTGAGTGTGAGTGAGTACTGAAATTTAGTTAGTGTCAGGTTATACTAAATGAGTCAGAGGTTGCCCTAACACTCATTTGCTTTCAGAGACCTCACTCACCCTGAAATTAGTATCCCTTTCTGAGTGAAGGGAACATCTCCCTTGAGCCGCACTAACTTGCGCCGGTATTTCGTTGTCAGGGCTTTCAGGTGGTTACAAACATTAGAGACTCTGGATCATTTACAGCCACGTGCTCGACGCAATCGCAACTACGCGAATTTTAACTAATGATGATAAGGATGCCGGTAACTTGCTGACTGACCACCTGGTTTCAGTGGTTACGAACTGCACTGTGGTGAACTCGAGGTTAGCATTTGTGTAAGAGGTGCAATTTAAGCCACACAGGCTCTACAGGACAACTTAGTAACACAACTCAGGAAAAACTGACCAAAAGGAGTGCAAGCTAAAATTTTATTTTTTCACAATTTCATCCTTAGACAATTAGGGCAAGGGAAATAAAACACAATTCTCATGCAAGCGGCGTTCGTAAAGTGCTATGTGCGTATATCAATAAATAATCACAATCTGTAAGTAAGGACGATCGTACAAAAAGTTAGCAAAATACACCCAAATCCCACCGCTGTAATTCATATATAAATAGGGAAATCAAAAACAATCCATCATGTCATTTCATTACATCATTGTGCAAAACGGGCAAACACGGCAAACCAATAGCAAGCAGTTCAAGTAGACACTCCAAAATGATACCAGAACACAGCAAACTACATACCAGACTACATACATCACAGCAAGTCAATTCAAGGCTAAAAGTTGTACCACCTTCCTACACTCACAGCGGAGGTAAACCAAAATTACGCTACACTAATACACATCGCTGGCTCACACTCACACACACAATTTAAACGCGGGGGAGAATTAGTCAATCCCCCGAAAACACCGTGCAAACAAATAATCCGGGGATGCTGCTGGCCTCTCAGCCACCGCTGCCGGACACGGGGCTCTTCACTACAAACAAACTAACTCGCGCATTACCCAATGCAACTTACCCCAATTCCCGAAACGACCGGCCGCACGCAAGAACAGCTACAACCCACGTCCCGGCAAGGCAGCCTGTGGCAGAAAGCTCAGCAGCCCTTCTCTGTCCCTGCTCTCCCGAACAATGAGCAAAAACCCCCTTAAAAACCATACCCTGCTCATCCGCCGCCAACCATCACAGGTGCGTCCGCCAATTAACACCAAATTGCTTTAGGTGCGCCTGTGACAGCCAGTGCGGCTGAGCCCCACCCCCAGTGCTCAGCGCACCAGCCTACATTTGTGTACCCACCAGTGGCTACTGGTGAACTGGCAAATAGGGGCAGCTCAAAACCATCCCTTAAAAATAATGATTGGACATGACCTGTTTTCAATAATTTAATAAAACTGAATTTACTTGAACTCCAAAAATCCTACGGACCATCATGTGTCGCCAGTTCTACTTGTTAAGCTAGAATGAGCACTAATAATTCTTGCCCTGTTTTCAATTATTCATTTAAATTACCACTGGAGGAACTCCGAAAACTCAGCATTATCAGGTGTGGCCTGTTTTCATGAATGACGCGTATCTGTCAACTCTCACGCATTCGGATTTCTCGCGCTCTTCTTTACTCTTTACTTCTTTACTCAAATAATTCGCAGTGTCTCGAGATACGGCAGTTTTATGGGTACGCCAGTCGATTTGAAGGAATTAGGATAAGTATTAGGGATTATGGTTAGGGTTGGGGGTTAGGGTTAGGGTCAGGGTTAGGTTAGAGCAGGGTTTGAAATTGGGACTGCTGTACCTCTCTACATTGAAATGCATTGGAAAACTGCCGTACCCGTAGTAACTGCCTAAATAATTCTGCGCTCAGTTGGCTCGTGGGGCGCCCTGTGGAGTGGCCTGCGAGGCTCATGTAGCTGTAAGTCACGAGAATCCATTCTTTTCTACATTCTTAATTGCTGAATGTAGAAGGAAATGTCTGGCATTTTTCACAGCTTGTTGCTTAGTGAGCCTTGCGAGCTGTCCTGCGCTTTTCGCGAGCCACTCGACCACAGAATTTATGAAGACAGGCTGATATTTACGTCGCCATTTATGTGCGAAAGAAACGCCTCAATTTTGTGAAGCAATGTTTAACAACGCTATTAAAAATAAATTTGATTGTCGTTTTACCAATTAGTCTGAGAAACTTTCTAATCAAGAAAAGTAAACTGCGACAGCTTTAGGTCATTCAGCACTGAAGGGTGAGGATTGAGCGTCCCTTTGCAGCAGCCAACGCACCGCCGGTGGTACCCAGTGCCCACTACTGTCAGTTATGCTCGATTGGCGTTTGTGAATAGCAACTGGCGAGGAGTGGGACCGCTCCCTCGGTTTGTGGTAGGTCGATCTCTCTCTCACACTCCAGTTACATTTCAATCGTACTCACTATATGGTGAGTGGAGGGTGAGTGTGAGTGTCGTTTCTGGATACGGGCCATTAGGTATTAGTGTTTGTTGAATTGTAATTCGTGAAGCACTGTCATACTTCAACATGCCAATATAAAGTGAAAGCTGTGCTGATTTGATGATAAAAGCCAATCGTTGTGCAGTCGATCTTTTTACCATTGAAAGATTATGATATCCAAAAAATCATCGTTGAAATTATTGCCACAATAATGCAGTTTTAGTCTAAAAATGCATGTCATTTCACCGGAGGCCCGTTGTTCGAAACCTAGATAAGGGATTAAGCCGGGATCTGTTGCTTATCCTGGCTTAACTTAGTGTTGATCCGGTTGTTCGAAAGCAGAGGCATGCATGCTGCACATATGTTGCCATGGAGATTTATTCCTTACACTTAGCCTGGTCCCGACCAGGCTAACAGCCAGGCTTAGTTTAGCCTTGTGCCTTATCTGTCCAATCAGCTGTCACTGCGATCGGAAATCAGTGTGTTTCACCGTTATTTCATTTTCTTATGTACATATTTGCCTCATTTTTGAACAATATACATGCAATAATAATAATAAAAAAAAATTTAATATGTAAAACATTATTTTTGTCACAGCCCAATTATTTGTGTGATAATGTGTTTGTATATCTATGTCATATGTGTAATGTCCTTTATGTTGGAACCTCCCAGCCTGGCTGTGTGTGGAATATTTTTTTTGTATATTGTTTGGACCCAAATATTTGATCTATTTGTGTCAATAAAAACTAACTGTGGTTATTAGAAATGAAGTTTGATTGATTGACATTAAGCATCGGCAGGTGTCCTCAATGAGGTGATGAGGGCAATAGGAGTATATAAAGTCCCATGCACATGACATGTGTGTGTCTCTTATTCCTTGACAATGGTGTTACGATCCCTGTCGTACATTTGTGAATCTGTGCTTTGAAATCTGTCAGAACCCATCAAAGCGGGCTATCATGAAAAAGGAAACTGAGTATCTTGTTGCCAATGGCCTCGCTATTCCTAGTTCAAGCCCCTGGTGCTCTCCATGTTTGCTCGTGCCTAAACCTGATGGCACCTTCCGTTTCTGCACGGATTATAGAAAGGTTAATGCTATTACCAAAGCTGATTCATTTCCCCTCCCAAGAATGGAAGATTGTGTCGACCGAATTGGAAATGCAAAGTATGTGACAAAGTTGGATCTCCTAAAAGGCTACTGGCAGGTTCCATTAACTGATCGGGCTTCTGAGATCTCCGCCTTTGCCACTCCTGACTCTTTCCTGAAGTACACGGTAATGGCTTTCGGATCACGAAATGCCCCAGCAACCTTTCAGAGGCTGATGAATCGGGTTCTAGCTAATATTGAAAACTGCGAAGCCTACCTGGATGATGTTGTAATATATTCAGCCACATGGGAGGACCACCTCTGTATCTTGAAAAGGGTGTTTTCACGCTTTCAGGATGCTTCTCTCACTCTAAATCTAGCTAAATGTGAATTTGGCCATGGAACCGTTGATTATTTAGGTAAGAGGGTTGGACAGGGAGCTGTTCGTCCATTGGATGCTAAGGTTCAGGCTATTAACAACTTCCCACCTCCTAAGACAAAGCGAGAACTGCGACGCTTTCTTGGCATGGCTGGATATTATCGCAGTTTCTGCAGAAACTTCTCTGATGTAGTATCGCCTCTCACAGATCTTCTTCGGAAAACACAGAATTTTATTTGGTCTCCAACTTGTCAGAAAGCCTTTGATGCTGTAAAAAGCCTTTTGTGTAGTGCTCCAGTTCTGTCTGCCCCAAACTTCTCTGCACCATTCAAACTGGAGGTAGATGGTAGTGGCTCTGGTGTTGGAGCTGTGTTGCTTCAGGAGGACCATCTTGGTGTTGATCATCCAGTCTCTTATTTTTGAAAGAAATTGCTCGTCACCAGTTTGCATATAGTACCATTGAAAAAGAAGCTCTTGCGCTTCTTCTGGCACTCCAGCATTTTGAGGTGTACCTCGGCTCAAGCTCAAACCCTGTTCAGGTCTATACAGACCACAACCCCCTCGTTTTTCTTCAACGCATGTGCAACTCTGATCACCGACTTATGCGTTGGTCCCTAATTGTGCAAAGTTTCAATCTGGTAATAATGCATAAGAAAGGTGCACAGAATATTGTTGCTGATGCCCTTTCACGTTGTAACTTAAGGAAAACCTAGACCCTAGGTTTTCTCTTAAGGTGGGGGGGTGTTCACGACCCCTGTCGTACATTTGTGAATCTGTGCTTTGAAATCTGTTATCTTTGTTTTGTTTTTTTTTTTTGTTTCGCCTAAGGTCTGACACTTCCGTTTCCGGTTCACACCTTGAAAAGGCGCGGTCTAGTGTTAAACCACGGAGACTAGCTCTTCCGATCTGTAACTAGTGTTCACGACCTGTGAGTATTATACTGCCTTCTGTGTTGACTCGGATTGCCTTTGGATTTACGATTCTCGCCGTGCCCTTTATTTGGTTTGTTTGAATTGTGGTGGTTGACCCTTGGCCTGTCCCATTTGACTAGAATTCTAGCCCTTGCGTTTTGGTTTGGTTGCTTGGTGAATTCCGGTGTTTGACCTCGGTTCTGTATCTGACTACCCCTCTCGTCTTGCCCTTTTTTGTACACTGTTAGGTTTACTCTGGTTAGTCAGTGTGCTCCTGCTGGATCTCACAGTCCTTCCATCGGGGCACTTCTTTGTTATTTTGCTTTGTTATTTTTCCTTTATTATTTTTGAAGGTGATTCTGGGTGAAACTTGTTTCCATAGGGGGTACACTATCCGTTCCCTCAGTCTTTATTTGCGGACTGAGAGTTCGGGAGCTCAGTGTTTAAAAAGTCCCCGAGCCCCGGCGAACCTTCAAGAGTAGCCGTAGGAATAGTTTAGCTCTGGTTAGGCAGATAGGGACCAGAGTAACTGAGCAGCGTGCTATTCGTGCCTTTTTACACTTCTTCCCGCCCGTCCTTCCCTTACTTCCTCTACCTGTTGCTGCCTGTCCTAGACCGGGTCGTAACAAATGGCGTGTCCGTTTTTGAATGAGGTTGCGGGACTGGATGAAGAGGCATTCATTGTGCGCAGGGCATTCAGGCGGGAGAGAGTGCTGCGGGACAGGTTGGACCCGTTGCTCCACCACGATGACCACCTGTATGAGCGAAACCGCTTCTCAGGAGATGGGATCCGCTACCTGTGCAGGCTGCTGGGTCCACACATCCAGCGCCGCACAGCAAGGAGCCGCGCGATCACCGTTCCACAGATGGTCTGTGTCGCGCTCCGCTTCTTTGCGAGTGGGATGTTCCTCTACTCTGTGGGAGATGCAGAAAGCCTTGAAAAAAGTGCCATCTGCAGAGCCATCCAGGCCGTGTATCTGGCACTGAAATCACAGATGCATGTGTTCATCACCTTCCCTGGCCACAGAAGGATGTGCCACATTAAAGAGGGCTTCTACAAAATCGCAGGAATGAATTAATTACAAAAAGTGTTACGTTACTTAACAGTAGGATGGGCTACTCATTATCTTTGTTACAGGTTTCCCTAATGTCATCGGTGCGCTGGACTGCACACACGTGCAGATTAAGCGCCCCTCAGGTCCTAACGAAGGGGACTTCATCAACAGGAAATCGTTCCACAGCATCAATGTCCAAGTAAGAATGACTTATGGTCACTCTCACTATATAAATTATGTGCATTAAATAACATTAATAGACTACATCTTATTGTTTCAGATGATCTGTGATGCCGACTGCCTGTTCAGTAATGTGGTGGCAAAGTGGCCAGGCTCGGTCCACAACGCACGAATCTTTCGGGCGTCATCAATTCACCAGCGCATGTCACAAGGTAAGCCACATTTTTCATTGATAAGCGCCTTGACCATTTAAAGTGCGTTAGAGTGTTACCCTGTAACGATTACATCTTGCACCCTCCTCAGGTGAATTTGCTGGCATATTGCTGGGTGACAAGGGATATGGATGCCAGCCATTCCTCCTCACCCCCTCCCCAGACCCCCGTACAGAGGAGCTTCAATCTTGCGCACTCAAGATCCAAGGCCCGGATTGAAATGGGATTCGGCTCCTCAAGGAACGCTTCCATTGCCTCAAACACCTTAGGGTCAGCCCAGACAGAGCCTGCGACATCAACGCGGCCTGTGCAGTCCTCCACAACATAGCCACCATACAGAGGGAAAGGGCTCCCAGAGCAGCACCAGAAATGGACTGGGACAATCCGGCACTGTTCCCGGACAATGTAAACGGCAGAGTGGTCAGAGACCAATATGTAGCAAATTATTTTAGTTAATTTTTTTGTTTGAAATAGCTGTTTTATTTTTGTGGTCTCAATAGCTGCCTTTATAGCAGTCTTTGTTTGTTTAAATATCTAATCAAATAAAATTTTATTTATATGGCACTTTTCATACGTAAAAGCAACACAAAGTGCCTCACAGAGGCTAAAAACAACAGAATAAGACCCAACGCTTCCACCCCCACAAGTACACACAGAAACAAAGACATACAGACACACACTCACACACTAGCCATTATTAGAATCAGATTTGCCAAGTATGTGCAGACATACAAGGAATTTGACTGCAGAATAAAAGGTGATCAGTTGGTAGTGCAAGTAAGCAGTGCAAATGAACAGTGAGGTAGTACAATGAGAAATACAGGATAAATATAAGTGTAAGTACATAAATGTTATTTACAGCAGGGGTTGGTTGCAATAGCCACAGTGTTGTTGAGTATGGTTATGGGGGGTAGTGTTGGGCTGCTCCTCCTGAAGTCCACTGTCATCTCCACAGTCTTGAGCGGGTTCAGCTCCAGGTTGTTCTGACTACACCAGAGGACCAACTGTTCGACCTCCCGTCAGTATGCAGACTCGTCACCTGCACTGATCAGGCCGATGACGGTTGTGTCATCTGCAAACTTCAGGAGTTTCACAGACAGGTCACTAGAAGTCAGAGAGACATGACCGGGCACAGAAGAGGCAAGGAGAGAGAGCCACCTTTATAGGCCTCCTTAAAAGGCAGCTATTTTAACAAAAAAAAAAAAAAAAAAAAAAAAACACCCTATAAAAGGCAGCTATTTTAACCAACAAAAAAACCTCATTAAAAGGCACCCATTTTAACAATATTAAAAAAAAAAAAAACACCACACAACCACTGCTGTGAAAGGCAGCCATTCCAACAGAAAAACCTTAAGGAATCTATTTTACAACTAAACTAAAAACGTGCTACTAAAAGTATAGCAGCTATGACCAAAATAAACTAATAAAATGAGGTCAGTCACTGATGTTTGGAGCTGGGAAGAGGAAGAGAAATAACATTGATTAATACATTGCATCACAGTCATGCTTACAATGTGCAATAAATTACTTCTTTCTTTAGTTTTAATTTCTAACCCCAACTTCCTTAAGGATTTTTTTTTTTTTTGATCTGGGTGTCGAGCTCCATGTCCTTCAGCCTCCTCTTCTCACACTGGAGCTTGACATCCGTCAGTGCTATCTGCCCCTTTAGATGTGTGGCATATAGCTGTCTGACAGTTTGTGCATTCTGTAAAACACATATCTATTAGCACAGCAAATGTGGACACCGTGGATGTCCTTCAGGCAATACTCACTACATTTCCAGGCAGGTTGTCAGGCTGTTCATCTGTGTCCTGTTACAAATATATTTTCTATGAGCACCACATCACTGACTGCTGATACATTAAGATTATAGAATTGGGACATAAATCATCTCCACAAGACTGGCAGGTTACCTCAAACCTTCTGGAGTCCAGGGACAGAGTCTCCTCATCATCTGCTGCATCCACTGCTGCATCCACTCGTACTGCAGATGCAGATGTGCCTTGACCCTGCCACATTAAATACAATTTGTATTGACCTAATGTAAACTTGCAAGACATGTCAAGCATATGCCTCTAATGAATAACACTCACCGGATCATCCTCTGGAGGCTCCAGAAGGGTCAGTGTGTCACCTGACACTGATAGACAATCCAAAGTCAGACAGTCCACATAGCACCAATGGTTGATTCATGAATGAATGAATGAATGAATGAATGAAATGGTTGAGTCCATGTACAGTGTACTGGAATAATGTACCTTGTATGAAGAGGGTGGTTTCTGTGGGTGGGACAGAGTCTGTGGCTGTTGCCCCCTCTATCCCCTCCATCATCGGCCTGCCTCTGTTCTGGTCGAGGGCGTCCTCCTCCGCTGGCCCCCCCCGTGCCAGACGCATGCACCTTTTTCTTCACTGCTAAAATCAGTACAGACAATGCAATGTGGCAAGCACCTTACAGATAATGTACAAATGAGATGTATAAATTGTTATCAGTAAATTTTATTGAGGCACTTACCAGACTGCAGGATGTTCTTATATTTTACTTTGACCTGTTGCCAGGTTCGCATTTGGCCAGATGTATTTGTGCTGTATGAACATTAAATGTGATAAATTATAGTATAAGAGATGAGATGCGCAATGAATGAAGGATCATGGTACATTTCCAGAGGAATATTAACTTCCACTGCTCACCTTTAAGGTGAAGTGTAAAGATGTTAATTTGTGGAAGGGACTTTAATCGTAATTATGACATTCGTTTGCGCAGCAAGTGTATATTTTTAGATTACTTACACATTCAGTCGCAATTTCTTGCCACGCACCCTCTCTCTGCTTGATTATTGCCGCGGTGTTTCCTTTTTTGGTTATAATGTGCCTGAATTCTTCGTACGTTTCCATAATTAGACGCTGCTCGCTTGGAGAGAAGTAAGCCGCACGCGCCCCCTCCATTGTTGCGTCGGCGAATCTGTGATCGATCTCAGGGTCTATTTAAGAACTCCATGGACGCGCACTTATCCGGATGAGTTACACCTGGCTTGACAAAGCCGCGCCTCCTCAGCCTGGCTTGGCGTTCGAACAACCAATTAAGCCAGGCTGGACTTATTGGACTTTGTCCAGCCTCGCTTTTCCACTTATCCTGGATAGGTTGATTCCACTTTCGAACAGCAGGCCCCGGGTATAACTAGAACAGCTATGCGCTTGCAACCTGACATGATTAATGCGCGTGCACGTGAGTAGGGCCTCGCGCATCAAGTCGGCACAGGGCCTCGCACACCCCCTGCGACGGCCCTGGTTTCAATGGCCATTTTTTGGTTTCGCTGTAACTTTATAACCAACTGTGCAGCTTTTCCTGAGGTAATGAATAGCCTCCGGCAAAAAAAAAAAAAAAAAACATCAGTGGCTAAAACTAGTGTTAGCCAGTCAACGTTCGACAGCAATCTAGATAGGTTTGTTAGCTTTCTGTGCACCATTAGCTACTATTGTTGTCATTTTCTTGAACATCGTAAAGTCACACATTGCTAGGTTCGGGGTGTCGCAAGGAATTGCGGGAGCAAAGTGACCATTGTCTGCTCACTTTGGAAATGACCGTTACATAGAGGCTTTTGAAGGGATGAGTTTTACACACTTTAGATTATAACGCCCTTCAATATGGTAGCGGTGGGTGTGGCCCTCTTTATGCTCACTTTGATGTGAACAACCCAACCTTTTGAAATACAGCCTTCATGAGGGCTGGAAATGGAATAAAAAGGAGAAATGGGACACACATTGTTGCAAATTGTGAAATCACATGTGGCTTGGAAACATTGCATGATAATTAAAGAAAAAATGAAAGCCACACCGCCAAAATGTATCTGACAATTGCTGCTCTGCAACTTTTATTTTGCATTTATTAATTAGATGGCCAAGAAATCCACAAGACAGACTGAGAATACCAGATCTCAACATCACCTATATAATTTATTAAATCACTCAGAAACTCAGGAAATATATTAAGATGGATGTCTAGGTTAAATCCTAAGTAGATGTTTGACTTAAAGTACACACAACTTTACAAAATGTTAAAAATGACGCCAACAGCAAGTAACCCTCACTTTCAGTAAACTCAGAGGATTTTTTCTTTTCATTATCAATGCTAGGTTTGTTTACTTTATGGGGGGGCAGGACTACCACATATATGCGTCACCAATTTAGCTGTGAACTATGGGGAGGTCCCCCAGGCAAGTCTGTATATATACGGGCTCACACAAAGTGTGCATACCAGTGTCAGAAAGTCCGCATCAGAGCCCCTATGCACTTGGCAATTTTGCATGGGGACAGCGCAAAACCCTAACAGACTTACATGCCTCAAAGTCTGTGAGTCCATGAGAGTGGAAATAGGAATAATGGCCTCATCCCAACACACAAACTAGCATTTTTTTTAACTTAGTCAAGTGGCCACTTGAGTGACGTATGTCAAGGATCAGGCCAAAGTGTATAAGTAGGCGTGAAGGCCGCAAGTGCATTAAGGTTTTGTTATTTCATGTTGGGATGCACTTGACAAAATTAACATTTTTTCAGTTGAGGGAGCAGTCAAGAATGACATAAAGAGATATGGGTCACTCCATACTAATGTTACAATGGTGATGAAAATTCAAATACACCTTTTCCAAAGTTTTTCATTGCAGTAGTGAAACCCCATCCATGGGCATCACAAATAAGCAAGCAAGAAGATAAACCGAGTGATCGCTTCATTTCAGTGACCCCATAATGTGCTAAGGCGGCAGGCGTTGTGGGTGTAACGAGGACACAGAACAGATATTTAATTCCTGAAAATCAGATACATTTCAAAGTCAATTCTTTTGTATGATAAATGGCCTCAGTCTATCAGTAACATTTATGGACAATTACGACCTGTCAATGTTTTTCATGTCTATTGTCCTCAATGTTTGTATTCCATTCACCTGGCTTCAGTGCAAAGCATTGTTAAAATTTTGTAACTGGTTACCTGTTGCTCTAAATCACCAAAGGAATATATTATTTTACTCACAAGAAGACATTTCAAAGAATAAAAATGAAATAATAAATCAGGTGGCAAAGTAGGGTCATTTTCTCATAAACTTCAGTAGCATTGAACTTCTTTCTGCAACCACCGAAGTCGCCATCTGCTGGCCATTAAATATAATGCAATTTTTTGAGATTTCCGCATCGGCCTCACTTTTTAGACTCGGGTGCTGCGTCCATCTTTTTATACAGTCTATGCACAGGACAGGATCTACGCATATTTCTTTATGTTCTTATGGTCTTAACACGATATTAGGACACGGAAAAATGTTCTTTTTTCAATCATTATTTTTTAAAGCATGGCATATATGATTGTCTGACGCCTTGTGAAATTTTGATGCAGGAAGTGAGTACCTTAGTTTGCCGAGGTCATCTTTACGCAATTTGCATACATTGTGCAAATTAACCCACAGGTCTGGAAGTAACACGTGAGGACGCGACTGGTTACGCCCACGACGGTCATTTCAAATTGCAATTGAAACCGTTATTATGGGTATTTCTCTGCAATATTTCATTTCACTTTCTTTCGAAGTATCAACAGACATGTCATGAGCATTTCATGAAGTTGCCTGCCGAATTCTGTACCAAAATATGGCTTTCACAATGCCTTGGCTGACATCAGGACACCACTTTTTCTGCAGTGTTGTTGGACCGATGACTCTGTTTTTCTCTTATATCTTCAATCCAGGAGTGAATAAATATGAACAATGCAAATCATGTAATTCTCTTAGAAAAAAATTTTATTGACCATTCTTATACACCACAGTGAATTGTACAGTTTAGTATGGAGTGACCCATATATTCTGAATAACTGTGAATTAAGGCCTAATTAGCAACCCAAACAGTAAAATAAATAAATAAATATGGCATTATCCAATATCATAAATAAATGCAGTAATAAATTAGCTAATGAAGCGTCAATAAATAAGCAAGCAATTAGATCACAGTTGCTTAATTTACACTGAGTATATTGCTCGATAACAGAAGCTTCAGAAACCTGATATAACTCTATTCACACCGGAAAATTTTCTCGCCCTTCATCTTAAATCCACTCCTTCATTTCTGCATACAAAAGCCTGATGCATTCTGGAATACACTTAGCCCTGCTCCGAAGCTGTATAAGGATAAGTGTTCATAAAGTATGGATTAAGTGCCCCAGAGCACGGGCATTTTCAATAATGGGGCCCTTCACTTAGTCGATAGAGCATGAACGTGCACTGAAGACGGCAAGAATATAAGTATGGTTTTGGGCGAAGCCTCAGCCTCTCTGTGCCATCTATTGCACATCCATGAACGGCACCCTAAACTCGTGCACAGTATGATGACATATCACTGGCTAACACTTAACATGAAATCACTGTCAAAATTATGCTCATCCATTTAAATTCAGCGTTCATATACTAACAGAAACTAATGCATTGAAATAATGCATTTCTTTACTTTAACCCTATGCTTTTACCATAGGCTTTTACCTCAGATAGGGAACTCCACTGATTACCGGAAGAAGTAGTCGAACTTCAGTCCGTCTTCCGGGACGCGTCAGTGCACGCGCAATGACTTGACACCGCCTTCTCCATCGACAACGTCTACGAATTCTACCGCGGATGAATTGAAGTAGCGGAATAGCTACATGGAAACAATAATTACTTTAAGCTAGCTGGCTAAGATTGTTAAAAAATATTCCATAATAGCACAGCCTTAATTTTGGTGCGAAAAGACCAACAGAATGTCAGCAAGTGCGGTGTATGTTTTGGATCTAAAGGGGAAGGTATGAAAACGGGAAGAAAACATCTGTGGGGTTCTTAGGACTGTACTGTTAGCCTGGCTAGCTAGTTGCTAGCTAGTGTTGTGGCTGGTGACAGGTGCTGAAGCCTTTATAATGAACTCCGTGGATCACTTGATAGAGCTAATGTTATTCGTATTATTCATGCTGCGTATTCCATAGTTAAGGTTGCCGTTAGCTTCAAGTTAATCCCTGTCACATGGTTGGAGGTTACCGTATGTCAGATAGCCAGCTAATTAGGTAGCCAGCTAACGTTCAGCCTGGTATTTGTCATTCATCAACTTGGGGTTCGTTATAACGCGTATGTCGTCTCTGGCTGTAGAGCAAAAATAGACTTGTTGGTAATTGTTTAGAACTCCAAAATGTTGTACTTCATCGATACGATCTGGCCACAGATTGCAGCTAACCAATAACTGTTGTGTTGCATATTTTCAGCGATCAACTATGTGAAAATCATGTGAAGATTAAATGACGGTGTTGAAGTATTGGCCACTTAAAAGGCGTTGGCGCTGGAGAGATGGAGATGGTTGTGTTAGAATTGACAATCTGTGAATGTGCTGCTCGGTGATAGGATTCCATTTTCCTTGTCGTGGGGGTATTTGTATTGTCGCATACAACCTGAATTGCATGCTTATGGAAATGACTGGAGTGGCATTGTAGGCTGCAGGTTTGCTAAACAAATTGAAATGGCAACTTTGTTCCACCTCAAAATACTGAACATTAAAATCTTATTCACTTTGGTGGAATGATGGGCTTCTGTATGAACAAGGTGTTAGTTCATGCCAGACTTTCAGACTCAAGTTCAGCTTGGAGATATCCTCAGGACCATTTGCTTGCGTGGTGATCCTCCTTCTATGGTGCACAAAAGGTTGTCATAGAAGTTGGAGGAATATAAAATGGGGACATTTGCAATGTCAGTATAAAGTGTGTGAGGCACTGTATGGCCAAAAAAGTTGCTGTTTGGATCTAAATAAGCAAATTTTTAAGAGCCCATGATTGAATCATTACTGCTGTGATTAATATGTTTCAACTGGCAACAATTAATTAAAGCTTGACTGATGCACTATATAGCTTCTCATTTCTTAAACGACCATGTTTGGAGATGTGTCTTGAGGTGTGCAATAGATGCTACTGTGTTCAAGAGGGGCAAATTATTGGTCTACATCAAAGAAAACAACTGAGGAGATTGCTGAAATCCCTGGAATTACAGTAGGTTAAGAACTGTCCAACACATTATTAAAACCTGAGAGAATAGTGTGGAACTGTCAACTTTGCTGAGGGAATGGGTCAGAAAAAAAATCATGCATGCATCGACCACTTAAAATGCTTGGTGCAATTTCATTCTTAAAAATCTACACTAGATTTAGTGGCTATGTTCAATTCTGAAAGTAAGAGCATTTCCACTCGCACAATGCGACAAGAACTTTCAGGATTGGGACTAAACAGCTGTGTGGCCACAAAAAAGCCACTTGATTGTGGGGCCTGATGGGTCCAGATCTATCCTGTTCCAGAGCTATGGGTATGTCAGCAGAAGAAATGAAGTCTATGAAGGGAAGCACCTGTAATGCAGAGTACCCACTGTACAAGCCTCTGGAGTTTGTGTTATGATCTAGGGTTGCTTCACTTGGTCAGATCTAGGCTTAGCAAGGTTATGCAGCAATTAAATGAAGTCAGCTGACTAACCAACTGCACAGAATGACCAAGTTATCCCATCAATGGATTTTTTTCCCCTGATGGCACAGGCATATTCCAGCATGACAATGCGAAGATTCATCGGGCACAAATTGTGAACGAGTGGTTCGGCAACCATGAAGAATCATTTTCACGCATGAATTGGTCACCACAGAGTCCTGACCTTAACCCATTGAGAGTCCTTGGGATGTGCTGGAGAGCACTTTACAGAGTGGTTTGACCCCCCCCTTGTCATCAATACAAGATCTTGGCTGAAAATTAGATGGAAATAAATGTTGTAACATTGCTTAAGATTTTCAAAAGAATGCCACTAGGAATGCATGCGAAGATCAAAGCTAAAGGAGGTCAAACAAAATATTTGAGTTTGCAACTTTGTTTTGGCCTGGCAGTGTATCTATCTACAGTTTTTGAAACTAGGGTCTTCCTGCTGATATGGTTTGTATTAGACTTTTAAGTTAACTAAATTTTTTAGGTCAACGTTGTTCTTTCAAGATTCCTCAAATCTGGAAATTGATGGCATATTGGTGAGACTGCACCACAGAGTTAATTAGCAGTACAAAAATGTCAAAAGCTGAAGAAATATTGCTCTACGCTGTTTTCTCTACCTGTTATAGGTCCTCATCTGCCGCAACTACAGAGGAGATGTGGACATGTCCGAGATCGAGCACTTTATGCCCATCCTTATGGACAAGGAAGAGGAGGGGACCTTGTCTCCCATCTTGGCTCATGGAGGAGTCCGCTTCATGTGGATCAAGCACAACAACCTTTACCGTATCCTTCCAGCTGCATCTCTGATATGAGTGGTATCTCTATGGCAACAGCTTGCTAGCCAAGCAGATTGAATTCATTTAATGCTAGATGTACCATGTTTGCTTGAGTTTAATGAATAGCAGGAGGACATGAGGCTGTAAATGAGGACACATTTTTGTCTTCAGTTTTTACTCGGGTTACATGTGGGGGGGCCTGAGGCTTTGTCTGCCGTTTTGTCTGTCTATTTATGTATCGTCTTTGTTGAGAATTGGAAATTACCCAGAAGCCTTTAGGTATTGTGTCATGAGGGCTCTGCACATCATGATAATGAGACTACCCACATGGTAGCAGCAGTGTATGCCTACAAGGCATCATATTTGTGAGTAAAACGGCATTAGCATGAATATTGGTACTTTGAGCCTAGAGAGTTTTTGATTTGAGCATTGGAGCGCTCATCATCTGAGAAGTTTAGAATCAATTATTAACTGAATGGTTTCACAGAGGTAGTGCAGCTTAATTAAAACTAGCTTGACATTTCTGCTATTTCTTTTAACATGGCTTCTATCAGTTGTTGCCACGTCCAAGAAAAATGCTTGCGTCTCCTTGGTATTCTCTTTCCTCTACAAGATAATACAGGTATGTATTTTTATGAATTTAATTGGTTCAGTAACTTTTAACAAAGGGCATCGATCATTGTGCTTGACTGAACATCATGTGGAGTTACGGAAATTAGTCAGTTACAGTATTCTTTGCATATTTTTCCATTGCCAGAAGCCTGTGGTGGTTAGTGGTTAGTGTACATGCCTTTTGATCTACAAAACCCAAAACCAGTGAAGTTGGCACATTATGTAAATTGTAGATAAAAACAGAATACAATGATTTGCAAATCCTTTTCAACTTATATTCAATTGAATACACTGCAAAGACAAGATGTTTAATGTTCAAACTGAGAAACTTTATTTTTTTTTTGCAAATAATCATTAACTTAGAATTTAAAGGCAGCAACACATTGCAAAAAAGTTGGCACAGGGCCTTTTTTACCACTGTGTTACATCACCTTTCCTTTTAACGACACTCAGTAAACATTTGGGAACTGAGGAGACCAATTTTTGAAGCTTTTCAGGTGGAACTCTTTCCCATTCTTGCTTGATGTACAGCTTAAGTTGTTCAACAGTCCGGGGTCTCCGTTGTCGTATTTTACGCTTCATAATGCACCACACATTTTCAATGGGAGACAGGTCTGGACTACAGGCAGGCCAGTCTAGTACCCGCACTCTTTTTACTACGGAGCTATGCTGTTGTAACACGTGCAGAATGTGGCTTGGCATTGTCTTGCTGAAATAAGCAGGGCGTCCATGAAAAAAGACGTTGCTTGGATGGCAACATATGTTGCTCCAAAACCTGTATGTACCTTTCAGCATTAATGGTGCCTTCACATATGTGTAAGTTGCCCATGCCTTGGGCACTAATACACCCCCATACCATCACAGATGCTGGCTTTTGAACTTTGCGCCTATAACAGTCCGGATGGTTCTTTTCCTCTTTGGTCCGGAGGACACGACGTCCACAGTTTCCAAAAACAATTTGAAATGTGGACTCGTCAGACCACAGAACACTTTTCCACTTTGCATCAGTCCATCTTAGATGAGCTTGGGCCCATCGAAGCCGGCGGCGTTTCTGGGTGCTGTTGATAAATGGCTTTCGCTTTGCATTGTAGAGTTTTAACTTGCACTTGCAGATGTAGCGACGAACTGTAGTTACTGACAGTGGTTTTCTGAAGTGTTCCTGAGCCCATGTGGTGATGTCCTTTACACACTGATGTCGGTTTTTGATGCAGTACCGCCTGAGGGATCGAAGGTCACGGGCATTCAATGTTGGTTTTCGCCTTGTCGCTTCGTGCAGTGATTTCTCCAGATTCTCTGAACCTTTTGACGATATTACGGACCGTAGATGATGAAATCCCTAAATTTCTTGCAATAGCTCCTTGAGGAATGTTGTTTTTAAACTGTTCGACAATCAGCTCACGCATTTGTTCACTAAGTGGTGACCCTCGCCCCATCCTTGTTTGTGAATGACTGAGCATTTCAGGAAGCTGCTTTTATACCCAATCATGGCACCCACCTGTTCCCCAATTAGCCCGCTCACCTGTGGGATGTTCCAAATAAGTGTTTGATGAGCATTCCTCAACTCTCTCAGTCTTTTTTGCCACTTGTGCCAGCTTTTTTGAAACATGTTGCAGGCATCAAATTCCAAATGAGCTAATATTTGCAAAAAATTACAAAGTTTACCTGTTCGAACATTAAGTAACTTGTCTTTGCAGTGTATTCAATTGAATATAGGTTGAAAAGGATTTGCAAATCATTGTATTCTGTTTTTATTTACGATTTACACAACGTGCCAACTTCACTGGTTTTGGGTTTTGTAGTGACATTGGATTTGTCAAATCTATTGTAATTACAGACCCACCAGTATACATGTGCACAGGTGGATTACACAGGATCAAAAAGTAAAAGCTTTTAAATAAGTTTGAACAATTGTATTAAGCTGTCAACACGACAACCTAAATGTTAGGAACAATATTTTAAAAATGCAAAAATATGGGATGTGTACTAATTGTCTGGCACCTAAATTTGAGTATTTTTCCTTCTACCTGCAAATTATTTGAGCTGGTGTGCAGTTGAGGATTATTGCACCAGGGGGACAGTAACCTGCTGGTACTAATACAAGAGAATGTAGTGCTGAAAAAATACGTTTATGTGCATTCATGGGATGTATGAAGAACCTGGAAGTGGTCTATGAAGGCCTTGAAATTGTGTGAGGAATGCTAACCTGGTTGTCAGTCTATCAAGTGTAGACATCAGCACTGTTGGTATGTTCAAGTGCAGCTGCACAGGCGGTTGTTGTCTCATTTTGATCAAGTTTCACCTGAAGTCTTTTTGACATTTTATCTGAAGGAGGGCCATTACAAGCAGGACGAGCTGCAAGTGGAGCTGTTTTGCATTGTAGGCTACAAGCAGGAGGAAATGTGTGGGTGGATTACGGCCAGTATGTGGAATGCTTTATAAATCAGCCTCAAAATCCTGAAGGCTTTAGGATTTATTGCTTACAACAAGGCGCCAAGAGGGCAATTTTCCTCTTCCTTGTTAAATGATTTATTGTGGATGACTGAAGCTTCGCAAAATTCCCAACCATAACAAACACAGCATGTCTCTGGTATCCACTGCTGAAGTATAAACACAGAAATATAAACAAAATTGGTGTATCTGCTGTACTTCAATAAACATGGGTACCGTGGCTACTGAATGGGCATTAGAAACTCTCTGGAGGGGTCGTTAGAAATGAGATACCAGATCCTCTTGGCATCACTGAAACCCCTGCAAATAAG
Source organism: Gymnothorax javanicus (assembly GCA_029692085.1). NCBI lineage: Eukaryota > Metazoa > Chordata > Actinopteri > Anguilliformes > Muraenidae > Gymnothorax > Gymnothorax javanicus. The sequence continues at coordinate 35,340,959 of CM056196.1, read as the reverse complement.
AAAGCTCTTGGCAAGCACCAACAAGAAGGATAATGGTCTCAGGAAATGCCTAATCTCTACACCCGCCCCCCCTTTCCCAGATGTAGATCTGTGTAGGAAGAATCTCTACAGGAATGCTTATTTCGGAGGGGTTCAACTTGGCCGCTGTGAGGCATTCTTGGGAAATGCCTTCCTGCTAAGGAAATGTTCTTCTTATCTGATTTTTTTTTCAACTGTATAAAATACACAATGCATGGTAGCAATATTGTGAGAACATGATGTGTAAATTTGGCACGTAGTAATTTTATTGGGTTTATATTGTATGTGTGGATGCAGTGTTGCATTTTTTAAATTTGACTCTGTATTGCAGCAAATTGATCTCAAACAATGAAAATATGGTGGAGAAATCAGCTTCAACTCTAGCAAAATTTGATTCCATTTGAATAATCTTTGCAAAACGCAGCCATTTTATACATTTTGTCTGTCCAAGTTTAGAGCATGTCAGATTGGGAACCACAAAACTGGCACAGAAAGCAGATGCAATTCTTGAATACCTTGTATCAGAATTGATTTAAAGAATAGAATGTAGCACTGAACAGTGAGTTTGGCACTTCAAATTAAAAGACTTTTTCAAAAGAAGAATATGCTCGCCAATATTGATGTACACTGCGCTAATCCAGTCACATGCCGGTAAAATTTTCAAAATACTGTAAAGAAAACAGGAAAAAGTAGTGTAAATAGAGACTTTAAGCCCTGGACGATGAGTTGTAGCCATTCAAATTTAAAGACCTTTTAAAAAAGGATATTCACAATATAGGGACCAAGACTGAACAGAGGCTGTCACTCACCCGTTTAATGCTAAACATACAAATATAAGGAACATATTTTATTCTCAAAGAAAGCATTGTACAACCAAAGCCATGGCATTCCAGCATCTTCCTGCTTGTGGGGTATGTACATAGAAATAGCTCTTGTTCTAATGAATTGAAAAATGCAGCCCTGGCTCCAAAGCCAGTGAAAGGCTGGATTATCTCGGTTTGAGATGTTGCCAGATCACAAGAATGTTAATCAGAGGAATTAACCTGAAGGCCAGAAATGGATGGCAAAATTCTGTGAAAGAAAACTTGGAAAAACTTTGTGGCACCACTTGAAACTTGCGCAAGGAGGGAAGTTTCATGGGTACGACTTCTAGCACACCATAGGTGTTACACTTTGCAAGAATATAACCTGCCAAAGATGAAAGTTATGTTGAAGGAAGTCATACAAAGGGTACAGAGAAGCTTGCTCATTCCAGTTTTGAAGCTCATAAATAATTTTTTAAGAATTCCTGTCTTACTTTTGCATTGTTACATTCACATTGCTGAGGTTTTTGAAAGACTGAGGTTATCAGCTTGTACCATTAGTATTTCCCCAGAAATTGCATTGGAATTAATGCAATGCACAAAAAAATCTTCCTGGATCTGCAGGTCTTGAGTTTAGTTTCTTGGTGTTTATCAAGAGTAGACAGCTTGTAGTCTGTCTTCTTGGGGGGTAACCAGTGATAGTCAAATTGGAGGACTGGTATAGGGAATGTTGGCGGGTGGAGTGCTCATAGACCTCTGTTGTGTGTTTTTTTTTTTTTTTTTTTTTTTTTGATACCAGGTGTTCTCTGAGTACTTCAAGGAGCTTGAAGAGGAGAGCATTCGGGACAACTTTGTCATTATCTACGAGCTGATGGATGAGCTGATGGACTTCGGCTATCCACAGACTACAGACAGCAAGATCCTGCAGGAGTGAGTTTGCTCTCTGCTATTAAAAGTACGCGTTTGTCGTCTTCGCAGTCTGCGGCAGGCTTCCTCTGTCCGGACGAATGATTTGTTATGGCTGTGATCGTTTGGCTTGGCTGTGGACGACTCCTTCCATTGTTGTGCCTTCACCTCCACGTGTCTTCTCTTGCGTCTTCAGGTACATAACTCAAGAAGGGCACAAGCTCGACACCGGGGCACCCCGCCCCCCTGCTACAGTAACCAATGCTGTATCATGGAGGTCAGAGGGCATCAAGTACAGGAAAAACGAAGTCTTCCTGGACGTCATCGAGTCGGTTAATCTTCTGGTAGGAAGCGGTCTCTGAACAGTGCTGATTTGCTGTCTTTATTTATGGCCTGTCCTCCTTCCCCTCTCGTGCGTGTGTGTCCGTGTGTGTGTGTATTTGTGTGTGTGTGTTTTGAAATTTTAAATCTAATGTTTGCATAACCCCAGACATCCACTATGGCCAAGTTTTGAGAGTTGAGTTCTTCCCAGGAAGTAGCCGAGAAAACTGGGATCATTGAGGTTGTTGTGGTTGTTGCGCGTTGACGCGCCTTTGCCTTGTGTCCGCAGGTGAGCGCTAATGGGAATGTGCTGCGTAGCGAGATTGTGGGCTCCATCAAGATGCGCGTGTTCCTCTCAGGAATGCCTGAGTTACGCCTGGGCTTAAATGACAAGGTTCTGTTCGAGAACACCGGCCGTGAGTTCCCGCTGAACTGCCTCATTAACGTTCTGTGAACGCTTGACTTGATCGAAGTTGAACTACCCTTTGCATTGTTTAGAACAGTGGTTCCCAATCTCGGTCCTGGGGCACCCTTGTGTATGCTGGTTTTTGTTCCAACCGCAATTGAAATCACTGGATTTTAACAAGCTGTCAGGTTGTCTTAATCAGGTGCATTTATGTTTAGCGCAGTTATTTATCCGACAAAGCCACATTTGAACGAATATCCACACATACCATGAAGAGGAAAGAAATCCATGTCCACATTGTGACATTTTAGAAACAACTGCATAAAAAGATTGAAAAAAAAATGGAACCCATCAAAGTGAACAATCAGTGGGTTCCAAATTGGTGAAACTGTGGACACATGGTCATGAAAACGAACAACTCATTTGGCAAGCAAATGATAGAATCAAACCTGCTTTGTGTCATGATAATGCCATTAAGTTCAAGCAAATTATTTAGAAATAATGCAAAACACCTGTCTTCAGCAACCTAATTTGGAGCTGACTGATTTTCTCAGTGTCTAATTTGATCTGTTTAAAAATGATATCCCCTGAAATTGTAGCAATATGGTAAAATAGACACAATTAAAATGTTCAAGGGTCTTTTATTCTTAATGGCAATCATGGGTTTTCATGTCAAAAGGACAAATTAACAGCTTATTTGAATTCTACAATCGCGGTTGGAACGAAAACCAGCATACACTGGGGTGCCCAGAACCGAGACTGGGAACCACTGGTTTAGAACATACAAGCTGAAGTCTGAATATTTACCAGTGAATTTGATTCCTATTTTTGCCAGGTTTGGCCATTCATAATCTTGGCAATCCACTGTCGTGATGTTTTTCACTCCACTCCAAACAGTGCGCCCTCATTCAACAGCTAGGCCATATCTTGTTTACTTCAGAAAATTATGTGTACTGTACTTTACTATGCATATTCAATGCCCAAATGGTAAGTATACCTAAATATTTATATTTATATAATCAGATAATTTTAGGTATGCTACATTTGGAGAAAATGTGTTCATTTTCATCCAGTGTACTCAGCTTGCTGTTCTATGGAACAGTTCATATATGTGTGGGCAGTAGGTCATTGGCAGTAGGGCTGTCACAGTTATGAAAATTATTGTCACACAAATAATTGTGATCAACGATTTAATATATTTTTTCTCTCTTTTTTTACAATCATACCACTGCTGTACCAAATGGTATGTAGTTGTATGCATCTAGGTACTTAAATGTAAATAATATCCCCACCTCATGGGGAAAAACGGCTATTTATTAAAAAAAAAAAGAAAACGACTTGTACATTGTTTAATAACTTGAAATAAAAAATGAAATTCTTTCAGTCTTTCAAGATTTTGTAAATTAAACAAATTAGATCTGGAAAAATGAAATGAACATTATTGCACAACTTCAGTGCATATCTCGCGACTCAGGTTCGTAGGGAAGGATCTGTAGTTGATGCAACATAAGCGAGTTCTATACATTGAATGAGACCGCAGTTCCTCAGGGCTCAGATGATTTTTTTTTTTTTTTTTTTTTAGTTTTGTTGCGTCGCCGCTTTTAACTGACTCAATATTTCTGCAAAATCAATAAATGGGCTCCTTCCAGTTATTGGGCTGTCTGGTTTCATTGGGTCTGAATCTGAAATGTACCCTGAACGGCGAAGTTGTAATTTGCTTTGCAATCAAATCCATCTTCACGGCTCTAACTTGCTGGTTTCACCGTGCCTCTGTTGTCAGCAAAGCGGTCATCCTGTTTGAGCCTTTCCAAGTGCGCTCTGCCAAAGTGTCGGCTTGACATCAAAGAGCTTGCCCGGAGTCTGGTACAACTCGCACCGCTCTATAGTTACGTCGTGGCCACAGTACCAGCGTGGATAAAGGTACCGCTAAAGTTAATGAGAAGTTGGCTTCGCGTTTTCGTCCACCTTTCTCTGATCAGCCTGGCGGGTGGCGGAGGATTACAACAGGTGTCGGTGTAGTCCCGGTAGGCAGAACTTGGGGGGACTGTCGATAGGGGGGAGCGGTTTTTGGGTATGACTGGTGTGTACCAGATGTTATTGCAGGCTTTGAATTTTGGGAAGAATAAACTACCGCAACTGTTTGGAATGCGACTTATTCGCAAGTCAATTGATGTTTTTGTTAGCCTTTTAGAGTTTTAAAATATCTAATTCTATTAGAGGCAGTTAGAAGTAGGAGTAGTCATGCAGTAGGAACGTTTTCCTTATGGATTACAACTTACGCATTTATCGTCACAAAATATTTATTTATACATTTATAATTTCTCGTTGGATGGCCAAAATTTTAAATCTTGCTCGTGTCACTGTAAATGTCGATAATTTGCCGTGGCGAAATGGCTATTGGTCTTAATAATGTAAGACATTTGCTTGCACACAGTTCGCAAATTGATGACTTTACCATTAAATCTGAATATAAATGTTTTACACATTATACCTAAGGCGGATAAGTGATAATTTCTCACAAATGTGAAAACATAATCAGTCCCGCTGCGAGAACAGTTTTTCATCCGCGCTACCCCATGACACTTGCAACTGAGAAGGGCTTTATCGCTTTATCAAATTATGAGTAAAACTAAAGGCGACAAAAGTTAGCACACTTTACGTTCAACCATTTGATCCGGCTGAACAAGTCACCGCTTTCTTGACTGAGAGTTGTTCGGCTTATAGCCTACACAACGAGGACTAAAACCTCCGGATTTCCAAAGGCCGAAACATTTCTTGCGGACTTAGGAAAAAGTGACACCGTTATTGTAAGTTACAAGTAGGCTACATAGATATTTGCATATTTTATTTTATTTTCAGAAGTGCGGGTTTTGTTCATAATTTAAATAATATTAAAGTGGTGGCAAAACATGTTGTTGTTGTTTTACTTTCTCCTATAACGGCGCTTTAGAACTAAAGGTTTCATTTCTTAATTCTTATCGGGAATAAAGTCTTATGAGGGAAGCGTTTGCGCGCTTGTAATCAGGCTTTCAGGAGTTGGTCAGTTGCATTCAGCCAAGAGCAATAGTCAAAAGTATCAAAAACAGCCCGCACACTGCACACAAGTGAAGAGACAACTTGGATGCTGAAAAAATATATTTAATAAAAAGTGCTCAAAGTGAAAACAAAAATGAACGTTTCGGTCCCATGGACCTTCGTCAGCCAAATAAATATATTTTTCGGCATCCAAGGTGTCTCTTTACTTGTGTGCTGTGTGCAGGCTGTTTTTGATACTTTTTAATTCTTATCGGTAAATATTACGGCAAAAATATAATGGCAAAAATACACGAATTTGCAGACATGAACTTTCCTGGTAATAAATATATCGCCAACTGCGAGAAAGAAAATCTGCAGCAAAAATTACTTCAGGCGTTTACACTACAGTATACTACAAATATAATGGACGTCATGTTGTCTGACGAAAAAAATTTCAACGCTGAACATATTTGGACTTCTTTGCGCCGCGGATTTACACGAAGATATGTGTGAAACGGCTGGCCAATATGCCTTCTCACTCACTCTACTTCCCGGTTCAGTGAGCAGGGCTCGTCTACCTGACTTTCGGCTGACACACGGCCACCGGCGCGTTGGCGAAAGTGGAACCTTTATCCACGCTGGTGCTGTACATCATAGGTATGGCAGTGCGTTATTAAAAAAATTGCGGAACATTGGTAGATAAGGACACTTGGTTTATTTCCAAAACGTACTATTGCGAGAGGAAATATGACAATGTGCAGACAAACAATGATGAAAAATAACTGCGGTTTGCTCAACTAATCGTGATGACAGGATCACATGAAAATTGTGAGAGCCCTAAGTGGCGGTGTATAAAGTAGACAGTTCATACTTTTGGGGCTCTGGAATTAGGGACCTGTTTTGGACATGGCCCCTGAAATGTCTTCAAGCTGAAATTCTGAGGTGATCAAACCTGGTCCTCAGGAGCAGCAGCATACAGTGCTTTTTGTTATTACTAAGTGCTTATTTGATCAGTTTGAGCAGTCGATTACAGTTAAGTGGGCTGAGATAACAAATACCAGCACACTGGCTCTACAGGACCAGGGCTGGCCACACCTCGCGAATCTGTTGGATCAGGTTAGCCAAATAAGGGTTGAAATAGAAACCTAGCAGACGTGTCAAGCTACAGGAACAGGGCTGGGCCATCCACACCAAGAACTATAACTATAAGTGATAAAAATATGAGAATTCATACCAATGAGCCAAAATGTTATCAGATTAGTGCTTTTGTGAATTAAACAGATTCATTTTCAATGGCTCTCCGCTTTTATCCTCCAAAAAATTGCACCAAAGGGATCATAGACAATATCATTCTGGCCATGGTTATAGTTTTGGTGTGGACTGCGCCATCCACTTGAGTTTTAACAATTTTTATTTGTAGTTATTCTAGATGTGGATGATCCTTTACACAGATGTGCCTTTCTGATGGAATTTTCCCTGCCTCTGCACAGGAGGGAAGAGTAAGTCTGTGGAGCTGGAGGATGTGAAGTTTCACCAGTGCGTTCGTCTGTCCCGATTCGAGAACGATCGCACCATCTCCTTCATTCCCCCGGATGGAGAGTTTGAGCTCATGTCCTACCGTCTCAACACACACGTATGTACGAAGATGAGTGCTGGGAAAAAGCATTATGCATAATTAATGGAAGGGGAAAGGATTTTTATGGCGTGGTGCATCTCCGGGTGCTTTATGACAATTTACGAAACTGACCTCTGCCACCACCACCAATGTGTAGCACACCCCTGTCCAGTGGCTGTCATTTTCAGCCTCAGTTCTCACTTACATTTATGCTGAGGTGGAGAAGGTATCGACCATTTTGTGCCTTGGCGCTCAGTTGTATCAGTCGAGATGAAGTGGTGATCAACCACTTTGTGCCTCAGTGCTCACTTACCTTTTAGTTGAGGTGGAGAAGGTATCGGCCATTTTGTGCCTTAGCGCTCACTCGTATCAGATGTGTTGAGGAAGTAATCGACCATTTTGTGCCTCAGCACTCACTTGTGTATCAGTCGTGGTGAAGAAGTAATCGGCCATTTTGTGCCTCAGTGCTCACTTACATTTTAGTTGAGGTGGAGAGGGTATCGGCCATTTTATGCCTCAGCCCTCACTGGTATATCAGTTGAGGTGGAGAGAGTATTTGCCATTTTGTGCCTCAGTGCTCAGTTCCATTTCAGTTCAGGTGGAGAAGGTATCGGCCACCTTGAGACTCAGCCCTCTCCTGCATATCAGTTCAGGTTGGCCCTGTTGACTATCTTGTCCCCACATCAGCTGAAGTGACGAGGATGGTATCCAACTTCTCCCCATACATTCTCCACGTCGTCTGAGATGGTCAAGGACTGAGGGAATTCATTATTGTTATTACTTTTACAGGTGAAGCCATTGATCTGGATTGAGTCGGTGATCGAGAAGCACTCGCACAGCCGAATCGAATACATGATCAAGGTAGCTGTGCCCATTTTTTTTCATCTCTTGCCTACCTGACCACTAATTTATATTTACTTGTTCTGGTATGTAACCATCTCTCAGGTCTGACGCCAGTGAATGAAGTGTTTCTGTCTGCAAAGTATAGTCACTCATGGTGTTGGGCTCTTACACCACAACAGCCCCATTCACATGCTGTTACACTACAGTACAAAAGCAACAAACCCCAATTATGTCCTTAAACCAAACAGGATTTCCTTCAAAGAGTGAGCTGAGATTCCATGGCGGTGCTTGTGATGCTCTCTCTCTCTCTCTCTCTCTCTCTCTCTCTCTGTCTCTCAAATTCAAAATGCTTTATTGGCATGACAAAGTTTTACATTTGTGTTGCCAAAGCAATCATAAAACAACAACACATAATATATATTCATGAAAAATAATTCTTATTAAAAAAATAAAAATGTTAAAGTAATAATAATAATATTATAATAGAACTTGTGCTTGTGTAAAGCAAGAACAGATGTGTGTGTGTGTGTGTGTGTGTGTGTTTATTTTTATGCATGTGTGGGTGTTTGTGTGTCTGCGTGTGTCCGTGTGTGTGTGTGTGTGTGCAGCAACAGGTTGGTGTTGGGAAGAATTAGTAAGTAGTGCAGGGGGAGATTGTGTGTGTGTTTGTGCGCATGTGTACGTTTGGTGTGTGTGTGTGTGTGTGTGTGTGTGTGTGTGTGTGTGTGTGTGGGCGTGCGCAGCACAGGGTCACTCACTGTTCCTCAGACTGTGACAGAGGGAGACGAATTGTGCTGCTAAGATGCAGCAGTCTTCATTTTCCCCCAATTAGAAGGGCAATTTTTCAGTATTACGTGTGTATTTGAATTTGGGACATTTCTGGATAATTTTAAGGTAGAATTTTTTACGAATTTGTTCGAATTTAGTACATTCTGTCAGAAAGTGTTCCTCTGTTTCTGTTTGGTTGTTTGTGCATTGTTGGCACAATCTCCGTTCTTCCGGCAGCCATGATTTCTTGTGCCTGCCGGTCTCTATGGCCAGCCGGTGCTCACTAAGTCTGTACTTCGTCAAGGTGGTCCTCAGTTTTTTGTCCCGGACGGTGGTGAGGTAGTCTGCTACTGTGTACTGTCTTTTTAGGGCCAGATAACATTTCATTTTACTTTGTGATTTGGTTTGTGATTCCCAATGAGCTGTATAATTCTGTTTCAGTTAGCTGAAATTTGGTTGATTCTAATTAGATGTGTATTTTTGTTCTGATCCTGAGCTGGTGAGGTGTTAATGTGTGTTAGTGTAGCAGAACTAAGGCTCAGGATCAGCTGAGTGAGGGGATTGTTTTCTTTGCTCAACTCTTGGTATTGCAGGGCTTTGTATTGATGTGAGTGGGGGTCACTTTGTTTTAAATGTTCCCAAAATTTGATTGCCCGTTTTTGTATATTTATAAGTAATGGGTATTGGCCTAATTCTGCCCTGCATGCATTGTTTGTTGTGTGTCTGTTTACTTTTAAAATGTATTTGCAGAATTCTGCATGCAGGGTTTCGATTGGATGTTTATCCCATGTGCCGAATTCTTGACTGCAGAGAGGACCCCACACCTCACTGCCGTAAAAAGCGATTGGTTCAATTACTGCTTTGAAGATTTTGAGCCAAATTGTAATTGGGATTTCAACAGGAATTCGTTGCTTTATGGCATAGAAGGCCCTGCGTGATTTCTCCCTCAATTCATTCACTGCATTTCTGAAGAGATTTCCAGTTGAACTGATTTTTAACCCTAAATAATTCTAAGTATTTGAATGCTCAATGTAATTTGTTCCTATTGTGAATTTGTGTTTTGTTCCCTGAGATCTGGATCTTTTCTGGAATGTGGTGATTTTAGTTTTACTGAGGTTTACTGCCAGGGCCCAGGTCTGGCAGTACTGCTGTAGCAGATCCAGCCCCTGCTGTAACCCCTGTTCTGTGGGGGACAGCAGGACCAGGTCATCTGCATAGAGGAGAAATTTAATCTCAGAGTCGTGGAGGATGAGACCTGGTACTGTTGATTTTTCTAATGTGTTTGCCAATTCGTTGATATAAATGTTGAATAGGGTCGTGCTTAAACTGCAGCCCTGTCTCACCCCACGATCCTGAGAGACAAAATTTGTTCTTTTGTTGCCAATTCTGATGCCGCATTTGTTTCCTGTATACATTGATTTAATGAGATCATATGTTTTACCCCCTACACCACTTTTTATAATTCTATAGAATAATCCTTGATGCCAAATAGAATCGAAAGCTTTCCTAAAGTCAATAAAGCAAGCAAATATTTTTTTATTGTTTTGGGTTACATGTTTTTGAATTAGGGTGTGTAGGGTGTAAATATGATCAGTTGTGCGGTGCTTTGTTAAAAAGCCAATTTGACTTCTACTCAAGACATTGTGCTCGGTAAGGAAGGTTATGAATCTAGAATTTATAATGCTACAAAAAACCTTCCCCAGATTACTGCTCACACAGATGCCTCGGTAATTGTTTGGGTCAAATTTGTCTCTGTTTTTGAATATTGGTGTTATGAGACCATGATTCCAGATGTCAGGGAAGTAACCTACTCTCAGAACCAAATTGAATAATTTTAGGATGGCCAATTGAAATTTAGTGCTTGTGCATTTTAGCATCTCATTTAAAATACCATCAGGTCCTGATGCTTTTCTTGGTTTTAGTGTTTTGATTTTACCTTTAAGCTCCTGTTCAGTGATTGAGGAGTCTAACGGATTTTGGTAATCTTTAATTGCCAATTCAAGTTCTTGCAATTTTTCATTTATTTCATTTTTCTCTGGACCTCTCTCTCTCTCTCTCTCTCTCTCTCTCTCTCTCCCCCCTTCCCCTCTGTCTCTCCCTTCCCCCCCTCTCCCCCCCCCCCCCTCTCTCTCTTTCTCTTTCCCTCCCTCTCCCTCAGGCCAAGAGCCAGTTCAAAAGGAGGTCAACAGCCAACAACGTGGAGATCCACATTCCTGTCCCCACTGACGCCGACTCACCAAAGTTCAAGACCACGGTGGGCAGCGTCAAGTGGATTCCAGAAAACAGCGAGATCGTCTGGTCCATTAAGTCGTTCCCGGTGAGCCGGATAAGCAGCCCCTGGCGCTCTCTTGCCTGGCTAGCGGTTAGCGAGCAGGAAGCTCGGCTTGAGATGTTACCTGAATGGGATTTATTGTACGCTAATATGAACTTTCTGCCTTGTATGTTTGACTTGGACCAGCGGGCCTTTTTTGCTTGTTAGCGTTGCAAAAGCAGCTTTGCGACTGTTTACTTGTGGCTAATTTTCTGGAATCCGAAAAGGAGCAGCCTTACCTGTAGGAGGGTGTCTGTGCTTCATCAGGCGCCCCCACACCTGCCAAAACCAGCCTCGCTTCTGGATACCGCGATATCCTGGCCGCCGTCAGCTAAACACGCTCTGCTATTTGGGGCAGCTCTTGTGCCAAAGAAGCATTAACTCTTCATTAGACTATAATCACTAATATGTGGTTGGAATTAGAGTTCCTTGATGGAGAGAGTAGCGACATGAGAGTTTCAGAAAATATGGTCTTGTACAAATTAATTGGATGAAGCAGGCTGGAGTGGGAAAAACCAAACAACAACGGTTTTCAGGCTTTTTATTACTTTAATAGCATCTACATTCAGCACTCAGTACGAGATGTGTCCTCCACGGTCCTTGAAAAGCTGTTCCACCCATTTTGGCACGGAGCTGACCAGGTTTTTGCAGGTTGCCTTGATTTTTTCGTTGTGATGCCGCACCTGGACAACTGCATTGATGACTTTGGCTTTTGTGGTGCAGTCCTTTTGCTGCAGGCTTGACTTGATGATGGACCAGAGGTTCTCAATGGGATTGAGGTCAGGTGAATTACCAGGCCAGTCCAACACAGTTACAGTACTGTGTTGATAATGCAGTCACAGCTGCATCATACAAGTCAAGAAAATTAATGAAATGTGGCTAAAAGGTACTATGCAGTGATCTTTGAGGTGGTCATGTAAAATGTCCATCACATGGCACGGCTATTTGCACTCAAACAGCACATTCAATTGACTAGCTTCTTTATCCAATTAATTTGCACAAGACTGTATGGTCTTGGGGCCATTTTTTTCCATCTGGGTTCTCAAGCACCGTCTCAAAGTGAATGAGTTTTTTTTTTTTTTCTTTTTTCCTAGTTTTCTCTTTTCTCATGTCTGAACATTATGCTTGTCAAAACCATTCGTCGCTAGAATATTGCTTTCTCCCCAAAGTCAATGTTTCCCTTCTGAGAAAAGAATGAAAAAATCCAACTATTTTCATCGTTCTAAACAGCTCGGTTTCGCGCGATGGAAACATAATGGCTCCTATTCTTGAGCTGTTGCGACTATCTAGGGACTTGTGGTGGAAAAGGCTTTGTAGTTAGAAGGCTTTGATCTGAGCATTGAGATTCTGAAGTAACAATCCCTCCTGGTAATTAAAAGCTGTGGATAACACTGACTTTGGGCGGTAGATAACACTGACCATGAATGTAGAAAAAAAAAAAAAAACATTCCATGAACTTATTCATCAGTTGTGCAGCACAGGAGTTATGGAATAAACTTCCAGAAGCAGTCAGGAAAGCAGACTCTATCATGTCCTTCAAAACGCTCCTCAGAACCTACCTTTTTAAGCTGGAGTACAAGGACTTTTGCTGAAAACTGTGTGTCTACTGACAGTGTACAGCGCATTGAGTCCTAGAAATGGGCTATATAAATTTGATCTGTTATTATTATTATTATTATTATTATTATTATTATTAAAGGGTTAAGATTCTGTTTAACTCTGCTCGATTCAGTTTTGTCTTGTGAGAGTGGGAGCTCTCTGCTGTGCAGTGAGGTGTGTCTCAAGGGACTGCTTTCATAAGGTTGGTTGAGTGCACTTGCTGTGGTGTAACAACATGGGTTTGTTCAGGGTGGGGTTGGTCACAGTTCCTTGGGTCGCAAAATTACCCCCAACAACAAGCGAGGCACCAAGAGTTCACCAGTAGTTTCGAGCACATGCATTTTATCTTCTCCTGCTGACATTTAGTTTTTATTTCCCACATAACTAATGGGCCACACATCTGTACAGAGTTGGTTAAAACCCACTGTTAAATGTAGTATTCTGTCAATATGTGGTAATTTTTACATTTATTTTTATTTATTTATTTATTTATTTTTGCTTGTGTTACCATCATAGACCGTATAAAAAGATGGACGCAGCACCCGGCTCTGAAAATTGAGGCCCATGCGGAAATCTCAAAAATTTGCATTATATTTAATGGCCAGCAGATGGCGACGTCGGTGGTTGCAGAAAGGAGTTCAATGGTATTGAAGTCTATGAGAAAATGACCCTACTTTGCCACCTGATTTATCATTTCAAACATGATTTTCCAGATCATTTTATGATATCTATCGCAAGTTTAAAGTCTCCTTCGATATATCGTGATGTTCATTTTTGCAAACTATGGTCCCAAATAGGCTAGAATAAAGGATAACGCCAGAATATGCTTTAGAGGCGTGGCTATCCTCTGGTCGTCGTCTGATACGGTCAGATCCAGTGCCACGGTCCTCCCCGGATCTTCAATTCACGCACTCGTCCAATAGGAATCACATCTGGTTTCAAAATGACAAAATGGTGCTGCTCAAATTGCCAAAATCAAGGCTTCCTAAATGGTATGCTGAAACCAATGGGCGACGTCACAGTTGCTTCGTCCATCTTTTTATACAGGCTATGGTTACCATACAGCCTTTCCACAGGCTTATGCTTTTAACCTTAAAGGACACATGATGGAAAATGGCCTTGAAATTACAAATTATTTTGACAAAAATCTCTTTTTTTGCAGAAACATTGGTAAACCTCTATCCTTAGAACATCCAAGAATGTAATTAATATTTTTTGTGATGGGGAGGATTGTATAATGTGGGACCTTTAACACGTGGATTTTTTTTTTTTTTGGTGTATTTGTCCATTTTGAATAGACTTTTATCTCTTTATTCCATTTATACACTGCTCATGTACATTTTATGTTTGTGATGTAGCATCCAAGATTTTTGTCATTGAGTCTGTTGTGTCGTGAAGAATTAAACTCTCAGTTACACGAACCACAGCCTTGAAGCACCTCAGTTATTTAAACCTATGTGATTATATTGTTCTTAAATGAGCTGTCTAATAGTTCTGCCACAATCATTACTGGCATGCGATCTTTATAACACTAAGAATTTTGACAATGTAAAATAAAAAACCTGCTTTTCAAGGGGTTTAATACGGCTGTATCCTCTTAGGGCGGGAAGGAGTACTTGATGCGGGCGCATTTCGGGCTGCCGAGCGTGGAGGCCGAGGACAAGGAAGGAAAGCCTCCCATCAGTGTGAAGTTTGAAATCCCCTACTTCACTACCTCTGGAATTCAGGTGAGGGGTTGTAATTCGGAACATAACCACCAGGGGGCCGAGTGCCACCACAATATCAGCCTGTGTGAAGATGAACAGTAGAGGGTGCTGTTGCATAATCGATCATGACAGATTTCTAAAGTTGTTTGAAGCAGACGCGCATCTCGTGAGGCACGGCGTAAAATTTGGCGTTGTTGGCTTTACTCACTGAATTTGGCAGCATTCAAATGGTATGTAACGGAAGATGAGCATGGAAAATTGGAAGAAAATTTACGTCAGTGATGATTTCGCTACATTGAAATGTCACTAAAAAAATTAGATAATGTAGTTATGAAATATGTTTTCTAGGGTGACCTGGGCGTGCTCTGATTACTTGCATTGTTGCCATGTCTACAGCATAGTATTTTTTTGATGGAATATTCCAGGTCCTACAACTTAGCTGGATTGGTGATGTCTGTTTGTGACTTAGACCCCAGAAACTCAATTGCTAATGAAAAGATTTCTGAGCATTGTAGCATTGGCTCAACATTAGAGCAATATTGCGGGAACATTGTGTGCTAGCTGAGGAGACAGCAGGAGGTGTGGACCTCAGGAGCCGTGTTCATGGCTGGGGTGGGGGGTCGCTTTGTCGACATACAGGGCTCTGGGGACCTATAATCAGCCTTTCCATCTGTCACCAGGGAAACAAGGGCCTGAAAGAAAGAATAAAAGGAAAGTGCATTCATTATGCTGGAGTTTTGGCTCCTTGCATCATTGTTTCCAAATTTCCTGGTGTAAAGAATAGGGGAAGGGTGCTCTTTATCGAAATTCACCTTCAAAATGTCAGCAGCAACCCACAAGATTGCAGGAATTCAGGATGGTCTTCTGTCACACTAGTGTATCAAAGTGTGATAACTGTTATAGCACCCAAGCCCTGTTCCTGAAGGTAGATGGTTTTGTAGGTTTTGACCGTTTTGTTTCGACCATAAAGCGGAACAGTTGATTCCTCTTATTGAAGACCTTTGCGATCTCTTGGTGTTGAATGGGTTGTGCTGTATTAGGGATGCACATGGCCAGTGTAGATCTCATAGTACTGGATTGAGCAACTGTACTCAAACTGGCCCAGTATTGTAAGTGTAGATGGCCTCAGCACATTGTCAGTAGGCCCTATTGATCAGTAATTCCATGAGGCTCTTTTCGGCAGAGTCACTGAAATCTCCGCATTTTGTCACTTGAAGGTGTTGCCACTTCACAGCCTATTACATCTCCAAGAGCAACAGCTTAGTTATTTTAACAGGGATTTACGTCCTTTATTTGGAATTAATTTGTGGCATCTGAGCTTTGACTGAGAGTTTGGCCTGATCTTGTGTGTAATATCATTATTCGAACTTGCTACTTGGCACTGGAAAGCAATTTCGTAAGTCTCTGCCTTCTAACCATAACTTTCGCTGGCTTACAGTTAAAATATTCAGATGAAACGGAACAGCGTGTTCATGAACTGCTATGACCTTCTGCACAGCACGAGTCTTTGAAGTGAACTAAGATGGCCCTGCAGTTTTGGAGTTCAGCTAGAATATTCCCTCAAAGATGGAATAATGATCTTCTCAGCACCGCTAGAATATGCGGAACAGGTGGTGCTGTGCGGATCTGCTCAGCCGGATTGAATTGGTGCGGATGGGGCTCCTTCCTGCCCCGCGACGTTTTTATGGGCCCTCGTCCGTTCTCTCGGCCCCTCCGCCTCACATTACGCCGGGTCATCCGCGGGACTATTAGCCATCCCACGCGGAACTGAAACTCGGGAGAAATCGCATTAGGTCGGATTTCTGGGCAAATGAGGAAGTTTTGGCAAGAATTGAAAAGTGTACGTTTGGTTTATTTATTTATTTATTTATGGTAATCAAATGGAGACTCGGACGCTGGCGGACCATTTCCCCTTCGCCTCCTCGGTGATGCGCCGGGCGCACGCCCACCTGCTGGGGTTCAACAAAAGGGCTGCCGCGCCCTGGGTTAGCCAAGCGTCGAGCCTCGCTGTGACCTTTGACCCTGGCGGTGTGTGAAGAGGGTGATTCCTGGCTCTTCCACTTGGACCAGGGCCCTGTGTTGTGAAGCCTGTGTCTATCCACACACAGGGGAAAATTAAACTTGGGTTA
Organism: Gymnothorax javanicus; assembly: GCA_029692085.1. Taxonomy (NCBI): domain Eukaryota; kingdom Metazoa; phylum Chordata; class Actinopteri; order Anguilliformes; family Muraenidae; genus Gymnothorax; species Gymnothorax javanicus. Next base: position 35,324,519 of record CM056196.1, on the reverse strand, counting down.
TACACATTAAACTGGTGCTGTCTGCGCACTTCGCTGTTAGGTGGGCATTTTGATGGATTTATGATGCAGATGTGAGGTCCTGCCAATTAACGCTAAATACCTATATCAAATCATCTGACTCTGTGTGGGGGGAAAAAAGTGAAAGTGGGCTGAAAATGGAGCTTTTTGTGCTATACTGTATCTACATGTCATACGTTAATGTCATGTAGTACTTACCAGTACTCCATTATAGTTGAATGGACACTGGATGTCTTGAGTGATAAAATATATTGTGTTAAATGAACCTCATAGAGTGCACGAGGCTCCTACTGGTCATGTGCACTGCCTAGCCAAAAAAAAAGTGTCACGTGCTTAATATTTTGTTGGATCAGCTTAACCTTTATTTCGTTATGGCTTTGTTATGAGAATTTGATGCAACTTGACATTTATTTTCATCCAGAGTTGCGTTAATTTTTAGCTGAGATCTTGCATTGACTGTGGGAGAGTCAAACAATTCTGTAAAGTCTTCTTTGGCGCATCCCAGTGACTATTAATGTGATTAATAATGCGTTAGACAGTTCTTGACCCAATGCCAGTGATTTCAACGATCAGTTATTTTCTTTCTTTGATGCAGGCCAAAAATCTACCCTTCTTGAAGCACAGTAACATCTTTTCCACGACTACGGGACACGTCTTTCGATCTGGTTGCTCAAGAAATTAGAACTGTATCAGTTAGGGTTAAGAGAATTAATGCCAGTTGAAACATATTAATCACTGGAATAATGATTCAATCACAGGCTTTTAAATATTTGTTTATTTAGATCTGATTGCCAACTTCTTTTTTCCCAAGCTGTATGTACTCCACCATTTTTACTATGTGCCAAGACGTTGAGTGAATTTCACTCAACTGAGCGGTTACAGAATACACCAGGTACCTGCTGCACTAATGTGCACCTCAGTTGGAGTTAAGTAGTCCTCTTGCAATGAGCCAAAATGTTCAGCATTTAATGAACTTTACTGGAGTACACGTGGTGCACTCATACATACATACTGTGGTGGAGTTGAATGGATGCAGCGAATCGTAATGGCAGAGCCCAGTTTGAGGCCGCGTCGTTGGTGTTCCAGATAACCCCGACGTCTCTGTGGTCTCTCTGTTCCCAATTAGAGCGCGTTTACAGCGCTCCACCGGCGCCTGCGCTTATTACAGGGAGCGAGTCCAGAAGGTCGGGCCGCTGGTTCTGTGCGTGTGCACGCGCATTTTACGCGCCTCTCATTTTTCCGTGTGCCTACGTGAAATGAGGAGGGGTCGGACGGCGACGGCGGCGGCGGCGCGGGCGGGGGGTCGGCACTTCATATTTAGCTTGTGTAAGACATACGACTGTAGTTCTAAGCGTATCAAAGTAGTATTTTATTGCACCATTAAATGCAGTGGCAGGTCTGTGTCAGAGATGTAAAGAACAAGCCCCCCCCCAGAGCCGCGCTCTGCTTTTTATCAGGGTAAGGGGAAGTTATGTTTAAGATGATTATGGCGGTGTGGAATAAGGAGGCAGGATGAGTTTTTATGGGGCTAACGGGAGATTGGAAGCCACATCAGTCTCCGTGTTCCCCCACCGCCGTGTAATCAGAGCCTGTTTGCAGCCTGCGCCGCATGCCATCTCCATGGGGACGGCTAACCATGTCAACTCTTAGCTGTGGCACGAGCGCATGCCAAAGGCCAATGCTCGTGTACTGCATATTATTCTGCTAGCGTGTCGTTGGGACCTCAGTCTGGCTGGACTCTTTCTCTTTCATGCGCTTAAACACCGTCTTTTTTTTTATTAAGGGCTTCAGAAAAGCAGTGGTTTATGCGCCCTGTACGCAGCGTTGAAATTTCAGTTCTGATTTCAATGCGAGTCAAACTGATCTCCCATAAAGTGCCACGATAACGCCCTTTAGATTATAACCAGGTATTGAGAATCCTGTCGGCAAGTCAAGTTGAAACTCGAAAAATTATCTTCAGCTTTTGTTTTCTCTGCTGTATTGAAGGTTTTCGGACTGTCGTCAGTGCGGGAGTTAAAAGTTCGGCGGCACGTTTCATTCTGAGACGACAAATTAAGACGATTTTTTTCTGAAATGACGAAGAGAGTCAGTATTTGAATGTCGAGCGACTGCTCATATTTTAAATTTCACCCTTGCGATATATTGAGATTATTTTGTTGTTATGACAGTCAAATTCTTAGAAAGCGTTGCATATCTTCAGGCTACAGCGGGTGTGGCTGCAGAGTGGGCGCCTGATGACACTGCCCGGCTTTTCTTCATTACCTCTCGTGGCGTCGTCTTCGTCGGCGAATGTTAGAGAGAAAGGGTGGGCGGGGGCGCGCGATCGAAGGCCGCTATAAATACCAGAAAATACCATGCGCAGTACTGATATAGCCCATATTCTGCATTTAGCTGCGAGCTTCAGGACGTCAGCCAAGCTGCGTGGTACCGGCATCGAGTGAAGTCGAGCCGTCGCCTTGTCATATCGCTCCAGAACAAACAAGCTGCGCTGTAATCAGCGCGCTGGAGATGCGAGCTGTAGGAGTGAGCCGCTATTCTCGTCCACACTGCCCGGCTGAACCCGACTGACTGTCCTTTCTTAACCCCGAAATAAAAACTCAATTTCATGTTCTGAGAAGTCTGCATCTCTGCGGGCACATTTGGCCTTTGCCTTGTCTAGTCGTACACGCTATTGAACAAATTTAGTGCGCCTTGTTTCTATTTCAAATCATATGTTTTCGTACGGTGTTGCACCCAGAAAACTGTAGTGTGCGCAGCTTGTTCTGTTTCATTACCATGTATGACACTTTGTTTTAGTATGAAGGAGAATCCTTAGAACCTCTCATTTGGAGAGTTAATGACTTGCATCCAATTGCAGCCAGAATTACATCATGTTAAGTGTGGGTGAATTTTTTATCTGCTATTTTTGTACAGTCACTGCATTAGATGTGAGGAGATATGAGAAGCAGAACTAATATAACTGCTTGCTACAGTGTTGTCCTGTTTGCAGTTGAATGTTTCCATAGATATTGGCGAATATATAATGAAGTATTGGTCATTTTTTTTAATGGGAACAGGACATATGAGGTTAATTTCGGGATGGTCAACGGTTCAAAACTTAGACTGAATATACTGAAGTGAAGGTGCGGAACCGACACGCAGTTAAATGTGTGTTAGTATGGGAGGAGGTGACCCCAGGAGAACATCTGAGCACTGTGTGGTGACAGGCGTGGGAGATTAGAGTGAGGCGCACCTCGACGGGAGAGCGCCAAATTTGTGCTGCAAGATGGCAGGGAAGCCCCATCGACATCGGCAGCGTGGGAGACCAGAGGAGTGGCCACCTTTCTTTAGATGGTCCTGAAATAACACCGGCGTGTAGCTGTCTGTACGCATCGGCGAGCACACCCTCTCGTTTTTATTCGGTCATGCGTACCAAATTAAACCTCGTGTCTTGAGGCTAAGGTACAAATTATGCAAAGTTTTTCAGTTAGTCTTTTTTTTTTGAGACCGTTTTCATTTTTTTCTTGTTTTCAAGCTTGTTTTTCTGTGCACTGCCTAGCCTAGCTTGCACAGAGCTGAAGCACTTGTTGTAAGAAAAGCGGTGCAGCCGTTAGCCTCTCTGCTTCTCGCAAGGCCGCGCTTCGCTCCGCTATCTCCGTGCTTGCAATAGCGCAGTTTTGTGTTTCTTGGAAGCAGGCGGAACAGTGTTGTGAAACCGGCTGGGCTCTCCTGCGTCTGTGTTTGGGGGCCGTGGAGCTTCCAGCTGTCCGGCTCGTCTTCAGCGGGACACGAGGGTGCCAGACGCCTCCACACTCCTGCGGGATGGCTGCTCATCGTCCCAGAGCGTAATCGAGGGCGAGTTATGATCGATTGTGCCTCACAGGAAGGAGGTCTCTCTCTCCCTAGTGTGAAATCCATCCTCCACATATGGTGTTGATAACGCGCACAATAAGTGATGTGAATTGCGTTGGACTATGGCGCACTGAAGTCAAAGCTCGCGCCGTCAGGTCTCAATTAGCCGTAATGCTCTGGATTGTGCCGTTCGCTTGTTTTCCTCGCTTGTTGTTGACAAAGTCCGCCTGGTTCAATGAAAAGTCTGGATAAGCGGCCAGAAAAATCTGTACACAGCCCGAAGCTGTTGTTTTAATGGCAGCTGAGGAACGAGCAGGTGTTCCCAGAATATCAGGAACATGAGGCCCGTACTTCCTGGAGCAGTGGTTCTCAACTTCAGTCCTGGCAAGCCCCGTGTACGCTGGTTTTTGTTCCAACTACAATCGTCATCAGTATTTTAAACCACTGTTAATTCTTAGGTAGGCCCTTCGCAGGTTTAAAAGTATTATTGTCCAAAATGGCTGTAGTTGTATACCATATAGGTTAAAAACTGTTCTTTATTGCAAACTTTTGCAAAAAGCGTTCACATTTGGTGATGGTGATGAATCAGGAGGGTCAGTCAACATGAATTTTATCCCTTTTACACAATGCAGGGTTTGCCTGTCATCCTTTACCTCAGTGGTCTCCAGCCCTGTTCCTGGAGGGCTACCATCTTGTAGGCTTTTGCTATTATTATAGCTCATTCGGATCTTAAAGTGGGAAATGTAGTGTGGTTTGCTTTGGCTGGAGTGGAAACCTTCAGGATTGCAGCCCTCCAGGAACAGACTGATTTACCTTGTCTTTTGATTTGTCATTAACCACCAACTGGTTATTTTTTTGATGCTGCGTGTCCACACTTTCATCAGTTTGGAGCCAATTGATTCATTAATATCATTGTTTTTTTTTTTCCCTCTTATTATACCACAAACCAGTCAGAGACTACAAAGTCCCCCACCAAAGATCAAATGATCAAAGATAATGGCCTAAATCATTCGTCCCCCAGTTTACTCTTTGGGTTGTGGGTGACTAATTAAAACATATGTGCAATACTAGTACATCAATATAAATATAGACCTTTTCAGGGCATGCTTGGCTATTTCTGGCATAATGCGGCTTTAAAAGGTAAATTATTCTCATAAACATGGATAGTGCAAGTAGGAAAAAGTAGCTCCTGGTTAAAATTCTGGGATTGCATTTGTGGTTGGAACAAAAAACAACACAGGGGGTCCCCAGGACAGACTTTGAGAACCTTTGATGTTGATGTCACTGACTAAGCAGAGCAAAAAATGCTTGAGTGAAGAAATGGCCATGAAACTCAGAGGGTAAACTGCCATGTGTCTATATACAACTCGAATTCCGAAATAGTTGGGACAAAGTGTAAATTGTGAATAAAATCAAAACGCAATGACTTTCAAATCACACTAGCCAGTATTTTATTCACAATAGAACAGAGATAACACAGCAAATGTTGAAACTGAGAAATTTAACAATTTTATCCACATAATGAGCTCATTTGAAATTTGATTGCAACTACAGGTCTCAAAAAAGTTGGGACAGGGGCCTGTTTACCATGGTGTAGCATCCGCTCTTCTTTTTAACACAGAGTGGAGACGTCTGAGCATTCAGCAGACAAGTTTCTTGAGTTTAGCCATTGGAATTTGATCCCACTCTTGTGTAATACAGGCTTCCAGCTGCTGGAGAGTTTTGGGTCTCCTTTAACGGACTTTTTGTTTAATTATGTGCCAAATTTTCTCAATCAGTGAAAGATCAGGACTGCAGACAGGCCAGTTCAGCACACGGACTCTTGTACTACGAAGCCATGCTGTTGTAATAGCTGCAGTATGTGGTTTTGCAAGGTCCTGCTGAAATACACTAGGCCTTCCCTGGAATAGATGTCATCTGGAGGGGAGCATATGTTGCTCTAAAACCTTTATATGCCTTTGAGCATTCATGGTACTTTTTAAAACATGCAAGTGTCCCACACCATATGCACTAATGCATCCCCATACCATCAGTGATGCTGGCTTTTGAACTGAACGCTGGTAACAGGAGGGGTGGTCTTTCTCCTCTTTCGCCCGGAGGACACGATGCCCATGATTTCGAACAAGATTGTCAAATTTGGACTCATCTGACCACAGGACACTTTGCCACTTTAATACAGTCCATTTTAAATGAGCCTTGGCCCACAGAACACGGCAGCGACTCTGGATCATGCTCAATAATGGCTTCCTTTTTGCATGATAGAGTTTTAGGTGGCATCTGTGGATGGCACGGCAGACTATGTTTACAGACATTGGTTTCTTGAAGTATTCCTGGGCCCATTAAGTAATGTCAATGACAGAATCATGCCGGTGAGTGATGCAGTGGTGTCTGAGGGCCCGAAGATCTCGGGCATCCAGTTAAGGTCTTCAGCCTTGTCCCATACGCATAGAGATTTTTCCAGTTTCTCTGAATCTTTTGGTGATGTTATGCACTGTCGCTGATGAGACTCTACAAGCCTTTGCAATTTGACGTTGAGGAACATTGTTTTTACCCCTCGGCCGACTTAGGCCGGAGGGGTATTGTCGTCACCTGCGTGTCTGTCTGTCGTCCGTCGTCCGTCGTCCGTCCATGACTTTGTCCGGGCCAGTACTCAGCAACTAATCGCAGCTTCACCAAATTTGGTATGGTAACCCACTATGACCCATAGATGTGCAACGTCAGGGTTTTTGCTGGATTTGACCTTTGGCCTTAGCGCTGTGACCCTCACCCTGGAAATCTTGTCCGGGTCAGTACTCGGCATCTAATTATCGCAGCTTCACCAAATTTGGTGTGGTAACTCACTATGACCCATAGATGTGCAATGTCAGGTTTTTTTTTTGCTGGATTTGACCTTTGACCTTAGCGCTGTGACCTTGACCATGGAAATCTTGTCCGGGCCAGAATTCAGCAACTAATGATCACAGCTTCACCAAATTTGGTATGGTAACTCACTATGACCCATAGATGCGTAACATCAGTTTTTTTGCAGGATTTGACCTTTGACCTTAGCGCTGTGACCTTGACCCTGGAAATATTGTCCGGGTAGTACTCGGCAACTAATTATTGCAGCTTCACCAAATTTGGCATGGTAACTCACTATGACCCATAGATGTGCAACGTCAGGTTTTTTTTCTGGATTTGACCTTTGACCTTTGACCTTAGCGCTGTGACCTTGACCCTGGAAATCTTGTCCAGGTCAGTACTCGGCAACTTATCATCATAGCTTCACCAAATTTGGTATGGTAACTCACTATGACCCATAGATGTGCAGTGTCACGTTTTTTTGCTGGATTTGACCTTTCACCTTAGCTCTGTGACCTTGACCCTGGAAATCTTTTCCGGGTCAGTACTCGGCAACTAATTCTTGCAGCTTCACCAAATTTGGTATGGTAACTCACTATGAACCATAGATGTGCAACGTCAGGTTTTTTGCTGGATTTGTCCTTTCACCTTAGCTTTGTGACCTTGACCCTGGAAATCTTGTCCGGGTCAGTACTCGGCAACTAATTATCGCAACTTCACCAAATTTGGTATGGTAAGTCACTGTGACACAGATGTGCAACTTCACGTTTTTTGCTGGATTTCACCTTTGACCTTTGCGCTGTGACCTTGAGGCAGGAAATCTTGTACGGGTCATTACTCAGCAACTACTGATCGCAGCTTCACCAAATTTGGTGTGGTAACTCACTGTGATACATAGATGTGCAACATCACGTTTTTTGCTGGATTTGACCTTTGACCTTAGCACTGTGACCTTGAGGCAGGAAATCTTGTCCAGGCCGAGGGGTATTCAGCAACGCATTATGTTTAAAGTATTCCACAATTTTTTTTTTTTTTTTATCCAAGCCTTCACGGGTTGGAGAGCCTCTGGCCATCTTTACTTTTGAGAGACTCAGCCTCTCTAAGACATCCCTTTTATAGCCAATCATATTACACACCTGATGCCAGTTAACTTAATTACTTGCTAAATGTTCTTTCAGCTGATTCTCTTATATATTAATTGCTTTTTCAGCCCTTTTTTGCCTGTGTCCCAACTTTTTTGAGACCTATTGCAGCCAGAAAATTTGAAATAATCTCATTTTTTGGATAAAAATGTAAAATGTCTCAGTTTAAACATTTGAAGTGTTATCTATGTCCTATTGTAAATAACATATTGGCTCATGTGATCTGAAAGTCATTGCATTTTGATTTTATTCACAATTGTCACTTCATCCCAACTATTTCAAAATTGGGGTGGTAGTTTTTCCTTAGCAGATGGCAGTAGCTCCTGTCTGTTTCTTGCAGGCTTAGGATCCAACTAATCCGGAGAACTCGATTTGAAATATTCTCACAATGTTACTTGATGTTTTGTCAATGCTACGGCATTCCTACTGCATTTCAGAAATGTGAGAATGTTTTGAACAGGATTATGGAACGTAGTTTCAACCCCATATAACCTTTGGACCCACTATATTTAAACCTGCAGAACTTCAAGCCTATTGTAAATTCTAGTGGCAATCCCAAGGTTTCCAACAATTCCAGAAATGTCCTGCCGAATCAGTGAAATTTTTATAAAATGTTGTACTGGATTTCAGTGTATTCCATTTGATATCATGCTGTGGCAATAAAAAATGGCGTCCTGGGTTTGAATATTTCTCACAATATAGGTGTGGTGTAGCTTCAGTGAAGAGCTGCAGTGCAACTAGCAGATACAAAATGTGTATGTGACATGGTTCTACAATATTTAAAAAAAGTATAGATATTTCTTGCTTTGGACCTATTTAAGGGAAAACTTGAGTGAAAAGTTGAGAGTTTAGGGGGTTAATTCCAGTCATGGCACACATGGAATTTGAATTCATGGCAGAGGTTTTGCTACGTTGTCGCTCTGTGGTGGTTTCCCTTGACTGCGCGTTAAGTAATGCATTTGAACCATTGTGTTTGCTACTTCAGCTTATCCGGCCTCAAACCCCACAAGCAGTTATCTGCTTTCATTGGAATTTACTTGGTATTTTGTACATTCAGTTGAGCCAAATTATGCAATGTAGTGGCCTTGGCACGGGCTCGTAATTTCACAATGAGGAAAAGTGTATGAAATGTTACACTAGTGCCGAAAGTGCCAGTTCCCTTATTTATATTAATAACCCTAGTTTCTTAACCACTTCTTCATATATTTTTTTTGTTTTTCTCTCAAACGTGTGAAAATTCTCATGGTCTGCTCCTGGTTTACTACAGATGCGCATTTTCCTTCTTATCTATCGGTTTGTTAATCTCTATGTCTATCTATTCGTGTGTAAATTTCTCTGAACCATTTGTGTATTTGCATGCAAGATATTTCCTGACATTTGGCATTGCCAATGCGGCCGTGGACCATGTGTAAAATGCTCTTGAGAATATTTTAATTTGGCATCATTTAGAATGTTTCTCCTGCTGCAGTAAAGCACTTTTAACCCATGATGGTAAAATTACAGTTGGGTGTCTATAATTGCCTTTACATGGCGGTTTAATGCTGATGTTGAACATGGCATTTGGTTATTAAAGTTCAGCTGAGTTGTAGAACACTCACTTAGAAGTTTGGGGAGAAAACATTCTAACACCTTGGGCATGTCTGAATACCCATGCTTCTTATGCAGCTATGTACAGAATTTACTTTGGTACCTACTAGTCGACAGTTGATGCTGAAGGTACTGTGTATGCATAAAATCGGCCAAATGACACGGCTGCCATTTCACCGTGTCCTGACCAGGTTTACCCTTGATGTAGCAACGACGTAGCCTTCCCCCCATGAAAATGTAAAGACACAACTTTACCCCAGAGCAGGGTGCAAAATTCACTTTTTTGTCCATCGGCCAAATGGCCTGTGAATATTCAGATTTTACCAGCCACTTAATAGGATACCATTAGTTTTTTGGCTGGTGATTGAAGCAAATCTACCGGCCACCAATATATTTTACCAGCATTTGGATGGTGGCTGGTGCTAATTTTGGCCCCTGCCCCAGAATAAGTGTAATTTATTTTCTTTTTTTAATAATACAGGCTAAAACAGCGTTTCTCTTTATTTTAAATATCTCATATTTCATGTATTGTTTTTCCACTGTGAGCCATCGTTTCCTCAGTCATCATGAAAATGGCTTGTGATTTCAGCTACAGTGGTACTACGGGATCATGCAGAGTTCACCAGTCCCATACAGCAAAATGCAACTGAATGCAATAGGTCATGTGGGTAATGTTCACTTACAGCTTGATCCATACAGAGGTTTAGGACATATTGCAAATTTCATGTACAAATTTTCGCCTACTGTGTGGTAAATGCGTATGGGTGTTCGGACGAGCACCTACTCCTTAAGAGGAAGTAGACCTTTCTGTGACCTTTTTCTCCTACTTGGTTAAAATCACTCAAATTGAGTGAAAGTATGCTATTAATTTTTTTCTAGGTATGATGTGATAATTGGCAAAGGCAGTGAGATGCTCTGTTTTGTCCACAGGTGCGTTACCTGAAGATCATTGAGAAGAGTGGATATCAGGCCTTGCCCTGGGTTCGATACATCACTCAGAATGGAGGTAAGAGTCTCCATACTCACTGGGCAAAAAAATCTTTGTGCTCCCCTAGTTCGTCCTGGAGTAACTCTAGTTTTAGCAGTGCTGTTCTAATTCAGGTTTGTGTGTCCAGTTAGGTCTTTCTTATTGCTGTGTTAATGTGATTATCTGCCTTTGTAATGACTGTGGATTGAATGAAGACAAATGTGGCCACATAACAGTGATGAGCCAGTCGGACACCAGCGCGCATTTATACAGTATGATGTCATTTCGCTGTCCTTGATTGGGTATACCCGAGGTCGCTGGTATAAAAGCCTGCTGAAGGATGATGCTGAACTTGTTGGCTGCAATCTCTCGGCAGCAATTAGTGCTGCCCTCTCCCAGTTTTATATTTTAGGGATATCTGCACAGATGAGCATAACCCTGTTTTTATGGGCTATATGCACAGATGTGCTAACCCTTGTTTGTTTGGGCTATCTGTACTGATGTGCATTACCCTATTTTTATGGGCTATATGCACAGATGTGCTAAGCCTTGTTTGTATGGGCTATCTGTACTGATGTGCATTACCCTGTTTTTATGGGCTATATGCACAGATGTGCTAAGCCCTGTTCTTATGGGCTATCTGTACTGATGTGCTAAGCCTTGTTCGTATGGGCTATCTGTACTGATGTGCATTACCCTGTTTTTATGGGCTATATGCACAGATGTGCTAACCCTTGTTTGTTTGGGCTATCTGTACTGATGTGCATTACCCTATTTTTATGGGCTATATGCACAGATGTGCTAAGCCTTGTTTGTATGGGCTATCTGTACTGATGTGCATTACCCTGTTTTTATGGGCTATATGCACAGATGTGCTAAGCCCTGTTCTTATAGGCTATCTGTACTGATGTGCTAAGCCTTGTTCGTATGGGCTATCTGGACAGATGTGCAAAGCCTTGTTCTTATGGGCTATCTGCACAGATGTGCTAAGCCCAGTTTTTAGGTTGCCGGCCGTAGGCCAGTAACCTATTGTCGTCACTTTGTGTCCGGCGGCGTCGTCCGTTTAAAGCCGTATTTCAAAAACGGTCTGATGAATTTTTTTGAAATTTGGGGATGTGATCAAATCGGTCATCAAGTTGATGCCCGAGCAAAAATTTTTTTGATTGAATCGTTCATTTAGACTTGGCGGCCATTTTTATGTTGAAAATGGCCATTTTTGGCACTTGGGTGCAATTTTCCCAAAAACTGTCTGATGAATTTTTTTTTAATCGCAGCAATGGAATCAGTATCATGACCTGCTTCAATGGGGTAAATGGCGTTTTGATTGAATCGCTCCTTCATAGCGCCACCTAGGCAATGTGTCCAGACTTCATCATTTTTTCGGGGTGTTTTGTGCTATAACTCTCTTAATATAGCATTTAGAGCTTAGGTATGCATGGGGTACTGCAGGTAATCAGGTATGCCGAACATTGTGAGTCAGTCACTTTTGACCGTGGGCCTCAAGGTCAAGGTCAAATGGCAAAAATGTGCTATAACTCTCTTAATATAGCATTTAGACCTTAGGTATGTATGAGGCACTTATAGGGAATCAGATATGCCGAACATTGTGAGTCAGTCACATTCAAATGGCAAAAATGTGCTATAACTCTCTTGATATAGCATGTAGAGCTTAGGTATGTATGAGGCATCTCTAGGGAATCAGGTATGCCGAACATTGTGAGTGAGTCACATTTGACCTTGGGCCTCCAGGTCAAGGTCAAATGGTAAAAATGTGCTATAACTCTCTTAATATAGCATTTAGACCTTAGGTATGTATGAGGCACCTATAGGGAATCGGGTATGCCGAACATTATGAGTCAGTCACATTTGACCTTGGGCCTCAAGGTCAAGGCCAAATGGTAAAAATGTGCTATAACTTGCTTAATATGACATTTAGAGCTTAGATATCTATGAGGCACCTAAAGGGAATCATGTATGCCAAACATTCTAGGTTGTTTGAATTTCACCTTGAGCCTCAAGGTGAAGGTCAAACGGAAAAAATGTGTTATAACAGCTTAATGTGGCATTTAGAGCCTAGGTATGTGTGAGGCACCTATAGGGAATCATGTAAGCCAGACATTCTCGGCAAGTTGAATATGACATTTGGCGTCAAGATCAAATTGCAAAAATTGCTATAACTTGCTGAATATGGCAATTAGAGCTCAGGTATGTTTGGGGCATCTATAGGAAACCATGTATGTTGGGCCTCAAGGTCAAGCTTATATGACAAAAATGGCCCATATTTATTTAATATTGTTTGTATAGCTTAGGTATGTATTGGGCACTAATAGCAAATCATGTATGCTGGTTGTTTTCGACATATTGGATTTGACCTTGGGCAACAAGGTCCAGGTAATGACGAAACAGCCTAAAAGTCCTTTAATGTTTGCTTTAGATCTTCGGTGTGTAGTGGATACTAATGACAAATCATGGATGCTGATCAAACACACCATATTGGATTTGACTTTGGTCTTCAAGGTCAAGGTCATGTGACAAAATCAATCTATTTATTTCCTCGTTTAATAATGTCTTTAGAAATTAGTATGTATTAGGCACTAACCTATATATAAGTAAAATTTTTACGGGCATTGTAACCGCATGGTTGACCTTTTTTCACGATCAGTTGCGGCAATAAAAACTGGTCAAAACCCATTTTTGGATGTTTGATCCTATTAGCGTCATGGAATAGAAAGAATAATACTAATTAGACCCACTCGATGGCAGTGTTGTGTAAAAAAAAAAAAAAAAAAAAAAAAATCATTGTCTGAAGGCAGAGCAAGAACCAGAAATGAATTGAGAAGATGGTGCACTTCACAAATTGACAGCAGACAACAGTGAAAGTTCAGGTTAGAAAAAAATCTAATCGGATTTCATGATGTAGACTTCTTAAAGATTATATTTTTGCTGAATAGCAGAAATGTTGCTGTCTGTCACTCATGAAAAAGTGTGACTGCTCAGTCGAGTTGCCCGATAATGGTAACTAAAACCCCTTTCTCACTGAGCTGCGTTGGCCCGCGGAAGTTTGCGGATGAAACGGTTCTCTTTCGCAGAGAAGAATTGATTCGAAGAACCGTGATTTGATTCGCAGTGGTACGGTAACGGGACCATTCGCCATCACCGCCGAAATTCGCGAAAAAAATTCGACAGGTTTAATTTTTTCGCAGATGTCCGAGCTGGAGCTTTTTAACGGCAATATCGTGTAGACAACGTGTTGCTTTCACAAGAATTTGTGTTGGCTTGCTGTTGAATCCGCGGACTGATGCTAGTTACTTTTCTGCTGTTGGAGCTGCAACTGCCGGCAACCTTCAGGGCCCTTAGCAGTCTAGTTATGGACTATCTGCACAGATGTGCAAAGCTTTGTTTTATGGGATATCTCTGCTGATGTGCTTAGCTTTGTTCATATGAGCTACCTGCACCGATGTGCTAAGCCTTGTTCTTATGTGTTATCTGTGTGGATCTGCCAAGCCATGTTCTTATGGGCTAGTGGCACCAATGTGCTTAGCCTTGCTCTTCTGGGCCATCTGCACAGATGAGACATCTGGATGTGCTAAGCCCTGTTTGCATGTGCGGTTTATGCGGATGTGCCAAGTCTTGTCTCTATGGGCGACCTGCGTAGATTTGCTTGACCCTGCTCTTACGTCATCATATGCGGATATGCTAAACCCTCTCCTCATGGGCTATCTGTGCAGACATAATGACCTTTGTCCTTGTGGACAGCCTGTGGAGATGAGCCTAGTCTGGCTTCATGGTGTCATCTGCGCAGATGTGCGGAGTCCTGTCCTTTTGGGGCTGTGTGTGCAGATGGACCAGGCCAGGGCTCCTGATTGGGAGGAAGGAAGCAGCCAGGCTGTGGGGTTGTTCTTGGCCGCCGCAGGCCAGCTGTCGGGCCGCGCTGAACAAACGGCTGCTCTGTGAATTATGTGGTCTCATTACAAAAATGCAAACCCTGCAGACGGGGCCAATATATTAATCACTTACGATATCAACAATAGGAATGTATTCGTCTTGGAAGAGGCCTCGTTGACAGGAAGTTTTGTTTTTATTCTCCCCAAAACGTAGGCGTGGTCTCGGGTCTTCGCAATCGCTGGTCTGTTTATTGTGCCAAGTCTGAAGGCTTGTCCTTCAAGCAGGATCGCGCACCAGTTAGGAAGCTTGTCAATATTCTGAACAGTGAACGCGTTCATTTTTGAACGGACGCCTGTTCATTTTTGGATGCGTTCGAGGCTGCAAACCTGGTCACTGCGTTCGATGATGAACACCCTTCCATTCATTTTTCTGACGCGTTCATTTCCCAATGGGTTCATTCTCCAATGCCTGCCCAAGGCCTAATGCTTTCATCTATGCGTGAAGTGAGCTTTTAGATTATGGGCGCGGATATTCTTTTGTGAATGACGACTGAATATGGATGACGGATTATATAAACGCTTGTACAGGCCTATTTTAAATTCTCAGTTCCTTAAAGTGAAATAGTTCTCATTGTCATTGTTAGTTTTTTTTTTTTTTCATATAAAGTAAAATTGTTCTCATTGTCATTGTTAGTTTTTTTTTTCATTTAAAGGGAAATTGTTCTCATTGTCATTGTTAGTTTTTTTT
Source organism: Gymnothorax javanicus (assembly GCA_029692085.1). NCBI lineage: Eukaryota > Metazoa > Chordata > Actinopteri > Anguilliformes > Muraenidae > Gymnothorax > Gymnothorax javanicus. Next base: position 35,309,501 of record CM056196.1, on the reverse strand, counting down.
TTAATATATATATATATATATATACTGGGTATAATCCGCCTGCTAAATATCATTTGCCAATTTAGGTGACGCTTCAGGAATGGGATTATATCAGTGGCGGGCGGTGGACAGAGAACAAGGAGGGCGATAAACATGTCTTTAAACTGCTTATTAGTCTTGATCTGTTTTCAGTCAATTTCCCTGGTAAAAGACACTTGAACTCTCCCCTCTCAGGTGTAGCTAATTGTCTTCGTTAAGACAAGAAATCAAACGCACCAGTTGAACGCAAAGAAGAGCGCATTTCAATCTTTTTCAATTAAACAATCATTACGCACAGGTTTGACGGCTTGCTTAGGATGTGACTAAATTTAACGCGGAAAATCCACAGTGGTTTTTTTGTGAAGAGTTGCCTATTAAGGCATGTGAATTAAACATTTTATAGAATTTATTGTTCACTCACCTAAACATTTCATTATACGGGAAACTGACATGTTGACCAAGAACAATGATTGAAATCGGGTCACTAATCTCATCCGTTTCAAGGGATGTTCCCCCCCCAGTTTTCCCTCCACCGCCCGCCACTGTGATTATATGCGACCTACTCCTGTTCTCTGAACAAAAACATATTCCGGTTATCTAAACAAAAACATATTAAACTTAGTCGACTGAGCAAATAAAGTATTAATCGTGCACATCATCCAAAAGTCTTGTCACCGGTATTCCAGCGTGTCGCATGAATTCAGGTCTCACTCCGTGATCTCGTATCCCTGAACCAGCTAATCCCCATGGCATCACAAGACTACTTAGTCGTTTATCTTGCAATCAAGCTTATTGATTAATTGATCTGATAACACCCTTATAATGAGGGTTATATTCATAAAGGGGGAAGGGGGGTGGGGGGAGATAAATATTTATTAACATTCAGACATGCTGATTTTATAATACTGTGCACATGCAGAGGTTTTACTTTACTCATCTACTTGTCTAGATCTGGACTTGTCGTCGGCAGCTCCCACAGAGCAGCGGTTTCACGTGTTGTGACTTTAATCTGAAAAAAATACTGTACAATAAATTAGAACAATATATAATATGACAAGTGGTAGCCTACAAGATCTGCGACAATCAATGGAACAAAATCTGAATATCATTGCAGAACTCATCATGTCCGTAGTGGGCAGTAAAGTGTGGCATTTTTTTTTTTTTATTGGCTTGCGCGTTCACAGGTTTAAAAAGAAAGGATTAATATCGCCGATAATTTTGCAATTTGATATGAGCGGGACTAAGTTATCCTAGTTCTTATACTCACAGAATAGTAGAATTAAACTTGGGCTGTCGCGCAGATGATGTGATACAATGCATAAACTATAATTTTGATGTATTCAATTTAATTTATTTACAATCTTTTGCATACAAATTGCCTAGCGGTCACATCATGATTTGGAATTCTAAAATGCTTTTTTTATATAAGAAGGAAAAAGTGGCATACTGACACCACACGGAAGTGATGTTCATTCCAGTAAAGTATTCACACGGCAACATTTGAATGTTTTGGCTGACTGAACGTACCCCGGTACCATTGAATCTCAATTTATCTCCGGTCTTGAGTGTGGAATGTGTTAAAGCATCTTATCGAACTCGATGAACAGTGTAAGCGTATAGCGGAAGATTGACGATCGGTAGAGATATAATCTCGAAACTGGATTTGGTAGGATTTTTTAGTCGACGTGAAAACTATCGTTTAATAGGCATGTACCTTACAATATACTTCTAAATTCTGCAGGATGGGAGACGGGGAATTTTTTTCTCTTAAGAAGGAAATATTTATGCATGTTGGTGTAAATTTTGCGAAGTGGAGAGCTGATTCATTTTGTAACGCAAGAGAGGGTAGCTGCGTTCGTTTTTGGATGCCGTCCGGTCAAAAATGAATGCAATGCAGTTGAAATTCAGTGGAATGACTGATGTTTCTGTGCCTGGGTGATGCAGTCATGCACAATTCTTACTCTTTAACTGGTATTACACTATGCTATAGAACTCAAGAAAAGGAAAGTGGATTGTACTGTGGAGGAAGGTGTCGAGGAAATGGGAATGGTCTGCTTATTCAAACCAACTGCAAAACTATTCAGTTTTTTTGCAGTTGCCGCCAGCACATATCAGTTGACATTTGCGTTGCTGTTTGAGCGCAAGTTTGCTTATGAGACCATCATCATTAATGAATCACATACTGAAACGTCTTCCCTTTTGAGTGAAAGTTCCTTCCATCATCTTTCAGAGCAAAACAAACATGTTAAATTTCTTTACGGATAGTCTGAAACTTTGAAATCGATGCTGACTTAGCTTGGGGGGGGGAGACGAGAGAGAAGGAAAAACATTCGGTGAAAAGGAAAATCTGCCAGGACAAAATGTGGGCGTGGCGAGCCGCTTGTAAGCCTTCAATAGTGGCGGACTGGCGGGAGGCGAAATTCGCTGGCGGGAAGGCTGCGTTTGGCTGGCGGATCTGAACCGTGTCGTTCGGGGTTAGCGGGTCGCGCTAGATAAATGCGTTGAGTCCCAGAGGGTTTTTTCAGCAGCGCCCCATGATCGTTATCGTCAGCTTTTGAAAGGCCCGTTCTTCTGCGCTCGTCGAACGGCAGATGAAGGATAGAGTTGAAGAACGCAAGTCTGGGGACAAGCCAATTCCCCACGGTAGCAACGCTAGGACGGAGAGCATGCCTGAAAATAATTGTCATTTGATCTTGGTCAGATCGTCTCATTGTTTAACCCTGTAAAGACGCAAAGGTGCTGCACTGAAGATATGTCTTTATTTGGATTACGCGATGTTCGCCTCCTCTGCTGCGCAAACGTCGCTGTCTTTCAGTACTGTCCACTGAAATTGCTTAGTTACACATGAACCAGCTGACTTCCGCTATCGGTAGTTTAAGCCTCTCCAGTATGGATTGTGTCCGAATGCGTATTTATGGAAAGAATGCGGAAATAAAAAAAGCGCTGGTGCTTGGTTTTATTTTTCCAATGTTGCCCCAATGAACTCCTGAATTCAGTGAAAAATGTAATGAAAGAAGTCTGTGATTGCACTTTATTAAGATTAATGGCCTTTTCTGGCTGTGCAAGATGTTTGAGATTACAACACAATTCTTACGAGGTTGTAATAATTTCATAATGACAGAACAGAATGCATTTTAGATGGAGGTTTAGCTTTTGTGACATGGAGCTTGAAGTTTTATCCATTCCAGTTATCCTTTTAAGATCGAATAACAGAATCCAAGTGAGTGCGGCTGTATTTCATTATCTTGCACGGAACATGTTCAGATAGTTCAAATAGACTCCAAACTGGACCAGAAGTTATTATTTCATCATTTGTGAGATTTTATTATTTTGTATGTTTTATCACATAATAATAAAAGTATTTGCATATCCTTATGATCCTGGAAAAACAACAGGGGGCCTCCATTCAGTGAAGACTTTGAGCGATGTTCTTCCCTGAACATTCAAAGGTTTATGTAACTATCACTACTGGTAAGTGACAGCAGTGAAGTTCTAGCAGACAGCCTTAGAATACTGGGCAGAAATGAACACTTAAAACCTGCCCTGAAAAATGACATGAATGACTTGTGCTTAACTTATGCGAGGTTCATGCTAATTAAAGTTGGATGAAACCTGGCTTGAGGTTTTGTTTTAACCTCCCTTTAAAAATGGTTGTCATGATCTGTTTCTGCAGGTGAAGGCTGGTATGGTATGATGCTGTAACGTTAGCACCGCTGCGCATGGTAGCGCCAGAGGCTGAAGGATGGGGGGGGCCTGGGCAGTGTGTGACTGGGTGATGCCCCCCAGGGCCGCTGTGCTTTTTTTAGTAGAAGACGGGAATCTGATGGAGCTCTGTGTCCTATTACGCTGCCAACAGTGAGTCGGCACATCCCCACTCGGTCCTGAGCCAATGGCTTGCTTCCGAGGAGGGGGACCCTTGGCTGGCGGGGTGGGTGGGGGGGGGGCAGTGCTGGGGGCCGCCGCCAAATTAGAGACCTCCCCAATGCGAGCAAGCAGTTATGGCTTCTCAGCACTACCTACCAATTACTGCATCTCAAATCCAAAGACGTCGCCTGCTTTATTTTGCCCTTTAATGTTCGCATCTCTCAAGCCGTATAGGAAACCGGCGCGCTTTTGAAGGGCTAGATGACAGTACTCTCGGTGCATTTTTATTTTCCTTCCGGAAAGAAGAGGCATCTGGACACATTGTCCCTTTGTAGTTTCCTCTAAATGCAGACACAATGCAGGCCCAATCGCCTGAAGAGATCACTCGCAAATTTAAAGTTCCTCACATAGCTGGCTTAGCTATGGAGAATATGAGAGAATAATTCTGCTTTGATGATGACCACGTTGTTAAAAGGCGTTCATTATACTTTCTGCCTCTGTGTTTTAGCTCTCTGATTAAGCAAAAAAGTAATTCTCAATTTCTTCTGTTAGTGGGACAGAAGTTGTCATGGATCTCATGTGCTATCCTCTGCTTAACAAAACCATCTCAAACTGTGAAGGAACACTTGGAGGCTGAGTAGTGGTTATAGAGCAATGAATAAAGAAAATTTATGTGCTTATGTGTTCATACTTGTGGTCAGTTTGTAAGTGCTTATTTTTCATTAAAAAAAAAATCTCGCCGCTAAGTACATTTCAAAATATTTATTCAAATAGTTAAGATATTATTAAGCCCTTTGGGAAAAATTCTGTTGAAGGGACATTAACTATTGTTCCATATTGTTCCAAGTACTTTTCATGTTCCCTAGCAACCACCAAACATTTTTCCACCATAGGCTTTGCATATAATTGTTCTTAATGCGCATATGATTTAAACACAAATGAAAACCAGACTTCTTTGGAGGGCTCGAGAGGTCGACGTTTTCGTCATTTGCAGTCGAACTATTCCCCGCTGCATCGTTTTCAGAACAAGCTCCTTTAATGGTTATTTATGTCCTTATTATTGTGTTCTTATTGTATGTGGGTGGTAGACGTCGAGGAGAGATTTTGGAAAGGCTTTTGCCACAAAAATGGGCGTCAGCTGAATTCGTTTAATGGGGCCTGAACCGTGCTTTCACCTCTGCCATGCGTGACGCAGTTGACAAGTGATGACTCCTCGTTCTGCAAGTGCACATCGCTGCCGTAGCATGCGCCAGTCTAGGATTCTGGTTCACCTCCACTCAAAGGACCGGAGATCCCCGAAGACCTGGATTCCCCCATTCCCCACCGAGTCAAAACGAAACACAGCTGTTTTCGCTCCGTCATAACTCTGTGTATCAAAGATGTTTGCTCTCAATCCTTCTTCCAGGCACGGCACCAGAAGATGTAACACGGGCCTTCAAACCCAAACGCGGTCACTGGCTGGAAGAAGGCCGAGCGTATAGTGAATTGCAGTCCTGCGCATTTAAGTCAATGTAACGGCGCATTCAAAAATATGTCAGGGACCCTTTTGAGGCCCCTGGCGAGATTGCGACCAAGGCAATCTCCTGTTTTCCCCTACGTCTAGGGTTGACCCTGTAGTGGAGTTGGGAGGCCAAGTAATTTAGCTCATTGTGGATAGGCCTTGCTGTTAATGTTGCTAATGTTGTACTTGGATGGTGTCATAGATATGCACTGCCAGGTAGATGTGACCCAATTTCATCTTATTTTAGGTAAACCTTGAGTGTAACTCGCAGGAGAGTGTTCTGGTGTTAGTGCCCCATAGAGGATGGAGGTGTGAAATCTCAGTGCATCAGTGCAGGGTTTGGTGGTATAAAAAAGGATGAGGCAGCATACTGCCTCGTGAGCCCTCATTCTGGGGGGATGAATGTATTTGAATGTTCAGGGAACCTTGCTCTGAAAACTGTTTCCCAGCAGGCCTGGCTGCTGGACCTGCTCTCACTGGAGGCTGGGCCTTGTAATTCCAGGGATGTGGCATCTCACGTCTGGCCTTAATAGAGAGCAGATTACTCAGCTGATACAGGCCCTGATACCGCCTGATACTCAGCATCAATAAATATATCATTTTTGTTTTCCTGGTACTGCAAATTTGGAGTTGGACTGTGCTGACCAAATATTATGGAATGTTTGTGAGAATATGCTTAACCGTTAGTTTTTTTTTACATATGGTTTGTAACTGGATTGCACACTTGCCAAAAATTTGCTGATGTGTTGAGTTCCATCGTTTTTTTTTTTTTTTTTTTAATTTGTGGATGCCACATTCATGACCTTTTTTTCTGCCCTTAGAGAAATTGGGCAACAGTTAAGCAATGTGCAAGATTAAACACCAGGAAGACACTGGCAGGGTAGTGTTTAAGCATTTCTGTAGAAAAAAGAGGATGTAGAACGGGAACATATCTTTGTGGTTTATCACATCAACACACCGTGGGAGAGAGGCGTTGTCCTGAGATTCTTAATGCATTGATCTTGTTTGCTGTTTCACTGACTTGTATTTTCCCCCTTTGTTTGAAAGGACATGATGTGATATGACCCTTCGAGTAGAAAATCAGGCTGGTTTATACCAGAGTAATGCTGAGATCTTCATTAGACAGATTGCCTCTATATTCTAGATGGCTTCCCGTCGCCTTTTTTTCCTTCAATTCGGTCCCTTTCTTTCCATTTAATAGACGGTCATTTCCTTTCTTTTTTTCAGATTACCAGCTGAGAACCCAATAGAAGGATCAGCAGGAGCAGCTGAATGGAATCGCTTTCTGCCTCTGAAAAAAAAAAAAAAAAAAAAAAAAAAAAATTTGCAAGAAGTATGTGTTGTATTTGAGTCATGGACCTCCAAGCGTATCTCGCAGTTGGCTGTTTGTTTTTATTCATTTCATGCCGATAGCGAAACGGAATGAACCGCAGAATTTTCACTTATAACTGTCTTTTTTATTAGTTTCCGGCAGTGTTTTCAGAATGAAACCTGCTTTAAAAATGTTGCCACTTTTGCCGTTTGACGGGGGGGAAAAACCCTAATTGTGAAAAGGATGATTAGCACATTTTGTCGTCCTGTCATTTCATTCATCTTTTTAAAAGTCATTTTGAAGATGCTTTGAGGTCATTCAGATAATTTTGTTATCTCCACCCAGCGGGGTGTCAAACAAGTTATCTTTCATTTAAGGTACTGTATGGTAGTAGTTGGACTTTTGGTGAACATTGTTTAATATGTTCACGTTATGTTACTCAGATATAGCAGTGTTAATAGAGGTCTTTGTTTGTCAACAGATGTGAAGCACTCACCGTGTCATTATGCTACATTAGGTAGCTTATCAGTCAAAAATATCTCTGAACTTACCAACTTAAATTCAAGTTCAACAGTGTTTTTCTTTTTTTTCCCACTGACTCCAGTTTTTAAAGCAATGTAAAACTGATTTCTCTGTGACTGTTTAGAAGTTAATTTACGATAAACTCTATTTGGTCATTTTCACCAACTGCACGCAGTTGGAAATTTGATTCCTTGGATGTAAGTGTGAAATCAAAGGGCTTGCAAGTCCTCCACTCTTGTTTCGATACTACTGTATCTGAAGCACCTTTCTATGGACATTAACTACTTGCCGAAGGATGGGCAATGGTGTTGGGTAAATCTGCATGAAGAAATGGGCAATATGAAGTTCAGGTAGGATGTGAATCTCACAGAATCTACTCGGAAGCCTCTGTGTGTGTCAGAAAGTCAGGATGGAGTTCATACTCATACTGCACTTTAAACAATCTACATTTCACCACCACTATGTTAAGAACACAGTTGCCATCATTTGTTTATTTTTATTTATTTTTATTTTTTTTACGTGTTACTTTGGTCAGTTGGAAAATCAGTGTTAACATTGTGTTTCACATTATGTACATGCAAAACCACTGGAGATCCACTCTAAGTGGATCTAGATTTAACATCTGGTCAAGCTGCCCTTATTGGCCTGCATGCAAAAGTGGCAGCATTTTAGCCAATCAAAAGTGTTTTTTTTTTTTTTTTTTTTTTTTTTTTTTTCTGTGAGGGGTTTCTGTGTTGCGAATGTTAAGTCGTCTTATTCATATATTCCAGCTGAATAGCTGCGACTCTTAAGTTTCTGTATTCTTTGGCAAACAAAGTCACATTGTAACCTTTTTCTGTTCAAGTCTGACATGTTAATTCCACAGGTTGGATCAAGCTGGTTTTTTAACGGGGCCTTGAAGAAGTTAAATTTGATTTAGCTTGTTAGCGCAGCAACTAGTAGCATCTAAAAATAAGCTGCCAATACCTGTTGTCTGGAATGGTATATAATGCTGCATTGAAATGGCAATGCCCACAGATTTTTTTTTTTTTTTTAAAAGGTAAGGGTTCTCTTATAATATTAATTTAATTTTTGCAAAAACGGTGGCCAATGTTTGCTTGTATGTGGCCTGTATTGCTAATGCCATTATTAATGTACTCCTTAGTGAAAACTCGTAGGAGGCCAAGAGGAAACCCCTCTCCAGGAGCTGCGATGTTACTTGCTTCTTCCTTCTTGATCATAGTCAGTGTCTTTATTAAATGCCAACCATCTGTTTGGTAATATGTGTTTCATTAAAGTAGTTTCTGGTATAAATTCCTGGTTTCGTCCCTGTTCTGTTTACTCTGCTTGTCGTCTGTGATTGTTTTTGATCCATATGAACTCAACGGTTCAGGCATCATGAGGAGGAATGCAGCTGGCATTTCATGAATGTCTGGTGCTTTCCAGAGGTTGAAAACCCAGTCCCGTCCAGTATTTTATTAGTCGCAATCATCACAATTTGCAATAGCATACATTACTTAAGCCAGGAGGTAGAATTAATTTGTAAAATCAGCTGGTTGGGAGAGAACATGGGTCTATCACTGTCTGTACCCAGGAATTTCTGTCTCTGGTGCTTTTTAATGGTGCCCTTAAACCAAGGTTTTAAGGACCTTTTCTTCACGTCGTTTCTTCAGGGCAGCGTCAGAGATGAGACTGCATACCAGGGGATGGACGTGTGCCAGACCGCTGTGTGCTTTTCCTATAGCTGTGCTGAGGTCAGTGCGGGGTCAGTTCATGGCATGAGCTGTGGCTCGTAAATGGAGGCCGCACTATGACTGCTTGAACCTGAATTGTCCTTTTATCGACTGCACTGAGCAATGGTGGAAAATCGAGGTTCAGAAGGTGGAACTCCTCTGCTGTGTTTTGTTCCAACCACCTAGATTTGCAGGTTAAAACAATTTATAAGCTAGCAGGTGGAGATCAAATCACCGGCTGAATTTGGGGCTTGAAGTAAAACGTGTCCGGACTTCAACTTTCTGACCCCTGGATTTTCCACCTCAGGTGCTGAGGAAGTCCGATATTTCAGCTCACACATCAGCATTTTGCCTCATGCTTAGCTGACCAAACACAACCTGCTACTTTGGCTACATTTTCCATGACAGTTTGCACTATACTAGGGGAGCAGGGGGAAATACTTTGACCAGCTAGTGCCGATTTAGCGGAAGATCCTGTTTGTGCTGATGCTTCCACAGGCACCAAACGATAATCCCTGAACAGAGGGACTAGCGGCTGACCCAAGAGTGAGGAAGCAATGGCGTGTCTATAGCATCGCAAGCTCAGTCAGAATAGCGCTAAATGGCGGGGAAATGACTATGGAGGAGCTTCCTATGTCGGGACAGTTGGTCTGTTCCCTTTAAGGTTATTTTTGACCTAGAAACTCAGTGACCGGCGCGACTCTCCTTTGTTCCTGTGATGTCACCTTCGGCATTTGGGAAAGGGATCGCGGGAATGCTGGAGGAGGAAGTGATTCAAAGCGCGGGGGAGCAGGCACCATGCTGGGATGGCATTTCTTCACACAGCCGAGTTCCTGAGAAAGACCTGCACAAAAGGAGTGCCCATTGTTCCAGCGTCTTAGTCTTAGGACGAGGAAATCTTCCTCTTACGGTCTGGGCTAACATTGTCCGAATGCACAGGCCGCTCGTTGCAATCATTGTTTTGTAATTTGCCTTTTTTTTTTTTTTTTTTTAATTCTGTAATGTTCCATTTTAAGTCACTGGCCCCCTTGGTTCCACATTGCAGGAAATGGCTTACTGTGGATCCTTCATTTATTTATTTTTAACTATATCCTCGCCATGCAGAATTGTTCAATGCCTATTGTTTTCCAGTAAGGCCTTTCTAATGCCTTTAAATAGCATGGGATGCACACAAAACCCTTCTAGAGAAAGTGGTAAAAAGAAAACTCACTATAAAATGTGAGGATGACCCTATTAAAGTATACGTTTTGGCAAAGGTACCCACAATTCGAGAACAGTTACAACTTGGCACAATTCTATTGTTTTAGTGTCTGCTTTCAGCATTGGCTAATTAAAAGGAATGTTTTAAGTTTATTTAAGTTGGTGTTAATTGTCTTGGAATCAGTTACGGTGACTCACATCTCTTGATTGTGTAAGAGATCTGAAGCCAAGTGCTCTGCACTTGTTCAAGTGATCCCTGTGCTGTTACAGGAATTCTGAGCTCCATCCAAGACAAATCAGGAGCTGAAATATTGCTTGTGTTCTGGAAGCGTCCACTTGAGGATGCATCGCCATCCATTACAGCGTAATGTTTGGAACAGCGATAGTCAAATGTTATTCATCGACCATGACAAGGTTTCCAAACTGGAGGCTTTTGGGTCGTTTGGCGCGAGCAGTCCATATAATGGCGTATGAAATGAGAGGGTCTCTGACTGCCTTCTCCACGTTTCTCTCATCCTGGCCCTGGAAGCCGTACCTGCTATGGTAAGTTGGTTTAGCTAAAGTGGCAGCAGTCCAGAGTCTATCACCAGCTGTTGTTTCAAGCACAGTATTGAAAATGTATATTGATCAGCCAAGTGGAATGATGCTTGGTGTGCAGGACTGGAGGTAGTACCAGCTCGGTCTTTATCTTTAATGTTGGATAATCTATAATGCCCTCTTATGAGTGTGTTGTAGCATTGCCCTGTTATGTTGTTGTTGTTTGGTCCTGTGAAGCAGCTACACGGCTAGGCTTCCGCAGAGCAGCTGTGGGCGTTTTGGCTCATCCATTTTTGGGCCAGGACGGAGCACCACTTCACCGAGCTGTTTTAAAATGCCGAGAATTGCGGAGGAGTCCCAGAAATAAAAAACAAAAGATCATTTTTAAAATCCCTTTATGAAGCCATTTTGGGAGTTATTTTTTCCTCTTTTTTAAGACAAAAACAAGTCCTTGATGGAGTCCAGATCCCGTCAGTTGAAATTCCCACAGTTCCTTTGCTCTCGTAGTATAACATGGCTTCACTGACTAATTCCACTTACGGCACTTCTCAGCGGGAGTGTCCTGGACCTTGCTGCGCGGTTGAAGTTTTTTGGCCGACATTTTTAAAGCCTTATTCCATCTGTAAGCGGTGGGACTGAGAGAAATAGAGACTGAGAAATGAGCACCTGGTTTCTGCAATATATTTTTCAGCAATAGAAGACAGCTGTCCCCATTCTGTAGTAAATGATCCACGTACAGCATATGGTGGATTAATATAAAAGAGAAACAATGCAGTTTGCACTCGTGTACTGAAAACTTGGCTTAAAATGCCTGTATTTTAACCTCCCTCAGCATTAGATCGCAAAGTGTGATTAAAATGTTCTTGACTGTGAACCAGTGCAGCACTTGAACGCCATCTTAACATTTACAAATCAATATTTCAAGCATTGGTTGATTAAAAAGGCTAGGTTTTTACATGGATGTAGATTTTAAGCTGACCTTGCGATGTATCTGTTAGTTTTTGATTGTTTTCTCTCTCTTATTTTGCCCGTTTGTGTTACAGATGTACGATAGCGAAAGGGCCACCAAGTGCACTTGGGTGCTCAGGAGTTGAACTCGGGGTGACTTTGTTCTGCTCGCTGTGCACTTTGTGCATGGTGTGTGGGTGTGGACATGGCCAGCCTAAGCAGGGTATAACACTGGCCTGAAGCAAGCTACTCTATATCTCCTGTTTTTTTTTTTTTTTTTTTCTTTTCTCCTGGTCTGCCGTAAAATAAAAAGTGGCTTAATATTTTACCCAACGTTATGGGCCTATTGACATTTTTTTACTGAGCTTGCTCAACACTGCCTCTGGTATCTTGGTTTCAAATCTTTGTTACCGGGCCAAATTGTGGCGAATTTGCAGACTGGTCTTGGACGTGGGCGCCCTGCTCTTTACCTGTCATTAGCTGCTGCCACTCTGACTGCAATGGTACTTCATTCAGACCGAGATTGCAGAGACAAAACATCCGGAAATGACATACCACAGATCGTCAGTACAGCTTAGTGTTGTCGAATAGACTTTAGTACTTTGCTGAGCCTGCTATAATGCTGTTTATTTCTTATCTGTAGGATAACAGAAGCATGGCACACAACACCTGACATTTGAACTGCTCAGGATGCTTGAATGGTTGGTTAGTCCCCATCCACTATCAGTGGAGAGCGATTCTGCTCCGCTCATGACAGTTATGCTGTGTGAAGGTGTGGATGACCGCAAACCGCAAAGTTAGTATTGATTTTAGTGGCTGTGGGTGAGGCTGTTGCACTTCCTATAGTAGCATCCTTATAAAGCGAGTGGAGAAAACAAGCAAATTGATAATTTGATCTTTTTTTTTGGGGGGAGTTGGGTGGGCAGGAAACTGCATATTTCCATGTTATAATTCAGCAATGAGAGAGTCCCGTGGGGTTTAACAATTGGTGAATGAGACTTGAAACGTAAATAAATAAACTTGTCTTCACAAAAGGTCTTAATGCTACTCTGCCTTAACTGTGAAAAGAAGTGAGAAAATCCTTGAACAAGTATAATTCAGAGGACATGACATACCAGATGATCATTGCAAAAATGCAGTAGATGTTTAGACAAACACAAGAGGGGGGTAAAATTAGAAAACCTTTTCTCATCGAAAAATCAGCAATCACCATTGAATTCACAACTGTCAGTAAAAACTCACATGTAAATAGCTGTGGAGATTTTTTTAAGCAAAATAAGCAAAGTGGTGTTGTCAGTGATCTGCTAAAATAGTGAAAAACCTTGTTCTCAAGAAATATTTTTATAACTACAACTTTTAGACAACAAATTCATTATATTAAATGGGAGTAACATTTTACAGATTTAATAAGGTGTATAAATTTGCCAATGTTCTCCTTCAGTAATTATAAATATATATTGTATTTTCCATCCTGTAGTATCAAGTGTCGTTGGCAGCAAAAACTTGAGGGAGCCCAGGATCCCTAGAAGATGAGCTGTCATACCCCGTATCAGTCAATAGAGGGCCCACTTCAACATACAAGCGAGCAAGAATCAAATCCCAGGATTTTGAGGGACTGTTGCAGAACTAAACATTTAGATTCAGAATATATACATGACAAAATATACTCTAAATCATTTAAATAAATGTGTTGTTACATGCCATTTTCCCTCTTTAATTACAATGAAACATTTAAGGGAAATTCAGCTCAAGGAAGGTCTAGACAAGTTAAGCCAGAGGAATATTCCGGCACTGAAAATAATTTCAAAACTGTCTAAAAATCAGCTACTGTAGAAAGGTAGCATAAGAAGTTGAGCTGTTCGTGTATGTGTGTACATTTATGCAATAATGCAGGTTACGCTACTCAAGGATACTTGCTAATTAAGGATAAAGAATGATCTTATGGGATATTTTTTGTGTACAGATGGCTTGTGTGTATTCTGAACGATATCAGGTACTGAATGTGTAATCTGGTTCTTCCCACTTTTGTGTTTGAACACTGCGTGCTTTCATCCTCGACCCCTTGCGTGGCCTTGGCTAGGAGTGTGTTTACATTTGATTGTTCTCAGATTTTGTTTCCATTGTACCTCTTTGGTCGCTTCGATGCGAGGCCCAGTTCTCATTGTTCAACCATTAAAAACCTATCTCTCCTCTGCTCTTGCGCACTGCACCGGAATTCTGAATCATCACTGAATCAATCACTCCATTGCAGCCTCTCGCAGCCCGAAAACCAGGCTTCAGGGCGGCTAATGGGGTAATGATTGCGAACTGAATAAATGAAAACCGCAGGGCTAGAGAAGCTGTCACTGAGTTGTAAATACCAAGATTCATTTCAAATAGTACTCCATGACTGAAGCAATGATGGTGTGTATTCCAGTGATGTAATTTATGGGAGAATATGGCATTAGCATTTGCCAAAATCACAAAATATTATCCTGCCCCACCTCCATCCCCAGTTATATAGCATGATGGTGAGAAAAAAAAAATGATTGTAATAACGATGTGGATTTTATTTCAGGGGTGGGATATGTTGACCAGTAATTTGAAATATTTCCCCATTAAAGTTCTCATGAAGTGAAATTTCACAGCTGTTTTTTATTCCTCCTTTTGTGGGGGATGTCCCCAGACTCCCCAGAAGCATTTCATCCCCCACAGCCGAAATTTTAACAGTTAAGCCCTATTAGACACAGCCTGCCTTTTGTGACAACTATTGGCACGGTGTTGAAACACTCATCTGGGGAAGAAGATAAAAAACAACACGGTCATTCCATCATTTCCACAAGCACCTTGTGCCATATTGCTAAACCCCAAGGCATTTTTCCATGTTTACAAGCATGTTGCTTTGGCTTGGTGTAGCGCTAAGCTAGGCTAGGCTAAGGGGGTAACAGGGGTGACACAGACTGTAGCAGGCTGTGCTTGGTTCTCAGCAGCTGCTGCAAGGCACTAAAGGCCTCTGGTTTTACCGTTCTAGAGGGAAGGTGGGGGAAGCACTGGGCCCAGCATTGGTTGTGGGGCCTTGCGGTGTGTCAGCACAGAGACCGCCTGCTTTTACTGACCTGTTTACTCACAGGCCTGTGATTAGACCTTGCCTTGGCGAAGCCAGCAGGTAAACACTCTTGCCTACAAGCTGTGGCAGTAGAGGGAATAAACAGCGAAAAGGAAGGCTCTGAGAATTATTTTTACAACTCAAATTCATTTTATTGGCTTCTGTTATTCATAATCATTGACGCTACACAGAATGCTGACTGGCTAGTTTGTGCTGAAGCTAGGCATCTCGGAAACAATTTAATGTGGGATTTTTAAATCCCTTTTCAGGTGAACTCTGCTGCAGTGTCATGGCTAGCAAAGTTTTCCATGGAAATGATCTTCACATACACCTGTTTTGTCATCACTTTTTTCTCTCTAACATTTTTATCATTTAACACACATATGCATGTCCATACCAACATTAATGGCATACATTCGGAAATCTTATGACATCATGCTTATTTTTACTTAAATCTTTGTTCAATGTTTGCTATTCTTTATCAGTCATATTATTGGTGAAAATGTATGAAGAAATGAGTGATTTGCTGACATTAAAAATATAAATATACAAAATTGTTTCTTACTACTTCCCCTTGAAAAAGGAAATTTCCTTGCTCATAACACACTCAATTTCCTTTTTCTTCCACTGTTGATATACTTTGAACTTCAGTTCTTGGCGCTCCTTATTTCACACAAAGACCAATTAAATATGCGTTTTCGTTTAGCCTTTCTAATCTAAAAAGATCAATCAGTATTAATCCTTCATTGGATCAGAGTTCAGTTTTCATTTGGAGGAAATCCTCTATCATCTCTGTTTTCTCGACAACAAAATGGCTGGTGGTATTCCTACACCTGATGAGTTAATAACAGTTTATACGTTTCACATTTACAAAAGGGGGAAATTAAGAGTTCACCTGGAAGAAAATTACTGGCGAACGAAGGAAATGCCTTTTTGGAGTCTGAACTTCAAAGATATTTTCAGACAAATCTCTACACTAGACTGCACGTGCCCCTACCTTGTAATGTCTGCTGGCTTTAACTTGGTTAGTGATCCTAGGTAGTTGTAGGCAAGTACAAAGGAACTGTGACTAGTTGCTAACCTTAAATTTTCATTTTTATGTATACATAAAATGTAAAATAAAATATAAAAATATGTAAAATTAGAGGTGTTTATTTCTTTTTTAAATTTTTGTTTGCTTGAAAACTCTGTTTCCAAACATTTGACTGATACTATTTCTCTGCCATCTTTTCTTAGCAGACAAAACATAAATTCAAAGGCTGTCTGCACACCTAGTTGTTATGTTTGAGTTTCCGTTTTTTTGGAGTTGTCATGGTGACGCGCTGTGTTTGGCCGACGTCGTGAGGAATGGAGTAGGCCGCAGGTGTGTCTGTGGACGTGCGTCAGAGCAGTACGGGTCTCCCCACTCCGCTGCAGGTAGGCTTCCACCGTTTCTTTTTATAGCACTGAGGGAAAAATTCTCATTCAGTCTGTCATCAAACACACACACACGCATGCACGCATAACCGATAGAGTCACAAAGGCTATCCCTGCCCATTGCTTACACAAGTGGGACTGTCGATAAAATGTGAATTATTCCGCGGATCTTTTGACAAGCACTGCCCGTGGCATTTGGTCGGATGTGTGCAAGAGGTCACGTCGGTGTTTCACTGATTACGGCAATTAAAGACCACTGGTTATTTTAACGAGAGAGATTGTTGTATATTCCTGTATCTTTTCTGTGTCTGTAATACAGACAGCAGCTGTCAAAAAAAGTTTGACCCACCCTGATTTTCATGAAGTCAGAAATTGAATAAATAATCGCATTTAATTTCCGAAACAAAACTGAGTATTAATTTCATCAAAATAAGCAACATTTGCGGCTGTAATTTTTGGGCATACTTGCATAGTTTTCAACTTCAGCTGACATGTGGCTCTGAGTGTTCAGTCCAGAGCGGCTGTAAAATTTCCCACAGATGTGCTGCAGTTTAAGATCGCTTCCCCCTGACTTGTCTGTCCGATACGTCCCAAACCAACTTGATTTTTATTCTCATGTGGGAAAATGGAAATAGTTTGACAGTTGATTTTTTTCAAATATGGCTTTTTATGAATTCCAATATTTTGCACATAAGTGATTGTTCTTATTAAGTTCTGAGTATTTCCTTCTAACTTTGTACAATTTGAGGTTTTTTACAGAGGTTAAAACACCACAGTTCACTATGAACAGATCAATAACACAAGTGTGTCCAAACTGTTAATTCTAAACCCTCACTTTAAAATATTTGCATTCATTTTTACTGAGTTGTTTTCAGACACCAAATTTTTGAAAAAATGATATTGTTTTCGGCACCTTCATTCATTAATCATGTGCTGTATATGTAAAAAAAAATTTCCTGCTCATTTAGTGCATGTGCATTTTGAACTCTGATCCAATATTGATATGTTAGGTCTGAAAAGGCATTTTGAATTCTACTGTCTTGTCTAATGAAATGTATTCAATCACAGAAAATTTTCCAGGGTGAACGTTACCTTTGTGTGACACGGACATAGTCTAGTAGGACAAAGTATCAAATAGATAACTTGGTAAGATTAATGGTCTTCAAATCTATAAAGAACAATTGGCATTCCAAAGCTCCATGACTGGCGACGTTCTTAGCCTTTCATCACCAGCCGGAGATAGCTCCAGCTCTTATCTTGCTGCGTGGGATTTGACCTGAGTACATACACGCACAGGTGAGGCGCACGGAAGTTCCGTGTTTGTGTTTTCTTGGAAGCCTGTCGCCTAGCGACAGCCAATCTTTTGGGGGAAGCCCTTGCGTGTGAGAGGAGTGCGCTCCCCTCGCTGACGTAAGCTGCCGGTCTTTCTCCCCCTGATAGGGACTATGGTCTGTCAAGGCACGGCCTGTAGTTGTGTAAGATAAACTGCTGATGAATCACACTGAAAGGATAATAAAGGACCGTGGCACTACCTCACGGTGTCTGCTCTGTGTCAGTTGGGGAGGGGTTAAAAAAAGTACCAAAAAACAGTAGAATAGGCACACAGGCATGTTTCAACAGCGGAAGACAGAGTTTTTGGGTTGGGGCAGGGCATGTGAGGCAGGGTGGGTTTCTGAAGGGTCCATTGCATGGGAGCACCTGAAAAATAATGGTCTCCTGTCTTAAAGAGACACTTTATGCTACATGCTTTCCATGTCATGACAATAAGTGGAAGCCAAAGAACAAGACACTAATTAGCTTTTTTAGCCTTGGTCCACTGAGGTTAGCATGTAGAATGAGTGTTCTTTAATGAAAATTCTCCACTAAAAAGTAAGCAGTGTGGCATTCTGCTCATCTGGGGACGTTGTCTTTAATGGGATCGGCTGCTTACCCCGAGGCAGGCCAGTAACTACAGAAGAATGTGCGGGCTACGCTTCGAAGATGTCAGACGATTAATCATAGAGGAAATCAAAAGGCCCCACCAGGTCGAAATGAGCTTTTTGGGCAGGTTTCGTATTCTACCCAAATCTGAGAAGATGGCAGAAAGAGTTGGAGTTTTAAAATGCTGCTTTTTTGATAAGAGGGCAAAGGTCACATGCTTCGGCTGCTGTCTGCAAGATAGTTTCTTCTGTTTTCCACCAGTAACACACACACACACACACACATACACACACAATGAGTTCACACACGATGTAAAAAAGGAATAATTTATGGAAATTGCACTGTTAATTTTGTCTGAAATGCATTTTCCCCTTTGACGTAGATTCTGTGGATCACTGCTGCTAACAAAACAAAGATAATATAACAAAACAATGGAACCTGCTGCTCACCACTGAGTGCAGAGCAGGTATATTGTTCAGCTGTTGTGAAATGTGCCCTCATAGTTTCCATAGAGGTCATTCAGTACAGTCAGCATGTTTTAAAAACTCTGTTGTCCTGGAAACAAAGTCAGTTGGGGAGATCAAAGTGTCATCGTTCAGTGCCTGAGGCTTTGACGTGTATTGAACAGTCCAGAACTGAGATTCAGCAAATTGCGTATCTAACTGGTGTGTATGCAATTACAGCAAGGATTGCACCAAGTGAAATCTCTTTCCACTACAGGTAAACCCTAACAGCTTTGCTCATTTTCTTTAGTGACGTGTTACACTTGTACTATTGTACAGTACACTCCCATTTAGTATCAGGAAGACCATTTTCAGAGATGTGCATGTAGTTTTGACTACGAATCAAAGGCAACCTATTATGCAGATTTTTTTTTCAAGTTTGAATATCCATGAATGTCCAAAAGAGAAGTTTATAAACTTTTTAGGAAAAAAAAAAAAAAAGAAAATTCCATGATTTCAAGGCAATTTGATTCTTGTCATTCCTACCTCTCCAAAAAACAAGCTGCTTTAAGTGGGCGTCCCCTCTGTGGAATGAGCATTGTTCTAATTAGCCAGGAAACAGCCACTATGTCAACAGAGAGCAACAATATCATAATCCCCCAGCTACTGGCAAGTCTTTAAATACAGATGACTGAGTAAGTAGCAAGCTGGCTATCCATTATACTTCAAAATGAGTATGGTAAGGTAGCTAACGTCTACAAGTTAAGCGAGCATGGATGTTATATTCACAGAAGTGCAGCATGCAGTCACCATAATAGTTTTCCTACACTTGTAATTCAGTCTCTAGCGTTAAGAATGATCCTTAGCTTGCATGTATATAGTAGCAACCTTTCGCTAACATTTCATCTACTGCACTAGCTACTCAGTTAAAAATGGACTGAATTCATTTAAAAATGGTCACCCATTCTATCTGAACCTGTTAAAATATATTGTGCATTACTTCTGACTGAACTCGCAACAGTTCCTAAATGCAAAGACATTTAAGTGGCTAGCTAAGTTGCTGGCTGGCTAATTAGCTAATAAACCACACAATGATTATAGAATGGTAATATGTGGATGCAATCAAAGTAAGTTAGTTTTTGAGAGTGGCACTTAGCTGGCTAGCTAGTTACATAAACAAGCAAGCCATACATATTTTTCTAGGATTACACTTGGAATTCAGTTTGGATATTAACAGAAATTGGAAACACCTCACTAGCTAGCCACAGATTCTCCTTGAAAATATATCAAAACCACCTCTTCTTTGTATCTTCTGAAAAGCATTATAAGTCCCCTTTTAATATTGCATTTGTTGCCTGTCCTGTGTTGTACTGATCCAGGTTAGTACTATAAAGCAGTCAGACGAAAAGTGGAAAGCACACAAGAGCTATAGGTAGTTGTGGGCTTTTGCTGATTGAAGTTGGAATGTTGCCATAAAAAAATAATTAGTGGGTGGAGATATTCCGATGAGGGGCGGAACAATTCTCACAAGCCTGCTTGTGATGTAGGAAGGAGAGCCAAATCTGAATGCCATGCCGAATGCCATGTTTAATGAATACGAGGGGTAATTAATTACACCAAATGCCAGATAATTCAATCTGCTGAGGTAATTTTGTTAACTTACACGTTGTATAATGACCATTTCTGTAATAACAGTTTCTGGGGGCACCCAAGCCAAAAATAGTACTTGTTAAATTATCATCTTGAAAGCAATAGTATTGCAAATGCTAATTTGAATATTCATTAACTGAATGATATGGGCCTAAATCTGTTTACAGTCCATTATAGTTACCATTTAATAAAATAGATGTTCTAGCCATGCCACTGCCAATGGTACGACTATTATTTGTTTTTTTTTCTTTCTTTCCAATCTAATGTAAATTAAATAACTTTGTAAAGGCAGCCTTTTTCCTTGAATTTAAAGCCAACATGTGGTTCTGAAATTGAATCCAGAGTACTAAGGTTGAGTTTGCGTTTGTCCTCTAAATGCTTGACGAATTGCAACATTTCAGAGACTTATGTTGAGCTTCCCATTGTATATTTCAACTTAACAGAACTCATAACTCAAAATGCCAAATATTTGCACCAGGGTCATTCCATGTGAACTCAACCAAAGTACAAGAATCTTCAATGGTCACCGACTCAGATTTGGCTCAAATTTATTTTGGGAGTAGCCTACCTCTATATTTGTAATGAACACATGCAAAATTTTAGGGTCCTACTCCAAGGGGTTTCCAAGATATGGCTCCCCAAAAATCGGGGGCCATGCCCAAGTGAATCGCGAACGTTAATTTCTAAGGATTTTGGAGGCCAATATCTTTGGAACAAATCATAAGTATGGGCTGAAAATTACTATCCAGGGTAATTTGGGTGCAGGCTTTCAGAATTTCTTGTCAAAATTTATCTCTCTCTTTTCATTTTCAAGATATTGGCCTTTCAAATATGAAAATGTTTATGGCTGGAAATCAAAAATTCAGTTTCAAGGGCCCCCCATGAGGCCAGGATCCCTTACAGAGGCTAAATTGTGCTGTATTCCTTCTATTTGAGGACGGGTCTGTCTGTACAAGGAAGATTGACTGCACCCAAGGCATAATAGTATAGTTAGGAGACCCTGAAAAGGGTCCTAGCTGAAAAAGTCACTTTTTTTCCGATTTTGGATTGGCAAGTTCACCATGTGGGCAGTTACCCATGGTAATGAAACTTGTACCACATAAATGTATATACCTTGACTTTATTTGTTCAAAATTACAACTTGTTTTCTCATCTCCTTCACTATTTAATTATGTTATCAAATATAGGCATTTTGGAGTAAGAACGCCCATTATTATCCCCTTTGTTCTGCAACTAGAAGTTTTAAATAGACATTGCCTACTCATAAAAAAGTTACATAATTTCCTAAGATAATCTGGCATCTGACATGATGTTGCATTCCCTCACTAAGATCTCCCAGGTATTGCATCATCTTCCATGCGTATTGCATCAGATTGCCCGTGTATTGCATTATCTTCCATGGGTATTGCATCACCTCTGGTTACAACAATAGGGTTGCTAATTAATTAATTTATTGAAGCTTCAGCATGGCTTCTGACAGGTGCAAAATTGGGATTTCCTTGGATGAGGAATGCGACAAACATACATACTGCAGAAAGACAGGACAAATTTCATTCGGTGACCTTAAACCAGCCGAAAGACAACTTTTGACTTGGCGGTGCAATGTCATATTCAATGAAAATGACCAAATCTGTTTCCATCACAAAAAAGTGTATTTGTCACGTTTTGAAAGTCTACAGCGGGCCTTTGCCGATACATTTAACCATCGTAAGAAGCACATCACAAGTAAGTTCATGGTGGCATCATCCTGCATTCCTTTTTGCATAACAGAGAACGGATGTTATTAATTTACTGCAAGGAAGTTAACTTCTCTCACGGTGATACACTTTATTTTCAGAATCCCTGAAAATTGTTGAAGAAGAAATGGCTACAAAGTTCAAATTGAAACCAGGACAGAAACTGCCCTAATTCAAAAGAAGTTACCATCATTTTTATAATAAGCTCTTTTGTTGTGATCGGTAATCTTAGTTGACAGTTCTTGGAGTCTAGCTTTCTCGCATTTGTGATCATTATAGGTCAGTTGTGGGCAGATGGCCATATACTAAGCATCTCACTTGACCAGTAAGGTGAATCTTAAGATAAGTGGTACTAAAACAATAGCATACAACTTATATTAGCTTCACCTTATGGCATTCTTTCAAAAGAAGTTTTTTGCAAAAAAAAAACTCAAAAAACCCCTATGTTTCATAGCATGACTAAATGGTGAAGGAGATGAGAAAACAAGTTGTAATTTTGATCAAATAAAGCCAAGATATATACATTCATGTAGAACAAGTTTCATTACCGTGGGTAACTGTCCACATGGTGAACTTGCCAATCCAAAATTGGCAAGAAAGTGACTTTTTCAGCTAGGACTCATTTCAGGGTCTCCTAACGCCACTATTATGCCTTGGATGCAGTCAATCTTCCTTGTACAGACAGATCTGTCCTCAAATAGAAGGAATCCAGCACAATTTAGCCTCTGTAAGGGATCCTGGCCTCATGGGGGGCCCTTGAAAACTGAATTTTCGATTTCCACCCATAAACATTTTCATATTTGAGAGGCCAATATCTTGAAAATGAAAAGAGAGAGATAAATTTTGACAAGAAATTCTGAAAGCCTGCACCCAAATTACCCTGGACAGTAATTTTCAGCCCATACTTATGATTTGTTCCAAAGATATTGACCTCCAAAATCCTTAGAAATTAACGTTCGCGATTCACTTGGGCATGGCCCCCGATTTTTGGGGAGCCATATCTTGGAAACCCCTTGGAGTAGGAGCCTACAATTTTGCATGTGTTCATTATGAATATAGAAGTACTCCCAAAATAAATTTGAGCCAAATCTGAGTCGGTGACCTGGGGACCTCTGGTTGACTTCATATGGAATGACCCACCATATCTTTATGCTATTTGTTCCATGAATGGTATGATCGAGCCGACTTGATGTTTGCATTTAGCATTCTGAACTTTCTCATGAAGTAAAATCAGGACTGCAGAATTCTGCAAATGAATGTTTGAATTTTTACAGCAGTATTTACAAAGCTGAATTTTCACTGGCTGATTCAGTTTTTTTTTTTTTTTTTTTTAATACCCACAATCAATGCGAAGTTCAAGTGATACAATTACTTGTCAAGACACCCAAATTATTTCTGAAGGCACAGCAGATTTTCCCTTTGCATCTGTATGTATTTGAATGTAAAAGTTGACGGGGTTTGAATGGCCCTCCGCATACCTTCGGTTTTGATTTAATGGGACCTAAAGGACTAAAATTATATTTTAGCACATGAGCATGGCAACAGACAAACACAAAGAAAAGAGATAAATTCCTTCATAAGCCACATTTGTGAATTACTGATCATGTAAAAACCCACTGTGGCTTCAAGATTGCAAACATCAGTGCTTGGAGACGGCATGCAAACCGTGCCTCTAAATAGCCATGTCTATTTCTGTTGGGCTTTGGTTTCTTGAAACGAATTACATGTGTTTGGGGTCAGAGTAGCTCTTGACAAGAGCGCGTTGAGTCGTCTTTGTCTCATTCCTCGCTGAATGCTTCTTTTAGGCCCAGAGCTCTCTGAATGCAAATCAAGATGAAACTATTTTCAACAGTTAGTGCTAATTAATTAAATCCTGAACTTGATCCATAATCTACTGTAAGCATGACGTTTTCTCTGTCACTGCTGAATTTTTTTTTTTCCTACCCACCCCGAGCATTTTGTAGCATAGGTCCTTGACCTGCTCATTAATTTTATTCCTTGATTCTGCTTCTTATTTATTTTCGAATGCTTTCATTGATGTTTTCGGTATCCTGAAAAGAATAACATTCACTTATAAGCAGGTATATCAAAAGTCTGATGGTGAATGTTTGCTGTGGGAAGATGGCACACGAAGGTTGAAATACACAGAAACCCATCCATACACATTCAATGCTCTCTCTCTCTTTCTCTCTCTCTCTCTCTCTCTCTCTCTCTCTCTTTTTCTCTCCCACACACACACACACAAAGGTGAGTAAAAATCTGATGGTGAAGTTGTGCAGCTGAAAAATGGCACAAGATAGTAGAAATCAATCCAAACACATGCAACGCACACACATACACACACACAAACCCACACTAGTGCACACACTTGCACTCACAAAAACCACAATCGTTGACAGAAACAGGCATGCACCTCAGGTGCATCACTGAGTTCAGGTGCACTGTCTCTCAACAGCTGTGTGAAATAGAGCCGGAGTCCCCTTTCCATCTGCTCATTCAATTAAATCCTCCACACAAGCCGGGTGAAAACCACCATCCTTAAATCAATCCCCACTCTTCCAACCAGACCACTCTCCATTATGGCCATGAAGTGGTTTTTGCCGTAACTGCTCTAAGGAGGGTAAAAATAAACGCACTAGACACATGTGCTTCTCATTTGATGGGGGTAAGGGGGACAGACTAGATGCATGCATTCTGACCCATTTACTTTGAGTTGTTATGATTAGGCACAAAACCAGCATGCAATTTGCAGATTATTTCCTTTAAATAAGAGGGTACTCTTTTGAGAGAAGCAGATAGGCAAAAAAAAAATCCTTTCTGGCTACAAAAAGGACAGTTAAAAATAAAAAAAAATCCCACATAATGATATCTAGAAATAGTACACACAGAAGATGTTGTTTTTCAACCGAGGCAATCAACGACCCCGAAAAGGGGCACATCCAGATGTGGCAAATAAAATAATATATTTTACGTGGATTATGTTTCCCTTGGAAACAATCTCTTCTTTTATCAAAAAAGACCTGAGGTCAAAAGCAAATGTTAAAATGTGCACACATGGCCAAATCTGAAAATGATAAATGGCATGGTGGAATATTTTGAGGCTTAAAATGCACCTGCATTAGTGCATGTTTTTACTCTCCATGCATAAGCAGTCAAATAGGCAGACTTCAACCGACTGAGAGATTGCCCAATAGAGTATTTCGAAGTCATCTCAAAATCCTGCCTTATATAATACAGCACTTACGGTAAAAGGAGCCGTGTAGAAACACCTGTCAGGATTATTGCATCAGAGAATACTTTGACATGAGACAGATTAGGTTTATCCCTCTCCCCTACTCCAAGCACTTGTGAAGGTATGTTAGATGGGCCTAGTACTTCCTCACATCCACTGCCAAGGGTCTGTCTATGTTTTCTAACATGGTTCCCATTCAATGTCAGTGGTGCTGCTGTACAAGATAAAGTGCTTTGAGACTACAGATGTTAAAGGTTCACTACGCAAGTTTGTTTACTTTCTGCGCGATTATATCTTTGTCTTAATTCGCCGACATCTCTCCACGAACCGCTAGCTGCCTGCCCCTAAATTCACTGCAAAAAAAAACCCGGGCTCTGGAAACAGCACAGGCGTCACAAACTGCAAATAAACACAAGGGGCACAGGCTGTGCCCCATAACATAACAAACTGTCCCGGCCAATCACCGACAAGAGTTGACAGTTATGGAAGCATGGGAAGGAGGGAACTATGGGAGGGAGGGGCGGCCTACCTCTGTTTTGTTTGAGTTCGAATGTCAACAGAAGTGAAAGTAAACAAACTTGCATAGTGCACCTTCAAGTTTGACGTCTCTTTTTTCAGACTTACCTTTTTGAATTATTATGTGCCATACTCCCCCCCCGAATGCCTGTCATATTGACAAGCGTCATGTAAAGCCAGCAAGCATATGAACTTAAAAGTTCATGCGCTTCGAGAATCTTCATAAATCATGTATGTTATATTTATACTTGTCAAATTAGCACTGTGTTGAAGAGAAAGCAAACAAAAACATGTCTTGAAAAGAAATATTCAACTAGCTGGACTGTATTTGGGAAGCACACTTCGTTATTTTAGCACCTGGAACTATAATAGACTGTGTGCCGAGAGGGCCATTAAACTTACTGACCCAAGAACCTCTGAGAGCAA
The DNA here is from genome assembly GCA_029692085.1 of Gymnothorax javanicus. Lineage (NCBI taxonomy): Eukaryota > Metazoa > Chordata > Actinopteri > Anguilliformes > Muraenidae > Gymnothorax > Gymnothorax javanicus. The sequence goes on along the minus strand of CM056196.1, from coordinate 35,283,463 downwards.
TGGCCTTTTTGAACGCCCGCTTATTTATTTATTGTTTTTGAACAAATACTTTTTGAACACCGTATTAGTCAAAAACCCATACCTATTTTTTTTTTGTAGTGTTACGTGCAGTCTCAGCGATAAGAAGTATGTATACAGTAAATGTTAAGGGTTAAATCAACTCATTTACCGTACGGTCAATATTGGACTCAAAAAGACCTGTTTATAATTATTTTGACGGTGACGCAATTTTTTTTTTTTTTTATCATCTTGGTTCTGTACACCACGAAAGTGGATTTGAAATGAATCAAAAGGCATGCTTGAAGGGAAGATGGGTTTTTGGTAAAAATATTGTATGAACCGTGAATCATCTAGGAATCACAGACAACTGTATACATAGCGCTCCCCATTTTAGAAGTTTTTTGATGTTTTTGGCAAATAATCCTCTGTTGAACAGTGCTGTAAAATTTGCGTAAATGTGTCAAATAATCCAACTAATTTTAATATAAAACAAAGGCAATGTGAATAAACTCAAAATGCAGCTTTTGAATGATCATTTCACTCATTGAAGGGAGCAATTCAAAACTTCTATTACCCATGTGAAAAAAAATTGCTCCTCTAAACCTAATAGCCAGTTTAGCCAAACTTGGCAGCACCAACTGCAATCAGTTGATTTGATTACAAAAGTGCTGTAATTCCTGCACCTTTCACCCAGTTTAAATGTAAAATACCCTCATGTTGATGATGGAAGTCTGCACTGTGTTTATATTCGTAATTCAATTTCTTCCCCAACATGCGGTGGTTGACAACAAAACAACAAGAATTACGAAAACTTTTTCAGGGTCCAAGTGTATAAGGACACGACAATATTCTGGACATTATAACCTTTTGGGAGTAAACATTTGATTGTGATAAACTGGTAGAGCTCATAAACAATGACCCCCCGCCAGTCTCTCCTGTTCAATTTGGGTTGTTTGATGCTGACTGAGTCCAATAGACAGAGAGGTTATCACATCGTGATTTGTGATTTCTATCTCACTCAGATTTAAGGGTAGTGACTCGCAAGCATCCAGTGCCCCCAAGGAAATTATTTGCAAACAGAACAGCGGAGAACTGCGTGACGGGTAGAGATAAAGGAAGAGTCACCAAAGGGAAGGATGAGATGAGGGTAAACAGGGCCTTTTATGGCTTTGCAGTAGCGAAAGCTTTGCAAAGCACGGACTCTGGAGACGGACGAGATGTTTTTAAGTGCAGAGATTGTTGAGACTGTCATCCCGCTACCAGCTTTACAACTGAAGACCACAAAGGGAAAAACGATCGGAGTCCAAATTTTGCATTTTTTTTTGTATATTTTATATATTATTATAATATGTATTATAATATATAATAATATTTTATATGATTTTATATTTTTTGCATATTTTTTCAGTGCTTTGTTTCTAAGATCGTTTTGAATTTTTAATTCATCCTTTCTCCACAATGTGAAAATGTGACTGATCATTTTCCCATTGTGGTCTTCAACTGTTTTCTATGACAGTCAGATAAAACCACACTAGTTAAATATTAAGAGCGCACAGAACTTCTGCAGACGACCTCATCTCTATCTTCTCTAGACATTTCAGAAGTTGACATCAGACATGAGCCCTGCCACATTCAGCATGTACAGTGGGCCTCAAAATTATTGGAACCCCTCATTGGCAATTCACAAACAATACAAAAAATATAAACAATATCATTATAGAGAAAAGGAATATACCAACATTTGTAAAATACTTCACTTTATTAATGTTTCGATGGGAACAACCAAAATCATAAAAATCATTTCACACAAAATAAATTTCAACAAAATCAAGGTTTCATAATAATTGGCACCCTTCATTTAGTACTTAGTGCAACCACCTCTGGCAAGGATAACAGCATGGAGTCTTTCCCTGTAATTTTTGGCAAGGTTGAGGCGCACATTTGAGGGGACTTTGGACCATTTCTCTTAGCAGAGCCGTTAAAAATCCTTCACATTCCTGGGTTTGCGCTTATTGACTGCCCTCTTCAACTCAGCCCACTGGTTTTTAATTGGATTGAGGTCTGGCCACTGAGATGGCCATTGCAGAATGTTGATTTTGTTGTCACAGAACCATTTGTGTGTGGATTCTGAGGTGTCTGTTGGAAAGTCCACCTACGACCAAGGCCCAGCCATCTGGCGAAGGCACCCAGATTGTCAACTAAAATACCCTGATACTTGGTGAAATTCCTTATGCCATTAATCAAAATCATTGCCCTGGGACCTCTTGAATTAAAACAGCCCCAAAACATGACTAACCCACCATCACATTTCACCACGGGTATGAGATGCTTCTCATTGTATGCATCTCTGTTTCAACATCAAATACGCCGATGCTGTTTCTGACTGAAATGTGCAAGTTTAGTCTCATCTGACCAAAGCACCTTGTTCCAGTCCTAATTTAAATGAGATTTGGCAAACTCCAAGTTCTTGCTTCTGTGTCTTCTGGTTAGAAAAGGCTCTCTTCTAGAAACACTTCCAAGAGCTTGTGGAACATTAATAATATGCAGCATTTTTCACAGGTTGTTCTTTGGAGTTTCTCAATAAATATATTTTTTAGAATTTTAAAAAATATTATTTGTGCTTTGCCAGTCAGGGGTGCCAGTAATTTTGGAGCCCACTGCATTTGACTCTCAACTGAAATTAAAATGACTTGCATTAAACAGAAACTTTTTTCCATATAATATATATGCAATTATTGTGCAATTTTAGGTGAATGAGCATCACTTACGCAGAGAACAGAGTTTGGGCAAAAAGCAAGTTCCATCCCGCACTGGCAGTTCTGAGGTGAATGGATGATATACCGCTCTTTTCCAGAATGTTCTCTGTGTTATCATCTCCATTAAGCTCTGACCGCAGACCATAGAGTCAGTGGAAGATAAAAGAAAGGGGGACTAAACCTCAAAACACCCTCAGGGAACTTCCGCCATATTTGTCTGAAGATCAAATAAAGTATAGACACAGCAGGGAAGGGATTACAAATGAAATTGCTATAAATGGATCCTGAGCTATATATCAATATTTGTACAGAAAGCATGAGAACAAATGCACTGTTGACTGTTGGTTTATAGCATTTAATTTATCACTGCCATGTGACTCATTCATCAAATAATGGCACTGAGCCCTAGATCAATATCCATAAATATGGACAAAGTTAAGGAAGTTGCAAGGGAAGGACTGGTTGAAGATTTTTCATGGTCAATCATGTACAACTAATGCTGAAACACGAACTATTATGTCTCCACAGTATCTTTTCAATATATTGGAAAAATAACAGTGTGTGAGATCATATTTTCTTTTAATTGAAACTCCTGGCGGTGAGCTTCAGCTATCAGATTCACGAGCCACGATGTCATGCAGTTCAGTTACATATAATCCGGTAGTATTTCCTTCAGTCAACATTGTTCTGTGGTTAACAAAAGGTTGATTGGTTAATCTATGACTTTGCGCTCCTTGGGAGCTGAAGGGGACTATTGTTTGCGTCAGATTTTTTTTCCGTCCAGGAAAGGATTTGCTGAAATCCTGGTGTTGATCTTAGCAAAACAGTTGTTCCCAGATGATCACAAAAAACCCAAAATATTTTTCTGAGATATCCCAGGAGTAGTGTGACAATGATGGCAAATTGCATCTGTTGTGTGTGGTGCGTTTGGATTTACAGTAACACTTATGTAATGTGTCTGAAAACTCATCATGGGATTATGTAACAACATTCATAATCATTGAAAACATTCAAAACTGTTTATTAGATGTTATACAAACTGCAATAAAGCATGGTTCATTGTACGTGGTGAATTTGGTGTCAGTGTTGTTGTAATTCTTTAAGTGTGTATGAATTATGATGACTCCATTTGTTAAATACCAGTAAACATGATGTCACATCCCTTGGACAACACTGTAATTACGGATCGCACATAAAATTGTTATTTGATTATTAAGTGCAACATAATTATCATTCATCACCGTTCTGAAAACTGGCTGATACACATCTACTCAGGGGTAACAGATTTAAAAACAGTACTAACACACAAGGACTCAGCTTGACAGATACATAAAAGGATTCAAATGGATTTAAAATTATTCACCATGAGGGATTTCAATGAAATTACAATTCTGGACATTGAATGAGCCCATATGACAGAATGATAACCATGTCATTGCATTGCCTGTTGGCAGTCTGTTTAGTGTGTTATCTACATCCAGCCAACATCAGCACTTGTATTTTATTCTGGGGCTAATTTCCAATTGCTAATTTTTCCGTTTTCCCGCTTTTCTTGGCATTAGCTCCACCCACCTGGGAGACGAGAAATAAAGGCAAGAAAAGGAGGAAAAGGCAGGGGTTGAAGAAATGTGAATATCCGAAATAGCATGTCTATTCTACTTCAAATGTTATTTGAAAGTCATGTAAGTTAGAGGTGTGGCAAAAAAAGGGGGCTAGATATGCAGTTCAGTCATTTATAGCTACATGTTACACATTTCTGAAAAAAACATTTCCGCAAAAAGGCGGTCTCAACGTTATTTCACTGAAGATTCTTAGAGGTAATTTCTGTTCCTTTCTCTTGACTCATTTAATGGATTGAATCTCCTTAATGATGACTCCCTCAAAATGAGTCCAGGTCTGGCACTGAGAAGAGATGGGAGTGATAAATTAATCAATAGAACAAGCCCCTGCTCTTTTCCTGGAAAGTCTAATCTTTCTGCACCTATCTGTTCCTAAGCCAAGAGCCCAAGGAAAACTCTCCAGCTGGGCATGTCCCTGGGCGTTCTGCTCGAGAAGGGCCCCAGAAAGAACATGCTGCCCTTGGTCAGAACACCAGCTACTGGAAGCCATTCCATTCCCAAATGTGGCCCATGTTCTCAATTACTTTTTGTTGCAGCGTAACCGCCTGGCAGAAATCACGGACAGTTCGACATTGCATTCATTAGCCTGATACTAATGTTTCACTTGGAATCACCATTCATCTGGCTGATTTATCTCCCTGTCCTCCCCCAGCTTTTTTGTGGAAAGTGAAAATGGCTGCCTTGCACCACCCATATGGGTGTTACGCATTAAAGACTGTTGAGATGAGTTTCTTTCTTACACTTACCTCTGGCCTTTAATTGCTTAATCATTCAACCCAGTGATGAAATCTCACATTTTAGCTGCATTTCTTGAACTGCACAAGAATGACCACCATATATTGTTCTTATGTCCCACAATGAAACATTGTGCGGTGATCTGATATATACTGTAAGTAAACCTATGTTTGTGTAGACAGACAATTTGTTAATTTAATCAGAGCAACTGGAGGAAACAAAATCCTGCATACAACCCAGGACTGGAATCACCCATCTCTGTAATGAGGGATTTTTGGGGAAAAACTTGAACAAGCCACGGGCAATGGGACCACAGAAATGCGATTCAGAAAACGTTGTTAAAGAAACGACAAGATTGATTCTTCCAAATGAAAACATGAAAATTGCACAGTTCTCCCTACGCAATTTAAAATCTCCAATGTGAAGATGAGGACACCAATTTGTTTCATCAGGAGGTGGCTGTGGAATCAACCCAAAACTTTACCATACAGCAAAAACGATCTTACAGTCATCCAACACATTACTGAAGGATCTCTCTGACCTTACTTCAGTTTGTGCATACCCAAACTCATCACATAAAAGGAGCTCAAAAAAATCACTCTCCAGTTGTAAGTTAAGGCTAATATGAAGTAAGGATAACACTTTGCAATTAGCATTGCTAATAAATGGTAAAAGCTGTTATTTTACTGTTAACAAATAATGAAATGATAATGTTTAAAAATGCTAAGTAATGCTAAAGTTAATGCTATTTTGTCATTACTTTGTATAAATTAAATCCATGACTTAATGAAGTATGTTTTGAATGATAGCTGGCAAGTGATAACTAGCAAAATGACAAAGTATAGCATTATTCATCATTTGTAAACATTATTAATTTCTATTTCATTATTTGAGTAAATTACTATTAGCTAAAGTTTAATTAACTATCATTTCACCATTTATTCACAATGATTGTTATAAAGTAAGTGAGTAAGTAAGTAACTAAGTAAGTAAGTCACTTCAGCACCACTTCCTTAAATAAAGGCAGAGCTGGGGAGGCAGAACTGGCCTCCATTCCCTGGGGCTACATTTTATCTCTTCTAATCCAGCACATAGTGCCGGAGTTCAGGTCACATAGGTCATAATCCCAGCACAAGAACCGCTCAGAGCACCTTAGAGTAAAGCCTCCATAAACCGGGAAAAGGACCTTTCCCCTTTCTTAACCCCCATTTCTCCTTTTCCTCTTGTCACTAATCCCCAATTGTGCCTTAAAATCCACCCCTGCACTACCTGCACACACTAGCAACACCCCGATTTCAGCAGATGTGCACCCTCCATTTTCTGCTTCAGCAGACCAGTTTTTGCTTTCTTCCGGCCAACATAAAGTCCTGGTAGGCTACTTTATGAGGGCTTCACAATTGACTTGATTGATACAATTTATGCTTAGGAACCCCACGGATGCAAAGCATAGCAGTTTCTTTAGACATGCAAAATGATACTCCTCTGGTCACCTTTTATTCTAGAGACTGATTCTGACAGAAAATTCTAAGTGATATGACCAGACAGGAAAGTAAAAAATTACCTTCGCATTCAGAAATTCTGAAATCAACAGCCTGTACCTAATGTTATTGTCACTTTCTTCTCAAGATTGGCATCCTGGCAAAGTCGCTGTCTATCACTTTCTGCTCCCATTCAATAGTTTAAACCTTTTAAATCCCAACCACAATCTGACGTTACCCCACCCACATGCGGCAAGGGAGCCACATGGCACTCTGAGACTTAAAGGGTTAAACTCAGCCACTCAGCATTCCCATTGAAAGATTAGGCATGTCCAATTTATGGAATATTCAGGTCCATTTAGTTCCAGTATTTGTTTTCAAGGCCTGGAATTACGAATTAGCACAATACTTCAGCCAGAAGAAATAATTAGTGCACTCCAATGGCTAAGTTCACAGGTGGAAGATGTCAAAGTACTTTTACTTTATGACCTTTTGACTTTCAACCTCAGCTTGTCACATTTTGTCACAAATTTCGGCACACAGGGAGGCACGACAACTACAGCAGTTTTTCTCAAACTCTGCCTCGCCATGTCCAAACTGGGGTACAAGCATGGCCTGTGTGTGAATGTAAACTCAGCGACTCACCAGATGCTGCACTTCAAGCAGCCAAACCACATTGACTTTTATGCTGCCCTCTGCGGCCAGGACATTTTTCTACCACTGCCTCCGCAAAACCGACCCCAGTAAAATAAAGCACAAAAAAATATACAACAATGTTCAAATATGTCAACATCAAGTTGCTGTTTTTTAATAGGAGAAACTAATATTATTATCTGCAAATAGCCCAAAAGCTCATTTTGGTCAAAAACATGTCATACAATAAAAAAAGTCAAGCCTGCTATTTTGTAGAAAATTGTATATGTTGCCCTGGGAACTTCTTTGACTTCTGGTTTATTTTCATTCTTTATTGCTGCTGGAGTTACAAGGAAATACACCGCAAATTTACCATCGTGGCTGACGGACAGATGGAAAATGCAACCTGCTGCTCCTCAGATTTTGAGGTAATTGAACAAATAAAGACAATGAAGTAATACCTTCCTCTAACCGAGAGAGAAAAACATTCTCTGCAAGACGGCATGGAAAGCAATACTGTGCATTTTGGTGGTTGAAGAAGTCTACATAACAAACTCAAAATCAGCAATGCATGCATTGAATCACAACACATTATAGAGCGATGGAAAATCTCAGTAGAAAGTGTGTGACTGAGAAAATAAAATGCGATCTAGATTTGATGCTGACCATTACTTTCAGAGTTTAGTTTCAAAGTAGCTCAAAAGCAAGGAGTGATATCAGGTGGCACAACTTTTTGAGCATTCAAGGATCAGTCACTTGTGCACTGTGCAGCACAAAGGCCTAAAATGACTAAACCCTCCACCATTCAAGCAGAAAAGTGTCAAGAAATGTCAGTCCCCGCCATCAATGCTGGAATAATTTGCAGGTAACATTTCCCTGAGAGCATGGCAGCATTTATGAAGATTGTTGGCAGTTAAAGGATTAGGATTTCACAGTGCTGCAGGGGTTTCTGCCAACAAGCATTTAAGCAACTACGGCTAACTGCTTTGATCCTGTGAAGGTTAAATTCATAAATTGCGGGTATTTCTAATAAAACACCCACAATTGCAGGAAAACTGATTTTAGTGCTGTTAATTATTAAGTTACTATTTTTGTGCAAAGCCTACTCAATGGTAACAAATCATTTATAAATAAAATTTTAAAAGAATGTGTCTGTTCAAAAACTGAAAAACTCCGGCGTGGCACCAAAACCAAAAATAAAGCAGTAGCAATTGTTTTGTCATTTGAGCTGACCATGTTATTATATGAGATTGGCATTTGATACTTTCGTCAAAGCAACCAACTGTAGATCAGGGAATTGCTTGTGTGCACATCTTGTTTATTTAAGATGAGTAAGAAGTGGCAATGTGGTTGCAGGTTGCCTTCAGCTGAAAGCCAAGAGCTTGTTGTCTGGGAGCGCATGTCAATGGAAAAGAATGTGAGAGGGCAGCCTGTACATAGACGATACCCTGATTCTCCAGGTCTGGCTCACTGTTATCTTTGGATACGGAGTTCTTGGACCAAGTCCGAGTATTTTCTGCATGATATGCGCTACATGCTCACAGTGTGTTATGGCCAGCCTGTAATGGTTGTCCGGTTACGGTGTGACTCACACAGACATCTCTCTCTCTCAGTGCGATTAGTGCATGTCAACAGCTTCTCCCAACATGTGTTTAATGCATTCCGCCTCCATTCGCTAATCAAATAATGCAAAGCAGATCACTTCAACAATGCTATCTGGACGTAGCACTTCCAATATTTGCTAGGAATATGTCCAGCACAGAAAAACCAAGGAGTGTCAGTGGTATAGAGAAAACCTCTGTGTAGAAGGAGGTGTGATTGCACAATAAGTTCTGTCAACTAACAACTAGCTTGCATTCACATGAAATGGTCAAAAAAAACTGCAAAGAACTGTTGTTACGCGTATACTTCCATGGCCATTTATCAAAAGATAAGACTGAAGGAGACACCACAACGCCGTAAATCCTTCAACATCAGGCTGTGTTTGACTTTTTTTCACTCACATTAGAGTTGAACTTGGGTAGGTGATAGATCATTTTGTATTTTCTCAGGGATTGCGATGTTCTTATTCATACAAAAAATAGAGTCCGGTACTTTTCAACAGTCGAATCTTTCAAAGCTGAATTTAAGTTCAAGTTCTCCACACAGGTTCAATCAGCTCACTTATCTGTCCACACTGCTATCCTACCCTGCTGCTCCATGCACCCTCCGTCCCAACATCCAAGATAGCTTTCCCCAGAGGCCAGTAAATTATGGTTTTTACAGAGGGCTTATTTTTCCAATGTTGCAGAAATGCCTTCCTGTCTTCCTTGAATGAGGGAAATATAACAACAACAACATTCCAAAGGGCTATAATTTTCTTCCGGCGGGTAAAAGTTGTCCATTATGGTTAGGGTCAGGGAACAGATCTTAACCAGTCATCAGGATCCCTCGGCTGGCCACATCAATGCCCCTGGTTGGAACGAGTGAAGGAGCCTTGTCCCTAAGTACAAACACACCAATCACTTTTCAGGAGCCATGCAATTCTCTGTGAGAGCCCCAAAAACCATTCGGCTCCTTGAAATCAGCGCATATTCCCTCTAAATTACAGTATGTTCATACCCATGTGCATTTCTTTTATTTCCATGATATTTCCTCAGATGTGCACCTTCTGCAATATCAGAACTATTTCCTCAGAGCAATATGACTGAGCCCCACTGTGGAATGAGTTTTGCGGGGAGATATGCTTAAGGCGGACGCTGTCAGCCATTTTGTTTGATTTTCAGTTTGACCATTTTGATGCAGAAACTTGCATAATATTCTGCAATATATTTATCATTGAGGACACAACTGTTGTTTATTAATGGCAGATGTAAACTTTGTATTATTTTATTATTTTTATTATTTTGTTGTATTTTTATTTTTGTTATGTGCAGTATGGTTCCAGACATTCACAAGGTGCGGGCAATAAACTATTTTGTTCATGTTGACAGTAACTCAGTTACATGTGTATCATTATATGGCATAACTGCCTTTTATTAATTACAGATATCATGTCAGTTCTTCCTAAAGTAGTCTAATGCTAAATAGACAGTTTAAACAAGTGCGATCTAAATTGGATACTTCACTGACTTATGGTTACCAGCAGTTTTACAAGCAAAAATACACACTGATCCACTTTTGTATTTTCTACTCCGCAATAGAGCCTCCTCTCACAAAACCTTCCACGGTTTTCTGCTGGAGTACCCAAACATGTTCAAAAGTCAGTGCAATATATTATAATTCCTGTGGTCTCTGCTATTGATTCAGAACAGTGCACACAAGTTTGTGCTTCCCTCCCAAATATATAATGCCAAGCCACATAATCATGATGACAGAGGTTACAAGTCTTCAACACATTTGTCAATCACTTTTGCCCATCATCATAAATGATGTTGAAGAACAAGTATTGACATATCAGCTCTCCCTGGTCTACAACCAAATCTTGAACTGTCAAAACTGACCCCTGATCAACGCCCCCTCTTTAAAATTGTTGATGAATATGGGCCTCCATCTTCAGCCAATCCAGTAGACCGCAATCACCGAACTGCCTGCAGAGGTTGGTGAGATTGTAACAACGCAAAACTATCAAGATACACCAGCTACTGACAATGTAACTTCTCACTGCTTGAATAACTTGAATAAAATACCCCCCAGATTTAAATAAACATTAGCATCTTCCACTTCTTCTTCTTCTTCTTCTGTAGCACCTCGACAACGTGCTCCAAAAACCTCATTACAGGAAAAAAAGGCCCAGACAGCAAAAAGGTCCGTGTAGGATTGGGCCACTTCCGCCCTACCTCCATTTACCAGTCAGACCCGCTGAACGCACCTGCAACGTATCTGGCAGATTGACAGTCGCCTGACAGATCCGTGCCAGATATGGGCTGTAAACAGTTGGTCTTTTGTGGATCTGGTTCAGATCTGGTCTGGATCTGGTCCAGAACTGTAAAGTGGATCCGTGCCAGATCTGGGCCAGGGAGCAAAAATTATCTGGAGCGGATCGTTTTCAGGATGTTGGACTACATCCGGCGCAGATCCGGCCCGGATCCATTTGCTGACTTGGGGGGCATTTACAGTAGGTACCTTGTCAATTTCTCATGTTAATTATACAAATACTTTCACTGAATCCATTCAAATATTATTGCATCTTCGCCCCGCTTAGGGAGTGCTGACAGCTTGCCTTTGCTCGTCTTTTCAAACTTTCTAAGAATCGCAATGACTCCTGGGTGGCTTTAACTTATAGAGACAAACTGTTCAGGTATCCATGACGAAGAGTCTGGGTGCATCGCAATCACACGTGTAGGTTTTCACTGCGCTAATTCCATGGCTGCACGTGAATCGGTGACTCAGACGGGCTGTGTGAGAATACGCAGAGGAGAACACTTGTTTTGGTGCTGCGCAGTTGGCCACAGACACCACTCAGATTAAATCCTGTTATTTTTTTACCATTCGGCTTGCATGCCCACGGCTAATTTCGCAGGAACGGTAATCCTTGATTAGAAAGAGTGCTCTGTAATAGCACAGGCCCATGCCAAACTCTGACAGCATAATGAAAAGAGAAACTGTGCGAACTTAAGAATAAAAACATAATGAGACTGGCATCATAAGATGCTTAACTGACTTCTGAGAGGACACGCATGCAATGTTATGGTAAATATTATTAGGAGTGATACTGATATACTACATTAGCATTCATTCACAAAGTAGTTTTGATTTTTTTAAGGATGTCGTTTCAAAATGAGTTCCAGCCTCTGCCAGTTTAAATCAAATATCTTTTGCACAATAAAAGAGTCACCTGTTCAACATTAATTTTGAAATAAAAATGTTTTAAATAGTGATAGATTTTCCAAATGTTATGAAGTATTGATTGCAGAAGTATCAATGTGCCATCAATGGCAGACAGATGATTCAAGTAATCTGCTTAAAACCACAAGTTTGAATCCTAAGGCCAAAGAGATATCTGTTCTTGATCCGCACATGCATTTTTCTGGTTGAAAAAATCTGTGGTAAGAGATGTGACAAGAAAAGCTGAGATGCTCTCTGGTTTTATGCAGTTGTACATCTCTTCTCAATTTACCTGACATCTTGAACACTTTAATTTGAGAAATGGTGCCATGGAGATGCCTGGTGGTTCCTCAAAGCACCTGTGGCTACTGTTTCCAGTTAACACAGTGGACATCTCTGGTGTAACTGCTAAACCTAAACATGGTGCTGGGGTTTTCAGTATCAAAGAAGAACACATACACTACTGAGTAAAAATTCTTTCTGTCACGGGAGATGAATGTCATCCATATTAAAAACATGATCGACTGCGAAAATTATTTGTTTTTACAAATGCAGCAGGCCAAGCTATTGGGTTAAGTCGTGAGTTTGGTCGAGCTCGATCCTCACACATGGGCTCTTTGTTGGGACTTCAAAAGAGCACAGCCCCTAGAGGGCCACATTCCAGAGCTGTTTAATTTCACTACAAATAATCAGCCACTTCAAAGGGTCCCTTGGAAGAGGCCATTGCATAATTCATAAGGTAACGGTGCCCGTCTTGAGCAAAATTACCAATCACACACACTCCCAGGGCCTCTGAGCGCCTGAAACAAGTCATCAGAAATTCAACTTGTACCTTCCTTCAAGGAGAGTATTGAGCAAGGCAAATATACTATTATTGCTCCAATATGTAGTGCAAATGTGCACATTAGGGAGTACCAGAAATGTATCTGGGTTCCAGTTTTGAGTGGAAAAAATTTTTTGGCTCGTTTCCCCGACACATTGCAAACATTCCTCAGTCGCCTGTTTCGCAGGTACCAGACTTATTCTCAAATGTGATTCACAGAAATAACAACTGGAAAAGTTTAGCAAACTATGTGCCAACCATGTAAACATTCTGCAGCAGTATATTCCCACAATGTGTGACTATATTCTCATTGTTTTTGCACATCGGGCTAGACTGACATGCAGCTTTGTGAGATTACCTCTTAAATGTTCTCATACTATGTGGTTTCTTAGTCTGCATGTTTCACATAGCTTCTATTGAAACAGGTAACTTTCACACTTGTAAATGTTTATCTGTGCAAATGCAGCATATGGGACCATTTCCATACCGAACTCAATAAAGAAACTTGCCGTTATACAATGACAGTTCTTGCTAATGTCATCTTCAGTTATTCTCAATTAAAGATCACAACTTCAAATTGATTTGAGGTATTGTTTGGTGTGGAGAGCCTTTCTCTTTTTGATTTACATTTAACTATCAAGTTTGCTCAGTACCTACTGTAAGCTAACAGGGCTTGAAGAAATGATTGCTAGCTATAAATAAAAGCTATAATAAGCAATATGTTTTGAGGATTTAAACTGTTGGTTCAACCATGTTTTCAGTGTCCATCATAATCATAATAAGTTAGTGAGAAATGATCCATTCTATGTTTTCACAGTGTGGTGTTGCCTGGCAACCTGTGGTTATCTAAATGTTAACTATGATGGCAGTAACACTTGAGTCTTCTCAGATGATGCAAAGTCATATTTGTCCGTTTCATATTGTGCAACAGTTATTGAGTAAAACAGCCCAATAGTTAGTTGACACATTGTAATCTATATCACTGCTGAAATACATTTTGACAGCAGTTGAGGGAGGAACACCCACGTGCGACTAAAAAGAAAAACAGAGGATTATAACTTTTTTGTGAGTCTATCGCAGTAAAGGCCGAGGATTGGTGGAGATCCACGTTACAAATATCACGCCCGTTTATGAGTCATCAAATGTTTAAGGATGGAAAGTTGCATTTTTCCATTTTCTCATAACTTTGACATTTTCTGCTCCAGTCAAAGATGCAGGCCAGATGACAGCGGGGCGTAACGCACTTTAAATTAGTCCAGTCGTCCAGTGTGGCACATCTGAAAATATGCCTCAAACGGGTCCCACAATAAACAATGTTAAAAAATCAAGCGACGGGACCAAGACCAAACAAACAACTTTTCTGCCCTCCAGTGATTCACTCAGGTTTATAATGTGACACAGGAGCAGCGTGTAGAGCAGTTTTGGCCTCTAGTATTCCTCCCATGAGCCACTGGTGGTCAGGACGGACATGCAAGGCTGCAGGCCACTGGAACAGACAGACAAGGGAGCTCAGCACCGTGTCTAGACTGAGGCACCTGCATTCCTGCAGAAGACGCACATACCAGCCAGCTTAAGAACGCTCTTGAGCAAGACACACGTGGGCAGCGCGGGGTTAATGCACTTTCAAGCCCAGACTGTTTTTGTCCTCCTACTTTTTGCACAGCACAATAGTGACGATGAAGGTTTTCGCATTTTCTTTATACAATGCAAAATACCCCTCACCCAAACCCATGCAGCAGCCCCTGTCACCATCGCCCCCCCCAAACACACAAACCCTCACATTACAATGTCCCCTCTCCCAGGCATGTAATTTTGCAATCTGGAGAAAACATTCAATTTGAGTTTGGTGACTGGCTGTTCATCTGCGACAGCATGGCAGAGTAATTTTGAAAGTTCCAACACGCACCCGGTAGCTGCCATTCTCATTTGGTACTTTTTTTTTTTTTTAACTGGTTCGCACTTTGCCATGCACCACTGAGAAAAATAACTACAGGCAGGGTCTTAAGAGGGATGCTCTTAGGGAGTAAACTAAGAGGTATTTCCAAATAAACAAAAAAAATATCCCTTCATTCATTGGTTAAACCCAAAAACTTAAGGTATGAAAGTATAGGAAGGCATGCAAGCGGTTTGAAGGTCATTCAAAGCACGCGGAGCAGCCCGGCCCTCCTTTAACAATGAACACATGAGGAGATGATGAGATGGCGCAGCTGTTAGCGCTGAGATCTCCCAAAAAAAAAAACCAATATGACTAACAGCATATTTTTATAACCTCCGAGGTTTTCATATAACGTTTATTATCCTGAGGGAGGAGGTATGGCAGAGCTGCTTCGGTTACTGTATCAGCGCGCCGTCATTTTAGAGCTCTGTTTGCAATTTGATTATTGAGGCTATAAATCTGTTTGTGCATGTCAAGTCAGGAGAGGTCATGTGATTGAGCTCTTTGCAAGTTGCCACCGGTGTCCTCAGGTGCCATCACTTGAGAGATAGCAACCATAAAAATAGATATATATTTCAAAGACATAATAGTATTCTGTTGGTTTTGGCAAACCACTGCCGGTGTGTTAGGCAAAGGTTAATCCCTCATTCTGCTGCATAAACAAAGTGCTATTTAAGACATGTGGCTATTATAACTGCAGCCATTTAGTCAACATTTCCATACAATGCTCTTTGAAAAGACATTGAGTTCACTATAGAGCAGTCTGCATCACGTTTTGAAAAATGTTTGAACAGGTTTGCAGGTGCAGCAAACATGTCTTCTTTGCAGCTACCACAAAGAGTTCGGAATTTTTTTTCCCACAGTTTAAAAGCAGGGTAGTAAAAGAGATGGCACGAAAAATATGCACGTATAAATGTCAGTTCATTCAGAGCAAATAGTTTTCATGCCATTACCTGCAGATGTGTTCTAACCTTCACCCTTCCCTGTTGTATGCATAGTCAGTCCTGGGGAATTAAAAATATCAAAAACAAAATACAAGTAAAAAAATAGAACAATGACAGTAATAACAAAATAATAGCTACAGTGTATTTATATATCATGCAAACATACAAGCCATAAGCATTTAAAGTCGTACACCCCCACAGAAATCTTATGGTTTATTAATTAAATTCAGGTGAGTCCGATGCAGGTAAGTTTTGTTTCATAATGTACACCTTAACTGCCTAGACCCAGTCTGAAGAACCTTTCTTGGTTAGACGGAAAGGTCGTTGAGGGTTAAGTTTTCAACCTAAAATCAGTCAATGTCTGTATACCAATCAATGCGTCTGTCCATCCTAGCCTTGAAATAAGCCAACAGAATGGAATTTGATGGGACAATCTGTTACGCAAGTCCATTGTCATGCATGCTGCAAATGTACTGGTCTTTGATTTGCTCCGATAAACATTCCCAGCTCAGACAAAACACAATGTTTGTTTAGCCTAAAACAAATACCTGAGACAGGTACACTGTAGGGGTCCAGCGAGTCAGTATTCACAGGGTCATTCTTTACCTCATTAGGGCAAAGAGACAGAACCACACAAAAGAACCCCAGCAGGACCTGAAGACCCCTGCTGGAGGCAGGACAATACACTCTGTGATGGAGGATTGACAAATGAATGTCTGTTGGGGGGCAGGTTTCGAGGGGTCAGGGTGCTTGCGGTTTTGGGGTACAGGTTTCAGGTGAACAGGGAGAGTAGTGGCAAAATCCCCATCCTGCTGAGAGAAGATAGTTGCCGGCTCTTGCTGCTAATTAAAATGCAATTGCGAAGACACATAGACACATCAGCAGCAGCAAAAACAATGCAGACTTGCTCTAGTCTCATGTGAAAATCTGAGCCATTGTAAAAACAGGAGTCACAACACCGTTGAGGTAATTAGGCATACAGCCGTCACAAAACATTCTCTAACGGTGGAAAAAAAAAAAAAATTTTAAGGTTTGTCATTTCATAACAAGTGGTAAAGCTAAAGAAAAGGATCTTTTCCAATTCTTCACCTGAAACAATACAGATAACATTACACAGCTGTTAATTTAGAAAAATTATGTATTTTAGATCAATAAACATGCATTCTAACTGCTCTCAATAGGGAGGTTTGCACGGTTGGGATACACCAGCGCACTAAAACATATTTTCAGGAGAAATCCCCAAATTTCAAGAGAAAATATTTCAGTTGCTGTAAATGCAGATCAGTCACTCAATAATGTCAATTAATGTTGAGTAAATCTTGACGACTTCAACAGAACAAATTAGTGGGAATCAGCCTCTCTAATGGCAGCCATCAACAGGGGTTTATCACACCTCTCACACCTTGTGATGTTTGTCCCCTTCTCTCTTGTCAGTTTTCACACTTTATCTCAAGTGCTAATGCCCCTCATTGACACTGAAAGATTATGTCCTTCTTTTGGATACCTAAATGTTTCTTTACTTCCCTCAGCCGAGATTGAGCAAGCTTTCAATCAGGATTTAAATTCACTGAAATTCAACAGGGCTGTGCATAATTTATATGATAAATATTCAGGTAATATAGATACATGTGTAATGATACCACATTCAACATCTGTCAGTCTTGAGACATTGAAATTATCATTGGCTCTTCTGTGAATTAAATTATTCTCATATATTCCTGACAACAGATACCTTTCAGGTGTATTGGAGGGTAACTGCCACAACTATCGTAATTAAAATTGCTTGCACAGAAGCTGAAAAGTGAATGACATTACATTCTTTTACCCAGATTGATGTCACTTACATTATAGTGAATGTTATTACAGGAAGATATTTTTACTGAAGCTATCTAGGGTATGTACCATCCACAAAGGTGCTATTCCTTATCTGGGAATGACACCTGTCACCTTCCTTAACCAATAATAAAGACTGTTTCTGTGTGCCACATGTCAACATGTGACAAGCACATTATGAGATGCGACTTCATTAGTCACAACTGAGACAATGTGGCACCAATGATATGGTTGCATAAAGTTAAAAATATTGTATTTGTAATTTCTGAGGACTGTTGCTATTTGTATGCAAGTTTTTGTCTTTACTTTTTGTCTTCTAGATCAATGGGTCATTAAAATGATTCAAACCTGATACTGAATAGGTCTACAGCCTTTGCTCATCCCTGGTCGGCATATGAAAGTCACAGAGGGCCCGAGGCCAATGGGAAACTGCACGGCTGTGGTAGACTGACAGCGTGTTAAACCTGCCTTACGGGAGGGTGTGTCCTTGATGCGTGCCAGCCTTTCCTCTCGACGGTGTCAAACACACCGTGGCTGCGTCTGCTGCACCTCTCCACCAGTGTTATGTAATACACTTGTCCACTTCCGCCATTGTTGAGCGCCATGGGGCAAACAAGATCAGTGGAGAACCCACCCACGCCAACCGCAGAATCCTCACGGGCGCCTTGTGGTTAATTGGACTGTCTTCCAGAGTCACGCACTAAGTTGGTCGGAGGCCTTTTTTATTCAGAACTTCACGAGGTACATTTTTTATTAATCGTTTGTCATGCAGTGCGAACTGTCATTTAAAGAATTCCTGCTGTCACTAAATCTTAATTTCATTGAGTTGCTCCCAAAGGCATAAGAGATCAACTTTCTGTGTGGTGGTAGATGCAGAGCCACAGACATCAAAAAATCTTGTTCCAAAAACAAGGGATAGAAGAGCTTCATGAAGCAGCTACATACATGTAGACCCCTTCAACACATCATGCAGAACATCTAATCAATCATATTTTACCATTAATTGCAGGATTTACGATAATTACCATAAATAAGCCAGCCACCCCACACCACCCTGGATGTGTGCTCCAATGTATTCCAGACATGCTTGCCCCATCCGTGCGGATTACACAACACAGTCTCGCTGGGGATGTCTGGTGTGCAAAGGGTTTCATATTTCAGGCTGTTTGGGCTCCCCGATGTACCTGAAGCCCATGGCTTGACTCTGCTGACAGTCTGCAACCACATGAAGCCATTAATGAGAGGAAGGAATGTGGCAGAATATTCCCTCTTTACTAAGAACCACACTGTTACCTAATGACCCCCCCCCCCCTTCACATTACCACTGTTACTACTGCCAACCTGGCACAACAGCCCACTAAATAGTCACTATTCTGTTAATGAAACAGAACGGCACCTGTACATTCTAGGGTTGAGGGTGTGTGGGGGTGGGGGTGGCAGTAACTCAGACCCCACAAGAAGTCATGCTTTTTTCTGAGGTGTTTAGAGCCGTCTCGTTGCCCTGTTTGAAGGGATGTTTTCATTTAGCGCATTCGCGCACATTTAGTGCATTCATCCTTTTCATTCACTGAAGGTGGTGTTAACTACCAAAAGAAAACACTGTTACATTAAAATCAAATTTGAAAGTAGGGCATGCGTACAAATTTCTATTTCATATCTGTCGAACGTACACAACAAGCCCCAGTTCTTTACTTTATCACACATGTATGATTATATGACCATAGGCTGAAATGAAAGAGTGAAAAAGAGAAACTATTTACTTATCCTTTCAAAGAACAAGATAAACTTGCCAGGTAGACAGGCCTAGTCCAGTACCAGGCCACGTGAATCCAAAATACCGGGGTGTGACTCAGGAGGCTTCATTTCATCTCCAGACGTTGTTTGACACATGCATAATGCTGAAATCTTTTTCTTTTGTTTTCATTGCCCTCCTGTGTCTTTTCTTTGAGAAGGTGTGAAAGCAACCAGTACTGAGAAAGGAATTAAAATTTTTAGAGAAAGGAGTATATTTCTAATCCAGGGATGTTCCACATTTTTATCAACAATCTCTAAAAATAATGCCCCTTTGAAAAAGTCTACGAACTGGTCATACTCAATCTGAAAACAACTTAAAAACTACCACAGACATGATTTACCACACAATAAATAATGCGCATATTTCTATTTCATACTGAAATGTATGGCTGCTTGGTCCAGATGAAATAAAACACAATTTATTCTCGTGGCTCAAGATATTTTCATTTTCATAAATAAAAATACAACCTAATTTATGGCTTTGCTGCAATAGTCCTTGAGCGTATGGAGATCTTCCAAGGAACACAAGATCTGAATTTAATAAACTGACAAATGCAACATGTGAATGAAATTAATTCGAAGCTACATTGAGACCAGCTGCTGTAAGGCAGAGACTTATCTCATAGGAATTTGGTCAAGAGCGCAGCACACCTGTTCTGAAGCGGGATCATTCTGTTCCATGGCAAGATCTCTGCCGTGCTCTTTTTCAAGAACTCGTCCACAGTCAAACAAACTGAGTGTTAAGAAACAAGTCTTCATTTGGCAGCCATTGTGTCTGCTCTCTGATACAGGACATGGTTTTGACTTTGAGATCACACAGCTGGAGTCAGGAGAAAGATATGCCTGTCACCACCTCGTACCACAAAGTGTGCGTCTTGTATGAGGAAGCTTGCAAATCATGACGACGGGCAAGCATCAAAGGCAGAACAGATACAGCGTTACCTGCCACCCAGGCTAACAATCCAGCAATACTAATATCACCTGCAAATCAGGTGTATTTTTGCATCAAAATGTTGAAATCCTTGCCCTGCCTTCTTTGTGAAAATGAATTAATGTATCTCATGTAAGCTGTGTCAGCTAGGTGCTATCTGTAGTTGGGCGACATGTCTTTCTGCCAGTAAGGGTCTACTGGTTGAGAAATAACTGTCCAAAATCCAGATGCTATGGAGAATATTCACTGTCCAGACATGTTAATCCCTCGTTTCTCAATCAGAATTAGATAAGGATGAAAGCATGGATAGCATAATAAAGTGCATTTGAGCCAAGAGCAATTTCTTGGAAATAATTTTGAACTCCATTGGCCTCTGCAAAGCACATTGCAGTGAATGCAGAAATTCTCCCACATAAAACAATGTTTTTTGAGCCTCGTTATATTACTTGTTTCTGATCCAATCTTTTTTTGGGGATTTTCACCTTTATTTGACAGCTGCAGAGTAGAGAGAGACAGGAAAGTTAAGGAGAAGAATGGGGGAAGACATGCGGCAAATGACCCGCGCTGGAATTGAACCCAGGTCACCGCGGGAAGGACACAGCCTTTATGGTGCGCGCTCTTAGACCGATGTGCCACCAGGGCACCCTCTTATCCAGTCTTAATGCTATTTTGTAGGTACAGCCTTTTAAAATTCTGATGTTGTGACAGTCCAAAAAAATTATTAAAAATTAAGACCTTTCTGAACAAAAAAGTATCTCAATCAATCCTGCTACATGTCCTTTCATTCCATCAGTCATTTCGCAGACAAGCTTTTTATTACTTGCATAGTAATCAACTTTGTTAAAATCAGATGCAAAAAAATAAATCTGGCAATCATTTCCATGTCTGAATTATTCTGAATTCTATCTCACTATGATATACTGAAGAGACAAGCAGTTGCATTGAGTGCCTCTGGCAGCAACTGATGGTCTGACACACTTATGGCCTTTTTCCATACTCGTGCTGGTCTAGCATTACTTGGTTCAATGCAGCACACCAGCCCTGCGTGGCAGGAATTTGTATTTCCATTACAACTGGGCTACCCACTCAAAGCAGAGCTCTTAATACACAGAGTTTGGCCAAATAAATTTCATTTTTTAGGAACCATGAAACGGTAGGCGCCATCTTGGACCCATCGTATAGCCAAAGATACTACAGTCCTATGCTAGGCAGGTCCACGTGTACGACTGATTACTGACGGGGACACTACATTTATTGTGACTGCTTATAATGTCAGGATTAGACTACACAATATTTTTGTCTGTTACGACGGTAACTGTGTCAGATCAGGGGACTACAGAGTCTTGAGTTCTCGAGAGAAACATGACAGACTACAGATTGGTCCCTGACCAATCATTTCTTGTGGCCTTTCACGATGTGCGCAAGTTGCTGGGAACAAGAATGTAAACAAACAATGGTATCCAATGGTATCTGAGGTGATGTGTATGATGCTGTCTGTCTTGTATTTGCAAAAATGTTTTTTAAAAATTTAGAAAAATCGCCTGTTGGCCCATTCTTGGATTGCGCAAAGAGGGCAGTATGGTGTGTCAATCCTTCAAGAAGAATTTGAGTTAAAAATAACTGAGGTTTTTAGCCTGTTGAGAAACTAAATGAGGCTAGTTAGTTAGCCAGCCAAGGGTATTAAACACAATCGAAAAGCAAATTTGCTAATGTCAGCTAAACTAGCTACACCTTCCATAACAAGTGGGGCACAGTGTGATTAAGCACTATTCTCTCCCACCGCATTAATCTTGCGATGGCAGATGTGAGTCTTTTAAAACGGACCCTATCCCCTAACCCCTAACCCTTAACCCAAACCCTAACCCTAAGCATCAAGTAAAAATGCCAAAAGAGTCCTATTGTATCATATAAATCAACGCTAGGTCAGGTAACATCACTATATGACCAGTTGGGATGAGAATGTGTTGAATAACCTAAGGAACAGGCTTGCAAATTAGTGAACTAGCATTAACCAGTCAACCATTCCTATCAACAAAATCTGAGAGTGAATGGCTGACTAACTTCATTGGCTAAATGATTTTTAAAAAAGTTGTTTCCAAGGCCAAATTGAAGATACAAGTAATATTAGCTAAATTAGGTAGCAAACTAACTTCCACTTTTAGCAACATAGGTGATCTAGCTCACAGGATATTGCCTAACTTAATGCTAAATGACGTATACAGGTACCTACCTGTTAAGCTAGCTAGCTAGCTTGTATACAGGCAGACCCATATACAGTATACATTCACCTCACCGTGCATAAAGTGAAAAATCTGAAAAATAATTGGCAAGTGAAATTCCAATCAATTCTGTGTCCATACATACAACGGGGACAAGATTCGCAAGCTACTTATATATAGTGCGGGAGCATGAAACCAGCCTCAAAGAGTGGGAAGCTGCATACATGCATTGACTCAACATGTAACTCAATTCATGCATACTATAACGTATAGGTCCAAAATGGCACCCAAATCCGAGTTGGGTAAACTCTGGCTGCATTTCATTCCATAGTGTTAATCCCTACACCCCGTGAAGTCCCTTTCCTTGATATTGAAAACTCTGAAGTGCAGCAGGAAGCATGGTTCCCAAGAAACAGTCATTTGGAAAACCCTTCGACATCATATTATGGGGCCATCGCATTCTCTGAGCGCAAGTGCAACAACGACAGTCAGCCCGTAGGAGAGCAGCATTCACTGGCCAAAAGTGGCCATTCGTTAGTTTTGCCGTAAATTTATAACCAACTCCATAGCTTTCATCTGGCAACAAATTACCTTGTGCAAAAAAAAAAAAGTCTGTAGATAAAACTAGCATCAGCCAGTTGATGTTAGAAAGCAATCTAGGTAGGTTTGTGAGGTTTCTGTGCACTTATCATCAGCAATTGTAATTTTCTTGGATGTCGTTGAGTCACAAATGTCAGGCTCAGGTCGTCAAATTGAATTGTGGGAGCAAAGTGACCACTGCCTGCTCACTTCGGAAATGACCATTTCATAGGGCCCTTTGAAGGGATGTGTTTTACAAAATTTGGATTGGACTGCCCTTCACTATGACTGCAGTGGCCATGGCCATGTTCACGTTAAAGAGAACAACCCTACCTTTTAAAATACATCCTCTGTGTTTTAAGGGCTCTGACTCAAAGGCACATTTTCACACGGTGACGTGCTTGTCTTGAGTCAAGGATGTTAAAAACCGAAGTCCTCAAAAGCACTATCTAACAACTTTGCAGCAATATATTCCAAAGGGTTAATCCCTACACCCTTCAGTCAATGCAGTCACCTACCTTTGTAGTAAAAACTCTGAATGGCAGCAGGGAGCATCATTTTCAAAGTTACGGTCGTTCGGAATGCCTTTTGACATATTTTGGGGCTGCCATATTCTTTTAAACCAAGTGTAAACATAGGCAGACTGTCCTCAGGAGAACTGCTTTCATGGGCCATTTATCGGTTTCGCTGTAGCTTTATGACCAACCGCATTACTTTCATAAGGCAACAAATTGCCTCAGGTAAAAAACAAACAACATCCGTATATAACCAGTGTTAGCCAGTCGACGTTAGTAAGCAATCTAGCTAGGTCTGTTAGCTGTCCGTGTGATAATTATTAATCATCATTGTCATTTTCTTGAATTTTGTTGAGTCACACAAATCTGGCTCAAGTGTTTGCATGGCAAACACGGCAAACCATCGCCTGCTCACTTTGAAACCGACTGATATGTAGGGCCCTTAGAAAGGATGAGATTTACGTATTTTGGATTTGAATGCCCTTCAATATGGCTTCGGTGGGCATGACCCTCTTTATGTTTACTTTGAAGTGAACAACCCTAGCTTTTGAAATACAGCCACTATTACACTGTGCAACGTTTGAAGACAAAGGCCTCTGAGGTGTTTTGCTCATCCCTAGTTGTAGTACATCTCTGAGTGACTCTGCACAACTTGACGCATTTAATGTGGTAATAGAAATGCAAATCAGAGTCACGTTTTGACTCAGTGCAGTCAAAACTGCCAATGAAAAAACCCCATAACTGAGAAAACTCTGTCCATAGTGAAAATGTTTGATTCTTTTTTGGTCACAGTGTTGCTGGGGGAAGACAGAGTTTGCTTTCCAGTTCTGTTAATGAAAGGCTAAGTACAGAATTGTCTTTGCTATATGTTGGTTAGCAAGATATTTGCAGTGTGACTAAATTTATATTTACAGACGTAACAACTTAGCCAGCTCTCATGAGTAATTAAGCTTGATATAGCTAGCTTGTGACATAACGATGTATGTTTGTCCAAAAACTCTTTTTTACCATTTTACCATTTTTACCATTTGTTTTATGCATTATGTGAAAGTGGTCATTATTCATCATCTACAGGCAGGTAGCTGATGCAAATGCTTTTTATGCATTCTCTATAAGTAAGAGTATAATATTGCTGGCTACCTGCAGTACTGTGAAAACCAAATGCTTGCCATTCTTGGTAGCTTAATGCCCTGGCTAACGTTAACAGCGCAGTTTCAAACCTATCGATAAGATCCTTGCATGAGAAAAGAAAAAAAAATCAAAGAATGGTTCTGTCCAGCATATTCATCAAAATTTCCATCAGTAAAATGAACATAATCTGCACTTTTCCGGCTGTCTATGATTGTTATTAACAATTCCTAACAACCACCACAGCTGACAAGCTAGCAAAAATGTGTAGGTTGTTTAATTGATAATTGTAAGTTAACCGTGTCTTTTTTAGGATGTATAAGATGTCAGATGCATCTGATGCAAACGCGTACTTACTCCAGAAGTGTTCCGGCACCTGGTGTCTGACAGGCATAATGATTCTGTTTGTAGAAAAAAACCCAAGTCTACTGTTTTCTTGATAAGAGAGTACATCACCTTTCTATACAAAACCTCTAGTTTATAAGGACGAAATAAGTTCTCACTCCAAATTACCTAATTCAATTTCCAAATTTCCTAATTAAGCCTTGGTATTGCCTCTCTTAGATGAAATGTTACGCAACTACTCAGATCCTTGGAAGTGCTAAACTATATTTATTGAAAGGGGAAAGTTTGAATCATGGGATAAACGTGAGAAAATTTTTGCCAACCAGCTCCCATCTATCACAGCCGCTCCTTTGAGTTTGGTTCTGACAGGCTGGAACACGGATAACACACAGTTACCTTTTTACGCTTGCTTAACGTTTTCCTTTTTGTGCAACTTCAGCGCTGTGTTTTAAGTCCCCCCGACTGTGTGGTGCAGCATGCTGTTGTTTGCTGGAACAATAATATTATCATTAACAATCGGCCCCACAGCACAAACAGTCCTGACTGGACCACGTCTATCCTCAAGGTGCTTATTAGCTTCTTAAGCTCATAATTGCCTGATAGCAGCCTCCAGACCTCTTAGCATTACCCTTACTAAAGCAAAACAGACAGCCAGCAATTTGGTGGAAGGGATTACAAAAATAACATTATTTCAGCAAGCTGTTTAAATTATTACATGCTGCACAATTTGCAGTAAAAGACATTCCCATGGAATGCATTGGCCACAGATGGATTTCAGGTCTTGCAATAGTACATTTCTTGTGCTGAAATAGACATTTAAATAAGTCTGTTTCAAGATGTCTTCCCTGTTTCTGTAATCATGAAAAATAATCACCTACCTCGTATTCATGTGTAAGATGCCTCTCGATGTCTTAAGTACATGCAATTCTTGGAAGAACAAGTTTCAAAGGATGAACAGGCAATTGTGAATTTAGTTCCTCTTATTTCAAACTGTTTAAATCCCTCAACTTTGTAAAAATATCATTAGGTTCCAACATTGGCAAGTTGAGTCGGATAATTAAACAGAAAAACATTACAGACACAGTAAAATAAAATCCACAAAGCACTCGTATCATTAACTTTAATGCAGAGTGCAGCCAAGTGGCTCTGTATATTTCATTAATCTCACATCTTACCCAAACAATCTATTATAGGAGGCATTACACAGGCCAAATACACAACATCTGCTGTAATTGTTTATGAAAATATGTCCACATCTTTCCATCTCCCAGGAGAGCCACTTAAGAACAATCCATTTCTGCAAGAGAGAAAATTACGATTCTTTTCTTGGAAATATCCTTTGCATTCCTGGAATGTGACCGATTGGGATAGCGATAGAGTCCACCCTATTAGACATTATGATCACTGCACCCCTGGTCATTAAGGGCTCTGAGGATATTCATTCACACCTGGAAAAGATCTCAAGTCCTGTTTATACACAGTTTTTCGTTGCCACCAGAATGTTCAACAGTTCTTTTTATCCTCAGCTACATCCCATGCTCGCAGATGACACGTGTTTGCATTTATGGCAGCAATCTCTCAGCACAGCCAATCGTTTATCATTTAGTTTATCTTATAAAATGTGTTTTTGAGTGTTTAATACCATGTTGATTGTGTTTGCTGCAAAAAATAAATGACAGTTTTGCAGTGGAAACTAGCTGGGGTCAATTATATTTCACCCCACTGAGATTTCATATCTGGTGCCGCTCCATTTTCCAATTCCAAATGAGCAATGGAAAGGGTTTTCCACTTAAATACAATTCACATTGGTTACAATAGTGCACTAATATGGTACATCCAATCTATACATTCAGTCTTCTTGTGGTAGGCAGATCAAACCATAACTTCACTTCACATTACCCATTGAAAGCCAGTCTGCATTGCCTGCCACATACAAAAAAATCCTCTCTACCGGTATCACAGGCAGGTTTATGATTATTCAGTGTCAATCAGATTTATTCTTCAGGCCAGTGAGCAATAAAAATGTAGACATTTTACATTGAATCTTCAGGATGCGTTCTAATCTGTATGTCATGTATATTTCAAAAGAAAATTAATTGTTTTGCTTACCCAGATGTGTTGACTTTATCAGTTTTGCAGTTCTGAAATATAGCATTCTAAATGTTTCTAAGTCTTACTGTAAATTTTATTAAATTTCTGACATCACCATCTAAACTGAACCAGTGAGTGATATGTGGGATAAATAAACATTGGTGCTTAACCGAATATATGATATTGATCTTTGAAAGCAGGCCATCTGTTTTCTTCAAAATATTTTTGCTAAAAATGTACTGCTTTTACGGGCCAATAAGATATAGATACTGTATAAAATATTACAATAAGGTAGGGGATTGGAAGATAGAAACATACCATGAAATGAATTATTTCACTAAATTGACCATGTGTTTTGTATGAATAATGCATTAATTATGGTAAACTCCGCTTTATCAGAAATAAAGCAAATAACATTGATTATCTCTGAACAACTATGCATGTCAAGATCTGCAGACAGACCTTGGAAAGGTGAGCAAAATAAGCACGATTGTAGCTCGCGTGTATATGGCAAAATAAATAAATAGAAATCTTCTACTGTTGTGGCAAATCCTTAAATGCTGATGCTTGCTGTGGTGCTGTAGGTGGTGGGACTTGTTGGCACAGCTGTAAAGGTAATATTATGGGTGGTGCACAGCTTTGTTATATCTTTCTTCTGTTGTCAGATCCATGAACACTTGACCATTTTGTGTCCACAATACATTTCAAGACTCCTCTTGAGGAGCTTTGAGAAATTTGATTTAAATCAAGGTGTATTGGGCCCATTTACACTTGACCTTTTGGCTATCTGATTGCTGTCTGGTGAGCTCTAGTTGTATGACGTGGCTGAGTGTAAATGGGGTTCAAGTCCCCATTAGGTTTACTCATGTTTTCACGTCTCTAAATGTAGAAACATTAATCTCATAATCTCTCAGTTGCTTTAAACTACATTCGTGCTCCATCACTGACCAGATCATAAGCTTGTCATTGTTAAGAGTCAATGGGCCTCATGCAAGAAGTGATATACGAATGAATTTTCACTCATTTTTGCTCATATCCACAATTTTCTCTGATTTTTTAGTACTCATTAGGCGCGTTTCCACTAGGTACTTTTGCCCTCATGAGCCGCTATGGGTGTGGCTTGGGAGAGAGGATCCGCCCAAGATCCGCCCACATTCACCGATAAGCGGCTCACGAAGCGGCTCAGAAAGTACCTACCTCGGGTAGGTACTTTCTCAGCCGCTTTCTGAGCCGCTACTCGCTAGTCGATGCTGATTGGATACCGTTGAGACCGGATATGACGTGAGTAGAACTCGCCACAAACCACAACATAAACATCGCCAAGAAATAAGCAGAGCAACATTTGAGAGAATCGAATTCAAGAATAGAAAAACAATAATGGAAAAAGTTAAAAGAAAGACCGCCGACAAGTGGGTTGACTGCGAGGTCCAGGCCTTGCTCGTCTACTGTGGGAGAGCATAACGTCACACACCAACTCCGTTGGTGAGCCGCTACTAAAGTACCTAATGGGAACGGAGGGCCGAGAGGAACTAAAAAGTGGGCGTAGCCAAAACACTCAGCCGCTTTCCAAAAAGTACCCAGTGGAAACACGCCTATTGATTGCTGGAATTCACAAATGTTTCGTTATTTTTGCTCTTCTCTTAGGTAAGAGAAAATCTTACAAGTGGTCGAGAGCACGTTTACTTAGATTAGAGAAAAACTTCCAGTTTATACGGTCGATAAAATAGATGTCCAACGTGCGGAAGTGTATGATTTACATTTTAGGGACATAAAAAAAATGCAAAAGAGCATACATGCCAACCTCTTTGGGGGCCCACTTGTATTACCTCCAGTTATAGTGTAAAAAGATTTCTATCCAAGTATGAAAATAAAAAACTTCAAAGCCTCATCCAGGACTGTGAAAATTGCCATGCTTGTGCCGATGTTACACACAGGCATATCAGGAATCCTCGATTGCGCTCCACTCTGTGAAAATCTTGACCAAAATCATCAATCTCTTATCCATATTCTTATCATTCCACGCGGACATCATGAGGGAGAAGGGTGACATGCAGTAATAGTCAGTGCTCTGCAACCTTGGGATCCAAGCTCTTCTGGATAATTTGGTTTGAGTTTGCACATATGCAACTGATACTTACAGCGATTGTGCAGACTGTACCTTGTTTAATACAGTCTATATGGTCTGTACGCATGACAAGCAGAAGCTCCGAAAAATGGTTCAGAGAATGTTGCTGCATGAGGCCCATTGTGTCCGCTAATGGAAAAATGTTCAACAATTTTGGTACTAGTTCAGACAACAAGATGAGTGAAAGAAACTACGTGGTTACGCAATCAGCACATCATGGCCAGAGACATTCGAAATTTATGGAGATGGCGCAATCCATTGTTTTACAATTGGAAAATTGGAAATGCTAAAGATGGCAAAACATCAACGTAACACACACTGTAGGCCAATCACACCTTTAGCTTTTGTTAAATTGCGCAACATTGACAAGTCTATATGGGCTGGGAGCTCAACAATGCTATATAATGTCTCTGTGATTGGTGTATTTTGGCTAATTGCCTAAGACTGAAGAGGAATTTACGCTTCGAAAGAGATTTTAATTGTGTTGTCCATTTTAACACCAATGATATTGATCCTTATTGCAGGGCTGGTCATAGATGAATTAGCAACAGATGCTATGATTCAAAGGCTAATTGCTTCCGTACCATCAGACTAGCAGACTAAAGGCGCTACTCCACTAGACAGTTTTTACTGTTAGAAGTTGCTGTCGGAGAGAAAATCTCTAGTGGATATCGAAACGACAGCTACTTCCGAGAGTGCAGAAAAACTTTCGGAAGTTTGTCGCAGAAGTTATTGGTGTCAAGTGGAAGGACTATTGAAAGAATGTCATAATGACTCGCGACAGCGCTCTCAGAGAATAGAACTGGCTTTATTTTGGGGAAGCTACTTTCGGGGAGCGCAATAGTCCGTGAATGGTGTGGTGTATAAAAGGGCGTGTTGTGTGGATTTCTTCCTATGTGACAAAAGGGCAAGTACTAGTGGCCAAGAATGGACGAAATCGGAGACATTTCAGCTGATGAACAGCTACCAAAACCGACCCAGTTTATGGTATGTTGGCGCATCAGAATATAAAGACAGGATGAAAAAAATGGCTGCTTGGGCTGATCTTGCAAGCATGTTCCAGGGACGTCGCTTGAGGTACAGCGGAAAATGCATAATTTACGGAACCAGTTCAATGGCGAGCAGTGGCGGGCGGTGGACGGAAAACTGGGGGGACGGAAAACATCCCTTGAAACGGATGAGATTAGTGACCCGATTTCAATCATTGTTCTTGGTCATCATGTTAGTTTCCCTTATAATGAAATGTTTAGGCGAGTGAATAATAAATTCTATAAAATGTTTAATTCACATGCCTTAATAGGCAACTCTTCACGAAAAAAACACTGGATTTTCCGCGTTAAATTTTGTCACATCCTAAGCAAGTCGTCAAACCTGTGCGTAATGATTGTTTAATTAAAAAAGATTGAAATGCGCTCTTTTTTGCGTTCAGTTGGTGCGTTTGATTTCTCGTCTTAATGAAGACAATTAGCTACATCTGAGAGGGGAGAGTTCGAGTGTCTTTTACCAGGGAAATTGACTGAAAACAGATCAAGACTAATATGCAGTTTAAAGACATGTTTATCACACTCCTTGTTCTCTGTCCACCGCCCGCCACTGATTAAAACTGATTAAAATGTAAAATTAAAACCAAATCAGGACAGGGTACAGAGGTTTCCTCCTTTTTTTATTATAATGAAGGTGGCAACAACTGCTGCGACCTGTTGTCTCCTCGCCGGCAACATGGTAAATGAGGTCGAGTAGAGCGAGTAGAGACCCTTGTGTCACATGATATGGTCATCGATCCATACTGTCAAACTGTAACGATCTCTCAAGTGGAACGTCATGAGAAATTTTATGCCGACAGTTGCTTCCAGAAACATAGTCGATAGTCAATTGGAGCTTCTGTCAGAGACTTTTTAATCCGAGGTGGATAGACGTTTGATATTTCTGTCGAGAGTTGGCTGACAGAAAGTTTCGACATAATCTGTCTAGTGGAGTAGCGCCTTTAGATTGGGTAGACGGCAATAACGACCCACAGCCAAGCATAACGCATCTGTGACGTCTGATCACGTGATCTGCAGGGTAAAATAATGAAATCTGCCACTTTGCACAGAGAAGCCCACCGTCGGAGAAATTAGTTAATCTTCTGTAATTCCCAATGGCTTCACTAACATAAAACACGCTGAATTGTGGGAGATAAATTTATGCTGGTTTGCCTTATGAAAAAATTCTATGATTCCATGCACCTTATAGCTGGAATGATTTGTGGACAGCCTACACTGCATTCGCGGAGAGCTGTGGCGATTTGGTTCGAACATGATCATCTCCCCTGACAGTTTCCGGATTCACCACTTGAGGCACCCAAACTCACCTGATATGATATTAACAGAAAAATGCCATCTACCACAGTCAATGAGTCCTTGCACACTTCTAGGAGTAATAGATAGACAGAATGGCTGGTAACCATAAACAACTAATATAATCAATGTTTGGTAGCTACCTAGACAGCCCTCACCTTTGCTTTGATGATAAAGTTTTTTTGTCCTTCATCTCCCAAACAACAGCTTTATTGACCCATCTAAATCAGAAATATGTATAACTATCCAAACTTTTGTATGCATTCATCCTGGCGGCAGTTTAAGGGGAAGGATTCTTCACAGGTAGCCAGCAATATTAGATGTAAAATTGCAAAAGTGAATAAGCTTGGGAAATGTAAGGACAAGGGTAGCTGTTTTTTTTTTTTTTTTTTTTAAATTTGGCATCTCCAATCCCACCCGAATCTGGAATACCCAATTGGTGAACTATGTACAAGGCTTGCTCGTATGCGACCCCTTGCTGCCAATTCAGGAGAGTGTAGATAGTTCGCGGCTCTCCTCCGAAGCACGCGCCTGTCAACCACCGCTTCTTATACACTCATCGGTTGAATCTTCGCAAGTTCAGAACGAGGGCGGAGGATACCCGGACATGACCAGGCTTAGAATCTTCCTGACGAGCGCCCGTCTGGCCAACAGGAGGCGCTTGAGCAACGAACAAGGCAACTATTATAATCCCTTCCCCGCAGTCCCTTCCCAATTTGCAACCCTGTAGCGCAATGGTAGCTGTTTTTTTAAGAATGAAATAGACCTACTGCGGCAAGTACTGTAATCGGCTGTCACTCACCTGAGTATGAGTGTTCTCTCCATAAAGTTGCCTACTTTTGAGTCTTGAGATGGCTGCAAAGGCCGATCCAAGATCCTCAAACTTTGGTGCAGTGTGGGCAGGGGAAAGTCGGGGTAGTTAATAGTGGAGGAGCCCTTTTCTGTCTTTCCTTGCACTGCTGTCGCCTTGAATCAGCAAGACGGTGGAGTTCTATCTCATGACTCGCCGCTCCTCCTGCACGGATTTCTTCTATAAGCGCCTGTGCAATGCAGTGTGCTCCCAGTTGTTAAATGTGATGTGGAATTTCTTCAGGTTGATCTTGATGTTGTCCTTGAAGCGTTTCTTGTCTGCCGCGGGGCTTCCTGACCTTCCTTTAGCTGGGAGTACAAGATCTGTTTGGGGATGCAGGTGTTGGACATGAGGATGATGTGGCTGATCCATCTGAGTTGGTGCTGCATTATAATGGTGGTTATGCTGAACATGTTGGCTTCTTCCGGACCACTGATGTCGGCGCGTCAGTACTCCCAACTGATCCTCAAAATCCTTAGTAAGGATCTATGGTGGTGTTGTTCCGGGGCTCTCAGGTGCCTGCTGTACATGGTCCATGACTCAGCTCCATACAGCAGAGCGGGGAGGACAATGAGCTCTGTGGACCAGGATTTCGGTTTGGGCCTTTAGGTCTTGGTCTTCAAAGACTCTTAACTCTAGCATATGTTCCACTGGCACAGCTCAGGCAGTGGTTGACCTCAGAGTCGATGTCAACATTAGAAGAGAGAAGGTTACTACGTAGGGGAAGTGGTCACATCCTCAAGAGTGGTATGGTCCACTTCTGTGGTGGGCTGGGTAGATGGCTGGTTGGGTGGCAGTTGATATAGGACCTGGATTTTTTGGATATTTAAGACTAGTCTCAGGGTTGTGTATACCTTGGTATGGCATTCAAAATGCCCTGGAGGTCTTCTGCGGAGTGCACTGCGATGTCGTAGTCAGCTGCATACTGAAGTTTCACAATGGTAGTGCTGCAAAATTTGGTCTTGGTCTTGAAGCATTTATGGTTGAAGAGCCTGCCATCAGTGCTGTACATGATTGGAATCCTCTCTGGCAGCTTTTCACCAATCAGATGGAGTATGACAGCAATGAAGGTAGCGAACAGGGTGGGTGCAATGATGCATCCCTGTTTGACCCCTGTTTCCACAGTGAAAGGCTTGGACTCAGAGCCACTGTTGCTGAGCACTGTGGCTGACATGCCATTATGTAGAAGCCACAGTATTGTGATGTATTTACCATGACAGCTGTACCTTGATACACTCCACACTCCACAGAGCCTAGTGGTCTACCGTGTCTAAGGCTTTTGTCAGGTTAATGAAGGCCATGTACTTGTACAAAGGCAACTTTTGTTCACAACATTTTTCTGGAGTTGGCGTGCTGTGAATATCATGTCTGCTCTACCTCTGGATTGGCAAAAGTCACACTGTGATTCTGGGAGTATTTCCTCGGACATTGGTAGCAAGTGGTTTACGAGGAGATGAGCAAGGACTTGTTGTTGACAGGAGTAAGATGCCTCTGTAGTTCCCACAAGCTGCCTTGTCCTCCTTCTTTAATATGGTCACTATCAGAGCATTCCTGTGCTTTGAGGGGAGTTCTCCCTTTTTTCCCAAACACTGAAGAGTAGGGCGTGGATGTGGTAAACAAGCTCTGATCCACCTTCCTTAAAGATCTCCGCTGGGATCCCACCTGGACCAGCGACCTTATTGTTCTGAAGTCTCCTGATGGCGTCCTGTACTTCTGTCATGGCGAAAAGATCCCCCATATCCTCTCTGATGAGACACTGGGAGATGTGGCTGGTAATGTCCAGTTTGGTTGTGCCATCATGTTTGAGGAGTTCCTTGAAGTTCTCTTTCCATCAAGTGTTAATTGACTCATTGTCCTTCAATAGGTCTTGCTTGTCCTTTGAGTGCAAGGAATTTAAGCCACAGTAGCACAATCTCCCTTACCAAGCTCTAGACGGCCACCTTGGCTCTCGAGTGAGCCCTCTTTTGGCCTTCCAGGTGATGTTGTTTCACCATGCACAAAAGGCTTCCTATTTTCGGAGATTAGCTGATCTATCACTATGTCATTCTCATCAAACTAATCCTGGTGTTTTCTGGACTTGTACTCAAGGTACCAAGGATTGTGGATTTGAGCAGGCTCTAGTGCTCTTGGATGTTAGCAGGATATTCCTGTTGGAGAATTTCCCCAGGAGAAACCTGAAGTTACTGCCGAGTGGCAGGTTTATGCAGGCTTTCAAGGTCCAGTCTTGGCCAAATGTGCTTCTTTTGAACCTTCCTCTTCCTCCTTAGTTTGGTGGACATTGTGAACCGAATGAGATGAGCAGTCAGCTGCATCACTCATGGCCCTTGTGATGTTCACATCATGGTGATCTCTGATTCATGCAATGACATAGTCAATAAGATGCCATTGTTTGGAGCGGGGGTGTCTCCAAGATGCCTTACATTTGTTTTTCTTGCGTAATGTTAGTGATGTTGAGCTTGTTGTGAGCACATTTCGTTAGTCTCATAGCACAATTTCCCGTCTCATTTTTTAAGGTTTTTTTTATTATTTAAGAGAATTGATTTTTTTAAGGTTTAAGAAAAAAGGAAAAACATATTTTTTTTCGCCAACATGAAAGAACAGGCAGCCGATATCTCAATTTGGCAAAAATATGACTTTGGCAATTGTGCTATGAGGCTGATTTGCTGAGAAGCAGAACTCCATTGGAGTTCATGTTCCCAATACCATCCTTTCTATGATGCCCTTCCAGAGATATTCGTCCTGGTTAACCCTGGCATTGAAATCTCTTAGGAGCATAATCTTATCTTCCTTGGGGATTTTTGCTAGTCTAGTCTAAGCAGGCATAGAACTTACTTCCTCTTCAGAGTCTAGAGTAGGGGCATAGGCATTTAAGACTGTAGCCATTTGGTTGTTGGCAAGCACTAGACAGATGGTCATGAGCCACTCACTGATCCCCACAGGAAGTCCAGAGAGGTGACTGATGACAAAAAAATGACAGGGTTACATGGCAGCTCTGCGGAATATCTAGAATTAAGAGCTATAATGAAATTGTGTTTTGCCCGCCTGGGGAATGCAGCAGTCATGTGACTGAAAATTTTGAATACAGTTTAATGAATCAATGTTTTCCCAGGAGTTAAAAAAATTGTAAATACAATGTTGAAAATATCTAAATTTGTAAATATAATGGCCCTCATTTATTAAATGTGTGTACACCAAAAAAATGGGTGTACGCCAAATCTCCCGCAAGGATTGGCATTTATCAATCTGAACGTGAGCGAACGGTCCGCAAAAATCTTATGCCAGGTCTGACCAGGTGTACGCAGATTTGAAACCAGCAAACAACATGCAGGAACGAGTGCAGCTGTCAAAATGAGTAATAAACCATATGCAGCGATGCGGGTGTCATGCTGTTGTTGCTCTTATTAGTAAAATGTATAAATAGGCTGAATAGATAAATGAATAAATGAATGAATAAATAAATACATAAATACATAAATAAATAAGAAACCTGTGTTGAGAAATTAATTAAACTTATATTTTGAGACAACCTGCTTGTCAGGCCAGATGGCTGACAACTACAATCAATTTGATTAAGCACAATGCGCGGCTTTGCAGATATGCAGTGTGGTATGTCAGATGCTCACCCAGGCAGATATATACTGAAGAACAAAAGAAACGCAAGTTAGCCTAATTAAAGGCAGACTGGAAAGTAAGTTTACGTGTAATTATTTTAGAAAATCAAATTTATTACTAGCGCGTGCACATTTACACTCATTTCATCAAACTTTTCTTTATTTTGTGGACACTTTGACTGAGTAACTATAAGAGTACATTAACTAACTAGCTAACTTGCGTTTCTTTTGTTGCTCAGCCTATGGATACTTTGACCATGATCACATTTTGACAATGGCAGATCTTCTATTGTTAGAGGAATAAGCTTCTGTCCGACGTGAGAGGAACTTTCGGCACAGAGAAGATCTCCTCCAGGAAAGTGACGAGTGGCTGTTCGTTTTGTGTGGCACCCAATAAAAAGTCATGGAGTAATACTAATAAAAGTACAATGAAGAGTGATCCCTGCAGACTGTATTTTAACAATTACCCTCATGCAGCTCCGATTGAGGCGGTGGGGACTGCCTCGTATCCCACGATGGAGTAGGAGCCCTGCTGCCACGCGCTGCTCGAATGGTGACAGCTGGAGGTTCGAGTCTGGTTGGCCTCCACCGGTCCGTGCGCTGCTGCGCCTGAGCGCGATCTTAAAATCCGACCACTTTTTTTTTTTTTACCTACATGTAAAGCATTTGGATTGTCAATTATGTAGGCTGTATAACATGAAATATCATGGATCTATAAATTGAATTTATTAAGGCCGATGTTATTCGCACTTATATGTGTGGCCAATGCTGATTTTTTTTCTTGGCCGCACTTATAAGTGCGCCAGTTGATGACCATTCCAGTGCCACTTAGAAAGTACCGCTTAAAATAAGTTTGGCCAAGAAAAAATTTTAAGCTTTGGATATGCTTAAAATAAGTGTGGCCAATGGAGAAATGTGCATCTTGGCCACACTTATAAGTGCGTCTAACGCGAATTTCGATCAATTTTTGTGCTTGGACGCACTTAAATAAATGCGAATGGTCACTTCGATTTATTGATGAATTAAATCAAACCTCTGCTGCACTCCTGTTTTCCACCCCAACGGTGTTTACCGCAGCAGCAATAGTTTTCCAAACTGCAGCCTTCTGAGCTTCCTTTATGCCACTCTAGGCCTCCAAATAAAATTATTTTGTTTTTCTCCACCTCGGACGTGATAATTTATATTTTCTCCTTAGTGAAGTACTTTCTTCTTTGCCGTCTTTCGAGAGTCCATGTGGTAAAGTGGGAAGGACTATGCCTCCCGGAGCATGAATTTATAGGGGCGTGTCATGTAAATTACGATGGTTTCTGCCGCCAGATTTATCAACGCCACACCAGTTTTACACCAAAATCAGCGACGTACACACTTTTAGTAAATCAGACGTGACACCTGGCGAACGCTGATATTTACACCAGAATCTACACCAGATCCTACCCAAGTTTGGTAAATGAGGGCCAATGGCACCACCAGGGATGGGTTTGCCGTGGAAGCTTGAAAATAATTGATAAATTGCTCATGAATTTTCCCAATTAATCGAGCCGAAAATTTGCTGCAAGATTAACCACTAGTTATGGCTCTACTATAGAGCAAAGTGATAGAAACGTGCACTCAAAAAAAAAATGAAATGTTAGAAATGTTAGATTTACTTAATAATGTTATGTCAACTGGTTCCACAAAACTGAGTTAAGTACATTCCACTCAATGCAATTAATTAAACTGGCCAAAAATGTTAGAAGTCTAATAAAGGTTACGTAAAGCAATAGCATGGAACCAGTTGACATAAAATTATTAAGTAAATCTAACAAAATCTAACTTTTCATTTTTTTTGAGTGTGGTATAAGGTGCACATAGTTATCCATCACCCAAAACTTTTTCCAGTGTACACAATAGAGCTGTTACTTGGATTTCTGCAGTCATCAGGAATTCATATACCATTCATTATGAATTCATAGACTATTAATAATTGACATCTAGCAGGTCTATACATTGAATTTTTTCCCCAAAAATGCAATTGTAAAATCAAGGACAAAGCACATCATCATTCCATTACTATCAGGCAGATTCTTGGCGCACATTGCAGCGCATTTCTTGGAAGAATATGAGAAAATCTGTTTAATTGGAAGCTGGGATGAAACCAGACCACCACACACATTCTTAGAGAGGACTGCCCTTGATACTGTCATACAAGCAGTAAAGCCAAGCTCCGCAATGAGTCAGGGGCGCCCGTGCATCTGGGCTAGTCTTCAGCTCAAACTTTTTTCATTAGAGCCAAAGAAGCAGGGTAATTACCCCAGCCCGAGCACGTGGTAGACTCCTCCGAAAAAAAAAAAAAAAAAAACAGGAGGTGAGGGGGAGCTGCCACAATGCGATCAAGATGCTGGAGGCCCCTGCCAGAGCCTTGGTGCAGATGGGATTTATTAGGAGTGTTTTACAGCGCTGGGGGAACCCCACTGGCTGGATCAATGTCACGCTTTCAGCAGGATCGGCAGCCCCGGGTGGGGTGGGGTGGGATGGGGTGGTGGAGTGTTTTTCGGGGAAGAGAAGTAGGGGTGGGGGGGGAGTGTGTGCACATTGCACATAGCCACCACAGGCACGGTAAGAGAATTCTCCCTTCTTTACTGCATTTTTTATGATGAAGACCAGGGATATGACAGCGCCATCAGTTGGCACTGATGTCATTTTTCTGTCCGAGGCTCAGGCTGTCACAGATATTGACTGGTCCATACTCCCAGAAAATACAGTACACCATAGTATCTTTAGGGGTACATTGGCTTGTCACCGGGGCAGTACTCTCTAAGGTATGCCTATTGTACCCATTAAAATGCACATGTATCTCTTTAGCCCCTAAAAGGGTACACATAGTTACCTGAAGGTCCTGTAATTTGCTCTTGAGGGTACAGTACCATAGATTGCACTGTTGAGGGACAGAAGTAGACTCCTATTGCACTCCTATTTCTGAGATTGCAGAACGATATGTCCAGATCAGAGTGGCGAACTCCAACGGAAACCCAGCAATCATATCACGGTTTAAAGATCTGTCTACATCTCCAGAACAAGAGCCCCTTTCCTTTATTTATTTGTTGAAGATTTACTTTATTTATTTGCTGTGGTTTGGGGAAAGGAGTCCCCAAAATTCTTGGAACATCAAGATTACTCAGCCCTTGAAAAGCCTGAAATGAATTTATAATCGAGCGCTTTGTAGAGCCATGCATATAATAGCAATGGCTGGAAAAATGCCTGATTCTCTGGAAAGCCTTTGAGCGTGCCTAAGCTCTCCCGAGAGTCGGCACGAGAGACAGCGGCTGTATTGCTGAAGACATGTAAGCTGAAGAAGTTAACTCTTGTGTCAAACCTCCTTCCTCTGTTTGGGGCTGGTTGCCCCTGGCAACCCAGAAACAGGCATATTTTTTCATTAGATCATTGAAAATACCGAATATATGGTCTGAAAGGAAAAATATATTGAGCCCATTTCCTGATGGTAATCTATTCCCTTGGTGTTCTCAGCGTCACGTGCTGACGTAACGCACGGTTCATGTGGACTTGATTTCGCTGTTAAATCTTTTTTTCAAGAAGAGAATGGCATGATTTAAGCTCACGAGGCAATGTAACCACTCCATGTTAAAGTTCCACTGACATTGTGTTGAACACTCGTGAATTATATTAGAAACAATAAAATCTAAACATTGCTCATGGAGTGCCAAACATCGCACCCTTTCCTTTGCTTATCTAACACTGCTCCTCTGAAAGCCCTCCAGCAGAAGTTTCCTGTGGTATTCACTGGAACGAACCGTACCTTCTCTTTGGGCATTAGCGGTATCAATCACCATCTCTCTCCCGTAAACTGCACCTATTTCATGTATCTCCATTGGCACATTACGAATATCCTGTGCTAACGTGTACCCTTCCCTCTGTGTGGCTGTATCTTGTGTATTACCTAGGATTGCTGGCCCAGCCATCACTGGGCTGCGATTGTACACAGGGTGCTGACAGTTTGGCGGGAGAGCAATGGACCTGCTGTAACAAGTGGGCTCAGCCCTTCTGAAGAAGTGGATACAGCTGAGCCAACCAGCTCAGGGGTCAGAGGTCAACAGATCGCCAAAGGCGCATCACAACACAGCTGTGCACAATGGCTGCCAAGCCTCCTCCTGGGTTCCTGCTGCTGCTGCACTCCCACCCGTACAAACTCACGGCTGCCATCCCTTCCCCACCGACAGACAATATATGCTACTGTCAGCCAAATTTGCTTCACTCAGGCCTGAGTTGTAGTATTGAAACCAGGCCCCAGGACAGCTAGGCACCAGGGAGCATTTTCTCATCAAGAGAAAAATGACTGCCTTCCGACAACAGTGTTCTGGTCATTTAAAATGGATAATGTTTACAATCCTTCAAAATGATTTGAAGAGTTTCATAGCAAAATGTAATATATCCATTTGAAGCATTTTCAGAGAAATAAAAATTTTTGTCATGGGAAAAGTAAGCAAAGAAGAGTTACTTATTTGTTGATATGTTTTCTAAACAAGTCAAAACACTATACCATGATGAAATTAAATCTAAGAATAATGAATTTTGTGCAAAAGCGAACTTTGTTGTGATTATTTCGCAAAGCACAAGATATCCACTTACATGTTTCTTTGCAAAATACAACATATCCATGTCTTCAACCTGGGGTTAAAATGAATTTTATTATGTCACTTTGATTTTGCATCCCACACCACTGTAATATGAACAAATAGTAAATGGATATCAAAACTTTAGAAAATCAGTCCTGAAATGCACATTGACTGACCTCTCTCCTATGTTTGATAAATGTCTGTGTGGAGAGGTCATCGTAAGAATGAACGTGGCTGGACCAATACACAGCAGTATGAGAAAATCACTACGAATTATGGACGTCAAAATGACATTCAGCAAAAGGAAAGAAATGCTCAACACTGCCGTCATTGCTAATAATCGGCAAAATATGTTTGTCACCAACTGCCCAAACATGAATAACTTTTATTGTGTTCACACAGGTGTTGCAGCATTCTGGATGAGTAAGAATGCTGAATGTACCTGTCATTTGCGATTTGAGGTTAAAGGCCTGCCAGTCGATATCATAGATGTTTCCATATTTCCATAAGAATTTCTAATACTCCTCCACCTGATGCACACAGTACTTTTTTGCTCAATACAGCCGAAAACTTGGTCAACGACGAGAAAACTATGTCCCCTGATGGGAATTGCATACTCAAAGGATAAGTGAAGGAATCTTTTTTCCACGGAGCTCACAGCATAGAAATGACACTCAAATTTTTGTTTTCCCCAAAACGAGAGTTGCTAAACAATTGGAGGCTGTTGGCAGTGCAGGCTTCTCCGTCGCTGATTGGCAGCATGGATCTACTGCATTTAGTGGAAAAACTGGCTTGGCACTTAAGTCGCTTTGGAATGAAAGCTAATGATCAAGCACGCTACATAGTGGGATATATTGCTGTTGCTAAAGACTGAACATGGCATGACTATTAAAAGTCCTAATAAAAGTTCCTAGGAACACTAAATATTTAAATTTGATGCCATATTTCAAAATTGACCTTGTTCCAAAGTAACCTCCAAAGTTTGAATGGAAACTTGCATATGAAAAAATGCGTGGCTGAATTGAGAGCTGTCTCGCAGCCTGTGTGGGCATGGCATCATGATCACTTCAGGGGGAGGGAGTGATTTATATTAACACTGTGACTGGTTAACTGATGACCTTTGGAGGACCACACAAGTACGACATGACAGCACCTCGGGATGAAAGGTTGACGCCTAGTTTGAATCCAGCCACTGGGAAAGGAACATCTTTGAATTTGTAAATTTATTTTGGGGAAAGCAGTCATCTTCTCATACTTTGTGTATGCATACAGTAAACCTCCAAGGTCCAAAAAGGTAGATAAAAGAGAATTGATGATTTAAGTTTGCAAGGACTTTCAGACCTTTTTTAAGCATTATTACCAAAGTTTGACCTGGAACATGCAGCATTGGACTGAATTTAAGTTGATCTGGGTTTGGTTCTTTATCTCATGCCAGTTTCTCCGCAGTATGTACCAGGGGGCCATGGGCTGTCAGTAATTGTGATTGAGATCATGTGCTCTTTTGCTGTACAGGCTTTCTTCTATAGTATTGTATGGCTTTAGCATGTCAATAACAGTGAATACATTTGAGGAGTTATTCGAGGCTTCCTGATTTTTCCTCAGGGGTCCAAAACCCATGGACACTTTTGTATGGGGGTCCCAATCTAGAACTTGAGGATCTTATCTTTTCACATTTAAACATAGCCTTGGAATATCAGGGACAAAGCTGGAATTCTGTTTGGTTCTTTTCGACACTGTCACACCAACAGGACAAACATCTAGGAGATGTATACACTCCGACAACCAGCACCTCTGGCCTTGTGCTTAGTTTGCATTAAAGTTTCTTTTCTACCTCTCTATTCTAATTGCAGTGGTTCCCACTTGATAAAATCAGACAATAAAATAACAAAATAAGAGTAACAGACTCCTTATTATCCCCTGCCACGAAGTGGATTGGGGATATTGGAATGGCGCTCTGAACTTGGTGTATGGATGTTGCAATGGGGACAAGTTTTCTTGGCAACTATTGCATCTCTGTGGATGAAATTTTGTGTGTGAGGCCAGTAGTGTAATGACCCTATTAAATGAGTTTGAAAACTGATTCAGAGAAGTTTATTTTCATGGAGTTATGGCCCTTGACTCTGTTCGTTGACTTAGGTGTACAGGATTTGCAATGGGGACAAGTTT
Organism: Gymnothorax javanicus; assembly: GCA_029692085.1. Classification (NCBI taxonomy): domain Eukaryota; kingdom Metazoa; phylum Chordata; class Actinopteri; order Anguilliformes; family Muraenidae; genus Gymnothorax; species Gymnothorax javanicus. Next base: position 35,240,600 of record CM056196.1, on the reverse strand, counting down.
TCTCTGCATGCTTGTATGGAAGGTTCCATTGACTTCTGGATTTAGTATACTGCGTTTCTTTAATTTTCTAATTATGAACCTAAAAGTATTTCCTGTGAAAAGAATTTTGTTGCAAAATTCACATCAATTGTTTCACTGCAAATCATGTTCTTCACCTTTTACGTGGAAGCGTGTTTTTTTTTTCCTGGATTTGAGGGGATATATGGAACACTTCTGCACACCCAACATTCTCTCTCCACAGTACATTTACTAACTTTCCACTATTTCGCCTTTTGAAGTTGATTATTGTCCCCCGCCACAAAGTGGATCGAGGGATATTGGAATGGAATGAAGTTTTCTCGGAAACTTTTGCACCTTCATCGGTGAAATTTTGTGTTTGGCCAGTACTAAGGACCCTATTGAATGAGTTCGACAATTGATTCTGAGATATTTAATTTTATGGAGTTATGGCCCTTGACTCTGAACTTGGTGTATGGTTGTTGCAATGGGAATATGGAATCTCCCGTGACCATTCTTACCGTGGCGGGGGATATTGGTGACAATGTTGCCTTGTTATTGTTTATCTATTCTTATGGGTAACTTTGACAACAATCATGTCAATACAGACACCTGTTAACGCCTCCGTTTCAGCAGAACTTTCTAACAGCATGGTAGCGTCAAACTCCTTCGTAGGTGGACCCTGCTCGACAACTCTGATCAGCATGTCAACCAGTTAATACAGGTTTAATAGCTTCATCATGATACGACATCTTAAGTCTCGAGTCAGTCATGCATCAGAATTGCGCATGGGTATTGTGTAATTTCCGACATACAGAAGCGCCGATTGTAGTCTGGAAGAGCGACTCCCAAACTCGGTCCTGTGGACCCGCTGTGCATGCTGGTTTTTGTTCCAACCGCACTTACAATCCCAGAATTAACAAGCTGTTTTTTTTTTTAATTGCTTTTCAGACCAGAGACGCTTCACCCTCTTAAACCACTTTGCTGGAAATGGCTGTACATTCCATGATGTTTAAAAGACCACATTTATATTGTGCTTATTTTGCGACATTCCTAGTAAAAAAGCCAAGCCAAGGTGGCAATAAGTTAAATGATAAAAATCAAGTCTCTGGGGAATCAATAAGCTACTAATTAGGCTTTTGAACATACAGTAGGTTTTCAAGTTCTTTCCAAATGGTTTTCCTAAAATCAGTCACAAAAATAACACCACACAGGTTTGACTCATCATACTTTGCTTTGTCTTTGAAATATTAATTACCTGATAGATGGTTATTTTTAGTGACCGCAGTTCCACAGTTTCAATAATTAGAAGTCAATTGATTCTACAATTTCAAGAGTCATATTTTTTCCTCCCTTTCTATGCAATAAAGTAATTTGTAATTAAGTACAATTTTAATATGTAGCTCCTTAGCAATAGCCCGAATAGCTATTTCTGACATAATGTGGCTTAAAAGTGTAAATAATCCATATGAGTATGGGTAGGGCAGTTAAGAAAAACTACCGACTCATTTAAATTCAGGGATTGCAATTGTGGCTGGAACAAAAACCAGCAGACACAGTGGGTCCCCAGGACCGAGTTTGGAAACGATTGGTCAAGAACACAGTAGTGTTCTATAGTAGCATTCCTTCTACAAAGGAAATCAAATATTCTTCAGAAAGTTCTTCCCAACTCTGTTGCAGAAGTTCCCATAAACGTGTGGCACTTGTAGGTTGCTTTGCTTTCACTCTTCTGTCCAGTTCATACCAAACCGTCTCAATGTGGTATTAGTCTGGAGACTGTGCCAGCCACTCCATGTTTTCAAGCAGACCATCTTGCTCTTTTTTCCTAAGGTAGTTCTGGCAGAGCTTGGACTTACGTTTTGGGTCATTATCTTGCTGTAGGATGAACCCCTGACCAACTGGGCGCATACCAGTGGGTACTGCATGGCACTGCAGAACGCTGTGGTAGCCGTTTTGGTTCAGGGTGCCTTTCACTTTGTACAAGTCACTGACCCTGGATCCAGCAAAACAGCCCCAGAACATTACGCTTCCTCCTCCATGTTTGACAGTTGATGTCACACACTGAGGAACCATCCTTTCACCTACTCGACAGCATACAAAAAACCTGGGTAACCTTACCTTTCGTTTAAAACTTCTGACAGTTCACCACTTACCTTTGTACCATTCCAAGCCATTGATTGAACCGGAACTGCGTAATTTTCAATAAAAAATTGGAAAAATTGGGGTGTTCTAAAACTTTTGACCGGTGGTGTACGTCGCTACACGAGGCATTGGTCCTGTTTCTGCTATACCTCAATGATCTGCAGGACACAGTTCAGTGAGCTATTAACACATTATGCAGTACTCCGTTAACATTTCATTTGTTTTCATTTGGATAACCCTGGACATGAGGTGTAGAAACAGCTCTATTTTAAGTTCATTTTGATTCTGTTGTAGATGCAAGTTTGACATTCCTTCATTCCTCTCAAACCACTCGCCATAACTTTAGATCGTAAGCATTAAAGTTGGAAATCCGTTGACTGACTTTCATTCATTAACCTGATGTCGAAAGTTTTCACTGATATATCCAAGTTTGTTTTTAGCCTTCATGACAGAAAACAGCTAATGTTGCTTACAAAATGGATAGCTCCTGTTCTTTTGTAAGTTTTTGACTTGTTTCAATCAGCCACGACATAAAACCCACTGACAGTTGAAGTGAACAAATGTGCAATTATACATTATAAATGACAATAATTTTTAAAAGAACCAAGCTGAGTGTTGGTTTTTTCTTTTTTACCTCTATATGGAATTGATTAAAATCTTTAATGCAGTTTTGGCCTCATTTCTGACTTTTAAACGAAATGATTTAGACTTTAAAATCTTAAAATTTGGCTCTGATTGAGATATCTCATCGATTCATTAAAAAATGACCAGGGAACATTCTCACGTTTCCAGGCGTATGACTATGGAAAAATTTAAGATTTCACCTTGTCAAAGGTTTTCCTGACCGCCAAATATGCAAGGTTTTATTTTGTTTTGTTTTCTTTCCTTTTTTTTTGATTGGCAAATGATTCAAGTATCGTTGATAGCGGGAGCTGGCATTGAGGCTTATTCCTTACAATGATGGGGGTCTATGGATTGTTTTAAAAGCCAAGGTTGAAGGCAGGCCTTTGCATAGATGGCTTTGCAAAAACAAAGATGAGGGGGCATGACAGTTTAAGAAGCGGATTCTAAAATGCATTCTCGGAAAGTGACGTCCATCCTCAAAACCCACTGGTTGCGCTTACTGTGCGTCTTAAGCAATTTACGTGCGTATTTCACCCGAGGTCTCAGGTTATTGTGAGCGCCGGTTCTACTGTTCTGTTGTCCACATGATGTGAGTAATATTGAGGTAAAAATCACCAACCGCTTTTGAAATGAAGTTGAACTTAATAACAAAATGATTATTAATGATTGTTAAGACTAATATAACAAATACAATGATATAACGACTCTGTTTTCAAGTTTGTCTTTTTCCCCAAGTAGGTCACAGGTAGGCTTAAACTGCCTTTTGTTATGAGCACAGAACAAGGAACCAGGTGCAGATCACATATTAAGCTGTCATTGGCACTTCTAATAAATAGAAGAAAACTCAAAAGCACTTTAATGGGGAATAGTCAGAAGATGGTCCAAAGACAGGCAGGGGTGAACTGGAGCACCTGAGGTCAAGCAAGGCACAGTAGGGGGGATTGGATCAAGGTCAATAACTGGGATGGCAAGCCATAGGTCTCAAATCAGGCAGAACTGGTGCACACTCTCAAACTCGACTGGAAGGAGCAACACTCACTAGAGCCGCTGACACCGGGAATAATTTTGTCATAAATAGTGACTTGATTCTTTAAGTTTTAATTCTGAAGATGGAATGCTTGAGAAATTAGACTGGGTAAAGTGCGAAGCCCAATGAAAGGTAACAATCCAGTGAAGGGGGGACAAAACCCAGGAACTTAAATATACAAGGACCACAATTAACAGATTGAAGAGGAATGAGGAAGTACGAGAGGAAAACATGGAAGGAGAGCAGTGGAACGATAAAATAATTAAATAATGAGAATCAATTAACAAAACGGGACCAAAACTGATAAGGACGGCTGAACTGCAGGAAAAAACAATGAAGGAAATACTCCAGATGTGACAGTCTTTGCTTCATTCAACATTCCAGAAGCAGATTTACAATAATCGGGAATGATGAAGTTCATGAGGTAGATGTTGGAGACAAACAAATCCAAAAATACTTATTTTGTGTCACATTTTTGTCGAAGAATAAGCAAAGACTGCAGATTTCTGTCTTACACTCAAACATTTGTATCCCATGTTGTACTAAGGAGCTGCAATGTTATGGATAATGGCAGGTTAACCAACAGGTCAACTCACAAATAAAACTGTCATAAAAAAATTTCTTTTCAGGGCTGGACAAGATCGTATTTAGATTTAGTTACGCCAGGGTTACGTCAATTGATGGCTCTGCTTTTTTGACGATCAGCTGCTTCTAAATTCACATCACAAGACAAGTGGGTGCAACCTGGAGCTCAAAATGCCATGTATGATTACACGGTGGAAAGTAGTTAATTTTACATGTGTTTACTGAAACTCACAAAGAGACAAGCCTACTTTTCATTTTAAAAGTAGTCCATGTTGCAGAAGACAAAGAAGAATTGTGGTATTCTATTCTGAGTGGCTTGTCAAGAAATAAAATAGAAGGTATAAATATGATTTTATTGCCTCGCCCATTCCCTGCACTTAAGGTAAGCTTAGACTTTTGCAGTGTGAAGGTCCAAAGATCAGAAAGTTAAAGTCCTCTCCTGAGTTTATCTTGCTACTAAATCGTCCAGTTGATCTATTAAATCAATTACACCCCCTGACTATAAAATTGCAGAAAATCCAAGTGATTCAAACAAAATGATGGGGTGGACTTTCAGTTCATGGATCTGGATGTTCATATATTTCATTATTGCCCCTACATCACAACCAACATCTTTATCTCTTCATTCTCAGTGTCCAGCTGTCATTTTTCATTAAAATCCCTCTGCGACACCTCCCCACATGGAATCCATTGTTATTCTGTTCTTTCCACTACAGTTTCCAGAAGACCAACGATGTCACATTCTTAAAATCACCGGCTCATCAAAATATCAACAAAGCAATTGCATAATGCGAAAGATGAAATAAATATCCGCTGAACATAAAACGCGAGGCAAGGCGGTTAAAGACCATTGACAATAGAGAGCCAGCAATATATGGCGAAACAAAGCAAATACTGAAGCCTGGAGTAACAGTTTGATCTCGATCCAGCTCTTAAAACAGTGAGCATGGGGAGAACAATGGGGCGTCTTCTGTGAAAAATGAGGAGACATTCATCTTCCAGGCCTGGGAATCGAGCGTGGATAAATATTTAGCTTTCTTCAGTCGGACCTGGAACTGTTGCTCAAAACAGGAGAAATTGTCAAAGCTCAGAAGGCTCCCAATACTGTGTCTGTGGTGCACCTGTCCCTTTCCATTTCCTCTACACCACCGCTCAACTGCAGTCCAGATATAACACAATGTGACGCTACCTCCCGATAGCACGAAGTGCAACACATGCATCTGGACTGAAACTGGAAAGCCCTACTCAGACAACGACAGTGGGGATGTTTCAGTATGTCATTGCCTGTCTGGTAGGAAACACATTGAAGAGAGGGGTCGAATGTGTTACTTGCACATTTTTTTTTCCAAGTGGCAAAATCAGGCAGTTATGGCAGGGGTCTCAAACTGGTCCATAAAAGGGCCAAGAAGCTGCGAGTATTCGTTCCAACGCAGCAGAACCTGATACAACTACGTAAGTTAATCAACTGATCTCAGTCTGCATGGTTCATTAGTTGTATCAGGTGCACTTCCGCCTGCCCCTTGGCCATATTATGAACCAGCTTGAGACCCCTGAGTTGAGGGATACAGAACATACATGGTTGTTTAATTTTGATTTTAAAGTGCAGTTTTGGGCAGCGCACACTGTTTTTTTTTTTTTTTATCACCAGCTGGGCACATTTAGCACTGCAAGCTGTAGTTTTAAGAGCGATCTTCTGCCAATTTACCTTATAAAAGGAGGCTTCTGATATTCTGAGGCCTCCTTTTTTTGTGAGTCACGTCTCCAGTCTGTCTGAATGCTGTCTCAGGAAAAGCTCTTAGCGGCCTTAATCTCCCAGCATTACAGTGGAACTGTTTGTATCTCCTAGCCAGGGATTCCTGCCTTTGTAAAGATGTTATCAGAGAGAGGTATAGTTGGGTTGGGGGGGTAGGATGATAGCTTGGTATTTACCGACAGTAGCGCTTGGGGTAATTAAAGAGGTCATTCTTACTGCTGGTCACTAATCACTGGTACAACTCCGAACCCTTTGAAGTGCTCTTGATCATTGCAATGCTCCCTGTCACCCTATGTTGTTAGAAAGGCAAAATAAATATTTGTGCCAAACTCATACGGTCTCTCAATAACTGTAGTCTTACAGAACTTTAAAACACTATGTCTGGCTATCAGATAAACAACATCAGTCATTTTTGATACTGGCCTTCCGAACACCCAATTCTCTTTATGCCTCTAGATATCACAAAAGAATGAAATAATATGTGAGTATAGTACATAGAGCAGACGCGATTTTTCACATTCTTGAAGCAAAACCGTACAAGTTCCTTGTGCAGTCCAGGTTCTGATAACACAATATGAATCATGGATGGGGTTGGTCAGAATGTAAGCCAGCCAAAAGTGAACTGCAGCCCTAATGCAGTGCATACCTGGAGCCAAAAGTTCCCCTTCCATATCTTGATGTAAACATTTCATCATACTTCCTACAAGTATAATCATTACCAATGATATTTTTTTTCTTGGAAATGCCTCAGAAAATGCAAACAGATCCTCATGTTTGGCCCTAGTCGCTTTGCGTTTGGCTGAAAACTTTGATTAACTTTCCTGTTTTGCAAACCACCCAAGTTTTATATATATTTTTTTCACTCGGGCAAAAACACGTCGTCCTAATGCCAAGGATTGCGTTGTAAGTGTTACAAAAGAGCCTCACCAGTGAAATTGCAATTAAAGGATTGCATTGATTCTCTTCGTTACCTAATGGAAAAGACATTTGAGTTTCAGAATGAATATGAATCTAAGTGTCTGCACTGAGTCTCTGTTTACATAGGCTTAATGGTTAATTGCCACAGAGTCTGCAGGTTTGCAGGTAATTTCTCGGGCTGGTGAAACAACGGACCTCTTCTTAAACTGGTGTTGAAATCTTCAGGGGTCCTTAAAGCTTCCCGGACAGATGCTTGAGCCTTTTGGGATGGATCTGGAGAAACCTTTTCACCCATTTCATCTGGTAATTCCACTCAAAGATTAGTTGAATCCAATCATTTTAAAAATGGAAAGGCAATTTGGCTTCAGAACAATCCCGGAGGCTCTTTGAAATATGACACTGTTGTATAAACCTGTCCCACTTGTTTCCCTCCTCCTTGCAGCAAATCATGTTATTAAGCTCTCAACCTTTTATGTCAAGTTGGACAGCTTATCTACCATATATCTTGAGGGTAACCTACAGGTATACCATTATGGGCTGTCAAAGGTTAAACAGGGTCGTGCCCTTCGTTGGGACAATAGATCATTAAGGAACAGCAATCATAGAATGAAGCGCAATGTTATTCCTTTCCTGCTGCCATTTTTTTCTGGATGTTTTGATTTGCATAGGTGCCGTATGATGTTTATAAATAGCAACTGAATTTTCAGAAAAAAAAGGGTAAAAAAAGGGCACACTGCTCATACTCGAAACCAGAGATATCATTGAAAACTGTTTTTCATTTCTAAAAATGTTAAACTAGAATTTTGTCCAATATCATAAGAACAGGTTTTCCACAATGCCTGTGCTTTGTTTGGAGAACTGCTACACAACCTTGGAAAGCATACCAAAAACCTTTCAAAACTGAAATTAGTATCCTTTGAAAAATTTTAAACATTTAAACATATAACCAAGAGCACTCTGCAAGGTCTCTGGCTCTTTTCATGATCTTTTATATCACATGATTATCATGACTTGCTTCTAGTATTTTTCTTCAGCACCCATGTTAATGTAGCTGTCTTGGCTCGGCCTTCCTAGAAAAGTTTACTTTGAAAATGGCTGGTGTTCTCAAGATTGATAGAGGATAAAAACACATGCATTATTCATTTATCTGAAACTGCAATACTGTATCATATATAAAACTGATTTTACAATAACTTGGATTTCACCGTGACAAATATATTTGAATTTAAGCAGGGAAAGGAAAAGGTAAGGTCATATAAATGCATTGATCTTGCCTGATTGTAGCAGGTGTTGCCTGCTAGCTTTAATTATGCAACGGCATTGAAAATAACTCGACTCCGCCAAAGCTCATTTTCAGTATGTTTATCATTTTTTGTCTGGTCAAACAGTGACCTTTTGGAGATACAGATTCCAAAGAGATATTTTATTGCTACAGCCCTTTAAAATTAACTTAAAATGTCAGCACCCAGTGATTTGAATCGCTGACTCACTCAGCCATTTTATATCCTTAGCATTTCGTCTTATGAGAGAGTTGAGTTCACAGAAGTGGTCATCCAAAAAAAAAGTAGAGACGTGCTCAAAGTCTCATCTCGGGCAAAGCTGCAATTTCGGGCAATCTCTGCGACGTATCTGCGTTCTGAAACGTCCTCTGGCTGCGACGGGATTGGCTGAGAGGGTCAGCCAGGTCAGCGCGTTTCGCGGCTGCAACTCAGAGCGCGCTTTTCCCTCGCCTGCCCACATCGCAGCCGACCGGCGCGCGGTTTAGCTTGGACTCCGGCGCTGCCAACGCGGACCTCCAAACCAAATATTTTCCCTCCGTAGGTTTCCAGTGGGAGCCTGTGGGAAAAAGGCAGGATTCAAAGAACTAGGAATGCACCGTCTGCGCTCCGTTCTATCCCAGTTTATTGTCTTAACCTGAGTGCTCAACAATTCGCTCTCTTTCTCTTTACCCTTGTATTAATATTCATATCCCGCCTGGCATTCACATCGCCGAAGGGCCAGAGTCAACAGGCGATTACAAAAAAAAAAGAACAAAAAAGCGAGGGGGTTTTGGATTTTTACTCATCAGCAAAACATTTCCTTACGAACTGTGTGCACAGGTGGGCCCCAGGGAGAGAAGTATCCGCGGGTCACAAGACCTCGTGACATCAGCGCTGTCAGGTGATCTGCCGATCACATTCCATCTCCCTCCTTCCCAGGGGTTGTCCAGGAAAGAGCAATAATGCTGATGGTATTCATAAAACTGAATCACAGCTCCTCTGTCCTTTCCCAGGGCCTCAAGTGAAACCTCAGGCACGTAAAATATTTCAGGACTTCGTTTTTCAAAGCTGCGTTCATGTACAGTAGAGAGAAGTCCAATTCATATGGACAGATGGTGATTTCTTAGACATAGTTCACAGAAAGTTGTTAATTCTGTTTGTTTAGCTGATTTTGATTTCTAAAGTGGCGAACACGAGCCAGTTAGGAATTATATTTGTTACTTAAGAGCTGTAAGGATTTTTACTTTCTGAACCCGGACTTTACACCCCTGGCTGTAAGCATAACTTTTTCAACCATTAGCCCCCTTGCTTTCTATTCAGATCTTATCCAGTCAGCCAAACAATGTAGACAGAGGATGCTAAGTTGGCTAACTACCAATGTAATTGCTAGCAGAGTCCACTCTTTATCAATGATGGCAACTGACTGCTCCTGGGTTGCCAAATTTGCCAGATGCCTGGTCTTCAACCTGTACACCCAGTTATTATTTGTGATCTTGAACTGATAATATTATGCCTGCCATCAGTTCTTAAAGGGAAAAAGGTCAGTTTGTAATGAATTGTTATCTCGGCCTCCCCCTTGTCCATGATCCCTTTTGAGTAGCACCCCCGCCTTGGCAATCCGAAATCAGTTCCAAACACTCCCTGCCTGGTTCACATACCACAGGTCCTCAGGTTTTCAACAAATTCTACATCTGGCAACCTTAGACCACCCGCCCACAGCCTTCTAATTGGACCGTTTCTTAACTCAACCTGACCATTCACTCTTAACCCACTCCAGCATTACAAAAATTCAAAGCTTCACCTGAGGCTCTGCAATTCCCCCTCTCAACCCTTTATTTTAACTTAATGTGGGCCTGGAATTGTGTCTGTTGCCTTAAGGGAAAAGCAATTTTTTTAGAAAAGTGGGTAACGTTCAAGATGCTGAATGCCACCTGCCTATTGCCCAGTCTGGATTATGCTTTGACTGATCTGGTGAAGGGTTTTCAATTGTGTTAGCCTGATCCCATAGATTAAAAGGATCAACTGGTTATGACAGATCCTCATGGAGAAAAGGTCATTTACCCCCCAGGGCTTATTCTGCTGCCCACCCCCCAAAGAACCAGCAACGCATTGTGGAATGCATTAAATTTAAGTGCCCTGTTTCCAAAGGGCTGAGCGCTTATTTGAGGTCTCCAGATGGCCTGTTATCATTTGAAAGTCCATATTGTCCTTGTGGTTTACAATGGCATTGCGCTGCTATTTTCATGGCAATCCATCGCTGCTCCATCTTCAGAGTAAACAAATGTCAAAATATGTGCTCCTCCACATTAGTGGAGGACCCAGGCTTCAACAGCACCATAAACAGGTTTACATGCTCAAGGTCTATTTTCTCTGAAAATATCATTGATTTTATGTGCAACAAAGGTCATTTTTGGATATTATTTTTACAGTCTACTCATGAGTGTCAATTATTTTTTTAATTTATGTCTTCCCTGAAGGTCAGGGGAACCTTTGATGTTCTGTATGATGTTCTCTCTCTCTCTGTCTCCCTTTCTGTCTGTCTCTCTCTCTTTCTCTCTATCTCTCACGCACTCTCTCTCTCTTTCTCCCTCTCCAAGAGCTGGTATGACAATGCAATTACCCCGAAAATCAAGTTCAACACAGGATAGGTTTCCTGCTGTCCTCATTCCCATGTAATACAATGCCTTCAATCAATGGCCCTGATTCATACACATTCATAATCCTGAAGGACTTGTATTTCTGTTACCTGAGTACCACAAGTTATGCCCTTATTGGACTTACCAGGAATGTGAGAGGCAGTTGTGTTCCATGACCTCCAAGTCAGTCCATTGCTTCAGTAAACCAATCAACTGCATTTCACATGACCACAAATTTAATCTATGTTCCCCTGTAAGATGGTGCTTTGTCCGTGTTGATGCCCCCAATCAAATGTGGCACATGGACCTAATGTGAAATGTCATGATTATCAACCTCCTTACAAGTCGTTATAAGCAAGCAGCAAGTATGATGTAGGACATGTAGTATTAAGCTTCTCGTCAGCCATCATAAATTATAAGAAACATGCTTGTCTGTTACGGCAAAGATAAGCTTATCCTGAAATACGAGTGTGGTGGGATCTCTGAGGTCAGCGTTCTGCTATCATAGCTCCAGGGCACGGCGGTCAGCTGGGAACGAGGACATGATGAAACACATCTTTGTAATGCACCTCATTTTCTTTGTTGGCCTGGACATGTGATTCACTTTCTTTTTTTTGTTATGTAGGGAGGCCTTCACAGATGCTGATCTTTTTCTTGCCAAGTAAGTTCCTCTTTTTGTGACCTTGTGGCGTAAACATCGCGTACAATTACTCATACTCATACTATATCCTGTTTAATGCATGCATCTCATAGCTCCCCCGCTGGAAATTCCTATGTAATCTGTTCTTGGTTGGTAAAAATAATTTAAGTGTGTTTTTAGCAGATTATCCAACAGTTCACCTTGTGGGGCATTGACCTGTTTGGCCACCAGGAAATGCTACCATCTCAAACCTCATTAACCAGCTTTGACCCACCACAGATTAGCTTCAGCCAGCAACAAAGCTGGTATGACCAACAACAAAAACCAAATGTGATGTGTTTGAGGTGTCCAATTCACAGTCAAAGCCATTCTACAGTCCCAGCTGGTTTTAACCGGATTTTCCAGCAGGGATATGCTACACGCATTACAGCAGCAGGGACCTGTCGATGTTTTTGTATGTCCTGTGGCTCACCAGATTAGCAATACCACCCCCTCAGACAATACTTTCAGCCCCAGCACAGGTTTCCAGGCTGAGATAGATCAGGCAGTGGAGAGAAGGTTACTATGTGCAGTCGAACCATGCTCAATCTGGATCTGTCCAGTATGGGAGTGTTCACGCTCAACTTCTTTTTTTCAATGACCAGTGCTTTTTTTTACATGCAATCCTATGGGAAAAAGAGAAAAGCGAATGTCTTTTTGGAGAGTGGATGCACCTGACACCTTTTTCAGATGAATTTTATTTAACTTTACCAGAAAGTGCTGTGTCACATCAAGTGCCTTACAGAAGCTGACCAATCAGGATGAGTAGAGCAGGTACGCGTGTGCGTTTACCACCTAGTCCTTGAACCGACTAACAAAAAAGTAGTTACCAGTGCCAAAGACCCACCTAGATTAACAAAGTACCGATTGAACAACTAGTGATTGCTGTTTCAGCCTTCATGGCATTATATGAAAAGTCATAAACGATATTGCAAATTACACATAAAAGAGTCCATCTGGTACCAGATCTGTAGATTTTTAGGTTTGTTTCACACCGAAGACAGAACTGAAAAACAAAACAAAAATGTGTCTATTAGAATATTTTAACCTATTTATCTCTCTGAGCTAATCCACAGCGAATCCAAAACTTTCCTATTTAATTGTTGACGAATACTTTGTTTCATTTCAACAAATTTCAATTGTTTTTTCATTTAGTCCTTGAAGTGAAAAGGCCATATAGAACTCATTCACCAAATAGCTAGCTAGTTATCTACCTGTTGTCATGGTTACAGAATAGGCCTACTCATGCAGAAGCGTTCAGAAGGCACTGAAGGCAGCGCTTAAAAAAATAATAAAGTTGAGGGGAACATGCCCTCTCTCTGAAAAATATTCTCATCTGACCTCTACACGCTGGAGCATAACAGATCAATGTCTTCACTTTAATTCCCTGCTATTGACAGTTTCAACCCTTGTTTCATCACCCAGCACCATAAGTCTATTTTATCTTGGACTGAATGGAATGGCAAATATCTTTGTTTATCTGCTTCATCTTGAGTTCTGGAGACTTTTTTCTCGGGGGGTCTGCTGTTTCTCTCTAGGAAACCTGGAGCATGGATCAAAGGCTGATGGCCCTCACAGCGCAAGTGGTATTGAATTGATTTAGAATATTGAGGTTAGCGTAGCCTGGCCTTTTATATTTTTTGGAAGTTGCTGACGAACTTCCTCCATTATTACCGGATGAAGAACATGGCAAAAGTCTCCAGTAATTCAGTTGGAGAGCCTTCGCTGTTTGTAGCCTCTTAAGAAGAAACTGCATCACTGAAAGACTGAATGAGTGGATGCAATATTGTTTGATACCTTGGGGTCCTTCGGGTGTTGTATTCATGGTTTTCCATTTACATTGACCATAACATTTGGCTATGTTGACTTTTTTTTTCCTTATCACCCTTCCAGACCCTTCATTAAATGCTAGTGACCCACTTCTAAAACATTTAAGACATGCTTTGTATCCTCTCAGAGCGTAAGGCATTTTTTTTAAGCACCGAACTGCCCACCCTTGACTGGAATACTTCTTGTGCCTGTTGGCCAACAGAATGTTTTCCCTTGGGTTAATGCCCAGAGTAAAAATGATCTGAAAAAGTACCAAAATACAAGACACAAAAGTGTAAGTATCCAGCCTTACATAAAGAATCTGGGTATGAGGAACAGTAGCAGTGGGTAGAAATGAGGGCCAGTGCCTCAGGAAGTGGGTGGCATTATTGCTCTGTTTGATAACTTATTTTATCAGAGCCATCTTTGTGACTCTGCAGGGAAGCTAGGTGCCTCGGAGCGGGCTGGACTGACTGATAGGCCAAGCTGCTGAAAGACCAAGAATTACTGTTTATGATCTTCAAGAGGCTGGCCTAGTCCTTTAATTAATTAAAACAATGGACTTTTCTGAACTCTCAATCTGCACACAGACTGAGTTAATCATAGCATCCTGCTCCAAGGATTCCAATTGCAAATATGGTCATCTCAAGAAATTTGGCGCCCCAATGTAAACACAGCAGTCTCGTATTAAATTATATTGAATATTTTAATGTCACACTCATGCTGATGGATAAGTAGTCTAATGTGGCCAGAAAAGGTCTAATGTTATGATGTTCTACAAAAATGTGCGGCATTAAACTAATTTTTACACCATTGTGAATATATCTGTTGTATTGCTGTTTTCTTGGGGCACTTTCATTGGCAAACATTTCTGGAAAAACTCCCTTTGATGATATTTGCAGTCAAAACATAAAGTCTTCAGTATAGCCACAAAGCATGATTAATCTTCCAGTCACACCAGAGAGTACTTGTTTGTGACATTTTTTGTTTTGCAAGAATGCCTTTTATTTCAGCCTAAAACGCAATGTGGTTTGCGGTACCTTTAATCATTTTTTATTGTTATCACTTGGATGAAAAAAGACTAATGACCAGTGGAAATAATTTCCCCCAAAATTGGACATACTTTAAAGGCACTACACCAGGACTGCAACATGAAACTGAATAAAGCATATAATTACGTGTCTACACCTGACTTGAAAAAAGACAAAGATGAGGGAGAATTCTAAAATGGGAGGAAACAGAACTAGAGAAAAAGAAATGAAGAAATTGCTTTCTAAAGCCCACCAAGGTTGAGGCAGAGAAAAGTAGAAATAGGAACTTCATCAAACAACTATGACGGTACCTTTACTCAAACAGATGAGTGGCAAGGAAATATTCTTTGTCAAGTCATAACACACCATCTCCATGTTAGACATTATTGTAATTACCTCCTATTGGAGCAATTTCGCTAAACGTAGCCATCACAATATACAGCTTCAGCAGTGCTTGAGACAGGCAAGACAGCTGCCATTGTGATTTAGTCCATCATTGTATCATAGCCTTGTGGGCAATCTAAGAAAAGTATAACTTTCAAATGATATAATTGATCTCATTTCACAGTTTCCTTACTCTTAAATTTTGAACAGCTGAAACAGCATTTTTATTATGCAACTGAAGATTATTGCTCATTATCAGACGCAAAAAAAAGTTACTTTTTGAACGTGCAGAATAAATTTAAGCATACATCGGTGTGTTGCAAAATAAAATTAAAAGGAAAAAAAAAACAGTTCAGGAACTGTTCAAAATAGCTACATCATATCGCAAATAACAGCTATACAATATTGTGAATATTTCTTGACAGAAAAGTGCAACAAAAGCTTTGCTTCACTTTCTTTGGCAAGGGTTTTTTTTTTTTACAAAGAGTGATAGTCTTTGCAGACCTATGAGGGGATTCCTGTTTCAGTGAAAGAGGGAATTCCTCGCCTGGAGCAGGCTGTTCTCGCCCCTTTCTCATCAGAGAACAGGAATGGTATGTACCTGGAGACTGAATGGGCTGTCAATTAAGGCTTAAAGAAACAGATGAGTCCCGAAAAGTCACTCATACCCTCCTGAAGCAAGCCAGCTTTTGGCTCTGGCTCTCTTTGTGCCAGCTCGGGGCCTCCTGGAGCTCTTAACATGCTGTTTTTTGTAAA